>CM028130.1:706157500-707357500 GCA_016271365.2 Neoceratodus forsteri
CACGAGAAAGGGTCGTGTCAAAGCTTCTCTTCTGACGGTCTCCATATGCCACTCAGAGGCTAGTGCAGCACCTAATTCCTGGGCTTGTGTCAAAAGATCCCTTGAGAAAGTCCTTCACCTCTGTTATGTAAAGCCCAGGGGCAAAGGGCGTAAGAATGACCACGTTTTTCACATAGATGACAACAAAAAGCATTTTGACAAGTCTTTGCAACATGACCTAATCAAAACAATGAGAGCAGCAAGGACTGTCAGGGGCATTACTAATATGAGCTCTGGACCCACATTTAAAGTAGGATTTAGGCTGCCCTCCTTAGAACACACTCCCCCTATCCTGACCTAAGTAAAAACTACTTGAGAAATGCCAAACCTCAAAATTAGTGTGCTGCAGTTTAAACTTAATCTTCCACCCCCCAGTCCAAATCTGCTCTGAGTCAATAATGGGCTCATGATGGTCTGGGACCTCACTAAAAAGGACTGGACCCAGTACTGAACCCTGTGGTACCCCACTAGTAACCCCTCTTTCTTCAGAGTGGACTCCATTTACAATTACTTTCTGTGTCCTGTTGTCCAGCCAATGTTTTACCCAGGCTACCACCCTGGGACCCACTCCCAGGCTGGTTAATTTGACTATTAATCTTTTGTGTGGGACTGTGACAAATGCCTTGCTAAAGTCTAGGTAGGCCATGTCAACAACCCCTCCCATGTCTACTACTTTGGTCACCCAGTCAAATAAATCAATTAGATTAGTCTGACATGACCTTCCCGCTGTGAACCCATGCTGACTTGGGTCCTGTGCCCTACTGGCCTCTAGGTACTCAACAATTCTTTACTTCAGAAGTGATTCCATCACTTTCCCTACCACAGAGGTCAAACTGACAGGTCTTGAGTTTCCTGCCTCTGTCTTGTTCCCACTTTTGTGAAGGGGAATCACATCCGCCTTCCTCCAGTCCTCGGGTACCACACCATCCTCCCATGATTTGTTAAAAAGGGTAGTCAATGGTTTCACTAGTTCTCCCCTTAATTCTTTTAGAATTCTGGGGTGAATTCCATCAGGCCCCATTGCTTTGTCCACCTTCAGTTTTAGGAGTTCTTTCAGAACCCTTTCTTCTGTGAAAGGACTGGGATCGACCCCCCTATCCAGAGTGCTTCTGTTAATTGGATTAGGCACCTCCCCATCCTCTTTAGTGAATACTGAGCAGAAATATTCATTCAGTATCCCTGCTTTTTCACTATCCCCCTCTGCCCACCCACCATTCATTCTAGTCAGCCTCACTATCCCTCCCTTTGTCTTTCTACACTCCCTGATGTACCTATAAAAGGTTTTATCCCCCTTCTTAACCGAGTTGGCTATCCTTTCCTCAGTTTGGGCCTTTGCTATTCTGACTTCCCTTCCTGCTTCCTTCTGCCTTAACTGGTACAGCTCTCTGTCCTGCTCCTTCTGTGTTTCCTTATACTTCCTGAATGCTATCTTTTTCTCCTTGACTTTCCCCGCCACCTCTTTTGAGAACCATAGTGACTTTTCCTTTCATTTTGATTTATTTGCTTCACACAAAGGCTTGTTGCCTCTGTGATGGCAGTTTTGATGATTCCCCATTGTTGCTCCATCCCTCCTTCTAGCCTGTTTGCTAATGCTTTTCTGAGGCACTCTCCCATCTTGCCACAGTCAGCCCTCCTGAAGTCCAGTACCCTCACTTTTGTATGGCTTGACTCTGTAGCTGAGTTTAACGTGAACCACACTGTTTGATGGTCACTTGTTCCCAGATGGCAACCCAAATCAACCAAACTGCATGCCTTCAGGGGGCTGGCTCCCCATTAGGGCAAAATAAATCAGCAAATTGTTTTGGTTTGGAAGGGCCAGCAGAAGGACCATCAGAAAGAGTATTGCTGTCCAAGAAGGTATCTTTAATCATGTCATTTGGAGAATCAATAGTAAGAGAGGATCCTGAAATACGGCCATCTCCAGGACAATCAGCCACAGAATCAGAAAGCACAGAAGTAGGGGGAAGTGCAGGCAGCTACACTCGCAATTCAGTATCCGGAGGACCAGATACACTAAACGATTCAGAAATATCTGGAACAACGGGAGCAGCAGAGAAAGCAGCAGGCAAAGCCTGGAAATCAGGTGCAAGAGCAGATAAAACAGTACTCACCCCCTTCAAGGAACAGACAGCGTCTCTCCGGTATAGTTACACTTGTGGGTCCATTCCATCTGGGATCCAATCACCTCCCTCAGTCATGTGCCAGCCAGCCTCGGCCAGCGCATGCTCCAGTGACCAAGCACCATTACCAGAACAGAAGAGGAGCAGGAATGAGGGAGAGAAATCTTTGTCCCTAAGGTATGGGACTGATGTTCAGTCACTGGCGAAGCAACTGCTGCCAAACGTGCACTGACCGACAGCTCACCAGCAGCCCCAGCAATGGCCTCATTAGCTTGATGCAAAGAGAACAGATGCTCCTGCTTTTGGAGAAACCGTCGATCCTCGGCCTTGAGGAGTTCCAACAAATGGGCTTTCCTTTCTTGGATGCGCATGTGCGCATGCAGGTCTCTTTCAGCAACGAAAATCTCCTCCACAGACATTGCAGATGAATCTTTCACAAGAACATATGCCACAGGGTCAAGCATATATTTTAATGAAGCACAAGCAGCAGGAACAAATGGAACCTACTTCATAGGACTGGTAGGGGCAGAGGTTCGATCCCCAGCCAAAGCAGTACCACTGCCCTTCTCGCACGGAGTGTTGACGTCTGTCATCTTGAAAAAGTGGATAGCAGCACTCCCTACCACAAGAGTAGGGGAAGTTTTTATTAGAAAGAAAAAAAATACAGGTCAAGATAGTCAAAAAAACAAAACCAAAGGAAAAAAAAAGGAAAACAAATTAAACAATCCCACTGTTCAAAGCACAGGAAGAGCATACAGAAAAAATTGGGGAATACAAAAAAATACAACAGATAAATATACCACATATCTATCTATATAAAAGAAAGAGAAAAAAGAACGGGGGAAAATAACCTGTAAAAAAAAAAATTAAAATGTATAATCAGTTATATATAGCACTGATAAATAACAGAAAGGAAACTTAAAAAAATAAAACTAAGCTCTACACATACCCCACCCAACAAAAACAATACAGTCAGTAAACCAGTACCAACATTCACTAATGATCATGGGGAAAACTAAACAGCACAAGAACTCAAAAAATTTAAATAAAAAATAAAAAGGGAGGTGGGGGGCAATCCCAGAAACCCAACACACAGTGATCAGGAAGCTAAGTTCCCAAAACACACTGATAGTTCTCCAACATGGAAGGAACACATCTGGGGGAAGCTGCTAACGTTCCATCCAGAACGTGGTAGACACTTCTGTGGTTACCATTTTATAGAGGGCTTCAGAAGGTATAGTTTGCTGTTGAAATAAAAGTGAGCAGTGAGAGTGCCACAAATAATGTTTCACAGCAGTCATAAGGAGATGAAGGGTAACAGGATCATAATGCTGCACTGAGGGGGAGGTGCCCCGGAGAATGTCCAGATATGAGAGTTGTGACCATCCCAGATCCTGCCACGCTCTGGCCAACAAACTCCAGAAAGCCCCAGCATAACGGTAGTCCAGAAAAAAATGGGACATTGTTTCTGCCCCTGTGCACACCCCATTCTGGGGCAGTCATGTTCGGACAAATTCTTACGCTTGGCCTTCGCTTTAACACCAAGTCTGCTATGAGTGCTCAACCAAAGGACATTCCACACCTTGGAAGGAGTGCAGACATCCTATAAGGATGCCAAAAGCAATGGATGTTGGGGCAGGAGGACCCCAGGGAAGTCAGGGACAGCCAAGAAATTGTTGAATATGATAGAGACATACATGGAACATGGAACCATGATCTGTACCAAGGAGGAGGGCATCCGCCATCGTTTAAGTTTCTCCACTACCATTTGAACCACTGGGAAAGGGTGTCAGACTAGAGAAACTGGAAATGCCAGAAGTCTTCATCCATCCAAAAGGCGATCCAACCAGGTGCCAACCCATGGGGTCCAGATCTTGGAAACCCCTTGCAAATACAGCAGCACATTCCATCTCAAAAAGTGACTGAAAGTGAAAACCAGCGGGATGAGCAAGCCATGACCAAAACAATCAGTGTAACTGCCCCAATGGCTGGATGTGGTAGGTATAAATAATGGCTCAAGCTAGGAACTTCCTGCACTATCCACCACCTCTCAAAATAAGCAGACCATGAAACCACAAATAGACAATAAAAAGCTTTTATTATTTTATAAAGTGCTAGTGAATCATACCTCTCACAGAGACACCAGCAGGAGCCCTGCAGCTAGTACCACCAACCAGCTCCGCTCAACGCATCATCAGGGAGTGCCTGAGATGATGTGTGGTCTTGCTTTTAAATGTGGCTCTTAAAGGGCCATACACATATAACACATAATCTAAGTATAACCAGTTACTGTATATAAATAACAGAAAAAAAAACATGATACACACACATGCATCTGATAAAAACTGTGATCACCTAAAAAGTGCAGTGAAATAGAAAAACTAAAATTGTATACATATACATGATTTCATGTGAGAGGCCTTTCGGCACCATGCATTTTTGCTTAAAGTTGAACCAGGATAATATTTTGTGGTGATTTGCATATACAGCCCATGATGCTTTGCATTATGGGGGTATGTGTGATTTTGTATTTCTTTGAAACTTGGCTTCCTGTCCAATGCCCTTTGAGGGCAACCCTTGCCTCAGAGCTTGTGCACTAAGGTTCTTTGTCTTTTAGCTTGTTTTTTATTTTTATTGGGCTCACCACAACCAAACCCAGATAGACTAACTTAGGGTAGCTTGCTCATTCCACTGGAGTGTCATACAGATGAGACATACTGATGAGTCCTGGTAGGACAAAACACATGTCTGTGCCTTCTGTTAGCACCCTTTGCAGTCTGTGTGAGAGACCTTTTGGCACCATGCGTTTCTTCTTAAAGTTGAACCAGCATAATATTTTGTGGTGATTTACATATACAGCTCATGATGCTTTGCATTATGGGGGTATGTGTGATTTTGTATTTCTTTGAAACTCGGCTTTCTGGCTAATGCCTTTTGGGGTAACCCTTGCCTCAGAGCTTGTGCACTAAGGTTCTTTGTCTTTTACATGATTTCATTACACATATTCAATGTATTTTTATTATTATTTATTTACTTCAGATTGGGAAGAGGCCAGGGATCTGTATCTTTGCTCTGTAAAGAAAGCAGCCAGAGAAGGCAAGGCAAAGCAAGGCAATTTTATTTATAGGGCGCCCAGTCCCGGAGGCTCTAGGCAGCTAACAATAGTTAAAACAGGACACAATAAAGACAGTATAAATATAAAAACAATAAAAATGCTAAATATGAAGTATAGCAGATTAAAATAGAGTAAAGGGGGGGTAGATTATCACAGCAAGGACTAGCACAAGGTTTTTCATCAAGTAACTGAAAAGGCCATGGCAAAGAGGTGAGCCTTCAGCCTCTACTTGAAGACCTCAACTGAGGGAGCCTCCCAGACGGAAGGTGGTAATGAGTTCCACAGGGTCAGCCCAGAGACACTAAATGCACGATCTCCTGAGGTCTTGAGCCGAACCCTGGGAATGTCTAGGAGGCCCCTCGACGTGGAGCAGAGGGAGCGAGCAGGGGTCACTGGAGTCAGGAGTTCTGACAGGTAACCAGGCCCCAATCCATATAGGGCCTTAAAGGTGAGAAGACCCACCTTGAAAAGGACACCTCCACCTGACCGGCAGCCATTGCAGAGCCAGCAGGACCGGAGTCACATGACTGGATCTCAAAAGGCCAGTCAGCAACCAGGCCACCACGTTCTGCACTAGCTGAAGTCTGCAGAGGGTCCTTCCCATGACCCTGAAGTGCAGAGAGTTGCAGTAGTCCAGTCTGGAGGTCACTAAAGCATGCACTAGTGTCGGCAGGTCCTTGGGCGGAATAAGGGACTTAATCTGGGCAATGTTCCGCAGATTATAAAAAACACTGCTGACAACAGATAACACCTGATATTTGACAGTCAATCTGTTGTCAAGGATCACTCCCAGATTTCACACCCTTGGGCCAGCCACCAATGGAGCAGAACCCAGGAAAAGCCCTGAGTCAGCCCCAGGTCCCATCACGTCCTCAACCAGGCTCGATCACCAGTACCTCCGTCTTAGCCGAGTTAAGTTTCAGCCAGCTGGAAGCCATCCAGTTGTTGATTTTTGCCAGACAGTTGTTAAGCACATTAACTGCTCCTGATGTTTCGGGGGCCAAAGACAAGTACAGCTGGGTATCATCTGCATAACAGTGAAACTCCACGCTGTACTGTCGAATGATCTGGCCCAGGGGCAGCATGTACATTGCGAAGAGCATTGGTGACAAGATCAAGCCCTGTGGCACTCAACAAGACAGAGGCATTGGGGAGGATGAGAAATTCCCCGTCACTACCCGCTGCACCCTGTTTGAGAGATAGGACTCAAGCCACCCGATGACAGTACCGGTGAGTCCACAAAACTCACAGTCGATTAAGAAGCACAATGTGGTCCACAGTGTCAAATGCTGAGGAGAGATCAAGGAGAACAAGAACTGACTTGCCTCCTCTATCTCTAGCCCCAAGCAGGTCATTATGCACTCTCACTAGAGCTGTTTTTGTGCTGTGTCTAGCTCAAAAACCCGACTGAAATGGCTCATAGATGTCTGAGGACACCAGGCGATCCTCGGGCTGATGTGCCACTAACTTCTCAACAATCTTGCCTAAAAAGGGCAGGTTGGAAATAGTACGGTAATTCGCCAGGATGTCAGGGTCAAGGAAAGATTTCTTAAGGAGGGGTCTCACCAGCTCTTCTTTCAAAGCCAAAGGGAGGACCCCCTCCTCCATACAGCACCTGGCAATCCTGGTGAACACCGGGCCAACAGCCTTGACACAACCCATTATGAAACGTGTCGGGGCTGGGTCCAGTTCACAAGAGGTGTACTTCAGCTCTGAGATCACCCTAGTCACTTCAGATACCTCCACTGGCCTAAACTCTTCCCAGATAGGCGGAGTGCCTTCGAGATTCCCAGACTGACCACTGCGAGGCAAATGCCTCCCTGGCGGAATCCCCAACTGGATGGCCGACACTCTGCTGGAGAAAAACAGAGCAAACTCCTCACACAAGGTGGATGACAATGCTTTTCTTGGCTGCAGACAGGCAGGATGCAGAAGCCTGTCAACAGTCAGAAATTGCTGAGATGGTCTGTTTTTCCCCGCGGCAATTTCCCTGGACAGGAATTCTGCCTTCTTACGGGAAATTGCCCCCTGGTACTCCACATAGAGAAGGCTTTGTCAGCGTTATTTTATAAAGGAGGAGAACGTGTGGGTGGGCAGGGGAGTGGAGGGGTGAGGGAGAAGAAAGGAGGGTAGGGGATTGTCAAAGGGAGGGCAGGGGAAGGCTCAGGGAGGTTAGCACCAGGGAGTAGAGCAGGTGAAAGGAGGGTGGTGTGGTTGGAGGTGAGTGGTATTGGGTGAGGGTGATAGGTGACTGGTCTGGTGACAGGGCAGTGGTGGCATGGGGGGGTTGGGGGGATCAGCGAGTCAAAAAATCCATCGTCCTATATATATACACACACACACACACACACACACATATAGATATACAGTATATATATATATATTTTTTTATATAACCATATATTATGTTATATTATATCATGTATGTTAGTATTAATTTAGTCATCATATTAATTTCAAAGAGTTCCAGAAATATGATATTTTTATTAAAAATGATGACAACATTATGAAGAACCTCATAGCGTACTAACCAAATGGCGGGGGGGGGGGGTAGTATGGAAAAGGAGAAATGAAAGGATTTTTAATTTTTATAAATAACCCAAAACATATGGGTCATTCTGAATATTTTATCATTAACACTCTATGAATATATGAATATACAAAAACTGCCAGAAGCAAAAGGCCATCATGGTCTATCTAGGCTGCTCGATATTGCAGCTAGCTCCCTATTCAGCAGCTGACCCACCCCTCCCTTACCTCCCTTTACCCTCCCCTTTGCCCTGTCCCACCCTTTCTTGAAGCATTCCACTGTGTTACATGCCAGCACCTCAGCTGGTAGTGCGTTCCACTTTGCCACCACTCTCTCCATAAAGAAATGCCTCTTCACCTCCCTCCTGAATCTAGCCCCCTCCAATCTCATGTCATGGCCCCTAGAGTCTCTCCTCACCCTCCTCCTGAATAGGCTCCTCCTCTTACTACTCCTTATCTCAGGCTCCGTTCACCCCAACCCCAGCCCCACACCTTCTACTGATTTCACCCCTCACTCCTCCCCCAAACCTACTAAACAGCTCACTTTTGCTCACCTTAACGTGCAAAGCCTTTTGGCAAAAAAAATCTTAATCGAGTCCTGAGTGATGGCTAATGCTTTTGATGTCATTGCCCTCACCGAAACCTGGCTGAAGGAGGACATCTCCCTCAATGAAATCCTCCTTGAAGGTTAATCTGTCTTTAGAAAAGACAGGGTGGGGAAGTGTGGGGAGGCTGCCTCATCTGGGTTGCCGATCACCTCCTTGCCACTGAATTCGACCCCTCACTTCCCACTTCCTCCCTCGAGACCATCTCGATTAACCTCCTCCTTGGAGAGGATAAAATGGTCACAGTCAGTGTGGTGTACCTGCCACCCTCCTCCTCACCCTGTGATCTCGACCTCTTCCTCGATATCAAGACCTCCCTCCACAAGGGAGAGACTGGATCATCCTAGGGGATTTCAAACTAAACTAGCTATCCCCTCACTGTAACTCCACCAAGTAATCCATACTTGGCCTTGGCCTGCACCAGCTCATCACTGAACCTACCAGAACCAACTACAAAACTGGATCTCAGTCCCTCATTGATTGGGTCCTGGTCCCACACCACTCCCATGTCACCGCTTCCGGAGTTCTTCCTGACTCAGTCAGTGACTACTGTATTGTTTTCTGCCGATGGTCCATGAAAACACCCCCCTGCCCACACAAATTCATCCAAACCAGGCAATTGAAGAAGCTGGATGCCTCCGAGTTTTCTAAAGCCGCCCTAGCCCAAGACTGGTCCTTCACTGAAAATATTTCTGACATCTGCAAAGCGCTTGAAGCCTTTACCAATAAGTTCCTTGCCCTCTGTGACTGTTTCATCCCGCTTAAAAAAAATCTGGGTTAAGGGTTCTAGCCAAGAATGGGTCACCCCTAAGCTTCGCAAACTAATGAGGGATAGGAAGCAAGCCTGGAAGTTGTACAGAAAACACAAACCCCCCCCCCCACTCCTCCAAGACTTCTAAACCCTCAGGAACAAATGAAAATCTTCCACAAGATCTGATAAATCCTCCTTCATCCTGGAAAAACAACATGCTGCCCAGGGGAACCCTAGGAGGACCTGGAACATTCTTAACAACCTTATTGGTAGGGAAATTTCCAAAGAACATATTTGTCTCACCTCCGAATGGACAACCACCACCGAGCCAAGCGAAATAGCCTCCCCTTTCAATAAATACTTCGGTGACCTCGACCAGTACATGACCAGCTCCACTCCTACCCCATTTACCCCTGCATCCCTTCTAGTCTCCCCACCCTAAGTTCTATTTCAGGTACCTAACCCCTGGTGAAGTGGTCCAGTTAAACAGAACAAATGACCCAAAACCATCCAAGGGCACCGACAACGTTGACTTCAGAGTTCTCCGTCTTGTCTGTGACTCCCTGGCCATCCCTCTTACTAACATCCTCAACCACTCCCTCTGCATGGGGTCCTTCCCGAAAGCATGGATGTGCGCCGTTATAAAACCTCTTCACAAATCTGGTTCCAAGGATCTAGTATCCAACTACCGTCCCATCTCCCTCCTTGCCCCTCTCTCCAAACTTTATAGAAAGTGGTCCACAGGCAAACCACCGAATTCCTCTCCAAATACAACATGATCACAGAAGCCCAGTATGGGTTCCATGCTCACCACAATACTGAAACTGTCCTCATCAAGTTCACCCACTTCATAGACAAAGCTAACAACGAAGGCCTCTACACCAGTACTGTGTTCGCAGACCTCACCAAAGCCTTTGACCTCGCTGATCATGAAGTCCTCCTCCGTACCCTGGCTGGACTCCATTTCTCACCTGTGATCTGCCTCTGGTTCAAGGATTACCTAATGGGCAGATCCCATTGCACTATTATTGGCAGTGTCCTCTCTGAATCCTGCCTCATCAAAATACAGCGTCCCCCAAGGGTCCATCCTGGGCCCTCTTCTCTTCTCTCTGGTCGTTAACTCCCTGCCTGACATCTGCACCTCCTCCGAATTCATTCTCGACTATGCTGATGATGCAGCCCTTTTCTGTCAGGACAAAAACCCCAGTGCTCTCATTAACAAACTGCAATTCGATTTCAGAAGACTTCACACCTGGTTCACGTCCAAAGGTCTTGTACTCAACTTCAAAAAACCTAAATTCATGGTTTTCTCCAGCGCCACAAACCGCTTGGCTTTGACCTTTCCCTCTATGACAACTTTGGTAACTCCATTGAAAGAGTCAGTGAATTCAAGTACCTTGGCTTACTCCTGGATAGCCACCTCAATTTTGATGCTTACACTACCCTCATAATCAAAAAAGCTCACCAACACCTCAGTATCCTCCACAGAACCAAACATTACCTTAAGAGGGAATCCAGATCCCTCTTAGTCTCCAGCTTCCTCCTTCCTGTCTTCGACTATGGTTCACTTGTTTCCCTCCCCCGCCTCTCCATCAAAAATTTCTCCAGACTTTGAAGCTCCTACCACAATGCTATCCGCTTTGCCTCTGGTCTCCCTAAACTCACACAGCACTGTGACCTTTATAAGCTCACCAGTCGGCCCTCCCTTGAGGCCCGCCTCAACTGCAAGATGGCCACCTTCTTCTTTAAACTCTCCTGTGGACTGCTCCCTGATTGCCTCACCTCTCTTTTTCAAACAGCTGCCACAACTGGGACCACTAGACTGTCCTCCACTCTCTCTTTCACTGTTCCTTTCTGCCGGACAACTCAAGGCTAGAAAACACTCTCCTTTATGGGACCCAAGCTCTTCAACTCTCTCCCTCTGGAACTAAAGCTCTGTTCCTCCACAAAATGCCTTCAAACACAATATCAGGAGACATTTCTCCCTCACCTGCACCTTGCTCACGGCTCTAATCTGGCTCCCCTTCTGCACTCTTTTCCCCTCACCCTCTGGTTATCCACCTCTGGCACTTACCCTCTCTTTCTAGTACTTCTAGTATTGTTAATCCATCTAGGCTAGTTTTTAGATTGCACTTAAATTATTTTGTTTCCCACTGTTATATTATTGTTAAACCTTCACTGAATGCTTAATGTCACCTTGTATTTGTTAATTCACCAAGGCTAGTTCATGGTTTGCCCTTTAGTCTATATTATCCTGATTGTATGTACCATTATATTAACTCTCACTCTAAGTTAAATGTTTTAGCCTATGTCATGTCTCATGATTGTTGTATGTAACTGGACATGTGTATAAATGGGCAGCAATGCTCATATGCCTTTCCAGTATAACCAATAAAAATGAAATGAAATGAAGAACCTCCGTGTCTGTTTTGATTATCCATTTTTATGTATTTGAAGGTCTCAATCATGTCCCCCTGTCCCTTCTCTCCTCTAGTGTGTGCATGTTTACTCTCTTAGTCTGACCTCATATTGTTGCACCTGGGTTATGCCCTTATTATCCTTTTACCCCTCATATGCTCTAACAGCCATTGGTAATCTCTTCCGGGATCTGGAATTAGGATGTATCCCTGATCTCATACATGACAGACGTATGGGTCAGTGGCACTGCCCCAAATGTACTTCTACTGAATGTGTTAACAAATGTTTATCAGAAACTAATACTATTCCCTTGTCAATGGCAAGGAACCTTGGGTATGTCACCACACACACCAGTATTGCTCCATGTTTCGAAACATACTCCTGCACAATCAAGGACACTATGTTTGTGACTCTTACAGTGTCATTGCTGCAGTTTGATCCGGCAACCTCCATCTTTGATTGTCTGGCAACAATCCATTCTATTGGTCATCTTGATGGGAACATTTATCTTGAAAGGTTGGAACTCCCTCCTTTGTTGGTTTACCATACACATCTGAACTCCTGGTTGGCTCCAAATATTGATTGCTGTACTTGGAAAGGCTATTACCTTTTATGCAGATGTGACATTTTCGAACCAGTCATGACGATTTGTGGATATGGGCACAATGATTGGGACCAGGCCTCCTCTTTGGATCTATTATTGAAGAATCTGAATGACTCTAACATGAATTTTAAAACTTTATCTAACACTGGAAGAAACCGTGGATTTACTCCTGGAACTGTCGGTGCATTACGGCTTGTGGACATTGATATCTCCTGTCCTGTTTGACTTACCAGCTGGAAACTGCCTTTGTCTAAAGTGGTATATTCTGCTGATGGAGAATGCTGTGTGGTGACCAATTACAAATTCTATTGGTATTGTCAGATGTTGTATAAAATTGACTTTTCTAACTTCTGTTTTTTCCCTAAACAGCGTGTCATCATAGGTCATACCGTAATTATACCTGTTCCCATCCCGGAACAAGATACAATTCAGTCCAGTCCTGACTATTGGGATGCTTTGTCTCAATTTTTACCTACTTTTAATGTTCATATTTGCAACTTAAGTTTGTCTCTCCGATCTCTTCTCAATAGAACAGATACCCACCTGATTTATATCAGTAATAACATTACCAAGGCTCAGAAAGCACTTGATGATCTGATTAGTGTTGATATTGCTATGATATTGGAAAACCCAATTGTGAAGTCTGCTTTTGAAATATTTGTGGTGATTCAATTTCTACTAACATTAGTGCTTATAATTACATTTTGCTGTTTAAGGAAAACCCTGAAACACCATCATGACCAGTTAAAATTCCTCTACCAGGCTCATGCCTCGGGCCTGTAGATGAATGGTGCCTAAAAGTCATCTTTTTGTTGTGTTGCCACTTTTGCAATTAGGGCAACAATGAGGAGACTGTTGCACCTGAGTTATGCCCTTATTACCCTATTACCCCTCATATGCCTTACACTATATCTCTGGTCTATTATACTGTGATATTGATATTTTGCACTAACACTATAGATTTGCGTACACTTCGTATAAGCATGAGTGCTAGGAATGTGCTTTGCTGCTAATATATGCTAATGTACTATGCATGGTTCATTTATACCTCATTATATTACATTTATCTAGATTATGTTTGTTTTTCATATATATTCCATATATTATTGACAGTCTCTGCTAAGATGTCTCTGAAGGATCATCAGTGATTATTATGTACTTATATTCTCATATAATTACATGTTTTTACAGTCGGGCACATATGCCATATGTAATATAGCTTTGTAAGCAATTATCTATGTTCTACTAACAAAAGACAGATCCCTTGTTTAGTCTATCATCTAAGAACATGTAGATTGGAAGTATCAGCATTCTCTTGGTCTAAGGTTTATGCAACAAAAGCATTATTTCTTATACTTATTAGTAATTCTGCCTCCTAAGTAATTATCCAATAGAGAACGTATGTGTAACACTGTTGATAGTGAAGAACCAATATATAAGGTTCTGCATATCAGTAAGTTAGTCCTTATCTTAGTATATATAACACTGTCTTGTCAGTTTCTCTCCCTCTAAAAGCTTTGTATGTACTCGTTAGACTGGCAAGTAACCCTTTATCTGTGATATATTATCCTATGCTTGGCTGTGAGTATAATAAATACTTTATTTACGACTACTTGTGAGCGTTATCTCTGGCTAACATTGTAGACATAGAATGAATCTGATTTATTATCTTAGCAGTTAGTCTTCTAACTGACAATATGGCAATTCCCCCAGGCCCTGAATCATCTTCGTTGTATACTGTATCAATGTACATTTTTCATTAAAAATTGTATGTATGTCCTTCATTAATTCTCTTATTTATCTCTCAAGAATAATGATATATCTATACCATCATTTAAACCTGGATATTGTAATCCCCCAGTATATAAATCCAATAAGCTTCTCTTTTACATAAAGCAAAATCCAAATCCCCCCCTTGGTCCCAATGAAACTTTTTCTATGCCCTGAAATCTGAATTTATGGGTCTGCTTGTGTTGATTTTCTTGCAAATGTAGTGAAAGAGCATTGTGTGAATCCTGAAGTCTGATGCAACTTAAGTGTTCTCTTATTCTATTTTTAAATAGGCATTTAGTTTTGCCAATATAGAATGATGAACAATTACAAGTTGCTAAGTATATTACTACACTTGTATTATAGTTAATAAATTGCCTGATGTAGAATGTTTTACTATTTTTAACTGTACTGAATTTTTTGGTTTTAATAACATGAGGACAATAAATACATGCCCCACAAGAAAAACACCCTGTAGATTTAGATGGTAACCATGAATGCAATTTTAGAATATACATAGGTAAAAACAAAATATGTACCAGTATGTCTCTACTATTTGTAGCTCTTTTATATGTGATCTTAGGAGGTCCAGCAGCTATTACAGATAAAGCAGGTTCTGCTTCCAGAATGTGCCAACATTTATTCAAACATTCCCTGATAATCAATCAATCAAAGTCTTTATTTAACCAGGCGATCACCGTTGAGCAAGCTCATTTTCGAGGTGGACCTGGGTTTGTTAACAAGGAACAAGGGACAATATACATGGGATGCAACACACAAGAAAATAATAATAATACAAATAAAGTGAGATACAATAATACAGTATATACAAAGTATCAGCAGGTAGCATTGACAGTAGTATTTGTTTGGAACAGAAGATACAGCTAGTTTTGGGTAGGACACAATTTTTCATAAAAGTAAAAATATACATATCAGGTGCACCGAACACAAATAAAACCTAATACAAAAAGATATATAGTGATACGGTATGGAGAATTTAGAGCTGGAACCAGGGTCAAAGGAATGTGGAAGGGACAGATATGGGGGTAGAAAAAGGGGAGAGGGAAGAGTTGATTATAGATGTGATCAGTCTTTTAACAGTAGTAATTAGAGTGTGCTTGGACTTATAGGAGTCACTATTTAGGGTAGACAAGCATAGGACTCCTTATTATGATGTAGATATAGAGATTTAAAAGCTGCTAGGCTGATAGGATGAGTTAATTTCAAAGTTTTTTGCAGCTTGTTCCACAGTTGAGGGAGCACAAAGCTGATGGCTGCTCTGCCAATGCGAGATTTTGCTTTGTAAACATAAAGGTAGATTTATGAGGTGCTTCTCAGGGCATACTTCCCCAGAGTGCACAAAGGTTAACAGACAGAGATAAACTGGGCAGTTTATTTGAGATAGCTTTGTATGTCCAAACTGCAGCATGTTTTTGCCATCTGTAAGCAAGGGATGACCATCTCACTGTCGTGTACAATGCACAGTGGTGGGTTGAGTATGGAAGACCCATGATAAATCTTATGGCTTTGTGATAAAGTGTATCGAGTTTGGCTAGGGTACCTGCAGGTCCCTGACTATATAGAAAGTCTGCGTAATCCAATAGGGAAAGAAAGGTAGTTTGAACCAGTTTCAGTTTAGCATCTCTTGTGAGGAGATTATTAGTCCTAAAGAGCAGAACAAGTCTTTGTCTAAGTTTCTTTGCCAGTTCTTCTAAGTGATCTGTGAAAGCAAATCTATGGTCTAACCAGACCCCCAGGTACTTGAACTTTGGTACGTAGTCCAACTGCTCACCTAGAATGGTAGTGATCTGCGGGAGTGTCCGAGCAATTGCAGGATTTATTGCACTTTGAAGGTGTGAGAGGAACAGTATAGGGAGTTCTGAGGCTAGTTCCCAGTTTTTCTGATGCTGCATACAATAATACCCTGACCGAGAGAGTCAATTGGGAGTAGGGGGGAGTATGCAGAAGGTGGTGTAGCCCTGTGGGAAGGCTCTAGGAGAGTTCCTGTATGCTGGTGCAGGTGAAGGACCAGCAGCAGGCTAGGGGAAGTTAGAGCACATACAAGTTCTTCTACTTGATAGGAAAAGTCCCGGTCAGACAATGTAAAAAGAGAGCCATTCTCCACTCTAGGAGTTATTTTTTGATTCACGTTCGGGTCCAATACATGTAAGATGAGCAGAGACAAGCATAGAAGCAGGTAATATGCCATCATTATGAGACTATCACCCAATGGGCACTACAAGTGCGGGCAAGAGAAGGGATTCTCAATGGAGGAGAATTTCTTAATCCCTGCAGAATACTACTATAGGCAGTGGAGCCTCAAGCAGTAATCCTTAAGTACAGCTCCTAGTCAGGCTAATAAGAAAAGAGTTCACCTGACTATAGAGTAGCACTAGGGGCAGAGAGGCTTTGAAGCAAATTTCTTAGCTACTACTCTGGAGCACACTAAGTACTAGAGAGATCACCTGACCTAAATCAACTGCCTTAGTAAGACAGGATATGCTAGTGAGCAATAAGCAATCCTAAAGTAGCAAAATGGTATGCCTCAGCAAGACAGAATGAAATAAAGCTGCTAGAAGGCTTAGTTGCAAAAAGGGTATGGGAGGAATTGCAGTTGTTGACAGTAAGTAACCAATATATTGAAACATCAGATAGGAGTGGGCAGAGACTGTGTGCATTTAAAGGAGGCCTGGGAGGGGGGAGGAGATGGGACAAAAATCAAGGGGAAGTTTGCAGAGCTAGCACTGAATCAGTGCACATACAGTTAGAGAGAAACTGCAGCAGGTGGGGAATGGTAAGTTACTTTACACAGGCCGAGCAGAAAAGGCTAAATTAAAATATATAAATTAGAAGCCAAGTACAGGGATGCAGGCTTACAGGGAGCTCTACACAGGCATGCAGCCAATAGTGCTACCCTGAGAAGGCGCTGAAATTGAAAACAGCAAATTGCAAGTGATTATCTGGTTCAGCGTTCACACAGCCCAGAGAAATCGTGGCAATTTTTCAAGCGTTGTACCTTATCTATCTCTTTGGGGGGTGGGTGGATCAGGCTCCTTGCACTGTAGAGGTGCTATGGCTGGATCATGACCGCTACCGTGGGGGCAAGTGGCACCTGTAAGGAAGGAGACAGCAGATTAAATAGGAGCAGATGGGGGTGTGTGTCTAAACAGAGACACACAAAGAGAGCTGAGCACCAACTTGAAAGACAAGTCGGGGGCAGTCTCAGACAGAGGCAAGGTGCTGGCTAACTCTGGAATCCAAAACAAGCACAAAAGAACAGACTGATGGGGGCAGGCAAGAGGGACATAACAGAGACAGAGGAGGACAGGGGGACAAAGGAACATGATTAAGAATGAAAGTCAAGGGTAGGAACCTTAGGCTCAAGACAGAGGCTACACAGATTTTACAATTCACTGAATTTTCTAACTAAGTCCATAGCAGTAAGCATGTAAACCCAGCACAGTCTTAAATAGGATTAAAAAAAATATATTAACAAAGCCAGTAAAACGTTTTTACAAACTCAGTTCAAGGCAGTGTACAGAGTGAAAGCTTAATTGGGGAAAAATCAAGGGGAAGTTTGCAGAGCTAGCACTGAATCAGTGCACATACAGTTGGAGAGAAACTGCAGTGGGGGGAATGGTAAGTTACTTTACACAGGCCGAGCAGAACAGGCTAAATTAAAATATATAAATTAGAAGCTGAGTACAGGGATGCAGGCTTACATTAAGCCACACATCTCGGGTGCTCCTGTCTCAGGTGAGTGAGACCAGCCAATCAGGGAGCTCTACACAGGCATAGAGCCAATAGTGCTACCCTGAGAAGGTGCTGAAATTGAAAATAGCAAATTGCAAGTGATTATCTGGTTCAGCATTCACACAGCCCAGAGAAATCGTGGCAATTTTTCAAGCGTCGTAACTTATCTATCTCTTTGGAGGTGTGGGTGGATCAGGCTCCTTGCACCGTAGAGGTGCTATGGCTGGATCGTGACTGCTGCCCGTGGGGGCAAGTGGCACCTGTAAGGAAGGCGACAGCAGATTAAATAGGAGCAGATGGGGGTGTCTAAACAGAGACACACAAAGAGAGCTGAGCACCAACTTGAAAGACAAGTCAGGGGGCGGTCTCAGACAGAGGCAAGGTGCCGGCTAACTCGGGAATCCAAAACAAGCACAAAAGAACAGACTGATGGGGGAGGGCAGGAGGGACAGAACAAAGACAGAGGAGGACAGGGGGACAAAGGAAGATGATTAAGAATGAAAGTCAAGGGCAGGAACCTTATGCTCAAGACAGAGGTTACACAGATTTTACAATTCACTGAATTTTCTAACTAAGTCCATAGCAGTAAGCAAGTAAACCCAGTATAGTCTTAAATATGATTAAAAAAATATATATTAACAAAGCCAGTAAAACTTTTTTACAAACTCAGTTCAAGGCAGTGTACAGAGTGAAAGCTTAATTGGGGAAAAATCAAGGGGAAGTTTGCAGAGCTAGCACTGAATCAGTGCACATACAGTTGGAGAGAAACTGCAGTGGGGGGAATGGTAAGTTACTTTACACAGGCCGAGCAGAACAGGCTAAATTAAAATATATAAATTAGAAGCCGAGCACAGGGATGCAGGCTTACATTAAGCCATACAGTGGCGTGAAAAAGTATTTGCCCCCTTCCTGATTTTCTCTATTATTGCATATTTGTCACACTGGATGCTTTCAGGTCTTTAGACAAAATATAATATTAGATAAAGGGAACCTGAGAAGACAAATAACACTTTTTTTTTTTACTTATTTCATTTATTTAATGAAAAAAGTTAACCAACACCAACTGGCACTGTGTGAAAAAGTAATTGCCCCCTAGTTAAATCAACCCAATTAAAGGGATAATTAGAGTCAGCTGATTGAACACAGCCAG
This sequence comes from Neoceratodus forsteri, assembly GCA_016271365.2. Lineage (NCBI taxonomy): Eukaryota > Metazoa > Chordata > Ceratodontiformes > Ceratodontidae > Neoceratodus > Neoceratodus forsteri. Next base: position 706,176,355 of record CM028130.1, read on the forward strand.
GCTTAATTACAGCCAGCCCTGCTCAATATAAACCTCACTTATTTTGGCCCTTACCATCAGAGTCACATTGCCAGCACAAAGATTCAACAAGCACATTATGCCATGATCAAAGGAAGTTCCTGAAAAGATCAAAAAAACATTTTGTTGCCCTCTATCAGTCTGGAAAGGGTTACAAAGCTATTTCTAAGGCTCTGGGACTCCATGAACCACAGTGAGAGCCATAATCTCAAATGGAGAACACTTGGAACAGTAGTGAACCTTCCCAGGAGTGGCGGCCTACCAAAATTACTCCAAGGGCGCAGTGTAAAATCATCCAAGAAGTCTCAAAGGATCCTAAAACAACATCAAAGAACTGCAGGCTTCTCTTGCCTCAGCTAAGGTCAGTGTTCATGACTCCACAATCAGAAAGAGACTGGGCAAAAATGGGCTTCATGTGAGAGTAGCAAAGGGGAAACCACTGCTAACCAAGAAGAACATAAATGCTCAGTATCTCATTTGCCAAGAAAGCACCTGGATGATCCACAAGCCTTTTGGGAAAATGTTCTATGGACAGATGAGTCCAAAGTGGAACTTTTGGACAACATGGATCCCATAATGTCTCACGTAAAAGCAAACACAGCATTCCACAGTAAGAACACCATACCAACAGTCAAACATGGTGGTGGTAGTGTGATGGTGTGGGATGCTTGCTGCCCTAAGGACCTGGATGACTTGCCATAATTAAAGGAACCATGAATTCTGCTCTGTACCAGAAAATTCTTAGGAGAATGTCAGTCATCCTTCCGTCAGCTGAAGCTGAAGCGTAGTTGGGTCATGCAGCAAGACAATGATCCAAAACACAAAAGCAAGTCCACATCAGAATGGCGAAAAGAAGTAAAATTAAAGTTTTGGAGTGGCCTAGTCAAAGTCCAGACTAAACCCAATAGAGATGCTGTGGCAGGACCTGAAACGAGCAGTTCGTGCTCGAAAACCTACCAAATGTTACTGAATTAAAGCAGTTCTGCGAGGAAGAGTGGGTTAAAATTCCTCCACAGCGATGTGAAAGACTGATATTGAATTATAGGAAGTGTTTGGTTGCAGTCATTGCAGCTAAATGTGGCGTAACCAGTTATTAAGTGTAAGGGGGCAATTACTTTTTCACACAGTGCCAATTGGTGTTGGTTAACTTTTTTTCATTAAATAAGTGAAATAAAAAAAAAACAAGTGTTATTTGTTCACTCAGGTTCCCTTTATCTAATATTACATTTTGTCTAAAGACCTGAAAACATCCAGTGTGACAAATATGCAATAATAGAGAAAATCAGGAAGGGGGCAAATACTTTTTCACACCACTGTACATCTCAGGTGCTTCTGTCTCAGGTGAGTGAGACCAGCCAATCAGGGAGCTCTACACAGGCATGGAGCCAATAGCGCTACCCTGAGAAGGTGCTGAAATCGAAAACAGCAAATTGCAAGTGATGATCCGGTTCAGCGTTCACACAGCCCAGAGAAATCGTGGCAACTTTTCAAGTATCGTACCTTATCTATCTCTTGGGGGGGGGTGGATCAGGCTCCTTGCACCATAGAGGTGCTATGGCTGGATTGTGACCGCTGCCCATGGGGCAAGTGGCACCTTATCTATCTCTTTGGGGGGTGGGTGTATCAGGCTCCTTGCATCGTAGAGGTGCTATGGCTGGATCGTGACCACTGCATGTGGGGGCAAATGGCACCTTATCTATCTCTTTGGGGAGTGGGTGGATCAGGCCCCTTGCAACGTAGAGGTGCTATGGCTGGATCGTGACCGCTACCCGTGGGGGGCAAGTGGCACCTTATCTATCTCTTTGGGGGGGTGGGTGTATCAGGCTTCTTGCACCATAGAGGTGCTATGGCTGGATCGTGACCGCTGCCCATGGGGGCAAGTGGCACCTTATCTATCTCTTTGGGGGGTGGGTGGATCAGGCTCCTTGCACCGTAGAGGTGCTATGGCTGGATTGTGACCACTGCCTGGGGGGGCAAGTGGCTCTTGGCACAAAATGTTGCCACAAATATCGGTTGATCACCCATAGAATTTTATTTTTGTAAGTCAATAATTCTATCCTGGGTATTTTATCAACCTGATCTTGTGCCTGTCTAATAAGACCCACATTGTATCCTCTTTCCTGGACTCTCTGACTCATTTCTTGAGATCTATGGGTATAGGTTTCTGGGCTAGAACAATTTCTCTTTATTCTCATAAACTGAGATATAGGGATGTTGCTGATAGTGTGGCAGGAGTGACAACTCTTCACCATAAGAATACTATTCCAATCTGTAATTTTTCTATATAGATCAGTCTCAATTGTGCCATCAGGCATCCTGTGAATATCCAAATCCAGAAAATGTACATTATATTTATCATACTCCACAGTAAATCTGAGATTTGGTTGGATGCTTCTAAATATGACACAAACTCAAATAGTTCTGTTTCACTGCCTCGCCACACCGTCAGCACATCATCCAGGAACCTCCGACACAAGTCTACCTTCTCAAAAAATGGGTTAGCATTTTCACCATAATTATTCTGCCTTTCCCATAATCCAAATTAAAGGTTGACATACGTGGGGGCAAAAGTAGCCACCGTCACTGTCCCCTTTACCTGAAGGAAATGCTGACCCTGGAATATAAAAGCATTCATGGTAAGAATTAATTCAGATAGCTGATATAAGGAAATCCATAAAGGGCTGAGAATAGTTGGTAACCTCCTGCATTCAAAATCTACGTGCCTCCAAACCCCCTTTGTTGGGCACATTCATATATAATGACTGGATCCTCAGGGTAACTAGCATCCAGCAGTCCTCCATCTGGAGATCCCCCAGAACACCCACTATTTGTGTAGTGTCTTTAATATATGATCTCAAAGTAACATAGAAACATAGAAACATAGAAGTTGACGGCAGATAAGGACCGCAAGGCCCATCCAGTCTGCCCATTTCTTTTTCTACCTTATAAATGTACCATCGGCCTTTGCTCTGTCAGTGACCTATCTATTCATAGTCATTTGTATTGCTCCCTTATGCCTATCCCATGCCTGTTTGAAGCCCTGCACTGTATTCATAGCCACCACTTCTTGTGTTAAGCCATTCCATGCATCTACCACCCTTTCTGTGAAAAAGAATTTCTCCACATTCCCCTTAATCGGCCTCCCTCTAATCTCATGCTGTGTCCTCTTGTCCTGCTATTTTCTTATATTTAAACATGTTAGACTCTTTCACCTTGTTTATGCCCTTAAAGGTGTTTAAATGTCTCGATCATATCACCTCTCTCCCTCCTTTGCTCAAGGGTATACATATTGAGCTCCGTTAATCTGTCCTTATATGTCTTCTGATGCAGTCCCTGCACCATTTTGGTTGCCCTTCTCTGGACTGCCTCAATTTGGTTAATGTCCTTGTGAAGGTGTGGCCTCCAATACTGCGCCAGTACTCCAGATGGGGCCTAACCAATGTCTTGTACAGAGGATTATTACCTCCCTCTTACGACTTGTGATACCCCTACTAATACACCTAACACCCCCTAGCCTTACCTACTGCTTTAGAGGTCTGCTTGGATGATTTTAGGTCATCAGTGATGATGATGCCCAAGTCTCTTTCTTCCTTTGTGACTGCTAGCAACTCCCCTCCCAGCCTATAAGTGGCTTCAGGGTTTCTCTTCCCTATGTGCATGATTTTGCACTTCTTTGCATTAAATCCCAGTTGCCACTCTTCTGACCATTCTGCTAGTTTATCCAGATCTCTTCTCATTCTGCCCACCCCATCTGGATCATCTACTCTGTTGCAGATCTTGGTGTCATCTGCAAACAGACAAGCCTTACCCTCTAGTCCATCTACGGGGTCACTAATAGAAGATGTTGAATGGGACTGGCCCCAGGACTGATCCCTGAGGTACCCACTTGTGACTTGCATCTCTTCTGACTGTATACCATTTACCACCACTCTCTGTTTCTGCCAGTCAACCAGTTTGCCACCCAGTTGACCATTCTGACCCACCGAGCCTACCTAGCTTATTTATCAATCTTCTATGTGGAACAGTGTCAAAAGCTTTGCTGAAGTCAAGGTGGCGACATCAACTGCTCCCCCTTGGTCCACCACTCTGGTTACCCAGTCAAAGAAATCTATGAGATTAGTTTGACAGGACCTTCCTTTGTAAACCCATGCTGTCTTGGATCCTGTGCCTATAGATTCCAGGTGTTTGCACTATCCTTTCCTTAAGGAGTGCCTCCATAATCTTGCCCACTACTGAGGTAAGACTGACCGGTCTGTAGTTCCCCTCCTCCCTGCTACCACTCTTGTGGAGTGGGATCACATGAGCCTTTCTCCAGTCTTCTGGGACCTCTCCTGTGCTCAGAGACTCACTAAACAATTCTGCTAATGGCTCTGCTAGTTCCTCCTTTAGCTCCTTAAGTACCCTGGGATCTGCCATCAGGTCCCATTGCCTTATCCACCCTGAGCTTAGCAAGCTCTTGTAGGACCCTTTCTTTTGTGAAGGGAGTAGTGCTCACCTCCCCCCCCCTGTGTCCATGATGCTGAGCTGTGGGCCCTGCCCTACCTTCTCTTCAGTAAATACTGAGCAAAAGTATCTATTTAGGATAGATGCCTTTACAGGGTCCTCCTCCTCACATGCTCCTTTTTCTCCATTAAGCAGCAATACCCCCTCTGGACTTTCTCCTTTCACTAATGTATCTATAGAAAGTCTTGTCACCTTCTTTTACTGTTAGGTACTAGTGTTTCCTCAGTTTGGGACTTTGCCTGCCTTACTGCCTTACCTGCTTCCCTTAGGGCAGTTTGGTATGCCTCCCTATCTTCATCCGCTGTGTTCCTTATATTTTCTGAAGGCCAGCCTTTTGGCTCTGACCTTTTCTGCTACTATATTTGAGAACAAAGTGGTTTCCTTCTTCTTTTGACTTCCTTTTCTGTCTAACACAATGGGATGTTGCTTCAAGTATTGTATCCTTAATTTGCCCACTTTGCCTGTACCTCCTCACCTGTGTTTCTTTTTGCCAGGGCTAGCTTAACTCTGTTGGCCATCTTATCAAAGTCAGCTCCTCCTGAAGTCCCATATTTTTGCCTTGGAATGGGATGATTTAGATGTAGTAGCCAAATTGAACCATACCATGTGATGGTCACTGGCCCCCAGGTGACCTTCTACCTGGAGATCTGTGATCCCTTCTTTGTTAGTCAGTACTAGATCTAGGATAGCCCTGTCTCTTGTGGGTTGCTGTACCAGTTGTTTGAGGCCCTCCCCCTGCAGGGAATCCACTATGAGTCTAGTTCTGGCAGATGTTCCTGCTGGTATTGACCAATCTGTATCTGGCATGTTGAAGTCTCCCATTATCAGAACCTCCCCTTTAGCTGTCATGTTTTGTATATCTTCTAACAGTAATGTGTCTATGTCCTCCCTCTGGTCTGGGGGCCTGTAGACAACCCCAGTTCTTATGGCTGTCCCATTACCTGTTTCCAGGGTGACCACAGTTCTTCTGGCTCCTTATGTGTATTCTGAATTTCTGTAGCTTTGATATTTTCATTAACATACAGGGCCACCCCTCCCCTTGCACCTCGGTCTCTTCTGAACAATACATATCCAGGTACTGAAGTCTCCCAAGTGTGGTTACTGGTAAACCACGCCTCACTATTGCTACTATGTCCAGTTTAGCCTCTGACATTATTGCCTGCAGGTCTGGGATCTTATTTCCCAGGCTGTGAGCATTTGTGTACATGATTTTCCATTGGCAGATTTTGGTGTGTTAGTTGTTGGGTGAAGTTTGGCATTACCCCTGTGCATCGTGTGGGGAGACAAACCTTTTTCTTACCTGGTGATGCAAATGAATGGCAAACACGCTGAATTCCTGTTTGACCACTAGCTGAGGGAGGGTGTTCTTCCCATTCGACGTGTAGGGGGTTTTGCACCCTCCCCCATTGCTAGTTTAAATATTCTGCAAAGGCGTCAAACTTCTGCCCCAATGCACTGACTCCTCTTTAGTCAGATGCAGTCCATCAAATTTAAAGAACTTTGCTCCCAGAACTGTTGCCAGTTCCTACAAATCTGTGTCCTTTTCCTGGCACCAGTCCTGAGCCACGTGTTTAGCTCCCCTATCTCCCTTCTCTGACCTTCCGTCCATCTGCTCCCTTCTCCCAGACTGGCAGGATCTCAGAGAAGGAGATGCAGACGAAATAGATGATAGTTTGTCACCAGCCTAGTCAGGTGTTCCTTGGTCTCCACAACTGACGGCTGGCGAGATCATTAGTCCCTATGTGTACTAGGACATCAATGTTTTCTCCTGCTTTGTGAACAATTTTAGCAATGCGGTCAGTGTCTCTCCATGCTGATGTACCTGGGAGACATCTGACCATCACCCTGGCTGGAGATGGGTATCAACTCCCCGAATCATGGAGTCTCCTATGATCAAAGTTTTGGATTTCTTTCTGCTTGTTTAGTTTTGGTTCCTGATTTGGGTGAGTATTGTTGTGCTAGCTCCTGTGCAGCAGTGTCCTGCTCTGCAGTGTCTTCTGCCTCTTTATTTGATTTCAGAGATAGAGGCAGATACCTGTTTGTAGTGTTTATATGGTTTGGAGGTATGTGTTGGAGAGCAGAGAGTGATGGGGCACCTGATTTGCTCCTCCTAACCACCTGCCAACCTCCTGGACCAACTACCCTCTGGGTCGAGGTTTTTCTGTTGGATGCTGGGGAAATGGCGGGTGGTTCTTATAATGTATTTCCTCTTCAATATGAAATTTGAGGCGTGCAATCTCTGCCCATGCTGCCCGGAGCTGAGACCTAGAAGTAGGAACTATATGATTAATGTGTTTGTCAATGAATTTAGAATGAGCCTATGCCAGACACTATTGGGTGGCCTGGGGGATCCACTGTGCTTTTATGCACCTTTGGGATCACATAAATTGTTTGCCTAATGGGATGTGCTACTACCAAAAATTCCAAGGCTTGATCTGTGTGTAATATGGCCTGTCTCAAAAGCATTCAACAATATTTGTCAATTTCTTGTTTAAATTTGACAGTTGGATCTGTTTTTAAACCAACATAGAAATTCATGTCAGATAATTGTCTAAAAAGTTCCCTTTTATAGTCTTCTGTGTTGAAGAATACCTATTGACCTCCCCGCCCCCGTCTGCTGGTTTTACTATAATATGCGGGTTTTCATCAAATTGTTTTAATGCTATATATTCTGCCTGTGTCACATTTGAATAGTCTAATGTAAAAAGTTCATCCTTGCATTTTTCAAGGTCATTCAAAAGAACCTTTTCAAATGTAAAGACAGTTGGGGCATAGTATGGCATAAAGGTTGAGGCCTTTTTGATGTTAATGTCTGTTGGCGCTTGTGTGGTGTTGTTTAAGTCCATACTGTCACTTAAGTTGTTACTATTATTTATTGTTGCATCATTTTGACATGTCTGTTTAACTTTTGCATAATGGACCCGAAGATTTAATTTTCCGGAAAATCTTTTAATGTCCACAAACAGATCAAATTCTCTTGCAGTACATGATGGCACAAAGCTTAAGCCCCTCTGTAGGACTTGTTGTTGCACAGGAGTTAAAGATATAGCAGAAAGGTTTATAACATTTAAAACTTGCCTCTGCCTTTGCTCCGATATGTCTTCCCTCCACTCAATCTGAGGTTCTGCTTTTGTGGTCTCTGTTTTGGCTGCAAATGTTGAGGGTGATAACTTCGTTTGGGACAAGCTCAAAGGTCAGTGTCTGTGTTTCGTTGTTTTCTTATAGATAAGATGTTGGTTCCTCTTGAAATTGTTCATTTCGGGGACTGCGTCATGGCTGAATCGTATCTCGAGCTGTCTCCTTTTCCTCTCCCATTTCTTCCTGGTCTAAAAAATGATCCACATAGTCAGTTCCTGATTCTGAGGTAAAGTGGTAACATGAAACATTCAAATCATTGTGGTGATTTAAGATAGAACAGGTTACACTCATGGCATTGGACTTGGTGTTAGAAGATGCCACCGATCTCTCTCAAATTTGGTTTGTTTTACTCTTTTTAACCTTGCATCGCCATCTTGTACAATTTGAAATAATTCTGTTTCAAAATCTGCAAAATCAGGATGTTCCTTAAATACACCAACAGCTTCTTCATAGTCTTTCAGTTTTTGCTCTAATGTGATTTTCTGAGTCGCATAGTCTCTAATGAGGCAATGAACAAAAAGCATGGAAGCTGCTTATATTTGAGAATTCCAATCATCCATGAGTATAGGTCTGTCTTCCCCATAGACCAGCCATTTAATGACTCTCAGACCTCATGGAGCTCTATCAACTCGTACATAAGCTTCCAAAGTGATTTTATGCCAATGATTTCTACGGGCACGTATTGCTGCATATTCAAGTAGTTGAAATGCACCAATTATATCTGGAACTGGCATAAACGTTACATCTGATGACTGTTGATTACTAGTCACATTAGGTGTTGGTGTTTCTATCCCGAATGGGTCTGTTTCTCCTTTATCTTGAAAAATAACTGATGCTAGGGCCCCACTGGCATCTCCCAAATAAACGCCTCCATAAATGGAAGACATTCCAGTTACCGTCGGCTACTGCCACATAGTAACTAAGGTAAAACAGAAACACCAGCACCAAGCACTCCAAGCTATAAGAATTTTATTCTCAAATCAGGCTGTCTAGAGATGTGGTTGCCATGGGCTGGTTAAATATTTACAACCAAAACAATCAGAGTAACTGCCCCAATGGCTGGATGTGCGAGGTATAAATAATGAATCAAGCTAGGAACTTCCTGTACTATCCACCACCTCTCAAAATAAGCAGACCATGAAACCACAAATAGACTGAATAAAGTGCTTTTAATATTCTATAAAGTGCTAGTGAATCATACCTCTCACAGAGACGCCAGCAGGAGCCCTGCAGCTAGTACCTCCAACCGGTTTCGCTCAACGCATCATCAGGGAGTGCCTAAAATAATGTGTGGTCTTACTTTTAAATGTGGCTCTTAAATAACATAATAAAAATATCAAATTTCTGGAACTGTTTGAAATTAATATGATGACTAAATTAATACTAACATAAGTGATATAATATAACATAATATATGGTTATATAAAATATATATATTGAATACTCTCACCTGCCTACACAGAACTCCACATTGGGAGTGGACTCAGAGAAGGCCTGTAAAGGTCCACTTATGAAACCCCCTTCAGCATACTATCGCTTGCCTACGCAGAACTCCACGTCGGGGAGTGGACTCAGAGAAGGCCTGTAAAGGTAATTTGGCCTATTCCTGCTCTTAGCTCACTCTAGAAGGGTGTTTACCCATCACCGCTTCGCATTGACCCCCCCACCTAAGGCCGAGCCTCCTTTTATTGATGTCACTGGTCTTGTGACTTCCTGTTATACTTTTTTCCAAGTCCCCAGTTTTCCATCAGCAGGTTATCAGTTATTGCCATCAGGTGGCAGCACATCCTTGTAGTGCTTATGTGCTTACTCTCTGCTGGAATTTTGATCCTTGCACCTTCTACTCTGAAGTCAGCAACTCTACCTCTGTACTAAGAGGCCAGACCATCTCTTACACTTGCAGTAAGCATCTTAGTCCCACAGTTTAATAAGACGGGGCCCAAAAGTCTAAGATCTTGACCTAGGTCCACAAAATTGTTTTTTACTTCAAGAACAAACTAGTACATGGAACACACCACAGGTATATTGATACATCACCACCAGGGAACAGCACACCCTTGTACTGCCTATGTGTTTCCTCCCTGCCCGAGATTGGATCCCACTACCTTCTACTCTGAAATTGGCAACCCTGCCTCTGTACTTTACTGTGTGATCTGCCCATCTGCCTCCCTTGCATTATGTATCTTAACCCCTCCCTCTGGCCTTCCACCACCCACCCTGGGTGGACATTTCTTTATATAGGCACCTTGGGATCAGGTGACTAAGTGTCCAATTTTCCATTGGTCTGTTATAAGATCCTACCACTAGGGGCTCCTGCTACTCCTGATCAAGCAGTCCAATGCCTAGCTAACCTAGTCAGCCACTTAGACTCACCCACCACCCTTATAGTCAATGAACTTGAATCATGGCATGTCAAAAGGTGCTGGTGATTTTAGTGCAACTCCTTCTGATGATCCTTTTCTCTGCTATCAAGGTACCCATTAACACTGGCACTGCAGGTGGTTCTTCGCCGCTCTCTGATGACTTCCATTTTTGCAACATGATCGTCTTCTCCTATTTACTGCTTGACTCCACCCCCTCCTAATAAATAGAGGCTTTATCTATCTAGCTTTGTGTGATCCTAAAAAATGCTTCCTTTGTCAACTCACCCTCTCCTCATTTATCCACTGGAAACTATGATATATCTTGCTATCGGCCTTCTACTCTCTGGTAATATTGAGATTAATCCGGGCCCCCACAAATCATCTCTCCCACACTGACACATTGCTAAGCAGCACAAAGGGCATCCTTATCACCCACCACAACATAAGAAGTCTTGAGCACAACTTTGCAGAACTTGACGTGTGGGTGACCCTCTACAAACCTGACATACTCTGTCTGTCAGAAACTTGGCTTCAGCTCTCTACCCTGGACTCCCTTTGAAACCTTACCTCCTGCAGCCTCCTTAGAAGGGATAGACTGTCCACCAAAAGGGGGCGGGGTAGCCATATATTTCAAAGAATACCTAAACCTTACTGCCATAAACACATCCTCCCTGCCCCACTGTGAGTCCCTACATGCACTCCTTATCTTTGGGCAAAAAAGTTACACATTGTACGTGCCTACAGCCCTCCAAACAGTGGCCAGCCTGGCCTTGATGAGCTACTAAACCAAACTGCCACAGTATCTGGAAAAAACGAAGTACTCATTCTTGGGGACATAAATCTGAACTGGCTGGGGAAATGCCAAGCCACGTCTCTCTCCAAGATTCAGTGTCACAACTTTCATCAGCTAATCTCTGAACCCACCAGAACTGCTAAAACTTTCATTGACTGGGTGCTAGCAAACCGTACAGAGCACATCTTGGCTACTGGCATACTCGCTGATGCCATCACACACCACGCGCCTGTTTTTTGCATATGGAGCACGGGCGCTGCCCCTCCACCTAAACCTCACTATATTATTTATTTATTTGCTTTTGTTAACTGGGTGGGTGTACTAGGCATGGGAATGCCTATTTTCAGGCATGACCTGGGAGAATACAGGTAGATAATACATAAGCACACCATGTGACGCAGCACATGAAATAGGTAATACAGTGGGAGGAGGTCAGAACAGTCGACATAAGAGGTTGAGTGAAAACACAGTTTAGAACAAGGTCAGGGTACAAGCAATATAACATTAGACAAGGTAATAAAGTATGAACAAGTGCAAAACAGCTGAAATACTGAGTACAAAAAATGGATGAGATAGACAAGATATATACAATATGCAATAAGTGCCTTTGAGGTAGTTAAGCTTTAGAGAGAAGGGAGAGGAGGATGTGATAGAGGCTGGGGAGAAAGAGGTGAGGGTGGTGGAGAGTGTGCAAGGGGAAGGTCAATAGAGAGAGGTGATAAAGCAGATTGGAGGGAAGTAGATGCAGGGGGTAGTGAGGAAAATGGAGAGGGATCTATGGTGGGTGGAAGCAAGCACAGGGGTTAGAAGCACATAGCTGATCTCGGTGGAGTTTCTTGAAACTGGCATGGGTGGGAGCTAGGTGGATAGCTTGAGGTATGGAGTTCCAGCACTTCGGAGCTGAGTGAGAAAAAGCTTGTGCATCCATAGAGGTTTTGCATCTGGGGATATAGAAGGGGGCTAGGTCTGTAGAGTGGAGCCCATAAGAGGGGGACTGGGAGTGAATCATGGAAGCAAGGGATTGAGGGAGATCTTATCTAACTATTCCATCGATTAGGGAGCCATAGGACTGAAATCGATGGGCAGTGGGAGAGGGCCAGTTTAAGTCAGCATAGAGCTGGCAGTGGTGTTTAAATCTTGGTGTTGCAGAGGCATAGCGGCAGATGTTGTTATAGGTGGTGTCCCATTTATGGAGGGAGGACTTTGTGGCATTTAGGTATGTGACCACACCATAGGCCAAGGCCGGGAGTAGGAGGCCTTGTGCAACAGCAAGTCTGGCAGATGGGGTAAGGGCATAGCTAGTATGGTAGGCCCCACCAATTTTCGAGTTGACGGATTTACAGGTGGTGGTAATATGTTGGTCAAAATCCAGGGTTTCGTCCAGGAGAATCCCCAAGTATTTGAAGGATCTGGAAGTTGCAAGTGGGGAGCCATCTGCACACGAGATAATGAGGGAGTTTCGATTTCCTTTAAGTCTGACAGAAAAGCCAAAGAGCATAGAGTGAGTTTTGCTGACATTGAGCACTAGTTTGTTCTCTGTCAGCCAGGATTGTATGCTTAGGAAGTCAGAGGCAAGAAAGTTGTTTATATCTGAGATGTTTTTGGCACTATAGTAGATGACAAGGTCGTCCGCGTGGAGAAGAGATGAGCAGGTTGGTGCTAGCAGTGGGAGGTCATTGATGAAGATAGTAAAAAGCAGTGGGCCCAATATAGAGCCCTGGGGAACATCAACTTGAATGGAGGAGAGATCCAACATGGTAAAATTGAAAAACTACAACTTGTTTCCTGTTTAAGAGGTAGCTCTTAAACCATGCCACCACTTCGGCAGAGAAACCAAGGGAGTGAAGTTTTGATAGGAGAAGGCTGTCGTTGACCTGGTCAAAAGCCTTGGTCAGGTCAATGAAAACTGTGCCTGTCAAGAGACCAGCATCCATGGCAGCATAGATGTCATTTGTTAGTTTTAGGAGGGCAGTGGAGGTGCTGTGGCCTTTACGGAAGCCATGCTGGGTGCCAGAGAGGAGGTTAAATTTCTGAAGATAAGCTATGGTTTGAGTAGCCACTAATTTTCCTAGGATTTTGCTGAGTACTGAAAGAATGGCAATGGGTCGATCATTGACAATTTCTTTGGATCACCTTTTTTAGGAACTGGTGTTATTTTGGCTATTTTCCAGATATCAGGAAAGGTGCCATGGCACAGTGACAAGTTAAAGGCTTTTGTTAAGGGGGAGGCAATGATAGGGGCAGCTGCTTTCAGAAGCCGGGGTTCAAGCCCATCAGACCCAGAGCTGGTGCTGTCCGGGACAGCAAGTAGTAGCTTTAGTACTTCAGTTCTTGTGATAGCCTGGAACCGAAAAGGTGGATGAATGGGCATGGATTTTGTGTCTGTGGGGGAGGACGTAGTGCTTCCGGGGGGGAAGGAGGCCAGTCCACATGACTTGATAGATCAGAGAAGTGATGGTTAAAGGAATTGGCGATGGCCACCGGGTTATTACAATGAGTGCCATTTAGCAGCATGTCATTTGAGGTGGCCTTGTGATCTGTTCCCAGGAGGGTTTTTATGATTGACCAGAATTTTTTTGAATCATCTGCAGCTTTTGTTAATAAGTCTTTGCAGAAAGTGCTTTTAGCTAAGCGGATATTTCTTTTGCAGGCATTTCTTAAAGACCTGTAGGAGTCGTGATCAGACTGAAGTCCAGAGGCCTTGAAACGCCTCCAACTTTTGTCTCTAGCTCTAATTACATTTTGCAACTTTGCAAAATTTGATCCGCAAATCTTTCTGCATGATTTATGACTGGACCGCACTATACAATGTACCCAATGTGTAAGTTGCCCTTGACTTTTTCTTCATTAAATTCAAGGAACTACAGGATAAACACTACCCACTTATAACACACTGAGTCAAAGGCAATCAAACTACATGGTGAAAAAGGATCTACTCACCAAAATAAAAGAGAGGGACAGAAACTGGAGTTGTTAAGTCCTCTGGTCTCCAAACAGATTACCACACCTACAGAACACAGCGAAATGCTTGCAAAAAGGCTATAAGGAGTGCTAAAAGCTCCTACTGTAAAAATCTGTTAGTAAACGCCTGAGGAGACACAAAAAAGTTCTGGTCTCATATCAAAACTTTCCTGGACTCTAACCACTCTTTGACCCCCACTGATATAGGAACATAGGAACATATGGTTAGCTGCGACACCGAATGAACTTTACAACAATAATCTAATTTATTCATTCACACACTTTGCAGTAGTGAGCCTCCCCCAAGCCATTGAATAGATTTCTAGCCTCCCTCAAATAGAGAAAACATCTTGGGCCTCCCCACAGAAGATATGGCCCTTAACAGAATAAACTGCAATAATCCTTGGACTACCACAAATTTCTTCAACAACCAGTTCTCCGACCTAACCAAATACATTTCCTCCTTCCCAGTGTCACAACACACTAGAGCTCCTGCTGCTTCTCACTCTGATGCCATGGCCCCCCTTTTTCACTTTAAAGCCATCACGCAATTCTCAGCTGTATATCTGACTGCACAGCCACTGTCTCCGATAACATCAAACCCAGGCTTCTGAAGATAGCTGCATCACTCATAGCTGCTCCTCTTGATAAAATTTTCACCCTCTCCTTGTGTCAAAGCCATTTCCGGACATCTGGGAGATAGTCAGAGTGACTCCTGTTTTAAAAAAAGGTAACTCCAAAGACCCCTCAAATTATAGGCCCATAGCAATCTTGTCGGTTCTTAGTAAAATCCTAGATAAACTAGTTACGACTCAAACTACTGAATTCCTCCTCAACAATGACCTCCTCACTACTGCCCAGCATGGTTTCTGCAAAGGCCAACACTGCCATGCTTAAAGTCACCTCAGACACACTCTCCGCTATGGATTTGGGCCTTCTCACTGGAGCGGTTTTTATAGACATGACAAATGCCTTTGATCTGGTAAACCACTCCATTCTCCTTGACACCCTGCAATCTATCAGATTTGCACCAAATGTAGTAACCTGGTTCAGCAGTTATCTATCGAATAGAATACAAGTCATAAAGTTCAACTCACATCTCTCCAAACAGGCAACAGTGAACATTGACATACCCCAAGGCTCCATTTTGGGACCACTCCTATTCTTAGTATTTATCAATAACATCACCGCAAATCTTACTTCCACCTCTTCCCTCCTCTACGCTGATGGTAAAGTCCTCTATGCTAGTTCTAAAAACATATCTGACATCAACCTACGACTCTCCTCCAACGTTCAGAAAACACAAGTGTGTCTCTCAGATCATAAGCTTATCCTAAATGAGACCAAAATGCAAACAATGCTATTTGAGACAAACTCAAAACTTAAACTATGTCAGACCAATTTTAGAGTCTCCAGATCGGATGGCTCGCCTATTGACGTAGTGAACTCCTTTAGGTACCTGGGGTAATGCTAGACCAATCCCTTAACTTCAGTCTCCACATACACAGCACATGTAAATCTGTACATTACAAGCTTGGCATGGCCTACTGAACTAGTCATGTACTTACCCCCACAGTGAAGTTGGCCATTGCCCGTGGTATACTCCTGCCTACCCTGACCTACAGAGTCGTGACATTTGCTGCCATACCTAAGTCTATTCTCCACTGCTGGGATGTCACCTACAACAATATATGTCGCTACACCTCCTCCTCTAACCAACTAACACACCATTGCCACCTTTACACTGATCTGAGCTGGCTATCACCCTACACTGTCAGACTATACCCTCTCGGCTCCCTTGTTGATAGCATCATAAGGTCTCAAAATCCCAAAGCCTTCACAGACTTATTGATTTCACTTACCCCTACCTACGCCCTGCACTCAGCTAATAAATCCTTTGTAAGTGTCCCTAAGTGCAACACATCCAAAGGTGCCACTGCCTTTGTCCACCAAACTCCCCAGCTTTGGAACACACTCCCTCTCACTATTCGCCAAGCTCCCTCTCATACAGCCTTTAAAAAAGTGCTGCACAGCTCTCTCATCTCCTTGAGTCAGTGCTCATGCTTTAAACCCCTGTAGTCCAGTCACTTCCACCATGTGTCATTTCATCCTGCTACCTCCCTGACTGTCTCATCTCCCTTATCCTGTTTGTCACCTCTCTTCCTCACCTACCTGTACCTGGCTACCACCCCCTGCCCTCTCCCCTATTGCTGCCTGTCCCCTACGTCACCCGATGCTGCCTTTCTCTGCCCTGCCCCACCCCTCTGTACCTTATATTCTACTCCCTGTCTCCTTATGATATAACGCCTCTTCCTTCTCTTTCAAATGGACTTATGACAATCCCTCATTATAACCCATGTCCCTCATGTGCTTCGTCTGAAACGTTTCTAACTCGGTCTACCCCGCAACCATTTTTTTATGCTCCCTTGTTAATCCACTCCCAGCCTAATAGTTATTCCCCACCTCTCTACATTGTTCTTTGATAACTATACTAGCACTTACTGCACTTGCCTGTTATTGTCCGTCTTATAGTTAGCCCTCATTCATGTTTTAATTGTACTTGCAATTGTTGTATTTGCCTGTTATCTTGCTGCTATTGTACCTAGCTGTCTATTTTACCATCTTGTATTCTTGCTGTAAAACACTGATGTATTGTTTCACGACCTTGTAACCTCCTGGGTTGTGCCTGAAAATAGGCATTTCTATGGCTAGTGCACCCTACCCAGTAAACAAAACTAAATAAATAATTACATAAATATGTGTAATGAAATCATGTATATGTATACAAATTTTGTTTTTTTTATTTCACTGCACTTTTTAGGTGATCACAGTTTTTGTCAGATGCATGTGTGTGTATCATGTTTTTTCTTTTGTTTTTTATACACAGTAATTGGTTACACTTAGATTATGATAATCTATCAATCAATCAATCAATCTTTATTTTACCAGGCAAAACACCATTGAGTGAACTCATTTTCAAGGTGGACCTGGGAAGTTAAGATAAGTATAAGGTACAATAAGAGAACAGTATACATAATGCAGAATATGGGTACACAGGATGAATACATAATGATATGAGACTTATACAATAGAGAAATCTGGAGAACAATAGTCTGAGAAGGCAAAAAAAGTCTATAAAAATTATGTACAAGTAACTTGTAGTTTACAGTATATACCAATGCCTGCAAGCAGTACTGTAACAGTATCCTTGAGGCAACATATAAATAAATACTAGGATACCCATTGAGCGCCTCACATATGGGGAGGGAAGATGAAGACCACACATCATCACAGACACTCCCTGGTGATGCATTGTGTGAAACCGGTTGGAGGTACTAGCTGCAGGGCTCCTGCTGGCGTCTCTGTGAGAGGCATGATTCACTAGCATGTTACAGAATATTAAAAGCACTTTATTCAGTCTATTTGTGGTTTCATGGTCTGCTTATTTTGAGGGGTAGTGGATAGTACAGGAAGTTCCTAGCTCAAGCCATGACCACTCTGTTTAATAGGGAGGTACAAGATGTTCCGTTTAATGGGGTTCAGGCAACTGCCCCATACTATCTGAAAAAACAAACTATAAAAATGTGTCTCCAATGATTTTGGAAGGGGAAAATCCATGCTTAAATGAGAGAATAAAGGTAATAGAAACATTTTTATAATAGCAAACTTTTTTCAATTTAGTTTGCTGCCATCTTTGCCAGAGCTGAACCTTGGAATCACAATATCCCATCTTCACCTCTCAAATCTTGGAGGCCATATCCCTTTCCTCAAAAGTAATGCCTAACAGTCACACTGAAGAAGAAGTAACATTGATACCCCCGATGTTAGCCACTGAATTCATTGGGGAACCTATGGTCATACCATGGCACTTATGTAGGTTCAAGGAAGCACCCGAAATTGGGGGCTGGGACTGGAAAAGATCTAGAGCGAGGTGGCCAGAAATCTGGTCTTGAACAAAAAGGGTTACATCATCTGCATAAGCAACGATCTTTACCTTGCTGGTTCCTGCACAGTCCGGAATGCCTCGTATGTTAGTGTGCTGCTGCATTTTTCGGAGGATGGAGTCTAAACTAAAAACATACAATAAGGGACTCATTGGACAACCTTGATGGATTCCTTGTCACAGTTGCACCCTAGCACCAACATGCCCATTGATGTTCAGGACTATGGTCACTGCTGTGTATACAGAACATAACCAGGCACTAAAAACCACTGGGATACCATAGTGCTCCAGAACCACAAACAGGTAATGATGGGAAACCTTATCAAAGACTTTTCCCTGGTCCAATGACAAAATGTAGCCATGGGACCACTCATTGTGGTGGCAATGATGATTTCCCAGAGGAGGATCAAATTATCAGCAATGTGCTGACATGGGACAGCACACGTCTGAACTGGGAAGAGAGTGAAGTTGAAAGTTTGGCCAGTTGAGTCATCAAAATCTTCCAGTCCATATTCAGGAGACACAACGGTCTCCAATTATTAAGATCTTCTGCCAGGTCTTTCTTATAAAGAAAGATCTGTGTTGCTTCTGTGAATGCCACTGAGGGTGTGCCATTCTGCAGAACCCTGTTAAAAACCACTGTCAGAATGTCCACCAGTTGGTCTTTAAAGGTCTTATAAAATTCTGCCATGAGGCCATCAGGCCCTGGTGCCGTATAGGAGTGCAATTTAGTAATGGCTAGAAGGACTTCAGGAAGCATAATAGGGTTGGACATACAGTACCATCTAATACAGGTCGAGGGATCTCGGGATCGGAATGGTTGACAAAAATGATTGCAGGGGTATTGGGGCACGGGGCATACCAAACATGTCACATAAATGATTCTGAATCTGGGACATAATACTCTGCTTATCTTGGGCTATACGACTGTCAGTCATCCGAAGCCGGAAAATATTCTGATGTCTCACCCGTTGCTTGCAATCTTCATAGGGATCTCTAGTACAACAGGATTTATGGGTACCAATCTGGTGTTCTAAAAGAAGGGTATGGCCCCTGTCAAACTGGAGTAAGCACATCTTTGCTTTTAGGGCTGCGATCAGTAATGCTTGGTCTCCCTGACCTGCATTCATACTGAAAATAGCCTTTGTCAAGTGTGCCTGGAGCATGAGGTATTCAATATACTTCATCTTATGGAGCAAGCACAAGCAGCGCTGAAAAAAGGACCACACCTTGCACTTGGTGGCATCCCAGCAGGCACCCAGGTCATCTTCCAGGCAGGTAATAGATTGTGTGGCCTGGAGGAGGTCAATGAGATGCTGCTGCATACCTTGGTCCATGAAAAGGGAGTTATTTAAATGCCAAGGACCCCAAACGGTGTGTAGGGAACCAGTTTCCCCAAACTCACCAAGTGGAAGCATGTGGTTCGAGGACTCAATGGGAATCAGCTCCATACGATGGGGACTGAAGTGAGCAGAAACAAAAAGATAAATGATTCTTGTAGCAAGTGTACCTCTGTGGTATGTCCTATCACCAGTGGGATGCTGAAGCCTATATGCATCCCGTAAGAAGGCATCACTAATTACCTTAGCAGGGGCTGCTGTGTCACAAAACCGTTTAGAGGTTTTAGCCCCCTATCCTCTCCAGCCAAGCTACAATTAAAATCCCCTCCCAATACCACATGTCGAGAAGTATGGAGATAGGGCCAAATGGCAGAAAAAAGATCTACCCTAGATTTTTTCTGTTGGGGAGTGTACATATTAATGAAATGAACTGGGGCACCTGGTATAAAACATCCAACAACAGAGCACGCCTCGGTTCTATATCTACCAGCTGTTGTATCTGGTACAAACAGCTGGTAAATAAGATACCCACCCCATCACATTGATCAGGTCCAATGAACCAGCATGAGGGACCCCAACACCAGTGTGTCCTGGCCTGCATGAGATCAGAGGGCATGGCAAGATGGGTTTCCTGTAAAAAAATAACATCGAGTTAAATCTTTCAGAAGACTAAAAAGGAGGGTCTGTCTTGCATCACCCTTGATGCTATTTGCATTACAGGAGGCTAATCATACTGTGGGGGCCATAAAGATGTTATTAAGAAGAGTAAAAGTGTCCAAAAAACAAACATGGCTAGGAAACAGGAGCTGTAGCTAGCACACTACTGTGCATAGTCTTATTTATCTTTTTCCTTTTCTTCATCTTTGCAGGCTTTTGGGACAAGAACTTCTCCTCCTCTGGTGCAGAGTGAACTTAGGATTTAGATGATGCTCAGGAGGAGGCATCCAAGTATTCACCCCATCCGGTTCGTCCCCATTTCTGGACAGGGTCGCAAACCTGTTCTCCAAGAGAAAAGGTTGTCCCTGAGAACCCTGAGGCAGTACAGGGTGGAGCTGACTGTGGGACTGGAGTGATTTTTCCCGGCTGCTCAAAGGGAGATCTGGGGGGGGGCATGTCTGTGTCACCTGGAGACAGACAAATCCATGGCAACTGGTTCAGAAGAGTGGAGGTGGAGGTGGAGGATTCCGGATGGTCATAGCCACCACTGCATCAGCAGTCTCACTCAAAGGAACTGTAGGGGTCTCGGGGAAGCACTGCAAGGGAAAAGAGGTCAGCGTCGAGGGAGGGATCAAACTGTCCTCCGGATACTCCTGGTGTACCAGGGCTGCCACCCAAGATTAATGAATCTTCTGTTGCATAGTTTTCCTCGCCTTGTCCAAGAGATGATCTTGAGAAAAGTCATCCTCATTGTTGTGCATCACTCACTTACATTGTCTGTATGAGTGTCTGGTTTCTTTGCAAAGATTGCAGCACAAGTCATTGGTGCATTGGGAACTGGCGTGGCCAACAGTCAGACGCAAAATGCAATGCAGCATGTCACATGCATTACTGAGGTGTGTATCTGAGCCACACTGGAAACAAGTTTTTGGTTGCCAGGATAAAAACATTGATCTCAGTCCCTGTCCAGGTAGAAGACACTATGGATGTGTTGTAGTCCTGAGGCAGAATGTCTCAGTTTCACATTAAAATGCCAGTGGCCAGTCCAGAAACATTAATCATCTAGGATGGGCTCTGGGTCTCCTAGAAAGTCACAGCATTGGGACAACCAGTTGCATACATCCTTGACACTGACTCCCTTGTTATTAAGCATAACTGTTAATGTTTGCACCACAGGTTTAGTCAGAGGGATGGCCTGGAATGGCAACCAAAGAGGGGTAGACTTGAGCGAATTATAGCTAGTCCAGAACCTATCCAAGAAGATAGGAGTCTAAAAGCTGAGGTCAAAGTACCCCTCTGTAGGTGAATGAAGAAGAGCATAGAGTTCAATAAGTGTAACCTGTAAAGACTCCTTCAGTAGAAAGCGGTCAACATATGCCCGATCCAGGGGTTTGTCCAAACTACCTTTATAAAATAAACGCACAGCATTTCTGCATTTTCGCTGGGGTAGGAGCTTTCAGAAAGGCATCTGTTTGTCGAAATATTGCCCAGTGCTGTGCTGTCGTCTGAGTAGGCAATGAAGTTGCAGGCCCTTGTAGCGAGTCAGCTGGTGTTGGGTCCTCGAGCTCAACATAGTTAGCCCAGGACTGAGGTGCTCCCCTAGCTAGATGGACCCCCTCCTGTTCAGGAGGGGCAATGGACAGAACAGGCTGAGGTGGGGCAGCCTGTGGCATGGCCATAGGGAAGCCTGAGTTTGGCAACTTACTGACATCCAAAACCAAAACATGAGTCTTGTACAGAGCAGAGAGAGCTGTTTCCGTAATGGCAGGGGGAGGTCCTTGCTCTCCATCCAGGTGCCGATCCTGTAACAATTGGAGCTGAAGACAGGTCTGGGGCAATCCATGTGTATTGAAGATGGGAGCTGTACCCTCCAGGCCAGCAGAGGTAGTCACTATTGTGGGCTGGTTCAGGGAAAATATAGGAGCAGTAGGTTACATCAGAGGCAAAGAATGCCACTGACCAATGGTAACTCTGGTCCAGCCTGCATCAGTCAAGACCCTCACAGGGGACCAGTTCTTTGGAGGAAACGAGGTATCCATCTGGCGGCTAAAGACATCTGGAGCCACAGAAGAAGCACGGGAAAAGGGGCCATCCCCAGATGTTGGAGGAGCCATCAACAGGGCTGTGGTAGTGTCAGGTCATGGTGGAAGAGCACCTGGAGTTGGAAACACCATGCAGAGGATGTGAGGGGTAGTTGGGAGATGGAACTGGGCTGCCAGAAGTGGCAGAGGAAGTGCAGCTGTGACCGGCACTGGAGAGTCTGACTAAATTTCCCCCATTCACTAAAAATGCCATGAACAGCTTAATTGGCTTCCATTTGTATCTCTCCCCCCACCCACCCTGGGACGTGGCTGAAAATTGCCTAGTCCTCCTTTCCCGGTCAACAAAAGCTAAATAAATAAACCCCTGGAGTCAATAAACTATGCTATTCTGTAAGAAAGAAAGGTTAAGTACTGTAATTTGGTTTTATATAGCATTTTGCCCACATGCTATATCCCAAGCACTTTACATAGTATCATAGCAATATAGAGATATTGTCGTTTAAGGTCAGAAGGGACTCTAAGTCCAGCATGTCCACCCCTTGCTTTACAATCGGAAAAGAATAAGTAAGCAGTGCAAACATGTATTATTATAAAGGTGTTCCCTAACTACTCTGCTAACCAGGGTATACAGTGAGTCCTATGGTCAGCAAAACTCTATCCAAACTTGTCTTAAAGATCTGTGTTGTCTTCATGTCCCTTGGTTCTGCTGGGAGGATGTTCCATAGGTTCACCACCTTCTGGGAGAAGACATGTTTACTAACTCCACATGTATTTTCTGCACCAGTTTTCCAAAACCTGTTCAACATGTTCTAAAATTCTGTGCAATATATTTAAAAATCATTCAGCTCTTTTATTATCTTCTGATGCTTTCACATGTAACACCTTAGGAAGCATAGGAAGAGTTTGAGGGGTAGGGGAATGGTAAATCAGGATTTTTCTTGATGCAATTAGAGCACTGTGGAATATTTGTAACTGTCATGTGGAAACTTTTAGTTTTACCCAAATGTGAACCAAAAATCAGAACATTTAAAAAGTATCTTAAATATTTAAAAAAAAATTATGTCACATCTGTAAAAAATAGTTGTTTTATTGATACTTTATGTCTCAATTTCTTGATTGTGGTATCAAACTGTACTTTTCTGTATATTGGAATTTCTACTAAAAACATTATTTTAATGTTGAACATGCAAATGTTTTAACAGTTGAGCAACTATACTGTTATATCACATTTTAGAACATAAATGTTATTAAGTGACACGAAAAAAGTATGTGTTGAAATTCCAAAAGTCACTATTGTATGCACAATGTTACAAGGACAAATTCTAAGTAGATAATGTTGACATATTGCAAAATTAATCATTGGGGGTACAAAACATATACTGTGTGTCTTGCAAATCCCTTCAGACAATGTTGAGTTCTGAAAATGATTTTCTGTACGTTGAGAGTGCTAACTGATAATGACTGTATTGATACAGTAGGAATACAATCTTTAATGTTAAATACATTAAGTGCTTATCCCTAACAGTTTCAAAATCATCCCATGTTAAAGGAATTACATACAGGTCTAGTTTTGGAGCTGTTTGGACCAGAACCTTTTTTTTTAATGAAACCTTGGAGCCAGGGCAATACTGTGTCTGTTATGCTATGTTGACGTACTTATGATGTGTCAATACTCTGCAAGTCACATTAATAATGTTGACATAATGATTTTCAAAATAACAACATGTATGTTGTAAATGTTATTTTAAGTATGTTGACATGCAAATAATTGTATTAATACAGTATGATTTACTCTTTAAAGTTAAAAATAAAGTTTGTAGCCTCAACGGTTCCAAAATGATCCCATTTTAAATAAATTCTTTTTTGAAAGGTCCAACTTTAAAACCATTAGGACTAGAAACTTTTTTTTTTTTAGATTAAATCTTGGAGTCAGTGAAAAAGTGTTACTAGTTACATAGAAACATAACAATTGTCGACAGATAAGGACTGCTAGGCCCATCCAGTCTGCTTGTAGGTCCTATACATGTATGTGTCCACTGACCCTAAGTGATCAATGACTTTTCATCACTCCCTCCCCACCCATGGTTCTCTTGTGCCTGTCCCAGGCATGTTTAAACCCCTCCACTGAGCTTGCCCTCACCACCTCTTGTGGCAGCCTATTCCAAGCATTCACCACCCTCTCTGTGTAGAAATGCTTCTTCACGCTACCTCTTAATCTACCCCCTCTCCAATTTCATATCTTGCCCCTCACTGTGGTATCTTTTCTACATTGGAAAAGATCCTCCACCTGCACATTGTTTATGCCCTTGAGGTACTTGAAAGTTTCTATCATGACCCCTCTTTCTCTCCTCTCCTCCAGTGAGTACATATTGAGGTCTCAGTCTTTTCTCATATGTTTTGTGGTGCAAGTCATGCACCATCTTTGTCACCCTTCTCTGGATAGCCTCCACCTTGTTTATGTCCTTACACATGTGTGGTCTTCAGTACTGCATGCAGTACTCCAGGTGAGGCCTTACCAGTGTTTTATACAATGGCATCACCATCTCCTGCCTCCTGCTAGTAATGCCTCTGCCTATGCACCCCAGCATGACATTGGCCCTCCCTGCAGCCTTTGCGCACTGCTTTGATACCTTAAGGTCATCAGATATGATAACCCCTAGGCCCCTTTCCTCTTTGGTGATGGTCAGCACCTCCCCCCATCCTGTAGCTCTCTCAAGGGCTCCCCCCTACCCAGGTGCATTATCTTGCACTTTTTTGCATTGAACCTCAGTTTCCACACCTCCGATCATCTATCGAGCTTCTCCAGGTCCCCCTTTATTTTCTTCACCCCTTTTGAAGTATCCACTATGTTGCAGATTCTGGAATGATCTGCAAATAGGCAAACCTTTCCTTCCAGCCCCTGTGCAATGTCACTAATGAAGACATTGAACAGGACTGGTCCCAGTACAGATCCTTGTGGTACTCCTCTGGTCACCCCTCTCTCCCTGGATTGGATCCCATTTACCACCATTCTCTGCCTCCTGTCTGTCAGCAAGTTTCTAACCCAATGTATCACCTTATGCCCTATGCCCAGACTACTCATCTTGTTAACCAGCCTTCTGTGTGGGACGGTATAGAAGGCTTTGCTGAAATCTAGGTAGGCGATGTCTACTGCCCTTTTCTGATTCACTTCACTAGTCACCCAATCAAAAAAATGTATCAGATTCATTTGACAAGACCTTCCTACTGTGAATCCATGTTGCCTCAGATTATGGGCACCATTGGACTCCAGGTGTGCCACTATCCTTTCTTTCAGCAGTGTCTCCATGATCTTCCCCATCACTGAGGTGAGGCCGACTGGCCTGTAGTTTCCCGCTTCCTCCCTACTGCCACTTTTGTGCAGTGAGACTACATGCACCCTCCTCCAGTTCTCTGGTACCATGCCTGTGTCAATTGACTCTGTAAACAGGGCGGCCAGAGGCACTGCTAGTTCCCTTTGCAGCTCCCTTAATATCCTCGGGTGTATGCCATCTGACTCCACGGCTTTCTCCACCTTCAGCTTTGTGAGTTCCTTCAGCATTCTCTCCACTGTGAATGGACAGGTGTCCCCTTATCCCACCCCCCCGCATTGCCTCTGCTCCCCAGCTGTGGTCCGTGATCCTCTCCCTCCTCAGTGAATACTGAACAGAAGTATACGTTCAGTATTTCTGCCTTGTCTAGATCCCTCTCCTTACTCTCTCCCTCCTCCCCTTTGAGCCTTACAATCTCCCCCTGGTTTTTCTTCTATCGCTGATGTACCTATAGAATGTCTTGTCCCCTTTTTTCACAGTCTGTCCTAAACCCTCCTCTGTCTGCACCTTGGCTCTCCTAACAGCTTTCCCTGCTTCCCTTAGACATTCAACGTACACCTCCCTGTCCTCCTCCCTTTAGATCCCCTTATATTTCCCGGAGCTTGCTCTTTTAGCCCTTTGTCTGCCACTTCTTTAGAGAACCATGGTGGTAAGGTGCAATATCCAAACTATACATGGTAGTAAGGTGCTGCAAATACTGCACATACACAGAGTAACAGTGTACAGGCAGGTTGGCACAGCTTAATCACTGGCACAGGTGCACTAAAGCTAAGAACAGGAGACTAGCATGGCCCATGGTAGTGCAAGTCAGCTAAGACCAGGGCAGGAGAAAGAGGGGGCAACAAGAGGTTTAAACTAAGTTTGAGGGAAAAGTAGGAAAGGGAGAGGTGGAGGGTGGGATGGAGATTGTTCCAGATGGAAGGAACACAAGATGAGAAAGCAGACTGCCAAGCAGTTGAGTTGGAGTGTGGAATGGAAAAGGTATGGGGAGTTGTAGGAGTGAAGTGCATACCAAGCAGAAGGAATAAGAGAGGAGAGAGGAGAGACAGGAAGCTGAGAATCAAACCAATATTTAGAAACAAGCATTTGTCAATGCCGGAAGTTCGCCCTTGGTATTGCTATTGTACCGGGTGGGGCAGGACTACAGTTCCAAGCAGCCTCGGCTGCTGGCTTATTTACATGTGCTTGACCAGCTTACATGTGCTTGATCAGAAGCATTTCTGTGTGCTGGACTCCCATGGATGATATTCAGCCCAAACATGCAGATGAGCCCATTGGGCATGCATGGTGCAATGCGGCCAGTTTGCATGCCCGTTATGGGTTCATCTGCATGCTTGCACTGCCGTGGAGTGCACTGGATCAGTAATCCCCCAGCTCTGATCCTCCATAACATTGACATCCTACCCTGTATCCCTGGTAGACTAGTAGTCCCCCCAACCTAGCCCTGATCACAGTTGTAAAAATGTAATATCCCTTCCATTCCCCATTGGTACTGTAGTGATCCCCCCTCTCCTGCCCCTATCGATGTTAAAATATTAAAATACCCCTCCCTTCCATTCCCTGTTTCTCTGGTAGGCTAGTAGTTCCCCCCTTCCTGATCCCCGATCCGTATAATAATTGAAATGTCTCTGGTAGTCAAGTGGTCCCCCACTCCCCCCACCACCACATTAGGCAGTGAAACACCAATCTACTCCCCCAAACCTGACCGGAGCTGGCGACTGCCATAGCCCAACCACACTGCCATGGCCAGCCACCAACTGAACCTTACCGGAGTGTGTACAGTACACAGTACATGCCGTTTGGCTGGTTGAAGCAACCAGTGGGCATGTACTGTATACTGTACATGCTCCGGTACAATATTTTAAAATCTGTACTAAGGAGGCTGATTGGTCCAAAGTGTAGGGGAACTTCCATTGTGTCCTGGCCATAGTTCTCCCCCATTCACTAAAAATACAACCAACAGCTTAATCTGGTTCAATGTATATTGCTTTCCATCTGTATGCCCCCCTCCCACCAGATGAGGCAGAAGTGCCTAGTCCTCCTTTCCTTTTCAACAAAAACTAAACAATTAAACAAATAAACAAAAAAAGGGGTTCCATTTTTAAAGATTATTGCCCTGATCATGAACAGGGAACCCTTGGACAATAGCGCTCAGGAACAAGACATCTATCCTTGCCATCTCAGAGACATGGCTTAAGGCACACATCCCCGATCAGGAGATACTGGCCCAAGGTTATATTATGTACTGTAAGGACAGGTTGACCAAAAGGGGGGGTGGTGTACTCATTTACGCCAATGTAGCCCTAACCGTATCGCTCCTCACCTTGCAGCAACACACCTCCCCTGATGGTGAATCTATATTCATCCAAGTCACCTTAGGGCACAACAAGCAACTCGCTATTGGCTGTGTTTACCACCCGCTCAAATTGGCTCTTCAATCCCTAGAAGCAATAACAAAAATCACGGCCCAAGTTGTTTCTTCAGAACTCCTTATTCTGGGTGACTTCAACCTAAACTGGGCCCAGGACCCTAACAACACCCTTATGGCACTGACCAAGAAGCAAACCTGGTACAGGTCATGTTAGAACCAACCAGACTTAACTACAAATTGGGGAACCACACCACCCTTGATTGGGCTCTGGAGTCCAATCCCGCCAACCTCCAGAAAGCGGGCATAATGGCGGACTCCTTAAGTGACCACTCCCCCATATTCTGCATCTGGAAGAACAGAGCACCCAAGATCCAACCCAGAATACTCACTGCTCGTGACTACACAAACTTCTCAGCAGTGCAGTTTAATGACTACCTACACAGTCTGAACTGGAACCCAGTTAAGCTCCTCCCCACCTTGGCTGAGGCTCTGGAGCATTTCCACAGCGCAGTATGTACAGCAGCCAACCTCTTCACCCCCTTGAAAAAACGTAGAACAAAGGGTAGCTGCTACAAGTGGATCTCGCCATCCTTAAAAACCCTTATGGTCAGTCAAGACAAGGCCTGGAAGAAGTTCAAGCTCTCTTCCCTTCCTGCCGACCTCATGTCATACAAGGGCTTAAGAAACAAATGCAAGAGAGACATCGAACTTGCAAAAAGAGAGTATGTCACTCGCCTACAAAAAAACAATTTGGGCAACCCTAAACAGTTTTGGTATCACGTCAACAACCTGATCAGGGGTAACACTAAGACTGAACCTGGCCCCATTGAGGTCAATGGTCAGCCAGTGAGCGACTCCATCAAAATTGCTACTGCCCTCAACAATCACTTTGATAACCTTGATGCCTACAAGGTCGGCCTGCCCTCGCCGACCTCGGCTCCTAATGTTATCGCGCCTACTCACCTTGACCGTCCCTCCTTCCATCTAAGACTGGTGAAGACAAAAGAGGTCCAATCCCTCCTAAGGGCTCTGAAAGACAAAGGCTCAGGAGGTCCTGATGGGATAAACCTTCGGCTACTTAAGGCTGGCACCCTATCCCTCACCAGACCCCTGACCTGGCTGATAAACAGATCCTACTTGAAGGGACTGTTCCAGACTAGTGGAAACAGGCCAATGCGGTCCCTATTCATAAGGGTGGCTCCAGGGAAAACTTAAGCAATTACAGGCCTGTTTCCCTGCTCAGTGCACTTGCAAAGCTACAGGAAAGATTAGTCTATGGCCAACTCCGTGACTACCTGTAGTCCCATCAGCTAATTGCACTTTCACAGCATGGTTTTAGAACTAACCATGGAACTGACACAGCACTCATCCATCTCTTGAATTACTTGCTCAGAGCAATGGATAATGGGACATGCACTGGCGCTGTCTTTATAGACCTGTCCAAGGCTTTTGACCTTGTGGATCACAAACTCCTGCTACTAAAACTGGATAAAATTGGCCTAGACCCCCTCACCCTCAAATGGTTTGGAAGTTACCTATCGGGCCGATCTCAGAGGGTCATCTGGAAGGGTGCCACCTCGGGTCCTCTAGCCCTTACAGAGGGAGTACCACAGGGCTCAATCCTTGGCCCACTCCTTTTCTCCAAATTTACTAATTACCTGAGCCTTCACTGTGGGGGAAGCTCGGTCATTCAGTACGTGGATGACACCATCATCTACCGATCCTTGGATAACATTGCAACTCTAGGTTCCCTTCTCCAAGCTGACCTAGCATCTTTTGAGGCTTGGCTGAGAGCAAATAGAATGGTCTTAAATGTAGGCAAAACTAAGGTGATGCTATTCGGATGCAACGCCCTTGGACACGACAGGTCTAAATCTCTGCAACTCACTGATCTCTCGGGAAACGACATAGAGGTTGTGCCCTCCTTAAAATATTTAGGTCTAACACTGGACCATTGCCTTACCTTCAAGTACCACGTGGATCAGGTCACCAAGACCATACACTGCAAACTTGATACTCTGTACCAGCTAAAAGACCAGCTCATCCCTAAGTCCAGGACCTCAATCACCACAAGTGTCCTCCTCCCCACCCTGACTTATGCTGCCCCGATCTTACAGGGCATGGCCAAGCAGGAGGTTACAAAGATGCAAATCCTGTATAACAAGGTAGCCCGGTTTGCTACGCAGGACCACTCGCGGAGGCACCATTGTGACACACTTGCCCAGCTATGCTGGCCCTTGCTGACCTCTTGTCTCCACTACCCCATGCTCTACTTGACCTTCAAGTTATTCAGCCCTTCAGCTCCACCCAGCATCGCTGTAACTATCGCACTCAAACATAACCCCAGGAGCCTATGTACATCTGGACATACACTGCTTGAAGTTCCCAGAGTCAGGACTAATGATGGTGGCAGGTCATTCTCCTACTCAGCCCCCTACCTGTGGAACAAACTTCCACCCCTAGTGCAGGAAGCCTCCTCACTGATGAACTTCTGCACCAGACTCACAGCCTATATGTCTAATACTAGCCCTTGTCATTGCCATAGCTCATGACCCCCCCCCACTTGCTTCTATCCTCCTAATATCCAGATCCTCCAAGCACCTTATCAGGTTCCACAGTGCTTCCCTCTAGACATAGTACCACAACTAACTTTCCACTGAACCCTGCCAGTAGTAAACAATGAGCTTACCATGTAAAATTACATTTCTTCTGCACCGTTTGTTAATTCTACTGTCAATATATTTGTAAGGACTGATGCATGATGATAACCATAGCTGTAACCTGCTCACACACCTGAAACTACTCTGTAACCCAAGTCTTTCTCTGTATGAAAATATGTATTGTTATCCGGGTCGCCCCTGAAAAAGGGACCTTCGGGGCTCAGTGGGCCTACCCAGTCACCAAATTTTAAATAAATAAAATAAATAAATAAATATCCGTAAAGTCAGGATCCAGGAAACTGACTGAAAAGCACCAACATTAAATCCTAACCTAACTAGCAGTGCCTCCCTGGATCTGAACTGATAGAAACAGATCTTCTAAAGGTTCAAGACCCCTTCCAACTGAAGTACCACACGGTCTAACTTGCAGCTGAATTTTTGAATACAAAAAGGGAAATACGCAGAGCAGCATACACCACTGTTTGAGCTGGTGATGATTGCTAACTGAAGTAAAGGTTGAACAAAAAGCATTTATTAACACTGCTCATCCCTTAATTACGATGCCAACTAAGGAGACTTTTCACCACACACTCATATGCATCTACTTATCACCTTGGTACTGGGAGAGCAGAAACGTCGCACTTTCTCCCTTCCCTGGGTACTTGCAGACAGCTTTTCAGTTATGTTGTCGTGGAAACAAATAGTCAACACTCTGCATTGCATGATGGAAACTGTAGTAAGTTCCTTGCTCAGGAAATCAACACATCAACCAATGAAAGGGAAAAAATGGCTTAGGTACAATACATCCTGTGTTGTTTACTTGAAGTTAATTTTAATTAGTTCCAAACCTTAGTTTCCATATCATGTGGCGTACTTGAAACAAAGCAACGGTTTAGGTTTCTAAAGTCTACAGCCCTGTGTTTTCACTGCTGTTATCGACCTATAAACTTTAGAGTTTGAAAGATGCTGGGTGTAGTATAGAACTGCATAATCGGGCAAGAAAATCACAAATAGGCAGTTATGTCTGTGATGGTACAAGCAGACTGCCTTTCTTTTCTCCTGCTCTTCACACTGTGACCCGTTAACTCAGGGAATTTTGGACGAAGGGTTCACATCACATTATTCTGTCGAGACCAGTGCCCAACTCAAGTCCAGATGGCCTCTGACCCATCTTTAAGTTGTACACAGCTGGTGCTGGATTGGTGCACCAATCTGCCTAGCCATGTAGGGCAATTCCCTCTGCTCTATGAAACCTGCTGATGGGGCAGGTGCCCTGTATTTCCAGGGTTGCACTCACTGAGGGAGATGGACATCACTTTTGACCAATCCAGAAATGCCTCCAGGCTCATTCAAAATCCTGAGGAGCCAGTTAGGTGGCAGTGGCGAGGACACGGGACTGTGGTATTCCGGCTTGGTTGGTGAAAACATGCTGGGGCGGCTCCAAAAAAGAAAAACCCAAAAGAGCAATAGAGGACTCAGAGAGAAGAAAAAGGACATGGACAAACAGAGGTGAACGGAGGGAAACCAACGCCATGGACAGGAGCGGGAGGGAAGAACGGACAGGGAAAGGGGGAAGGGGGAGAAGACAAGAAAAAATACTGGAAAATGAGGAAAGGAAACAGCAGGGAACAAACGGAAAACCAAGAGAAAGCAAGAGAGGAGGGGGCAGAGAGCGAGGACCCAGGAATAGCAAAGCAGCACAGTGGAAGGACACAAGACACAGAGGAGCAGAAAACATAAGCAAGGAAGCAGGGGAGGCATGGCAGGGAGGGGAAGAGAGAGCATAGCCACGAGGTCACACAGCCACCCAGGGGTACTAGTCAAAGCAGAGGCCAGCGGGACGTGTGGACACAATGAGGGAAGAGACCAGTGGGGTGGTGGCAGGGGGGGTGACGTCAGCCAGGCTGATCAGGACACCAAACAGCTATTTGCTGGGCGGTGTCCTGCAGATGAATGGAATAAGCAGCTGCATGGTTGCTTTGGCTTTTTCTTTTCAAGAAGACAAAGTTTCCGCCCATCAAGGCAAAATAGCGTCACAGTCAGCCTGGCTAATGATTAGTGTGGCACTGTCTTGCCCCTTGCAGGTCACTCTGCATTGGAGAGACAGTGTCACGCCCTTCAAAAGCCACTCTTACAGCAAGAAGTTCACTGCGCATGTATGCATGGCAAACTTAGTGAGGAATGCATAGTATAATACAATATGCCACATTCAATATTGTTCTCCTGAAATATATTTCTTTGGAAAGATTAAATAAATATATCCTATGGCTGACTATTTATGTATGTTAATACCCCTGTCAAGATCATTCTTATGGTTGTAAGAGTGGTCTCACATGCATTCGTAGGGTAGGAGAACTGCAAACTGAAGGTAAGCGAATCTCATACCCTAAGAATGTAAGTGAGACCACTGTTACAACAGTGGTCTTGGTGGTAGTATTATTACTGATCAAGCCCGATCAATAATATATTCATTTTTTTTAAAAAACTTACCCGAACAGCTGCACATGAGACACTCTTCACAGAATAAGAGTGTCTCGTGCAGAGTAAAGAAGCACTCTGATTTGTCGGGAGCACTCTCTTGATCTATAATCGTTATTTGAAGATATTTTAGTAATACAGTATTTGATTAAGGAGAACCACAAACCTTTCTTTCTAGTTTTCAGTGTTAATGGTGTAATTTTACATTTTGTTTCACACCAGCTATTTTTTGCTATATCAGGTATTTACATTACATCAAAATGAATGATGTGAAACACTATGTGAGTACTAGTAGCTTTAAACACAGGACAGCTCTGATCTCCTCGTTAAATTACAAATCTGTGTTTTTCTTTACTGTATCTAACTACCCTATCATGTTTATGCTGTTATAGCACCCAAACTTCTACAGCATTCTGCGCTACTGAAGATGTTCCCTACTTGGAGCGGGGGTTCAGTCAAGTAGTGAAAGTACCTAAAAATACTCCTGTCAGGGCCGCTTCTGTCATTATATAGCATATGGGATTAAAACCCTAGTTGCCTTCTACATAGGTTGTGATTTAAGCCATGAACATTGGCAGCAGTCAATAATACACCGTAGTGCCTTTCCTACATATCATATCTCCAAACCCTTTATAAGCCCCAAGCATCTGTAGCAGCCATATATATAGCGCCATTCCTGCACACTATATCATCAAGTTCTTTACAAGCCATGAACATATGCAGCAGGTATTTATATTGCACCTCTCCTACATACTTCATCTCCAAGTACTTTAAAAGTCAGGAATATCTACGCCAGCCATTTATATGATGCCTTCACATTGTATCTCCACATGCTTTAGAAGCCATAAATGTCTGGAGTAGCCATTTGTAAAGCAACTTTCCTAAACACTGTATCCCATAATGCATTAGAAGCATGAACCTCTGCAGCAGCCATTTATATACAGTATCACTTATCCTAGGCACTGTATCTCCAAGTGCTACACAAGCCATGAACATTTGTACCTGACATTTATATAGCTCCTTTATAAGACATGGTCATCTGCAGCAGTCATTTTTATTATCCATGCAATCTGGCTTCAGGAAGGGGTATTCCACCATATCTGCACTACTCAAAGTCAATAATGATTTCCTTATATCCATGAATAATTGTCGTCTCATGGGGTACATCTTCGTGGACCTCTCCAAGGCATTTAGCTTGGAGAATCATGCTATGCTCCTGCTCCTGCTCAAGACACTAGGTCTCAGCCAACCAACAATCTAATGGTTCGAAAACTACTTGAATAACCAAACCCAGCTAGCATCCATACAAGGCATTAATTTAGACCTTGCTGTCTTAAATCTTAGGGTTCCTCAAGGCTCAGCCCTTGTCCCTCTACTGTTCTCTCTTTCTGTTAATGACCTCCCAAAGTATAGCAGAATGTGTTGTCTACATATGTATACAGATGACACCATACTCTACTACAGTGCTGTGACAATGTACAAGGCTAATTCAGTACTCCAGACAAATAGAAACGAGAAAGAAAGAAGTACCCTACCTGGGATTTGAATCCAGACCTCCCAGAATATAATTTCAGTTGCGGCACCAGCTGTGCCAACAAGATAACTGGAAACCTGGAACTCCCAGAAGTACCTTACTCTTCCTCTAATACACAACCTGGTGTTGCACAGATAATAACATTTTTATTCACAGGGGAGCAGTGCATGTGTATCTATCTATCTATCTATCTATCTATCTATCTATCTATCTATCTATCTATCTATCTATCTGTCTATGTATCTATCTACCTAGTAAGTAAGTAAGTAAATTTGTATTTTTACAGTGCCCAATCCTGGAGGCTCCAGGCACTTTACATAAGGAGCAGACATTTAAAAAAATCAGATATACAATTAAAATAGGATAGGTTATAATAAAATAGACTAAATCATACACAGCTGTAAAGCCCCTACTTTAAAACTTACTCAAGGTCCAAGGCTTTTGTAAACAGATGAGCCTTAAGGCCATGTTTGAAGCTTTCCACAGAGAGTTGTTAAAGTGATTTTCCACAGTCTGCTTTTGGGGATCTCTTTTGCTGCTACACTACAGGAAGTGTCTGTGTTTGGTAACATATTCTAGGTAACTTCTGTGTTTTGTGACAGGTTTATATAATTGAGTTTATACAGCTGTGTGCTCTTTCCACCACCTTTAGTTATTAAACTGATTTTCTATAGTCTGCTTTTGGTGATTTATTTTGCTGCTACACTACAGGAAGTGTCTGTGTTTGGTAAGAGATTCCAGGTAACTTCTGTGTTTTGTAACAGGCTTATGTAATTGAGTTTATATAGCTGTGTGCTCTTTCCACCACCTTTAGTTGTTAAAGTGATTTTTCACAGTCTGCTTTTGGGGATCTCTTTTGCTGCGACATTTCAGGAAGTGTCTGTTTTGGTAACAGATTCCAGGTAACTTCTGTGTTTTGTAACAGGCTTATGCAGTTGAGTTTATATAGCTGTGTGCTCTTTCCACCACCTTTAGTTGTTAAAGTGATTTTCCACAGTCTGCTTTGGGGGGTTTCTTTTGCTGCTACACTTCAGGAAGTGTCTGTGCTTGGAAACAGATTCCAGGTAACTTCTGTGTTTTGTAACAGGTTTTATGTAATTCTTCTGTAGTTTACAGAATAAAGTCTTTTTTTATCTGATTGTTTTTTTATAGACACCGAGTACCAAAGGAACAGCACCCTGACCCACCTACATTCCCCAAACATCCCCGTGTGGTCTAAATTTATAGTGGTAGGCCAAGCCACACCTACTTAAAGACACAGGAACAGTTAGACAGTACAGCACAAGCAATAGCCTAGCTGGTATATAGGCAGAAGTACAAAGGGTGCAGCTAGCAACTAGGTCCTCAAGATCACATACTAGAGGAAGAGAGAGAAGCTGTAAGTCATTACAGAAGAAGAAAGGCAGGGAAAGAAGGAGAAGGATAAAAAGGGTTAGCAGGCAGAAGAGGGAAGAGGATTAGGAGAGAGCAGATAGAAATTAGGAGGCATAAGCTGGCAGAAGAGTAATGAGGGTAACAGTCATGATGGGAGTGGTGCAGTGCAGTGGTTGTGGAGCAGCAGTCTTCAGGGAGACATTCTGGAGGCTGCGATGCTGCCCTATCTGCAGACACCTCTCTGGAATGAAGGAGGAGGTTGCCTGTCTCTGCGCAGAGTTGGCAAGGTCACAGGTGGCATCCACTCCCACCCAGAGACCACTGGGTCCACAACATAACCCCTCATAGAATGCCCAGAAATAACTGTGACTGGACCACGGTGGTCTCAGGGAGGGTGGGAAGGGAGTCAGAAGCACATTCCCCAGCTGAATAACTCTTACACTATTTTGGAAGAATGAGAATGCCCCACACAGGCATCCACAGCTGGGACCAGGGATGATGGTAAGGACCACCAAGCTGGAGCCCCAGGAAAGGGGACAGGGGACCCCTGAGGAGGTGGAAGCTTCTCCTAGTGGGGGACTCTATTGTCAAGGGTGTGAAGTTAGGAACACCTAGCGGGCGGAAAGGGAGGTCAAGTGCATCCCAGGAAGTGCTGCATGGAGGAATGGGAAGCAAATCCATAAGTTAGCTAGGGTGATAGCCACAAGGGAGGAGCTGGATGTCATTGTCCACCTGGGGACCAATGACCTGGTGGGGAGAAGGGTGGAGTTAGCCAGAGTCCAAGAGGATTTCAGGAAGCTGGGGGGATCTGAAACAGGTAGCATGTTCCGTCTCATTCTAGGAGGTGCTAGCTGTCAAGGGCACAGGGGAGGATAGGGCATTCCACATCCAAGCCTTCAACACCTGGTTGAATGATTGGTGTGAAAGGGAAGGATTTGGCTTCATAGGGGACTGGGGCCCCACCTGGGCAGATGTGAGCTTATATCAGGAGGATGGCCTGCATCTGTCCAGGAAGGGGACCTAACTCCTTGGTGAGAAGTTGGAATGCTTCAGCAGAGAGCATTTAAACTGGCCACGGAGGGAGAGCAGGACCCTGTGTTTACAGTGGCAAAGTGGACCTATATTCTGCGGCAGGACCTCATACTTTTTGCGGCAGAACAACTGCTGATTCTGTGGTCATTCTGTGGCAGATAAATTGTGGCTAAACAGCATACCTTCTAAGGGATTAAGTCTTAGTTAACCCTTTGACTGACTTCATGCAACCACTCCGCTACATTGAAAGTGGAACAGCAGGCCATTTAACAGTATGTAGTCTTCTTATCACAAATATTAAACAGCAATAACCCAAACCTGGTAAAGCCATGGGCATCAGTGTTCTCTTTTAATGAATTTTCCCTCTCACCCCAAATCTGAAGGCTCATCTGATCTTTTTCTGGAAATTGGTGGCCTTTGCTGTTCTCATAGGTTATAATCATACACACTTAGCTAAAACTGCACAGAAGGCAAAACCTGCTTGGATTTCTTCTGGTTTATATTTACAGTTAGCAGATATAAAGAGAGACTCCAACCTGAAAGCCATTTGTTTTCTGGATTTGATCAATGTTCTTTTAGATTATTATTTTTTTAAACTAGAAATACCCTGCCGTCCAACAAACTTGTTGAGTGCAGTATGCAAATTTGTGTGTTGGGGGTTGGAAATTGTCTTTCATAACAGTGAAGGAGGGTGTAACTTGCAGTGTCTGTAGGATTTGTTGACTCCTAATTTTTCTTTTTGGGAACACACTAAAAAAATGCAAGCAAGTCATTCTTATTAAGCTGAAGTAACCTTGGTTAGCATGTCCTCTTCTCACAACTCATGGGGTTGTGGTGTTCTTCAGGCAGTGACCCTCATTTTACTTGTGTATAACAGCAATCAAACTCTACATTCCAATTGTTTTCCATACCTGCTTGCTCCAGTTCTAGCATACCCTGGTTCCCAACTCTGCTGCAGCTGGGCAACTTGACCCTCCTTAAGAATTGAGCTTGATGCCACCACTTAGGTTGCAGGTTCAAATCTGCCAAGAAATTACTCTCACACTTGCAGGTGCAGAACTGCGGCCCACAAATCAAAACTGTGCTAGGTGTCCACCAGTGGGGACCGAGTCCTCTACACAGTCTGCTGCCAGCCCTATGTTTCTGCAGTCGGCTCCTCCTCCTCCTCTGATACCTGTCATCACACCGAGATTGATTCCACCTCCACGGGCACCTCTGAATCTTCTCACTTCTTGACTACAGCTCACCTTCCAGTTCTTCCTTCCAAATTCATCTTCTAAGGATTCAGCATGGACCATGAGTAGCCTCACAATGAAAAATTAACATAGCTGAGCTACCCACACCTACACAGCAGCAAATCATAGTTGCCATGGACCTAATCAAGCTCTGCTACTCTTGCGTCAGTCCCCCCACCCTCCCACAATACTGGCCGGAAGGAGTTATGTAACAAGAACAAGCACAAGTCAAGATACCATGCGGTCACTAGCTTTTCAACTTTGTAGTGAGCGGCATCAGTTTACTGCCCCTTCTAATGAGCATGTATGCCATGGCATACTT
The DNA here is from genome assembly GCA_016271365.2 of Neoceratodus forsteri. Lineage (NCBI taxonomy): Eukaryota > Metazoa > Chordata > Ceratodontiformes > Ceratodontidae > Neoceratodus > Neoceratodus forsteri. The sequence continues at coordinate 706,214,448 of CM028130.1, forward strand.
AACATATCAATAGCTATGCCCTTGCTTTGTGTGATTGCATAGCTAGCATTTCTGCAGCTATGTGGCTGGTTTTCCTGATTTCTACAGCAAGCACTGATTTCTGCAGTCAACCCTGATTTCTATGGCCACTGCTGCAACTGCAGAATTGCAGAAAACATGGGGCTCTGAGGGAGAATCAGGAGAGACAGGTGGCTTAGGATCACTCCCCCATGGTAGCATGCAAAAACACAAGTTGACAACAGGAACAACTGAAGCGGGTAGTGAGGAGCAGGCAGGTGAAGCATGTAAAAGGGGGGACAAGGGGGAGCAGGAGCACATGAACAAGAAAACCATGGTGGGGAAAACTGGCAAGGGAGAGAGACCAAGAACAGAGGGAGGGCAAGACATAAAACATGGAAGGTCATGCTCACAAATGCCCACAGTCTGGGAAATAAGGTTCCAGACCTGGAAACCTTGATGACGGATGCAGACCTTGATATAGCAGCAATAACAGAGACATGATACTCTGCCAAACACAGCTGGGACATCAATGTACCAGGCTATACACTGTTCAGAAGGCACAGGGAAGTAAAAAGGAGGGGGTAGCCCTGTACATCAGAGAAGACATAAAGGCTACAGAAGTACAGGAAAGACGAGGGAGGCTGAGGCAATATGGGTCACCCTTCAACCAGGGAATGGCACAGCAGTACATACTGGGGTGATCTACAGACCTCCAGCATAGATGGAGGAAGCAGACAGGGTACTAATGGAGGAAATTCACGACATGGTAACTCGTTACCACCTTCTGTCCAGGAGGCTCCCTCAGTAGAGGTGTTCAAGCGGAGGCTGAAGGCCCACCTCTTTGCCCTGGCTTTTTCAGTAGTTTGAGCACATTCTGTGCTTGTCCCTGCTGTGTGATTCTGACCCCCTTTTTAATCTATTGTGAATTTCCATATTTATATTTAGCATTAGTATTGTATTATTTATTCTTGCTGTTTTTATCACATCTTGTTTTAACTATTGCCCAGAGCCTCCAGGATTAGGCGCCCTACAAATAAAATTGCCTTGCATTGCCTAAGGCCCTGTGCTCCCATCCAACCATAATTTTTGAGATCGTGAAATGGTACCCTTATTTGTGGGGAGGGGGAGGGGGCTGCACTCTCATCTCTCTACTGATGTGTACATGTCAGCATACCATTCTTAGTACCGCACCTCATGAAGCCAGTATAGCTAGACAGAGCACTACACCTAAAGCCTCAGTATGATGAAGCACATGTATCCAAAAGTGCATACTGCGCATGTTCAGAACCCTAATTTTCAAAACCTTATAACTCCAGACCACATTAATATTTTTCCACCAGACTAGAAAAAGGCACATCTGTTAGGCAAGCCCTTTGTAGCCTGAAAACTTCAGGGCAAAATCGAAAAGTGTTTTTTGTGGCATGCAGCACCAAAGAAATACCTCACATTACAACGTTATCCTATGGAAAATGAAGCAAAATTTGAAACCCATAAAACTCCAGACAAAATTAATATATTTTCACCAAACCAGCAAAAAGCACATCTGTTGGGCAAGCCCTTTGTACCCTGAACATTTCAGACCAAAATTCCAAACTGTTTATTCACTGTGGAGTGACAAAGAAATGGCTGTGTTATAATAATTTGGCACATTCTTTTTTTTTTCAAATTTGCAAAAAAGGAATTCTTTTTTCGCAAATTTGTGAAACAGGATCCTTTTTCATGTTGTTTATTCACAATTTGCAAAAAAGGATTCCAAAACACGAAAAAGACACAGAAGAGGAGTTCAAAATGTTGAAAAAACACATTTCCAACTCATTTCTCCAAAAACTAACACCAAAATCAGGTTCCGATTATTTATTTTTTTTTATTTAGTTGTTTAACCAGGTATAGCACACTAAGCTGAAAGCTTTTTTACAGGAGCGACCTGGGAGCACAAGGAGGTTAAGTGACTTGCTCAGGGTCACACAGTATGCAAGTGGAAGCTGCGGGATTCAAACCCAGGTCTGGTCTGCTGGATGTCACCAGATTTGCAGCTCAGAGCCTTAGACCACTGCTTAACAGAACACATGTGTTGATTCCAACTCAACACATCATTTTTTTTAGTTATTTCATTTTGTTTCTCTCGCTAACTGAAAAATAAAATGGTAGCTGCATGAAAAAAGATTTCCCATTTGTGACACAGGATGGCCCATTTGCAAAAACAGATTACCCATTTATGAAAAAGAATCCTTTTTCGAGGGGGACATCTAACTGACAGTGAAACTCCCTTTGAAAATAATAGGAACTTTAAAATGTAATAACTTTGGAATGGATTACTATAGTTTCACCAAGTCAGCAAAAAACACATCTCCGAAGCAAATCCTTTCTACCCTGAAAATTTCAGACCAAAATTCCAAAGTGTTTCTGCGCTGCAGCATGACAAAGGAATGGCAAAAGCACTATAAATTACATATTTTTTACACTCTGTATCTCTGCACCCACACATCTGACTGGAACAAAACTTGCAACATCAAGGAATCTTTGGCCCCTGATGGCACATGCAAAATTTCATGCAAATCGGTTGAATTGAATGGTTGTGAAGTTATTGTAGTGCCACATTTTGAGTTTAACATAGAAGTGGCTGTTCAACCCTAACTATAGGGGCACAACCGTGCCCTGTAATATATATTCTTTGCAAAAAAACTACATTAATGCATCAGTTAGAGTTCAGAATAAAGTGACTAAAGTAGGCAAATATGACGTTAGGTTTTCAAACCCTAACACCCCGGCTGCCCCACACCTGAAATGAATGAGGGGTGGAGTCTTCCTGGGAGTTGTCAGCCCTAACGCTCATCCCATTGCAGTAACAGAAAAGCTAAGATATGATGGAGACAGGTGTGTATTTATTTATTTGATTTTTGTTTACCGGGTAGGTGCGCTAGTCATAAAGATTATTATTTTCAGGCATGAATCAGGAGGTTACAGGAGCACAGAATGAACAGTACAAGTTTAGGAAGTATAATACAAACAGCACAAAATCAGGAAGGCAATACTAGCAGTGCAAAAACAAGATGTAGACATATCAGAAACTTCACAATAAACTGTACACAAGGATTACAGGAGCAGGAGGTGAACAGTACAAAATCAGGAAGTATAATACAAACAGTACAAAATCAAAGATTAAATACCAACAGTGCAAAAATAGGATGTACTGTACATAAATCAGAAACCATCACAGTAAACTGAACACAATGAGTAGCAGTGAAAGAAGGCAGCTTATCATCAACTAGTAAGTACTTATACAGAAAATTGGTGTAAAAAAGTGCAGTTTAACATGTACATCTGGGCTAAAATAAGATCCAATAAACAAGGAGGAGCAGCGGCAAGGACACAGGAGAAGCTGTAAGGTAAGAATGGGAGTAGCAGGATTGCAGTGGTAGGAGGGTAGGCACATGATAGTTCATAACAAGCAGAAGAACAGGCAAAACAAGGGTAAGTGCAAGTTGCAAAGGAAGATGGGGGAGATAAACAGGAGAGAAAAATGGGAAAACAGTAGTAGGGACTTGTGGAGAAGAGTGAGAGTCTAAGGGAGAGCTGATCCATAGGCAAGACTTGGCTAGGGAGGATTAAAACACACACAAGGGAATGACATGGTTAGGAATTTTAGGAGTTTCTTTTTAAAGATAGCATGGGAAGGTGAGTGGCATATGGCAAGGTGGAGAGAATTCCAGAGATTTGGGGCAGCATGAGAGAAGGTGCAGGAACCCTTAGAAGTTTTACACCTTGGGATGTGTAACAGAGATTGTTCAACGGAACGAATGCCATAGGAGGAGGTTAGGGGAATAAGCATGGTGGCAAGAGAGAAGGGGGTTTGGGATCTGATTACAGTATCCATTAGGGAACCAAGTGAGTAGAGCCAGGCTGGGGCAGTTTAAACTCCAGCATACAGCCTACAGTGATGTTTCATGCCCATGGGGAAGATAGGGCATACTGACAAATATTATTATAAGTTGTAACCCACTTGGGAAGAGTGGTCTTTGGCGCATTAGCATATGTAGGAGAACCGTAGGTAAGAGCTGGAAGCAAGATACCGCTAGTGATAGCCAATCTGGCAGAGGGTGTCAGAACATAAGTGGTTTTGTAGGCAATCCCTAGTTGAGTTCTGTTAGATAAATAGCTTTTGTACCAGGTGACGACAGGAGGGGAAAAAACAAAAGAATGGAGTATGTCAAAGAGCAGGTGGTGGTTAACAAGATCAAATGCCTTTGTAAGATCAATGAAGACAATACCTGTTTGAAGACCGGAATCCATAGCAGAGAGACTATCATTGGTGAATTTAAGTAAAGCTGTAGTGGTGCTGTGGCCCTTTTGGAATCCATGTTGCTTATGAGAAAGGAGGTTGTATATTAGAAGAAACTCAGTGGTTTGAGAGGCGACAAGCTTTTCGAGGATATTGTTCAGTATGGAGAGAATGGCTATGGGCCAGTAATTTGAAATATCTTTTGCATCCCCTTTTTTGAATACAGGAGCAATTTTCCATATGTCAGGGTCTTGACTGTGGCGCAGTGACAAAGTGAAAATTCTAGCCAGTGGAGCGGAAATAAAAGGAGCTGCAAGTTTTAGCAACCTTGGCTCAAGGCCATTGGGGCCGGTGTTGGTGCTGTCAGAGATTAGATGAAGCACTTCAGTCCTAGCAATAGCTTTGAAATGGAATTGAGGGATCCCTGTACTGGAGTTTAAGGCAGAGTAATGGTTTGTGGGTAGTGATGAAGGAAAGGAGGAGGTATATTTGGATAGGTCAGAGAAATGTAGGTTAAAGGAGTTAGCAGTATTGGTCGGATCATTACAGTGAACTCCATTTAGTGTCATGTCATTAGAGGTGTTGGACAGATTAGAGCCGAGAAAGGTTTTAATGTGGGACCAGAATTTCCTGGGGTCACCAGCTGCATCCTGGAGTAGCCCTTTACAGTAAGAACTTTTAGCAATCCTAATCTGTTTTTCTGCATGTATTATGTTGAGCTCTGTAGTTATTGAAATCAGATGGCAGACCAGAGGCCCTATAATGCTTCCAGCAATTATCCCTAGCTCGGAGTAGGGATCGAATGTCCTTATGGAGCCATCTGGTTTGTTTGCCATGCACTTGGCAGGTGATAATAGGTGTATGCCTATCCTGCAGAGCGTCAAGTATGTCAAGGAAGCAGCTTAGAGCTGACTGAACGTCATGAGCCCTGTAGAGACAGGACCAGTCAGTGGATAAAATCTTCAGTAGGAATTTGCCCTGGTCAAGACCTGTAAAGTTTCTAAAGGTTAAATAACGAGGTGGTGTAGAAAAGTTAGATGAGGGGTTCCAAATGCAAAAGACAGGGGAGTGGTCACTTATGGTATCAGCAAGTGTGCCAGCAACAGGTATGCGGTCAACATGGTTTGTCAGAACCCAATCAATCAGAGTACTGGAGTATGAGTTGGAGTTGACCCTGGTAGGTTCAGAAATTAGTTGGTGTAGGTTAAAGCTTTGAACCATGGATAGAAGGGAGGATTGTGACTTACCCAGCCAGTTAAGATTAAGGACACCAAGAATAAGAACTTCATTTTGACCAACAAGTAGGGCAGTCTGATTGAGCAGTTCTTCAAGGCCTGAGGTTCTGCTTTGTGGAGGGTGTAGGCACAAATTATGTATAATTTTTTGGCTCCTAGGCTAAAGTGGCATGTAGGTATTCATGCAGGGTGGAAGCAGGGGTAGGAGTGACAGTGAGATTTAGATGAGTCTTATAGAATAAGACTACCCCCACCCTGTTTGTAGGAGGGTCCATTACATCTGAGTAGGTTAAAGCTTGTGAGGGAGCAGACTGAGTCAGGAATGGAAGGCTTAAGCCAAGTCTCAGATGTGCAAAGGATATCAGGTTTATACAAAGCAGTCCAAGCCTCTAGGTCAGCATGGTTGCATACAAGGCTCCTGATATTAAGGTGAGCTACATGGAGAACCTTAGTATTATTCAGCGATGGGTTGGTCAGAGGGTCAGGATTCTGTTCATTATCCTCTGACAGTATAAGGGCCAGGAGAAAGAGATACCAAAGCTTATGAGGAACAAATGGAGAAAGAAAAAGTCAGTGTCAGGACAGATGTTTTTTAAAGGTATTAGCTGCAAGGTAGATAAGATCCCTAGAGAGCGATAGAGGGGTGGGATCAGGACAGCAGTGTGGCAAGAGTAGGAGGTTTGAGAAAGTAAAGTCATAAGAAGAGGCAGAGGAAGTCAGAGGAGAGGGAACAAGGTACAAGTGAGAACCGGTCTAGAGCAGAGAGTAATAGAGCAACAAATAGCAGTGAAAGAATAGTGGTGGCCATTTGTAAGGAAAAATGAGGAGGTATCAATGTGTAAGGAACACACTGAGGAGGCTGGGTAAGGTAAGGATGGGAAAAAAATGTGATAGTGAGTGTGCAAGGAGAGAAGGAGTGTGAAATAAATGCTATGGAAAAAGAGAAAGTAGCTAAAGAGTAGTGGTACCAGCTAAGAGAGTTAGAAATCAAATAAATCTAGTTGTAGTGAGAAAAAGTATGGACAGTAACCATAGGTGATAGGCTGATTAAGAGAAAGTTACAATAGAAAGTCAAGAGGAAAGAAAAGAGTCAGATTTAGGTAGCGTGTAGGGGGAGACAGCAATTATGTTTAGGAAAAGTCGCCTAGTGGTTACCCATTATAATGAGCAAATGGGTAATCAGACACTTAGACTCATGTTTCATGAGTGCATACAATGGGGTGAACGTTAGGGCTCACAACCCCAAGGAAGGCTCCACCCCTCATTCGTTTCACGGGTGGAGCAGGGGTTTTAGGGTTGGAATCCCTAATGTCATATTTCCCTACTTTCGTCACTTTATCCTGAACCCTAACTGATGCATTAAGTTTTTTTGCAAAGAATTTCCTTATTTTTTGAGCTAGTGTAGTAATAGTCTTATTTGCCTGTGGGAGGGCAGGGCATCTTGGGCCTTGTGCTCCCATCCCTCCATAGATGCGTATATGTATGTAGCTGTGGAAAGGCCCTGCACTTCAATTTATAGGACAACAGTGACCAAATTGCTAGCATAGCCATCTTATTACCCCACCTCTTGTACTTGGCACAGAAAAATGTCGAATCCCCGCCAAAACATAATTTACATAACTGCAACACCATTCCATGTCAGAGGTGTGAAAATACATTTTGGACAGGATTTGAAAAATGACAGCTGTGACATACATGAGGTGGGGTAATAAGAAGGCTATGTTGAAAAACTGGGGTAAAAATATTTAACATTTCCAAAGTTACAAGTATACGTAGCAAAATTGCAACAAATGGGCATAACTTTGCCATTTTTACATATTTTGACCCCAAATTTTCAATATAGCCTTCTTATGACCCCATCTCATCAACAAGGTCAGGTACAATTTCAAATCCCACCCAGGAGGTGAATTCACCAACTGTCCGTGAAATCACCTTTTGGGCGGGAGTTGCATAATGTTATTCATAGTATTCATGAGGTGGGGTCCCCGAAAGGCCATGCTGAAAATTTGGTGTCAAAATGTCAAAAAATGGCTGAGTACTTTATAAAAGTTGAAACCCCCATTGAAATACATTGAATTGCATTTACCTTAGTTTCTCATATTGCAATCACCGGTTCCAGCAGCAAGACATGTCTTCGATTGGAGAGTGGATCTCGAATCTGGGACCTTTTAAGGTGAGTGAGGGTGTGTGGGGTGGTGAGTGCTGAGTGGGAGGTCAGGGTGGGGGGGCTGATCGGCGGGGAACCTCTTTTTTTTGCAGGCTTAGAACACACAAAAAAAAACATTGCAGATGGAGATCGGCATATGGGCAAGGCGAGAGGAACTACTGGACTACTAGGGAATATAATTTTGAAATGGGGATAGTCTTCGGAGAACGGAGGAGAGACCACTGGAGTACCAGAAAATATAATGTTTACATAGGGATGGTGATTGGAAAATAGGGGAGGGGGAGGGACTACTGGACTACCAGGAAATATCATTTTGACATGAGGACAGCGATCAGAGAATGGGGGTGGGGAGGAGGGACTACTGGACTACCAGGGAATATAATGTTTACATAGGGACGATAATCAGAGAAGGGGGGAAGCAAGAGGTACCACTGGACTACCAGGGATTATCATTTTGTTTACATGGGGATGACGATCAAAGAATAGGGGAGGAGAGGGGAGGGAACACTGGACTACCAGGGAATATAATGTTTACATAGGGACGATAATCAGAGAAGGGGGGAAGCAGGAGGTACCACTGGACTACCAGGGATTATCATTTTGTTTACATGGGGATGACGATCAAAGAATAGGGGAGGGGAGGGGAAGGGAGAGACCACTGGACTACCAGGGAATATAATGTTTACATCGGGACAATGATCAGAGAAGGGGCGAGGGGGAAGAGATCACTGGATTACCAGGGATTATCATTTTTTTTTTACATGGGGTGGTGATTGAAGAATAGGGGAAGGGGAGGGACTACTGGACTACCAGGAAATATAATTTTTACATGTGGACGAAAATCAGAGAATAGGGAAATGGAGCAGGACCACTAGATTACCACAGACACATTATTTTATTTTCAGGGGATGGACATTGATGCATAGGGGGTGCCACTAGACACCAAGGAGCTTTGACAGTTCAAACTGTCATGGACCTGTACTGTTTGCAGTCTTTTCAGTTTGAACAGTAAAGTTCAAATTGTAAAGAACTGTGAATGGTTACTTTCTGAACGACTGATCCTTTGCTAAGTGAGTGATGGGTGACATGATTCTCATCCCAAAAAGACATACTTGTCATCAAGATTTTTAAATAATAATACAATAATGGAACTAAGCATGCGACTGAGACCTAAATACAGGTCTTGGTCATTCCTTACCAAATAGCATTTCTTTATAAATCAATTTTTACAATGGAAAAAAAACCCAAGATGATGGATAGCACAAACAGTATTTCTCAGAGCACGAACAGTAAATCCTTAAAAATTAACAGCTCAAAATGTTTTCATTTACCTGCCTATCTAACAGCTGTCACAAAAATTGTTATAATTCAAAAATGGTGAGCTATCTTATCACCACACTATCAAAAGGGAGGCAGTATAGCACAGTGGTTTAAGGCTCTGGGCTGCAAATCTGGTGACACCCAGCAGACCAGACCTGGGTTTGAATCCCACAGCTTCCACTTACATACTGTGTGACACTGAGCAAGTCAATTAACTTCCCTGTGCTCCCAGGTCCCGCCCATAAAAAAACTTTCAGCTTAATGTGCTAATCCTGGTTAAACAACTGAAAAAAAAAAGCACCTCCTTGGCACAGACCCTATCATCCCTGAAAATTTCAAGAAAAAATGTCTTTCTGTCTGGGCTGTAGATGAGGGCAAACAATTCCATGTCATCCAGTGGGGAAAAAGTGTTTTTTTCCCTGTTTTTTACCACTCCACATCTCAAAAACCAGACAAGATGCCATCATGAAACTTTCCACATCTTGAGACATTGGCAGATTGACTGCACTTGCTGGATTTTGGGCTATTTAGTCAAAAAATACTAAGATACTAATAAGCCAGCAGAGTAGGCCCTAAGGTCTATCGAGTCTGCTTGGGGATCAGTGCCAATTCTGGGCACCGTTTCGGCCTCCCCCACCCTCCCCACGAGGTCCTCCACCCCATCACCCGACAGTGTTCTGAGATGCACCCTCTCCCTGTACCTGTCCCAGCCTCTCTTGAACCCCTCCACAGTTGTAACAGCCACCAGTTCCATGGGCAGAGCATTCCAGGGTTCCACCACCCTCTCAGTGAAGTAGCATCTCCCCCCTGAGTCTCCTGCCAACCAGCCTCAATGGGTGCCTCCTGGTGGTCCCCTCCCGCAGTTGGAACACCCTATCCTGGCTTACCCTATTTACCCTCATAAGATATTTGAAGACCTCAATCATATCCCCTCTGCCCCTCCTCTCCTCTAATGAGTACAGGTTGAGGTCCTTGAGTCTCTCCCCATAGGACTTCTCCCCCAGACCCTGTATCATTTTGGTCAGTCTCCTCTGGACCCTCTCCAGGACAGCAATATCCCTTTTTAAGTACAGATGCCCAAACTGCATGCAATATTCAAGGTGTGGTCTAACCAAGCAATTATATAGCAGAAGGAGCACCTCCCGGCTTCTCGAGGTTATCCCCCGGCTATGCATCTCAGCTTTTATTTGCTTTGGCCACAGTCCTTCTACACTGCTCTGAGTTGTTCATTTTGGCACCCACAACCACCCCAAGGTCCTTCTCCCCCCAAAATCATGCAGTGTCTCCACTCACAAGGTGTACACATGAGCTGGGTTCCTGGCCCCTAGGTGGAGAACCCTGCATTTCTCAGTATTAAACCTCAGTTTCCAGGTGTGTGACCACCCCTTCAGAGTCTCCATATCCCCCTGTAGGGCTGACCTACTCTCCTCCCCTCCTCATCCACCACTGCCCCCAGCTTCGAGTCATCAGCAAAGATGCTCATCTCACTCCTGATACCGTTTCTGATGTCTGAGATGTAAGTGTTGAACAGGAGCAGACCCAGTACTGATCCCAGTGTGACCCCTGTGTGACCCTGCTAATGACCTTCCTGGGAGATGACCCCCCCGACCACCACCCTTTGAAAACACCCTGCTAGCTAGCTCCCTATCCACCTAACCATACGTTCTCCCAACCCCATTTCTCTCAGCTTCTCCAGCAGCATGGGGCATGACACTGAGTCAAACACCTTACTGAAGTCCAGAAAGAGGATGTCCACTGGCCTGCTCTGGTCCAGTGCTCTCGTCACCCAATCACAAAATCCACCAGGTTGATCTGACACAATCTGCCTTGGACAAAACCATGCTGGTGATCATCCAGGTGGCCTCGTGCCTCCAGAAACCCCTCCAGCCTCTCTTTTATGATGACCTCCATCACTTTGCCCACCACTGGTGTCAGGCTTACCAGCCTGTAGTTTCCTGGCTCCTCTCGCAAGCCTCCTTTGTGTAAGGCATGATGTTAGCCATCCTCCAGTCTTGAGGCACCTGTTCTGACTGAAGTGAGGAGTTAAAGAGGTCTGCCAGAGGCATGGCCAGGACATCAGCCAATTCGCTAAGCACCCTTGGATGGAAACCATCTGGACCTGGTGCCTTCTCCACTCTTAGGGTCTTGAGGGCCTCCCACATCCTACCAATGGGGATTTCAACATCCATGGCCCCCCCATTCACAGGTCCGCTCAGCCCCTCCCTGTGCAGTGCCGCCCCGCCCTCCTCCCTGTTGAAGACCGAGGCAAAGTAGTCATTCAATACCTCTGCCTGCTCCCCTGCCTCCTCCGCCCACCCACTCCTTGCCCTTAGTCTACTAATCTGCCCCTTCCCTTTCCTCCTTTCCCTAATATACCTGAAGAACCCTTTTTCACCTCTTTAAATTCCCTGAGCCAGCCTCATCTCCATCTTTGCCACCGACCTCACCACTCTGGTGACCTTCCTGGTGATTGTGTCATACTCCTTGTCTATAACCCCACGTGAACGCCTATATCAGCTATAAGCAGCCTTTTTTTTTCTCTTACCGCATCCTGGACTGCCCTTGACCACCAGTTTGGTTTCCTGGCTCTACCAAACTTGTGTCATTCCTTCATGCAGTCCTTGGTAGCTTCCTGGAGCCCCTTTCTGATCATTTCCCCACCAGCTCTCAGTGTCCATACCCAGCCTGCTCCCTTGTAGGTAGCCCCTAAGAATCCACTCCATATCCTTGAAGTCTGCACCCCTAAAGTCAACTACCATCATTCGCATGTGATCTACACCCCCCAGGTCAAGGGATAACCAGACTGTGGCATGATCACTTCCCGCCAGTGGGTCCCCTGCTACTAGATCCTGGATGAGATTGTAGTCTGACAGGACAACATCCAGGACGTGACCCCCCCTCCCCCCATTGGGTCAAAAATGCCAAAGTTATTAAGGTACAACATTTTGAATTTAACATAGAAGTGCCAGTACAACCCTAACTACAGGGGTGCTACTGTGCCCCTATAATATATTTTAAGGGTGTGGTAGCACCCCTATATTTAGGGTTGAGCAGGGCTTTCTATGTTAAACCTCAAATGTTGCACTATAATATCTTTGCAACCATTCAACAGATTTGCACAAAAGTTTGCATGTGCAGTCTCAAGGGGTAGATCTCTTGACATACCAATTTTCGTTCCAGCTGGATGTGTGGATTCCAAGCTGTACCTAGTGAAGAAACATAAAAAATCGCAATTGTTTGCACTTTTTTTGTCAATGCACAGTGCTTATACGATTTTGAATTTTATTCTGATATTTTAGGGTAGAAAGGGCTTGGCCCACAGATGTGCCCTTCTCTTGTTTGGTGAAAAAATATTAATCTGTTCCAAAGTTATTACATTTTAAAAATATAGCTTCTGAACATGCTCAGTACAGTCTTTTGGATAGCTTCCTGGAATGAAAAAAGAATTTGGTCCTCATTTTTCATTAGGGACCAATCCTTTTTCATGAGGAAAATTAATTTTCAATTGTCTGCCATCTTGTTTTCGTTTGAAAAAAACAAATGTCAAAACTCCCCGAAATTATATTTTGTAGAGACACCAAAACATGTATTTTGCTCATTGGGACTCCATTAGGTGGATTCTGCACTTTTCTTGTGTAAAAATGTCCCCAGAATATTTTCTTTTTTTAATTTTACACCCTTTTCTATGATTCACTAAGATCTTTTCTTGTGAATCCTTTTTTATTCAAACAAAAAAGGATCACACCTCACGAAAATGGATTTCTGAGTTAGTTTTTTTCTGGTTCTTTGTTTGTGCCAAGGGGTCCTTTTTTGTTTGATACTTTTATTCAAACAAAAAAGGATCCCTTTGGTACGAAAAGGATTTTGACTTAGTTATTTTCCGATTATTTTTGATATTTGTCGTTGCCAAGGATCCTTTTTGTTTGATACTTTTGTTCAAATGGAAAAGGTTCTTTTGTAACGATAAATGATTTTGGACTTAGTTTTTTATGATTTTTTCATGCAGGGATTCTTTTTTGTTTGATGCTTACATCAAAACAAAAAAGGATCCCTTGGCAAGAAAAAGGATTTCTGACTTAGTGTTTTTTTTTTAATTCTTATTCATTTCAAGGAATCCTTTTTCATTTCATATAGGAAAGGATTCCTTGAAACAAAAGAAGTTGTTTGGCTCTTTCCTGTTATTTTTAGTCATTTTCCCTGGTGTCTAATGGTACCCCCCACCCTCTGATTGGTATGCCCCTTATGATATGATTTATCCCTGGTGTATAATGGCACCCACCACCCATCTTTCATGCTCCCCACCCTGTGACTGTTGTCCCCATATTTTCTTTCTTTCATATTTTTATTAAACACATTTTCTCTGGTGTCTCGTGCTGACCCCCACCTTTTGATCTACATCCCTGTAATCACAGTATGTATGCCTGGTGTCTAGTAGCACTCCCCATCCACTAATCCCCATGTATGACTCATCCCTGGTATCTATTGCCACCCTCCAATCTTCCATGACCTTCCTCATAAAATAATTATGTATCCCTGGTGTTTAGTGGTGTCTAGTGGCTCCCCCCCAATTTCCTTGGTTGCCTGCAATAAAGAAAATGGTCCCTCAATGTTTTTTCCCTAAAAGAAAGAGGTTGTGGAGGCGTGGCCAGCCTGGCAAGATGGCAGACACTTCCTAGTACAGCACTGCATGGGCTAATGGATTAAATATCAGAAACTGATGTTATACGGCATATTCAACCCTGCAGCCTTATCCATGGCAAGCAAATATCAGGCGGCTTCTGTCAAAATTAACACCAGGCAATCTAAGTTGCAATTCCAGATGCAGCAGTCAAGGAGTGGCAGCACCATACCATGAGGAGGTCAGGGGCCCTGTGCCTGCACCTACAAAATGACTGAATTAGAAAAGTCCCTGGCTGGAGTACCTGCCATGTTCACATGGACGCAATCAGAAATGACAGCTGGCTTTGAGAACATCACCTCACAGATAACTCACATTCAAACGGTGGTTACTGGACTCTCTGAGACCACCACCTCACACTCCACGAGGCTGGATGAGCTGGAGAAGAGTAATCGAAGCAGAAGATCTCCTTTCTGACATCTCCAGAGAAAGGAATAAGCTTAAAAAACAACTCCTGGATGTTCAGCAAAAATGGGATGAACTTGAGCATTGGTCACGTTGTTCAAATATCTGAATCATTGGGTTATTGGAGGGCTTGGAAAAATGTCAGTCGGGACTGGAAGTTCACAGATGGCTGGTGCAACATCTGAAGCTAGGTGACCTGGTGATCTATTATGAAATTGAGCAGACTCATCGCACAGGACCAAAGCCACAAGAGAAGGGTCATTATTAGTCATTTTACCATGGCTGCCACCCTGACTATAACCACATGGAATGTTAATGGTCTCAAGAGTGTTGTCAAGTGAAAGAAGGTCCAAATTCGATTAAAAAAGTTGAGAACAAGTGTAGCCCTTTTTACAGGAGACCCACATGACACCTATAGAGGTCGAAAAAATTAAAAGCTCATAGGGTAGTAGCTGGATTGGGGCTATCCACTCTGCCAGAGGTAGGGGGCCATAATCTGGTTTCTGCATGGGTTTCCTGGCTATGTTCTCCACTCTTATATTGAAGCAAGTAGAAGGTATGCCCTTGCGCAGTTGAGGTTAAATATTGGTGACCACATAGTGGTGGGATCTGTCTACGGCCCCAACATTGAAGACCTGAGGTTCTATCACAAGTTGCTTTTGGATATGCCCTCCTCTGGACAGCCTCCATCCTGTCTATGTCTTTGTGGAGACTGGGTCTCCAGAACTGCATGCAGTACTCCAGATGGGGTCTCACCAGCTGTCTGTACAGAGGGATAACAACTTCCTGTTTTCTAGTTGTGATGCCTCTCCCTATGCATCCCAGTATCCCACCAGCCCTACTTACAGCCTTCTCACATTACTTGCTCACCTTTAGGTCATCTGATATGACTACCCACAGGTCCCTTTCCATTTTTGTTGTTGTTAGTATATCGCCCTCCCCATTGTGTACTCTTCCCCTGGGTTTCTGTTTCCCAGGTGCATTACTTTGCACTACTTAACATTGAATTTAAGCTGCCATACATTTGACCATTCCTCCAACCTTGCCAAGTCCCTTCTCATCCTTTCCACCCCACCTTGTGTATTAACTCTGTTGCAGATCTTTGTGTCGTCTGCAAATAGACATACTTTTCCTTCCAGTCCCCAACAATGTCACTTATAAAGACATTAAAGAAGACCAGTCCTAGTACTGAATCCTGCAGTACCCCACTACTAACCCCCCTTTCTTCGGAGTGGACTCCGTTTACTATTACCCTCTATGTCCTGTTCTCCAGCCAAATTTTTACCCGGGCTATCATCTTGGGACCCACTCCCAGGCTGGCCAACTTGTATATTAATCTTTTGTGTGGGACTGTGTCAAATGCCTTGCTAAAGTCTAGGTAGGCCACATCTACAGCCCCTCCCTGATCTACTACTTTGGTCACCCAGTTAAAGAAATCTGTTAGATTCATCTGACATGACCTTCCTGCTGTGAATCCATGCTGCCTTGGGTCCTGTGCTTCTTGGCCTCTAGGTACTCAACAGTTCTGTCCTTCAGAAGTGATTCCATCATTTTCCCAATCACTGAGGTTAAACTAACAGGTCTATAGTTTCCTGCTTCTGCCCTGCTCCCACTTTTGTGAAGTGGAATCACATCTGCCCTCCTCCAGTCTTCAGGTACCATCCCATCCTCCCATGATCTATTAAACAGGGTAGTCAGTGGTGTCACTAGTTCTATCCTTAGTTCTTTTAGAATTCTGGAATGAATCCCATCAGGCCCCATTGCTTTGTCCACCTTTAGTTTTAAGAGTTCCTTCTGAACCCTTTCTTCTGTGAAAGGGCTAGTATCAACCCCTGTATCCAGCGTGTTTCTATTGTTTGGTTTAGATACCTCCCCCTCTTCATTTGTGAATACTGAGCAAAAGTATTTGTTTAGTATCTCTGCCTTTTCACAGTCACCCTCTGCCCACCCCCTCCCCATTATTAAGCCTCACTATCCCTCCCTTGGTCTTCCTTCGCTCCCTGATGTAGCAATAAAAGGCTTTATCCTCCTTCTTAACTGAGTTGGCAATCTTCCTCGGTTTGGGCCTTTGTTGTTCTGACTGCCTTTCCTGCTTCCTTTTGCTTTAACTGATGCAATTCTCTGTCCTGCTCTTTCTGTAATTCCTTGTACTTCCTAAATGCTCTCTTTTTCTCCCTAACCTTCCCTGCCACCTCCTTTGAGAACCATAGTGGTTTCTACATTGTTTTGTTTTGTTTATTTGCTTCACACAAAGGCTTGTTGCCTCTGTGATGGCAGTTTTGATTATTCCCCATTGTTCTTCCACCCTGCCTTCCTGCCCATTTGCTAGTGCATTCCTTAGGCACTCATCCATTTTGGCAAAGTCCACCCTCCTGAAGTCCAGTACCTTTGCCTTTGTATGGCTTGACTCTACTGCTGTGTTTATCATGAACCATACTGCTCACTGGTCACTAGTTCCCAGATTGCTACCCACTTCTAAATCTGTGATCCTCTTGCCATCTCCATTTGAAAGTACCAGGTCTAAGATTGCTCCCTCTCAAGTGAGTTCCGATACAAGTTGTCTAAGACATGCCCCCTGTAGGGCATCTAAAATTACCCCACTGTTAGAAGTGGCTGCTGCAAATGCACTCCAGTTAACATCTGGCATATTCAGATCCCCCATTAGTAATACCTTTTTTCTGCCATTCTAAGGATACCTTCTATCATTTCCTTGTCCATTTCCTTCCCCTGAGATGGGGGTCTGTATACAACCCCTGTACGGATTGTGGTACCATTGCCTATCTCCAAATTGACCCACAGTGCTTCCTCTCCTCCATGCTTACCTTTTGTTCTGTTGCTTTGATGCCGTCCCTTATGTTGAGAGCTACTCCACCTCCTCTTTTATCTTCCCTGTCCTTCCTGTAGATGGTGTATCCTGGTATGTTTACGTCCCAGTCATAGTTCTCTGTGTACCATGTTTCTGTGACTGCTACAATATCCAGATGTTCCTCCTCCATCAAGGCCACTAATTCAGGAAGTTTGTTACCCAGACTATGGGCACTGGTACTCATTGCTATCCATTTTTTGATGGCTTTACCTCTTGTAGCACCATGCCTGTCATCAATGACTTTACTTTCTCCATTTACCCCTGTCCTGCTCCCTGCTGACCTTTTTATTTTTTATTTTATTTGTACAAGTTGGATTTACAACCTTTGAGTCAGGGACTCATTTACAATGGCACGTTGTTGCAGGGAGGGCAAGACAATAGAACATTGTGCAGATACAACACTGGACAACATTACAGGTGCAGACATTGAACACAGAATACACTTAGTTAAATGTTGGTATAAAATACAGATTCACAATTAAAGATGTACAATTTCTCTGGAGTTGCAGTGGAATATATCCTTGTATAAACCAAGGGGGCAGGTAAAAAGGGGTAGGGGTAGGGGTTTTTACCTTGGTCTTTACCTCATTTAGTGCTCAGTTTTGTAAGGGGAGGCTGGGCATCCCCTGCTGCTTATCAGTGCCTACCCCCCTTGACTAGTTTAAAAGCTTGCCAATGAAGCACTTAAACCAATCACCTAGTAGACTTATTCTCTTCCTGGACAGATGCAGACCATCCTGCCAGTATAGGCTGGTATCCCTCCAGGTGGAACCCCAGTCCCCAATGAAGCCAAACCCCTGTGCTCTGCACCATTTTTTCAACCATTCATTGAACTGCATGGTGCAAAGTACCCTTGCCTCACCCTTGCCTAGACATGAGGGAAACATTGGGGACAGTGACTGGAGGGTGGGGGTGGGTGGTGCCACCAGACACCAGGGAAATTAATTTCATTATGAGCATAGTGATCGGAGGATGGGAGAGGTGCCACTAGACACCAGTGAAATTATTTTTATTACAGTGACAGTGATCAGAGGGTGGGGATGCCACTAGACACCAGGGAAAAACATTAGAGTACTGGGGAGGGCAATGGAAGGGCAAGTAAGAATTCTAAAGTGATAAAAAAGGATCCTTTTTCTTGACTCATGATATGAAAAAGGATTCTTTTTTCATATCACACTGTCATGAAAAATTATTCATTACATTAAAAAAACACATTTCATGAGCATATTCCTACCTTTGAAGTGCAGATTGCACCTAACGAGGTCCCAATCAGCCAGCTAGGTGTGGTGGTGTCACTCCAGGATGTCATTTCTGTGGCTTTTGAAAAAAAATTCAAGAAAAAACTGAAATTGAGATGGCAGCTCGTAAAAAATGAGTTTTCTCTCATGAAAAAGGATTTTATTCTTACAAAAAAGGAATGGGTCTCATGAGACAGAATCTTTTTTTGTGAGATCAAATCCTTTGTCGAACTTTCTCCCTCTATCCTGAAAAGCAATCTTCCCATTGAAAACAACGGGAAATGAAAAATTGAATAACTTTGCAACAGATTAATATTTTTTCACAAAACAAATACATGTCTGTTCTGTTACCCAAGCTGTTTCTATCTAAAAAAATCACACCTAAATTCTACAGTGTCCGAACACAAGGTGATGAGGAAAAAACTGCAAAAAGTGGTGACTTTATGACTTTATATAAAATGGACAAGGAAATCCCTGTGTCCTGACTGGCTGAGACTTGGCTCTGGGCATGGCAGCAAGAAAGTACCACCAATGGCTAAAACAAGTCCCTGTCAACCAGGGCAACTCACAGAATTTATAAGCCACTTGTTTCCTAATTTCCATCACAAACATGACTGCAGCCTTTACTCATATATAAAAAAAACTTCAACTAGACCCTAAAAATAAAAGTTCATTAAATTAAATAAAGTAAGTAAATAATTTAGTATTATTTACACTCATAAGTCCCCCTTACACATATACCCACATTTAAAAAATCAACTACTATTCACTTTGCTAGAGAACCCCCTGCTCCTTACCTGGAAACAGATAAAATTGAGGTTTTGGATCCACTTCAGGCCATGTGTGCATCTTTGTTTGTATGCCAGTAGAACTCTGAAGAATTTTGAATTCATGTATTCCATGTTACCACTCTGTGTGAGTGTGTGTGTGTGTGTGGGGGGGGCATTCTACTACTGGAATAATTCTATTCCATGGTAAACCGTCACACAATGCAGTGAGTGTGAAGAAAGACAGATGACCGACAGGTGAAAAACATCGGTGGAGGGACTATTCTACATTATTTAGCAATGTTTAAGTATATTTTTTGTGACTTTGAAAACTTTTAGAATATTCTTTTTTTAAAAGTTGCCCAAGGGCCCATTTTATATAAGCAATAAGACATTGCTGGATATTGGTAGTACTGAGATACCCCCACACCCAGAGGCTGAAGGCATTCAGCCTGCGGCCTCATGCCTCACTATGCCTATGGGTGTAAGGGTATCTCAGTACTACCAACACCCAGTCATGTCTTATTGCTTTCTTGCACTGTCCAAATATCAGAATCTGCACATTCAACCAGAACTAAACTTGCCATGTCAAGAGATCTACCCCATAGGACAGTACAAGCCAAAGGTTGTGCAAATCCATTGATTGGTTGCAAAGTTATTAAAGTGCAGAATTTGAGGTTTAACATTAAACATGCTACTCAACCCTAACTATAGTGGTGTTATCGTGCCACTTTAATATATAACTCAAGCAAACAAAAGAGAGAAAGAAAAAACTGCTTTAACTGGAATTTAAACCAAGGCTACAAACCTTGGAAATATACAATATATTTGATCCCAGGTCACCCCTGAAAAAGGTACTGTATTGTCTCTGTGGACTCACCTGGTTACCAAAATTCAAATAAATCAAATAAATCAATAAATTTAAACCAATGCCACTCTGAATACCATTTCAGTTGCACCACCAGCTGTGCCACCAAAACAACTGGAAATCTAGGACTGCCAGAAGCACCTACTAACTATAATTCAGTACTCCAGGCTGATTTCAACACCATTCTTTCCTGGTATGCTAATAACTAACTGATCCTTAATGCAGCCAGTACTAAGTCTATGGTGTTTGGATCCCAGAACTTGCAAACTCATTCAGAAGATCCACTTGCAATCATAACATTAGATGGCAATGTTACTGAGCAAGTCAACATAATCAAATATCTAGAAATCTGTCTTGATATTTCATAAATACAGTAGACACATTGATCACATCTTAACAACCTTAGGGGCTAAACTCAACTCTTTCTGCAGATCTAAAGCTGCCTTAGTGCTGATATGAGGAAGCAGGTCGTCTCCCACTTCCTGCTCACTTCCACTGATTATGGAGACATCACATACTGCTGTACAAACAAAGTCACTCTGCTGCCCCTGCATCATATGTGGAACAAGTTGCACAGGTTCATCTTCTCCTCCATACGGTTTATTCATCATTGTCTTCCAAATGATTTGCTTAACTGGACATGTCCGCCAAGCAGAAGTGACTACTGTTGACCTTCTTTGTTCTATAATTGTGCACAAGGAAAATACCCTTATTATCTCCTAGTCCACCTCACACAGTCAAGCAGTACCTACCCACTCCATTCAACAGCAGCACTTACCTTCTCAGTTTCCAGAAAGAAGTGTGAGTTTGGTAGAGAAAGGCCTTTACATCTGCAGCACCAGACACATAGAACAAACTCCATTTCCATCTGAGAAGTACATCTATCTTGCAAGTGTTTAAGTCCAGTCAGCCACGTTAGAACACCCTGTATTTATTTTGGTCCAGAATACCCATCTCCTTGACCGTGATCATGCTGCATAACAATGCTCATGCTCTTTGTTTGCCTTGACCCCAGTTTGTTAGCTTGATTTGATTACTGTTTGACTGTACCTGTCTTTACAGTATTTATTTCCTGTGTATATTTAACACGTACGTAACTATTCCTGCTGGACTATGTTGACCTGTTGGCAGCTGCTATCCTCACTGGGACCCCATGAAAGTGAAATGCTGCATCTCAAGGGTTGTCCCAGTTGGAGTAATTTCAAATAAACAAAAACAAAAATCAATAAAATAAAATAACTACATACATACAAACAGTGGCTTTCCTACACACTGTATACCTTTGCACTTTACAAGCCATGGATATCTACAATACCATTTAAATAGTGTCATTCCTGCACAGTGTATCCCCTAACACTCTACAAACCATGGAAATCTGCAGTAGCCATTAATGTAGTATCTCGTTGCAATGTACTGTATACCCTAGTGCTTTGCAAGCCATGGACATGTGCAGTGGCCATTTTTGTAATCTATTTCCAACACACTGTATCCTTAGTGCTTTACAAGCCATAGGTATCAGCATGATCCATTTATATAGTCTTTCCTACACACTGTGTCCCCCCCACACTTCAAAAGTCATGGACACCTGTAGTAGCCAATTATGTAGTGTATTTCCTACACACTGTATCCCCTAGAGCTTTACAAGCTATGGGCATCTACAGTAGTCATTTATGTAGTGTCTTTTCTATCCACAGCATCCCCTAGCACTTTCCAAGTCATGGGCATTTGTACTAGCCATTTATACAGTGTATTTCCTACATGTTGTATCCCCTAGCACTTTGCAAGCCATATGCATCTGCAGTAACTATTTATGTAGTGTCTTTTCTACACATTGTATCCCCTAGCACTTTTCAAGCCATGGGCATCTGCAGCAGCCATTTATATAGTGTTTTTTGTATTATCACTGTATCCCCCAGGGCTTTACAAGCCATATACATATGCATTAGCCCTTTATATAGTGTCTTTCCTACATGTTGCATCCCCTAGCACCTTACAAGCCATGGGCATCTGCAGTAGCCATCTGTATAGTGTATTTTCTACCACTGTACCCCCAAGGGCTTTGCAAGACATGAGCATCTGCAGAAGCCTTTTATATAGTTTCTTTCCTACACACTGTACCCCTTAGCACTTTACAAGCCTTGAACATCAGCAACAGCCATTTATTTTGTGCCTTTCTATTAGATACTACTGCACATACCAGTACATTAATATAGTTTCAGTGAGTATAAAAATATTCACTATAAGGATAGAAGTGCTACTCTTCACGTGTCATGGTGCTAGAATTCAAAAATTTGGAGACCAATTTCCATGATGCATAATGACAGCAGAATGCAGCTGCACAACATTCAAATGCCAGCATTTGACCTGAAAGAGCAGGCACCATTACATAAGGTGAAATCAGCTAATTACCTAGTTTTAGAATGATGAGGCATAAAAGGAATATGAATGGGTTGTAGGTGAGTAACACATTTATTCTCACATATCTGGCTAAGGTAATAACTAGAATAGAATGTGTTTATTCTTAGACTGAACAACCACCAGTATCTTCTGACCATTCCCAAAAAATCATCTTGTTTTATATTTTATAATGCTTGAAATTATATCTTACAAACTGTAACATTTGAACTGTTGATCATAGAAACTTAAGTTTTTAAAAATAAAACTTGGAGTCTGATCAACAGCTATAGATTCTAATAATACAGTTCTCCTGTGTCACTACATGTTTAGAGATGTCAGTATAATATGCTATAAACAAGCATTTGTCAATGCTGAATGTTGTCCTGCTGGTGTTGACATTGGTAGTGCAGGAGTTAGAGACATGCACAATAAGAATGGCAGTGAGGTATGGAACCGACGTGAACCCCACCCCACCTTGCAGAGACTGACAGGCATTGGGGTGTGCCTTTGGGTTGTCGGCAATAACGCTGATGCCATTTCACCTCACCCTACCCTGCAGACACTGACAAGTGTTGAGGTGTGCCTTGGGGTGTTTGGGCTTTACACTCACCCCAGTCCATAAGGAAATATGTTGAAATGGGTGCAGTATAGCAGGATGGGGTGAAGTTTGGGGCTGAAGAGTCCAAGACACACCTCAATGCCTGTCACTGGCTGCAGAGTGGGGGTGGAATGGCGTGAGCATTACTGTCGACAATCCCAAGTCACATCCCTGACACCTGTCAGTCCCTACAGGGTAGGGCATTATGGTGGGAAAGCCTAATGCCCTGGGCATTTCTTGGTATTTTCACTCCAAGTTTTCAACATGGGCTTTTTGTGACCCCAGTGCATGAACAGTGACACTATCAGTTTGTTAGCTGAAAGGTGATTTTGCACAATGACTATGACATTTGGCACCACAGGTGCGAAAACACATTTCAAACAGGATGTGAAAAATGACAGCCACACTATTCATGAGGAGGTGTAAAAAATGGTAATGTTGAAAATGTGGAGTAAAAATATAACAAAATTGGTGAAGCCATGAGCGTGCATAGAAACTGTGCAATGTACACCCGTAATACAATTATTTGGGGGATTTCTTACACCACATTTCCAACATAGGAATTTTGGGACTTCCGCTCATGAACAGTGGCACTGTAATTTTCTGAAACTGTCCCAAACGTTGAATTCACAGAGTGACCGCCACACTCATTGTGTGCCACAGGTGCAAAAACATGTTTCAGGCAGCATGTGAAAAATCACAGCTGTACCGTTCATCAGGCGGTGTGCAAAAATGACAATTTTGAGAATCTGGAGTAAAAATACAAGAAACTGGCGAAGTTACGAGCATGCATAGAAACTGCACAATGCACGCTGGTAACACAGTCGTTTTGGGGAATTTTTTCACAAAATTTGCAACAAGTACTTTTGGGGACCTCTCCTTATGAACACTGTCACTGTGACTTTCTTAATCTGTCCTGAATATTGATAACGCACAGCGACTGCACCATTGTGCGCCACATGTGCGAAAACACATTTTGGGCCAGATGTGAAAAATGACAGCTGTACTGTTCATAAGGAGGTGTGGAAAAACGGCAATGTTGAAAATCTGGAGTGAAAATATCAAAAATTCTTGAAGTTATGACTGTGCGTGGGAACTGCGCTATGCATGCCTGTAACACAGTCATTTTTTTGAAATTTTTTCACCAAAGTTGCAACATAGCCTTTCTGGGAGCCTATCTCATGAACGGTGACACTGTCATTTTGTGAATCAGTCTCGAAACGTGATTCCACGCAGGTGACTGCAAAATCACCTTTCCGGACCGATTAATGAAACAACAGTGACTAAGTTCATGAAGTGGGGTCGCAAGAACCCCATTTTGAAAATTTGGTGCAAAAATTCATGAAAATGGCCGAGATATCCACATAAGTTGAAAAAAAAACACATTTATGCAATTATACAGCTTACCAGCATTTCTTCAGTTTGTGGTTGGCTTTGAAGAGTGCAGACGTGGTCATGCTCCAACGAAGATTATCGTGCCGGGCTCTGGAGGTAAGTATGGGGTGAGGGGGGTGTTTGTGGGGAGGTGGGTGTGCAGAGGGTGGCTAGGGTTGGGAGAGGGGACACTGAACTCAATGAGGGACCATTTTTAATTTTACCGATTTCAAAAAAAAAAAAAAAAACAACAAGGGAAGGTTTTCTATTTTTGCAGGTACTTTTGTACACTGGGGTGGTCTCCCAGCATGCCACCTGAGTGTTTTTTTGGGGGACAGTCCACAGCCGATGGAGATTGGGCACCCTCGTTGGCACATACAGAGTGTGGGCCCATGCCGAGGGGGAATCGGACGCCCACCTCGGCACACAAGAAATGGAGGGGCATTATGCTGATGGGGATTGGGCACCCCGTCGGCAAATTAATTTAGGAAGGGGCATGCCAATGGGGGATTGGAAACCCCTGCTGGCTTTCAGGGACACTGTGAGAGGCAGCGGCTGTCCGTCGGCTTCCATGAGGACTGTGAGAAGTGACGGGGAAGCCACCACCATGTTTCTTGTAAGGAATAACCAGACAAGGCAAGCAGTAATTTGCTGCTGCAATCAGGGACTGCCCCGGGGCACTCCCTGATTGCAGTGGCTAATTTCTTTCAAGTTGGTGGCACACTCCTCAACTGCTGTCATAGACAGCATGTTGTGCCATTGGTGCCACAGAGCCCCGCCAGAAAAAGCAGTGGCGCCATTGGCTGCAGCAGGACCGCACCTCCAAAACATGCTTCTCCACTCAAGCAACCACAATATGTTGTCTGTGCTGTGTATGTAAGACAACATAAAAATGACAGGACTTTAAACATTTATTGAACCATTTTTTAGTATTGTTATGAAATATTTTATGTTTTTTTTATATCAATATATGGTCACTGTGGTAGTATCTTATCAATAAAAGATATTACTTCAGTGACCATATAGTAATATCTTATCAATATAGCTTCTACAAAAATGTAAGTTTCTAGTCATAACAGTTCCAAAGTTATTACATTTTAAAGAAATTATTTTTTGTAAGGTCTAATTTTGGAACTGTTGGAGCTAGAAACCATGGGCCTCATATTCAAAAGTTCCAGGCTGCATCACACAAGTGCCTGCACGATGCAACTGAGATGCACTGGCACAAAATAATGGTATATTCAAAACTTGCACTGTAAAATGCAATTGTGCATGTTCAGCTGAGTATCCTGAACATGTGCAATCTTGCAGAGTGAGATGAGCAGTGCAGCAGGTGAGCTGGGACCTGTGTGGAGCATAGGGAAATGCATGATGCAAAGCCACTTGAGAGGTGCGCAAAATTGCACTAGTCAGCTGGGACATGCAAATGACTTCATTGCATATTCTGAGCCCATTTTCCTTATGAGCAGCTCATTACTGGAATATATTCAGTCCATTTGCATACCCAAGGCATGCGCAGTTCCAACTTTGCAAGGCTGCCCCACCACTCCACAAAGGTGAACAGAAGGTACTGCAGCCTAGCAGGCAGGTGTGATGGAATGTTTGTGTGTGGCTGGGTGGACTGCTTTGGCCTAGGTACATTGCTATTACCCATAGCCATGAACAGGGTCAGACTTGGGTAAAGGGGGCCCACCTGGACAGTGGCTACAGGGGCCCACCGGGACAAGCAACAGGGGAGGGCACAGGGTGACACAGTCTGATCGGTATCCCACATGCATGTGATACACCAGCTCCATATGCAGCGTACAGTCACCTGCAGTGCCCCATACACCCCTGTATGACAGAACATGGTGATAACTGCAAGGAATGGCAGTGTGCAGAAAGTGGCCAATATTCCAAGTGAGTGAGTCACACCTGTGTGCACCTATGGTGTACCACTGTGGGTGTGTGCCACAGGTCAGTCCCTGGCTCATGTCATGCTGCCACAAGTACCACTAGGCTACCTGGGAACCATCACCCCAGACATCACCCTGGGTGCATGCCACCACTGGGTGGTGCCCTGCAGGCCACATGGGTGCAGGCCATGGCCCCTGGTACATGTGCTGCAGTGTGGCCATCTGTTCCACTGGTGAGCCTGGGGAGCACCCGACAGCACTGGCATGTGGCAGCTGAGTGTCCACATCCTGAGAGTGGTGTGGAGGAGGGCCCTCTCGGTGGTGCCCATGGTGTGCCAGCACCTGTTGCTTTGGGAATGTCCATCCTGGCATGACTGCTGTGTATGGGAGCCTGGAGCACATCTTGGTGCACCTCCAAGGGCTGTCTCAGGGTCACCTGTCTGCAGTTCTGTGGCCTGCCTGTGGGTGGCCGGCCAATTTAACCCATCCCCTGACACGCCTAACTTTGTGCAGAGCATTTTTGAGATGCGCAGCAGATGCGCCACACATTTTGGCTGAATATACAGATGAGCAGCATATTCAAGTACACGCCCCCTTTTTTTGCATTGTATACATTATATCTGTGTAACTGAGCATTCAGAAATGTGTAACGCATCTCTCTTTTGAATATCATGGTTCTGCGCAGTTTCTGGGATGCACCGCACATCTCCATTTTGGTTCATGCATATCCTTTGAAAATGTGGGCCTAAATGTTTTTAAATGAAAGCTTTGTGTCAACTATTAAGAATTATCTCAGAGAATACTGTTTTTATGGGCCTGATTTTAAAACAGCAAAGTTTGGCACAAGGTTTGCCACATGCCAATGGCTTTGACACAAGTGACACCTTATGTCAAAGTTTGTGGCAGTCCTGATTTTTGAATGCAAGCTGTGTTGAAGTTGGGATGCTGAATGCCAAAGCCGTCCTGTGCCTCTCTTGTGGCAGAAGCACCCTTGCACCAGGTCACAAGGGGGCTTCCGCCAAGGCAGGGCTGCACCATCTGCTTTTTTAGAATTTTAGAAGCCCTGCCATGTTCGCAACAGGGGTCTCTGTTTAGACAGCAAAGAGCTGCTCTAAGGGCCCTGTGCCAAAACCAGGCATGGAGGTGACTTGGAGTGAGAACCTTCAAGGTGGGGACCGAGGGGAGAGGGAGCATGGGGTGCCCTGGGTGATGGGGGCATGGCAGAATGTCAGGGTGGTGAGGTGGCACCCAGTGGGTTGCCATGCACACATACAGAGAGCTGATCAGCCCAGGTACAAGGGGTGGGCTGGGACAGACTGTGATCAGGCTCCAGGTGGACACAGCCCTGGCATCAGTCACATAGGTGCCACTGTCCCCAACACTGTAGGTGGGCAGCAACCTGCCTCCATGTGGTGGGTGAGTACCAGAGGACTGTTGCAGTGGCTGGGTAATATTTCCCTATACCACCTGCGCCCCGCATCCTTCGGCCACTGCTGCCCACCTACAGTGTTGGAGACAATGGCACCTATGGGGCTGGTGCCAGGGCAGTGACCTGATCATGGTCTGTCCCTGTCCAACCCCCTGTGCCAGGGCCGCTCGACTTACTGTATGTGTACATGACCCCCCCACTGGTTGTCAACTCACCACCCTGACTTTCCACCATGCCGCTGTCACCCCCTAGGGCAACCCCCATGCTTCCTCTGCCACCGATCCCCTCCTTGCTGGCTTATAAACCCCCCACATTCATAGCCCCTCTAGGGTTGTGCTGGGGGGTTGACGGATCCCTCCTTCAAACCCTGCAGGTGTGCCAAATGTATGGTGCAGCCCTGTGGCTGCAACAACTCCTGAGTCTTTGGTGCAGGGACCCCCTGTTTCATAAAATAGGGTGCAGGGTCCCTGATGTACCTGAAGTTTGCTACAGCCCTAGAGCAATGCAAATTGCATCACTCCAAGGGCTGTATGAAAATCGGGCCCATGTGTCAGTACTATTCTATATGTATCAGTACCGTTTGAACCTGCTTTTTCAGTATATTATCGATACATGTTTTTAGTTGTTAAACAGCAAAAAAAAAAAAAAAAATGGCAAATACATAGTGCCGATACTATTTTTTTTTGTAGTGATGGACTGTAGCAATACTATTTTTTGTATTGATACATAAAATTACATAATAGTATTAAACAATTAACAAAAATATTTTTCAACTTTTTATGAATATTGGTATTACTACACATTAATTAGTAACTGTGAAGTTTTCAACTGAATTTTCTCTCATTTTATGACCTTAATTGCACTGCAAACGTTTCAGTCTCCCCATTGCAGTATCAAATCCTCCTCACTTTCACAGGTTATGCCTGTGAAAGCATTGGAAGATAATAGTGCACTCATAACTCTGTCATTAATTTATTTAATGTAATTATTTATTTATTTCCCACTGTGTTAACCTTATTTCACTCTTAGAAAGAATGGGTCAGTATATAATGTTTTAGGGTTCTTGGGGAACTTCATCTATGGAACTCTCAAAAGGGTTATTATGAACCATTTTTAAGGGTTCTTTGTATATAGTCCCACATAAAACCATAGATCGGTTCTTTTTGAAACCTTTAAAGGTGCACTGCACTAAACCTATTATTTTCTCCTACAGGAGCTTATTTTTAAATACTGGTTCCAATGCTGTTACTGTTCCATCTCTTCAGGCTTTTTTGTTATCTGAGTGTGTGTTTCTGAATTATACACAGGTAGCAAAAACCATTTAAAAAATATATAATGTAGTTTATGTCCCTTGCTCAGTTCGGCCATTGTTGTCACAATGCATTAGTGTACTGCTATAGAACACTGTGGTTGAGCAGGACAAAAACTACATCATACAGTGCTAAAATGGCACTTAACTACCAGAGCGTGCATCAAAAACAATCACTGAGGTTACTAATAAGACAACATAGATGGAACAATAACAGAATTGGAACCAGCATTTAAAAAACAGTGCCTATTCGGAAAACCAATGTTCAGTGCAGTTCTCCTTTAAAGGTCCTTTTTGTAACTCTCACAAATAGAAATTGTTGTTTAATTTAGAACCCTTTTGGGTTCATCTGAAACCATAGTGACTCTTATTAAACTGTTATCAACCAATATCTGGTTCTTTTTTGAGCCTTAAGGCAGCAGTGCAACAAAACTGGGCAAAAAATGTGACCCTACTTTTTTTTTGTTGCTATAAAAGATTCCAGGAATCTTTTAGTTATAATTGGTGGTGACATTTTCTAATTCCACCAAAATTTGAGTATTTGATTTATTTATGTCAAAAGTTACAACAGGAAAGACATACTGAGCTGCTAACAACTTATTTCCAGATGCGTCCTGGGGGAAAGAGGATGTGGAAAGTCTTATTCAGCTACTACAATATAAAATTAGCATAACCAAAAAAAATAAAAAGAAGAAAAACAAAAAAAAGAAGAAAAGAAAGTAAACAGTAAAACAAAACAAACAAAAAAGAATGTGCATTAAACACAACTGAGATAATATAGGCGAGGGTACTACTCTTTAAATGCAGAACAGTGAATAGGAACGATGGAAACAGACTGCCATGGAAAACTATGGGGGGGGGAGCATTATGTGATTATGGAGGCATAGGGTCATGGACAGTTGCAGGAGGGAGTAGAAAATCTTAAAGATGAAAGAGGAAGCAGAAAAAGCAGAACAATTGAAAGGGGAAGAGAGGACCTGATTTAGGAAAGCGATAAGAGAAAGCAGATTGACCAACAAAAAATGTTCTAGACAATAAACGGAATGAGAAATATTATTTTGGAGTGAGTAACAGGAAGCTAGTGGACAGGACAAGAGGGATGAAAGATATGAGACAAGAGAACCCAAACCAGAATTTGGAACAAAAAAGAGACACAATGGGAAAGGCACCTGGCATCAAGAGAAGGGAGGAAAAGGGCAGAGTAGAGTGAGCAATGGGGGGTACAAGGGGAACAACTTAAAGCAAAAAGGACAGAAAGAGTAGAAGAGGGGGGTCCAGTCTGGCAAAGGAGGATTTGGAAACTCCACTATAGACTATGTCACCATAATCAAAAATAGCATCATCTTTCATACCATCTCTCAATGAATAGGAAGCAGGTTGCTCACTTTGTTCCTGTACAATGCGTCACGCTTGGGGTGGAGCTTTTGGTGAATGGCATCAATATGAACTGAGAAATCAAGATGACGGTCAAGCCAGACCCCAAGGTACTTAAAAGGGGATACATCCTCAATCATGGCACCATTAGGAGTGTGAAATACAGTGAAAGGGGTAAGTCTGAAACGCCTCTGATGGGTGGCAAAAGCCATGGAAGCAGTTTTTTGGCATTGAGGATGAACGGGTTAGTCTGGAACCAACACTGAATATTGTCAAAATCCAGCTGCAGCTGTGAGGTAAGATCATGGGGAGAAAAACCAGATACAAAAAGTACTGTATCATCAGAGTACATATGAATGTATGCAGAAGAGCAGACAGAGGGAAGGTCATATAAGAAAATGGAAAAGAGAATAGGAGCCAGGACAGACCCTTGAGGGGCACCTGAGCAGATAGGGAGTGGAGATAAAATTGAGCTATCTATCCAGACAGCTTGAGACCTATTGTCAGGGTAAGAATAAAATCAACTTGATTGCAGAGTCAGAAAGTCTGAAGAGTCAGGAAGATTTTATAAATGTTTTAATTCAGTTTTTTTTTTTTTAGAAAAAAAAGATGGCCACCACATTTTGTATAGAGATAAGCCATTGTAGACCTGGCAAGGGTGAGGATCGAGAAAATAAAAAAGTCTCATGGTGCACAGCATAGGAAGTACCAGATAAGTACATTTGACAGGTATGCTAATATTTTTATTGATTGTAGCTGAAACTAGCTTTTTTGGGAAAAACATTTTTTGTTACACTTCTGCTGTAAAGAACTAGTGTACTGCCAAAAACTAATATCAGTTTTTTAAAAGTAGTCAGCTATTACCTTTTATACCTGAGGTATGTTTCTTTTCCTGCTGGTTAATTGGAAGAATTTTGTTAACCTGATATTAGTTGTAGTGATGTGTGGAACAGCATTCTGCCTGATAGTGGACATGTCTAACTCTGGTCTTCCCATTACATCATCAGCATTGTCTGACTGTGACATCATAGCAACTCAGAAAGAGCAGTTCAGCAGCTGCCAGGTCAGTAACCTGTGATGTCACTGTAAGTGAGGTCACAGTACTGATGATGTGGGAGAAATAGACCAAGACATGTCAGCAGCCAGGCAGAGTGCTATGCTGCATATCTAGCATAATGCTCTCATAAAGACAATTTTATAATGAACAAAGGGAAAAAGGAAAATACTTAAGAAATAAAAAGTTCCAGCTGACCACCACGTCTTAAAATTTGCAACATTTTCCTGTCTGCTGTTTTTGGTTCCACTAGTTTTTTAAAGAGCCAGTGACACCTCAAGAAGAACTTTGAAAAACATAATATTTGGACAAATTAACTCTGTAGTTCTTACCACCATTACTTATTACTGAGGTTATATGCTTGAAAACAGGATAGCTGTTCCTTGAGGGTTCATCAACGCCTATTGCTGCTTCCCAACCTGATGGCATAATGCTCTAATTGTGACATCACAGTTATTCCCATGGCAACAGACTGTAATGTCACAACAGAGCACTGTGATTTAAAATAGGGACTAAGCCATAGAGGCAGATGAACTCTAAGGGATAAATATCTTGTTTTGTAGTAATTTCTTCTGTAATAAATAATGGAGAAGAGAAAACTGATCAAGATATATGAAATACAAGCTGAATTGTGTCTAAATATTATGTTTTCCAAAGTTTTTCCAAAGGTGTCAGCTGCTCTTTAATGGTGTTGTGTAAAATCATTTTGGTTCTTGCTGGAACTTCCCATCAACAATTATTAGGTTCTAGTTTAAACCACACAGGGTTATTCATGAAAAGAAAGTGATTTCTATATAAATTCACTATGTTTTCAGTTATAGTACTTTTTGTTGATGATAAATACTTTGGGTCCTATATTCAGTGCCTCACACACAGTGGAATCTCATTCCAGCTTGAGATCTACACCGACGTGACCATGTTGGTTTATGTGCAACTCCACAATATATCTACATTTTTTTAAGTTTTTATTTTATTTCACAACACATTAATGTGCAGGGTGGCATTTCATGGCCTCTCACCTCTTCATCTGGCCCCCTAAATGCTGTGTTAATCTTTCTTTCAGTGTGCAGTTATAATTAATTCACATCATTCTCAAAAATGAATCACTCCTTCTATGGTAATCATCCTCGTGTGACTAAAGGACCTCATCACTCATAGAATCCTAAGGGTTCAGTGTTCCTTGTATTTGGGGAACTTGCTCTGTCCTCCTCTCCTAGGCTCTTCTACACTGAGGAAGCAGGCTGGAGGACAGGATGAATTCCCCAAATGCAAAGGACGGTGCATCCTAAGGATTCTGAGAAGGCTGAGGTCCTTTAGCCATGCTAGGATGATTAGTCGCCTTAGAAGGAGTGATAGATTTCTGAGAATGATGTGAATTAATTATTGTGAATTATAATGCAAATTAATTAATTATAACTGCATTCTGAATTAAAGATTTACACATTAGTTAGGAGGCCAGGTGAACTGGTGAGTGACCATGAAACATTGCCCTGCATACTAATGTGCTGTGAAATAAAATAAAGACTTGAAAAACCTGGATATCTTGTGGAGTTGCACCCAGTTTTTTGCTTTGCATTGTTGTAAGGAAGTTGTTTGGGTGACCCAAGAGTGAGATTGTGTGGCTGTTTCCTATGGAGGACTGAGGGCAACCTGAACTCTTATGGTTTGCATGGTGGTTTCTGTGTCATTTGTGTTTTGCTTAAAGAGGTAGTGAAGTCAAAGCAGGCAGCCAGGAAAATAACTCAAATTTTAAGAAGTAGTCAACTGTAACTTTTTATTTCTGAAGTATTCTTTTCCCCTTTTTTACTTACAGAACATGGGTAAAGTATGAGGCTAAGGGCGGACTGGCCAAGTACATTATTTCCATGGGACAATTAAATTATTGACAAGGATAACAAATCTGCTATCATATTGGGGCATATTAACTAATGTGTGCCTGAATGCGTGTATCCAGGTGCGCAGTTCTGCACCCTTGGGAGATCCACATGGGGGCCGCATTCACAAACTCTGGCCCCCTGCTCAGCTCCCTGATGTGGCCCCAACCCCGGCATGCAGATCTGTGGGGGGCAAGCAGGTGCAAAGCAGTGGATCTGGGCTGGCAACCAATTGACTGCCCTGGTAGGGTCTGCGTGGATCCCTTGCACCAGTGCAGTGCCATGCTGTTGGCCAGCATACAGAGTGCTGACTGTGAAGTTGATGGGGTACCCCAGCTGACTGCTCCTGACCTCCTGGTGTGCCCCAATGACAGGGGCATTCCTATTGGGGGCCCAATGCCCTCCATTGTGTCTGCCGTGACTGGCAGCTGCTTCCCCAGGGGGTGTGTAACCATCTCCAGTGGTTTATGGCTGCCCTGCAAAGGCATATCCAGCAGCCACCCATGCACATCACTCCACACCGTAGTGAATGTGTGGAATGCTGGCATGCCCCCCACACCATCCTCAGGCTCACCCCAGTGTGGAGCTCAGCAATTGGCCGGGGCATCGGGTGCATGCGGGGGGGCATATATGCATTGCGAATGTGTGCAGGGCTGGGCAGATGTGGAGTGGGCTACATGCTGGGGTTGTGTGGTGCATAGCCCACTGCACACCTTCATGAATAGGTCCCATTATTGCTACAGTAGTTTGCTTTCATGGTTTTAAAAAATAAGACATTTCTGTATTTTTTTCCACACTCCACCCCAATTAGAATGCGAGGTACCATGATGATGTCACTGTGGTGAGCTAGCCAACTGCCAGACATTATTTGCAGAAATAATTCTGTTATATATATATTTAACGTTGTTCTGTGTATATTTACATGCCACAAGAATGCCAGTGTTAATGTAAAGGATCACATAGAAAGGGAGACTGGATTTCTTTTAAAAATGCCCAACCTTCCTCTGACCTGAGGGGCTAGCTGCTTGCCAGGAAGCTAAGGTTGCATTTCCAGGTCCCTTAATAGAGATATGCCGAAATCCATTTACCTGTCATACACCATGCACTTCAGAGGCAGGATGCTATAGTTCCAGGAAACTGTTATGGTATATTGCATCTTATGAGATGAGAGGACTAAGATCATCCTTTCTGGGAGACCTGTGTGACTTCTCTTACAGGTGTCATAATTGTAAGGCTGTGTGACATCACAGGGTAGTCAGGGAGTTGTGTTGTGGGGAAAGTGTAAGGGTGCCATTTACTAACCTAAAAGTTATGGGATTTTTACACACTATATAAAGATCTTACAAACTAGGGCCTCTCTCTCTCTCTTTTTGCTGAGCATCTACCAGGGACACTCTTCTCCTGACAATACAAGAAGCAAGACTGCCAGTACAAAGGAAACTAAATCTTTCATTTACTTTCTAAGGACTTCAATTCACTATGGACTTAAGGCAGACTGTAGATAACTGTTATAGTGCATGTTTCATGTATATGTTACCACTTTTATTTATGTTATTCTGTGGCCAAATTAGTGCATCTTTTAGTTGTAACTGTATGATTATTATTTAAAGTATTTTAGTAAAAACATTTGTTTTTAAGAAAACCTGCCTGAGTGAGATTCTTTTTAAATTGTGTGTGAATTATCAGACAGTTATTAATAATCTGTGAGAAACTGTTATCGCTAAGGGATGCCTCCATAAGCAACCAATCGAGCAAGGGTCTGTAAGGGGTATCTGGGTTGAGACAGGGAGAATACCAATGTCTCAAAGAAGAGTCTGTAGGGATTTTGAACCAGGTTGTTGCCTGTCCTGTTGGAGAAGATGAAATCAGAAGCACACTGCTACCCCGAAGAGAGTGTGATGCCTGGATCTTCCCAAGAAGGGTTCATATTTGGCTACAAGACTTGAGACTGATATTGTGCCCTTATTCAGAGTTTAGAGGGATGTCCTGGGTCCTCGTGGTGGGTGTTCATTCATGATCTTGGTGTGCATTCTAAAAGGGCACGAGGAGGGTATCCCTGTTCCCCCCATCACGGATTGCACTTAGGGGTGGGCACTGTAAGCTCAGTGGATCTGACCCTCAGGAGTGGGTTCTTGACAGATCTGGTGGGCAGCATTGGGATCCAAGAAATATGGTTGCATAGTGTTGCGATTCGAGAGATATTGGTGGCACAGGCATAACAGCTGGATTTGAACCCAGTGTTTCAGATTGATAAACCAAAAACAATCCACACACAATCAAGGAAGAGATTTGGAAAACTATTATTTGGTTACAGTATAAAGTTCCCTACCTGTTTTCTTTTTTTTCTCGGGTGTAAGCTAGTGTAGCAGTAGTTAGGGAAGAAGATGGCTTCCATCTACAGTGAATACACTGCAAACTATCTAAAGCAGTTGTGTCAGGAAAAAGGGGTCCAGTGTGAGGGGTGAACCAAAAAGCACCTTGGGGAAGCTCTTGTGGCAGCTGATGAGCAAATGATGGCCCAGGACCTCACATCACAACCAGTGACTGAGAAGGACCAGACCTTGGGCATGGGGGTGCCAAGAGACATCGCAGTGTCCAGTCCCAGGGAGGAGGACAGTGAGACAACAGGGAACCCAGAGTCACAGTGGCAGGGGTAGGTCACCACAAAGCTGGAGCCAGAAGGGATCAGGCTGCAGCTAGAGCTGAGGAGATTGGAGCTGGAATTTTAGCAGAAAAAGGTTTGAAGCCCAGCAGCAAAGGGAATTTGAAGCAGAGGAAGTTCGAGCTGGAGATGTAGGAAAAAGAAAATCAGCATCAGAGAGAGGCTGAGGAAAAGGAAAAATGGCTTCAGAGAGAGGCTGCGAGAGAGGAAAGAGAGCACCACAGGGAATTGAAGCTGGAGAGGCTAAGACTTCAACGACCAATGCCAGAGGAGGCAAGTGGCAGGGGTGGACCTAAAACTCCAGGGCTGGGATATAAGTTAAATTCAAAATTAATAGCTGAATTTAAAGAGGGGGAGGATATGGATGCATTTTTAAATTTGTTTGAAAAGGTGTGTATCCAGGCTAGAATACCCAGGGAGTCCTGGAGCTTCTAGCTATCCCCACTGCTTAGTGGTAAAGGGCATGATGCGTCAGACCAAATGGACAATTATGATAGCCATGATTATGAGAAAGTTAAAACTGCGTTACTTAAAAAGTATGAACTAACTCCTGAAGCATACAGGGTTAAGTTCCGTAAGCTCTGGAGAAGCTTTAAAATGAGCTATGAGGAAATTGCCACAAAGCAACGTCAGTTTTTTGAAACATTGGTGGGAGGGAGTAGAAGCAAATTCTGTGGAAAAAATTGAGGAGGTTATGCTGTTAGAACAGTTCTTTTGGGCTTGCCCAGCAGAGCGAAAAAACTGGTTAGAGGACCAAGATCCAAAAACAGTGCAGCAGACTGCTGAGCTCTCGGATCACTATGCCAGGAGCAGACCTGTTCTGAAAGAAAGTGGAGCAGGTGTGGCAGTGCAGAAAGGGAAAAGCGCACCTTCAGGGCAGCTAAAACTCTCACTGCCTCCACAGAAAGGGGGAAGCCCCAGTTTACAAAAAAGGGATTTCTCAGATAGAGAAATGATGACTGTAGGTTTTGTAAACAGCCAGAGCATCTTGCTAGACCGTGTCCTAAAAAGACATAAAGTGGACAAAGTGGTGCTCGAATGGAGTTGGGTGCACTATGTATCCCCTGAAAGCATGCCTATAAACATGAGAGGCCACATACATCCAGTTACTGTAAATGGGGTGCAGAACCACAGGTTAAGGGACATGGGGGCGTCCCTTACCTTAGTTAAAGGGGATTTAGTTAGGCCTGAACAGCTTATACCTAATCAGTTTGTAACAGTAAGGGGATTCACTGGGGAAGAGAAAACTCTGCCACTAGCTAGTAGTCTCTTGGACTGGGGTGAGAGAGAAGAGAGGGTGCAAAAAGTGGCCATGGCAGACAACCTTGCCCTAGATGTGATTATATGGAACAATCTCCAGAAGGGGGTAGTGTGTGGTTACCCACAGTCAGACAGCAAAGGATGCTTGTAGTTCCCTGGACCCCATAGAAGCCCCTGTGGAAAAAATGGGAGGCTGGTTCCCCAGCCTGTGTCTCCTGAAATGGAGAGTAGTGAAAGGGAGGTAGGACTTCTCCAAGTAGCAGTTCACAAACAGCTTCAGAAGGTTACTCTGAAGAGAGAGGGGTAACAAATGGTCAGAAGGTTAGGGATGGCAGTGGCTCTGAATGCCATGATGATAGAACTATGGACCCCAGTTTAGAAACTGAGGGGAACATGTCCCATGCCTTGGGAAAATGTGAAGATTTTGCAGCTTCTCATAGAACCGACCCTAGTTTGGAGAGGCTGAGGGCTTGTATGGAATCTGACAGGGCATGAGGAGGTGACATAAGACTTAAGGTATTTTGGGACAGTGAATTGTTGTATACACAGGATGAAAGGACAGAGGGAGGGGTGATGGGCAGGTGGCTTGTTGTTCCCCAGGGGTACCATGAGTGGTTGCTCAAGATTGCTCATGATATCCCCATGTCTGGACATCTGTGAATTGTGTGCACCATGCAGAGATTGGCCCAGAATTTCTATTGCCCCAACTTCACCCAGCAGATGAAGGAATATTGCAGGTCTTGCCACTGGTGCCAACAAATAGGCAAGGCGGGTAATAAAACCAAAACCACTCCAATTCCCTTGCCCATTGTGGAGAAGTCATTCCAGAGGGTAGGAATGAATATTGTGGGACCTTTGAATACCCCAGCTCCTCCTGGAAAAAGTTTATCCTCATGGTGGTTGATTATGCCACCTGATACCCAGAGTCAGTCACCCTCTCCTCACTTAGGACAGACAAAGTGGCAGATGCCTTGCTAAAGATTTTCTCCCATATCAGGTTTCTGCAGGAGGTTATCACTGATCAAGGGGGTACCTTCATGTTGGACCTGATGAAGTGTTTGTGGGAGAAGTGTGGGGTGGTACAGAGATGCATGACACCTTATCACCCACAAGCCAATGGGCTTGTGGAAAGGTTTAATGGTACCCTAAAATTGATGCTCCAAGAGTTTGCTGAACAGCATAGGAGGGACTGGGAGAAATACCTTTCCCAGTTTTTGTTTGCATACAGGGAGGTGCCCCAAGAGTCAACAGGGTTTTGCCCTTTCAAACTCTTATATGGACGTGGGGAGCATGGGCCCCTAGACTTGATCTGAGAAGATTGGGAAGGCAAGCATGCCACCTAGGCAACTCCCATAGTGGAATATGTCCTAAAGTTTAGGGAGAAGCTGAAGGAGCTTATGGGAGCAGCCCAAAGCAACCTGTCAGCTGCCCAACAGAAGCAAAATATCTGGTATGACTGTGGAGCCAGAACTTGCTTGTATAGTGTAGGTCAGGAAGTCATGGTCCTAATTCTGATCTGGAAGGGCAAGCTGCAGGCCAAGTGGGCAGGACCATATAAGGTAGTCCAACAGGTTAATGATGCAAATTATATTGTGGAATTCCTGACAGGAGACATACCCAAAGGATGTGCCATGTCAACATGACAAAGCCATATGCAAATAGGGCTGACATGGTATTTGCAGTGTATAGTCCTGGGCAGGGGACGGACGAGAAAGACCCCCTACTGGATTTGCTGGAGGAAAGCAAGCAGGAGTCATCTGTGGAGGCAATCAAACTGTCACCCCAGTTGACCCCAGAATGGCCCCAGGAAGTGAAGGAGATTTTAGAGGACTTGCCCCTTTGTTTCTAGCCAAGCCTGGATGAACCCGCTTAGCAACACATGATGTAGACATGGGGATGAAAGCACCCATATGGCGGACAGCCTACTGGGTGTCTGAGGCCATCCTACAGGATGTTAGGAGGGAGGTGGAGGAAATGCTGGCTTTAGGGGTAATCCAGAAAATCCCACAGTCCCTGGGCCTCACCCATAGTCCTCATTCCCTAACCAGATGGCTCTACTCACTTTGTTTAGACTGTCATGGACTCAACACTGTCACAAAATCTGATGCCCACCCAATGCCACAGTCGGATGAACTACTAGACAAGTTGGGAGGGGTGACATATATTACCACAACTAACCTGATGAAAGAGTACTGGCAGGTGGAGTTAATTGCCAGAGCTAGAGAGCGGTCGGCCTTCATCACTCCAATAGGATTATTTGAGTTCAGGTAATGCCTTTTGGAATGAAGAATGCCCCTGCCATCTTCTGAAGATTGGTCAACCAGGTGTTACATGGTACTGAAGAGTACACAGTGGTGTATCTGGATGATAGTGCCATCTTCAGTGCCAGCTGGAAGGAACACCTGTCGCACCTGAAGGAAGTGTTGGGAAAGATACAGAGGGCCGGGCTTACTGTCAATGCTGAAAAGTGGCAGGTGGCTATGGCAGACGTGGCAAACCTAGGCCATATAGTGAGGCAGGGGCAGCTTCATCCAAATCAAGCCAAGATTGAGACAGTGGAGGTGTGGCCAAGGCCTGAAACCCAGAAGCAGGTTAGGAGCTTCCTAGGAACCGCTGCGTACTATCGAAAGTTTGTACCAAATTACAGTACCCTGGCAGCTCCCCTATCTGACCTGCTAAAGAAAAAAATGCCCAAAAAGGTAAACTGGGAGTCAGCCTGTGAATGAGCCTTCACACAGCTAAAGGAGGCACTGTGCAATGCTCCTCTGTTGACCAGTCCAGATTATAGTAAGCCATTTGAAGTCCAGATAGATGCTTCATATGTGGGGACTGGAGCAGTCCTCAGTCAGACCTCTAATCAGGGAAAAGAGCATCTAATAGCGTACCTTAGCAAAACGTTAGTTCCCCAAGAGCAGGCATATACCACAGTTGAAAAGGAATGCCTTGTGCTGGTATAGACCCTGAAGAAATTAGAGCCGTACCTCTACAGGAGGCACTTTGAGGTACAGACCGATTATAACCCCCGATGTGGCTTAATCAGATGGGTAAAACAAATGATCATTTCTTAAGGTGGAGTATTTCCCTATAGGCCTACAATATGACCATTACCCACAGGGCCAGATCAGCCAGTGCCAATGCAGATGGGCTAGCTCACCAGTTAGAACTGTAACGGAATTTGAGAAAACCTTACCATGCATTAGGGGGCATGTTACCACAAGTTCAGTCTAGGAGGGAGGGATGTGTGAGATAGCCAACTGCCAGTCATTATTTGCAGATATAATTCTGATATATATATATATATATTTTTTTATGTGATTCTGTGTATAGGTACATGCCACAAGAATGCCAGTATTAATGCAAAGGATCACATAGAAAGAGAGACTGGATTTCTTTTAAAAATTTTTGACTTTCCTAAGACCCAAAGGGCAGCTGCTTGCCAGGAAGCTAAGGTTTCATTTCCAGGTCCCTTAATAGAGATATGCCAAAATCCATTTACCCGTTATAAAACATGCACTTCAGAGGCAGGGTGCTCTGATTCCAGGAAACGGTTATGGTGTGTTGCATCTTATGAGGTGAGAGGAACAGGAACATCCTTTCTGGCAGACCTGTGTGAATTATCGTACAGGTGTCATAACTGTAAGGCTGTGTAACATCACAAGGTAGTCAGGGAGTTGTGTTGTGGAGAAAGCTCAAGGGTGCCGTCTACTGGCCTAAAAGTTATGGGATTTTCACCCACTAAATAAAGAGCTTACAAACTAGGATCTCTCTCTCTTTTTGCTGAGCATCTACCAGGGTCACTCTTCTCCTGACAATACAAGAAGCAAGACTGCCAGTACATAGGAATCTGAATCTTTCATCTACTGGCTTTGACTTCAGTTCACTACAGACTTAAGGTAGACTTTAGATAACCATTATAGTGCATTTTTCATGTATATGTTTCCATTTTTATTTCTGTTATTCTGTGACCAAATTAGTACATCTTTTAGTTGTAACTTGAATGATTATCATTTAAGTATTTTAGTAAAAACATTTGTTTTTTAAGAAAACCTGCCTGAGTGAGATTCTTTTTAAACTGTGTGTGAATTGTGGGACAGTTAGTAATAATCTGTGACAAACTGTTATTGCTAAGGGGTGCCTCAATAAGCAATCAATTGAGCAGGGGTCTGTAAGGGATATCTGGGTAAAGATAGAGAGAATACCAAAGTCTCAAAAAAGTATCTGTAGGGATTTTGAACCAGGCTGTTGCATGTCCTGTTTTAGAAGATGAAATCAGGAGCATGCTGCTACCCCAAAGATAGTGTGATGCCTGGATCCTCCCCATTTGTATAACAACCAAGAAGGGTTCATATTTGGCTACAAGGCTCGAGACTGATATTGTGCTGTGCCCTTATTCAGAGTTTAGAGGGATGCCCTTGGTCCTTGTGGTGGGTGTTCAGTTGTGATCTTGGTGAGCATTCTAGAAGGGCACGAGGAGGGTTTCCCTGTTTTCCCCATCACAGATTGCTCTTAAGGGTGGGCACATTGAACTCAGTGGGCCTGACTCTCAGGAATGGGTTTGTGACAGTCACTACCATCATTTTATTGTCAATAAACGGACTGTTACAATATCACTATTGTCATTTGATTGAGAATAAAATGGCTGTTGTGAGTTTGCTGAAGGATAAACTGTGGCTCTGCCTTCTGATTGGATGAGAGGATTCATATGTAATATAATACTTCTTAGCAGTTGACTGCAAGTTGTAAAAAACATAAGAGGTAGCAAACAGTGAGGTAACTGTTTAATTAATTAATTAATTAATTAATGAAACCTGAGTTTGAGGACACTTCTAGTAGGATAATTCCTGGTGGGAGGAATTAAAGCCCAAAGCATAGCTGAGGAGACTTAAACACCCCAATTGACACTATCCTCATAGAAATGCCTGAGGGAGGGGGCACCGTTCCAGGTGAATACAGCGTTTCAGTAATAACGCCATCAAAACCTTAATGTTATTATTGCGAATAACCTGACAGTGACAGGGATAGCATAGTGCAAGGCAGATACCACTACCTCTGTAGCTGTCAAGTCATGGGAGGAAGTGAAAAAGTAGGCAAAAAGCTGTGAGGCTGTCTGTGCTGCTCCTGTGGTGGAGAGGGCTTAGGCACAAGCAGCTCGGGCAGTACAGATCGGACCAGGGTTCTGTTCCTGGTCTCCCGAGTCTTGCATTTTCTGTCTTCCCCCCACCACAAGTGTGTTTGTTTTTTCATGCCAAGATCAGATGTACCCCTCCAAGTTTCTACCCATCCTCAAGTTCCGCTGCCCCCGGAGTTGGCTACTTTAGTTACATTGGGTGTGGGTGGCAGAGCTCCCTGCAAAAACAAATTGTACATTTTTGTTTTTTTAGTTATGGTAACGGTCGTCAGTGTGGTTTTGGACTGCTACCATTGGCATTGTTTTGTCCTACAGTGTTTTGGACTGGCACTGTTTTTGATAGCGCTGTTTTAGCTACACAGTTGTTGATGGCGCTGTTCTTGTTTTCAGTGTTTTGACCTACTGCCAGGGGGCTCTAGAGAGCCACATTTCAGACAAGACATCTTTCAGCTTGACTCTGCAGGACTGGGAAATGGAAATTAAAAGATAAAAAAATCATCTTTCAACTTATGGAGAAACCTTTCCTGCACTGAATATTCAGATTTCTCATAGCACCTGGAATCTGCAGATGTTAAATTTACAATGGGAAGACCAAGTAGAGCTATGGGAGAACAAGCAAAAGAAGAATTCACAACAGCAGCCACAAATTTCACAACAGGCTTTGCATGTGGCAGTAAGCACTGAAGCCAGCAGCCTGACTGGAACAGGTTCTGTGCCACCATGAAAGATTATGCTCAAAGTGGTCTGAGATATAGACACAAAAATTGAAACTATTTTAAACCACTTGATGGCCCAAGATATTAAAATAGGCACAGCATTTACTATAGCTGTGGAGGCCGATGACCAGTCCAAACGAACCAGGTGACAGTGGGTAAATTAATCCAAGAAAACTCTCATTTAAGAGCACAGCTCAAGACCCTAGAGAATGCAGCATGAATATTCATGTGGTTGACTAAATTGCTCATGGAGTCAAATCAGGGGAGAAAACCTTTTTCCACTATATCAGCAAAAAAAGGAAGAATGGGGAGGAATTGTAAGGTTAAAAGTGAGGATGAGGCTCAGGAGGACAGCGGACAAAAAACTGAGGCCCTAAATGAATACTTTTGCTTGATAGTCATGAGGGAGAATCAGGGCCCACTGCCAGACAGCAGTATCAGAGCCAAGACCGAGAGGTTCAGAGAATGTGCACCCAAAAGTTCTGCACAGACAGGGTCAGGAAGGGCCTTTCAGACATCAAACCCGACAAGGCCACTGTCCCTGATGGTTTACACCCTAGAGTGCTCAGGGAGCTTGCAGAAGAGCTGGCAAAGCATCTCGTACACCTATTCAACAGGTCACAGGAGTAAGAGGCAGTTCCAGGTAACTGGAGGGTGGCTGACATGGTGCCATTGCACAAGAGTGGAGACAGGGAAGATACAGGTAACTATAGGCCACTCAGCCTCACATCAGTAGTGGGTAAACTTATGGAGACCC
The DNA here is from genome assembly GCA_016271365.2 of Neoceratodus forsteri. Taxonomy (NCBI): domain Eukaryota; kingdom Metazoa; phylum Chordata; order Ceratodontiformes; family Ceratodontidae; genus Neoceratodus; species Neoceratodus forsteri. Next base: position 706,258,098 of record CM028130.1, read on the forward strand.
TTCTCAAGCAAGATCTAGTGGAATACCTCGAAGTAAATCACCTCCACAACTACAAACAGCACGAGTTTGTGACAGGCAGGTCATGTCAAACGAACCGTATTATGTTCTTTGATGAAGTGACCAAGGAGTTGGACCAGGGGTCATGTAGTGGACTTGCTTTACTTTTACTTAAGTAAGGCATTTGACACAGTCCCACATAGATGCTGCTTAAAAAAGCTAGAAGACCTTGGGGTAGCAGAACAGATAGTAAAGTAGGTACGGAGTTGGCTGAGAGACAGAAAACAAAGGGTGGTAGTGAATGGGGTGAAATCTAACGAGAGGCAGGTCATTAGTGGGGTGCCTCAGGGGTCAGTCCTGGGGCTGGTTCTCTTCAATGTATTCATTAGTGACATCAGTGAGGGCATACATGGCAACATCACCTTGTTTTTGGATGACATGAAACTCATTGGAAGAGTGGATAGTATAGAGGGTGTCAGACAACTGCAGGAGGACTTTAAGAAGTTGGAAAGGTGGTCACAACTATGGCAATTAAACTCCATTGCTAAGAAGTGTAAGGTAATGCACCTGGGTAGGGCCAACCTCAAGGAAGAATACTGGCTAAACAGAGTCCAGCTGAACTCCTCTGCTGAGGAACATAATCTGGGAGTCATCATTAGGGACGACCTCAAGCAGCAAAGTCAGTGCAATAAGGCTTACAGCAGGGCTAGCTGGGTCTTAGAATACATTGACAGGGGGTTAGACAGCAGAGAGAGGGAGGTGATACTACCACTTTACTGGTCATTAGTGAGGTCTCATCTGGAGTACAGTGTAGGAAGGTCCTGTCAAACTAATCTCAGATTTCTTTGACTGGGTAACCAGAGTGGTGGACCAAGGGGGAGCAGTTGATGTCGCCTACCTTGACTTCAGCAAAGCTTTCGACACTGTTCTACATAGAAGATTGATAAATAAGCTGGGTAGGCTCGGGGTGGGTCAGAAGTTGGTCAACTGGGTGGCAAACTGGTTGACGGTCAGAAAACTGAGAGTAGTGGTAAATGGTATACAGTCAGAAGAGATGCAAGTCACAAGTGGGGCACCTCACGGATCAGTCCTGGGGCCAGTCCTCTTCAATATCTTCATTAGTGACATTGCAGATGGACTAGAGGGTAAGGCTTGTGTGTTTGCAGATGACACCAAGATCTGCAACAGAGTAGATGATCCAGATGGGGTGGGCAGAATGAGAAGCGATCTGGATAAACTAGCAAAATGGTCAGAAGAGTGGTAACTGGGATTTAATGCAAAGAAGTGCAAGATCATGCACATAGGGAAGAGAAACCCTGAAGCCACCTATAGGCTGGGAGGGGAGCTGCTGGCCATCACAAAGGAAGAAAGAGACTTGGGCATCATCATCACTGATGACCTGAAATCATCCAAGCAGACCGCTAAAGTAGTAGGTAAGGCTAGGGGGAAGTTAGGGTGTATTAGTAGGGGTGTCACAAGTCGTAAGAGGGAGGTAATAATCCCTCTTTACAAGACACTGGTTAGGCCCCATCTGGAGTACTGCATGCAGTACTGGAGGCCACATCTTCACAAGGACATTAACCAAATTGAGGCAGTCCAGAGAAGGGCAACCAAAATGGTGCAGGGACTGCATCAGAAGACATATGAGGGCAGATTAACAGAACTCAATATGTATACCCTTGAGCAAAGGAGGGAGAGAGGTGATATGATTGAAACATTCAAACACCTTAAGGGCATTAACAAGGTGAAAGAGTCTAACATGTTTAAATATAAGACAAATAGCAGGACAAGAGGACCCAGCATGAGATTAGAGGGAGGTCGATTAAGGGGAATGTGAGGAAATTCTTTTCACAGAAAGAGTGGTGGATGCATGAAATGGCCTACCTCAGGAAGTGGTATTATGAATACAGTGCAGGGCTTCAAACAGGCATGGGATAGGCATAAGGGAGCAATACAGATGAGTATGAATAGATAGGCCACTGACAGAGCAAAGGCCGATGGCACATTTATAAGGTAGAAAAAGAAATGGGCACATTGGATGGGCCTTGCGGTCCTTATCTGCCGTCAACCTCTGTTTCATTCTGGAGGCCTCACCTAAGAAAGGACATTGATAGACTGGAAGTGGTCCAGAGAAGGGCAACAAAAATGATACATGGCCTTCAGGAAAACAGCTATGAAGACAGGCTTGGGGGTCTAAAATTGTTCTCACTAGAGACTAGGAAGGAGAGGGGGGATATGATTGAGACCTTCAAGTTCCTTAAAGGCATCAACAAGGTGCCAGAAGTGCAGCTTTTTAACAGGAACATCAATTCTACCACAAGAGGGCATGAGTGGAAATCGAAGGGTGGAGTGTTCAAGAGGGACATCAGAAAGTATTACTTCTCAGAGAGTGTGGTGGAACCTTGGAATAGATTGCCTCCCAAGGTGGTGGCTGCAAAGTCAGTATCAAGCTTTAAGCATGTGTAACCCCTAGGTGGCACTATCCCAAGGGCTACTACTCCTGCCTGCTTGGCTAGTAGCAGGTTAAGGGGCCTAGGTAATGAAACGGGTGCCTCCACCCAGAGGTCAGGGTTGTTAGTGGTCAAGCTAACCTGGGCACAGCCCTCTGGGACACTGTAACTCCCCTTGTTCCCTTCTAGTGCCCTGAACAATATACAATAATTACTTTCACAATGACCCTTATTCACCAGGCAATTACCCACACTGTTTGCACTTACCACCAGGGCTGGTTCCTCTAGCTTGACCCTGGGGACCCCCTGTAAAACAAGGTTAAGCATAGCAAATAGCAACAATACAATACTTTTGGCACATACTGAAACCACAGTCAGGTTAAATGCAAACAAAGTTAAATCAGATTTATTCAGGGGACTTAAACAAGAGAGGGGCATAATCAGGTTGATTTGCTTAAAAACTGTATTAATCAGAAAGTTATTCATGCAGTTCAGAGTCTCTACACAGTCACACACTCTGGGTACCCAGGTAGGAAAATGGTGGGCTAGCCAGGAACGTTGCAGCTGGTTGGGGCCCTGTGATGGAAGAAAGCAACATTCACAGCACACACTATTTGTAATCCAGAGCTGAAGGGCCCAGTTTGTGAAAGAAAAGACAACAAGACAATCAGATGACAACACTTTCAGATCTAGCTGTTGTTGCAGGGAGCTACCCTGATGTTTACTCACGATATCCAATACTGGACACAGGCAGGATGAAATCGAGACTGCAGGCTGTTGAGCTGGAGTGCCCGGAGAAGCAGGGCCCACACGAATCACCAAGGCATCCTTCCTGTTCAAGGCGTTGAGCAGGCGGGCTGATCCCCAGGCCGGTCTCTCGTTGAAGACTTTCTTTGCATAGTAGGTATTCTGGCTGGGCCAGTGTAGCAGGGCCCAGGCAAACAGAAATGGATATGGATTCAGTCCATGGAGCTGGATATAGCCTCCAGCAAGCAAAACACAGTTCAGATACACAGTGGAGAACCAAATCATGACCCACTATAAGCACACAGCACATTCACATGTAAGGAAATTCCACTGTACCAGGCAAATGTCTCCAGTCACAATTACAGAGTCTGTGCACAATCCAGGAGTTCAAAGGTAGCTGGAAGTCCTGATAGGCCGATTGCATTCAGCAAATCTTCAGTCTTCTTCAGGTTAAAGCCTGGTCACAATTCAGTGGCTTAATTCACTCTCCAAATTCGGATTCAGTCCGAAAAAAGCACAAGTTCCCTCTCAGGAACAGCAGGCAGGCATGCAGGCCAAACTCAGGCCTTTCCACAGTTCTCCCCCTCAAATCCACTATGGATTGCTGCTCAAACTATCTCAAGCTGTTACTGCTTCACTTTCCAACTCAGGTCTAACTGAAACTGCAAGCAGTGCGGGACTTTCCCCAAGAACCAAAAGGTTTGGTTGGCTGATCTATCTGTCAGTCACAACAAGGGCTCCCCCTCCAGGTTATTTAAGGCGCCAAAAGCCCCAAACTACAATTCCTACAAGTTTTGGCCCCACCAAGCCCCTGTAGGCAGGCTCCATCTTAGAATCCCAAATGTACTGATTGTCCCATTCTCCAGTCCAGGACCAAGAAGATGGAAACAAACAGAACTCTCCATGCTGCAAAGAAGGCAGGTTAGAACAAACAGCAATATTATTACTACTCTAACAAATGATCAGCAAACAAGTACATCTTCTAACAGAACCCCTCTCAGATTAATTATGACTGCAATCCAGGCAGCTCTGAAAGAGACAGTACACAGAGGCTATACAGGCACTCTCTGGCAATACATTTAAACTGCTAAAACGCAGAACACCAGCCTGGCAGGGAGCATTTAAGCAAGCTCAAGGAAGACTTTTCAGGAACCCCCCTTTGTAGGTGGGGTTACACATGGATGGGACAAGTATTGGGAACAAACACTAGGCACTGGCAAGGGCTAGGCTGGATGTCAAGGAGGACAGAACACTGGTGCACAATAAGTCCTGGAAAACCTTGCTTGGGCAGACCCGATGGACCACAGGTCCCCTTCTGCCGTCATCTTCTATGTTTCTATGTTTCCCAAGGGGGTGGAAGGAGAGGATGGACTATCTTTTTTTCAGAACTGACTTAGTAGCTCAATCCCCAAAGATCAGGATTTCAAACAGCATCAACTGAAAAGAGCATACCCAGTGAACTTTTGGATTACCCAGTAGGACAACAGTATTCCCCATACTGTACTCCTTCTAACCACAGGTCCTGAGATCAGAGATCTAAATCTTCAATGAGCCAGGCAGAATTTTCCTACCAGCATAAAAGAACATGGCATAAACCTGTTCCCAGACTGGTCCTTTGCATCACAGTAGAGGACGAAGCTCTTTGACCCCATGTGAGAACAACTCCATGGCCTTAGGGTTTCATAGGTAGTTCAGAGCAAAGAAGACATATAGTCCATAGTGCTCACCAATTTTCAGTATCCCTTTGTTTTTATGCTGTTTAGGTATTTATCCAGCCTATGCTTAAATTCATCACAGGTTTTACTGGCCACCACCTCTATGGGAAGACTATTCCAGACTTTCTGTATTCTCACTGAGAATCAGTATTTCCTTCTGTTGTTATGATATCTTTTTGCCTGCAATTTGTAGGGGATGTGCTCTTGTGTTATGGTTTTGGTCCCTAGTGACCAGATCTAGCAGATCCCACAGGTCAGGGTCAGAGAAGGCTTTATACACCAAACACATATGCCCTCTGAGCCTACGATACTCCAGACTGTACATTCCCAATTTCGTCAGTCTATCCTCATATTCCAGATTTCGTGCCCCTCTGATTAGTTTAGTTGCACTTCTCTGTATTCTCTACAATGCTCTTATTTCAGTATACTCCTTGCTCACACCTGCTAGACTCTGGATCACGTTTAGAAGCCATACTTTCCAATTGAACCACCTCAGAGATGCACTAAAATGAACCGACACCATCGTGCGGGAGTTTCAAAGGGTGCGCCCCTGAACCGGAAAACGAGGATCAATCTGAGGGACAGAACTGATATCTTGCTGGACTAATGCATGATCTCATTAACTCAGTTCACTGCAGGTTTTGAATTTGCAAATGTTTCTGAGTAACAGTGGTATGGGAGGTTATTACTTTACCCTAAACATTTTTATTTTAGATAGTCCTCTATGTGCGGCTTACCCGCTCATAGTCACTGTAAACGGGAGTGCATTTTTGTGTTATGGCTGCCATATTCTGGCTAAGACCGCATGGCCAGGCATCTTGGTGGTGGCCATCTTTAGACTGCCACTTTCATTCTTAGTTCCTTGTCCAGAATCCGTCATTTTCAATTCTTATAGCCAGTCACATGTTGCCATACATTTCTCCCTGTGGCAGTGTCAAGCATTCGAGAACATGAAATGTAGGACTGTTACAATATTCGAGCAGCCACTGTAGGTACCCTGTGCCTACTCCAGTGCCTCATGGTTTGTACTGTTAGGTAATTGCAGGTATGGGCTCAATGGACTGTGCTTCTGGACTTAAGTTCCCTCTGCCTTTTTTTCCCATAATTTGTTTTTCCTTCCTGGGGACACCTGTGCGACTTCTTCTACCCCGCTTTGCCCCCGCACCACCGGTGCCCATCTCTCCCCCATGCCTACCTGGCCATGGTCCCCAAAGACTACCCCTCTTTGGCAGGGTGGAGAGGGAGGGCTGTCCTCCCCCCAGGCATGCATCCAATTCTTGGCCAGGTGTCCTGGAGTAATGTCACGGACCTGCAGGAAGTGATCAGGGCTTCATGTAGGCCAAGTTCAACTGTTTTCCTCCTCCTCTTTTCTCCCTTGGCCCCTCCCACCACTGCAGATGGCCGGCACAGCCTCTGTCAGTCTTGACTGCAGCAGCATGCTCTGGGCATGCACCACCCCTCACAAAAAATCAAGCAGCCTGGCTCATGGTGAGGAGCTGCTGTTGCATCAGAACTGGGCCATCTCCCTCCTTGGCTGGTTCATGCTCTCCTGGGGAGCACTTTCGCAACCTGGCTGCCAGACCTGCACAGACCCAGGCTTGCTTCCAAACCCAGGTTGCCAGTATGGAGGCACAAAGGGTTTCCATTGAGCCATGAGGCGGCCCCAAATTTCCCTCTGCTTTAAGACATTAACCTGTTTCAAATTAACTGAATTCAGTGCAGTGCAGTTTCTGTAGGTTTCACTTTTGATGTGTCACTGCGGGCTCAGTCTTGAAATCTATTTTTAATTTACATAAAATTGATAGAGCGGACATAGTGGCTTTTATGGTCACTTTCACTTACTAGACCTGATACAGCATATACTAGTTATGCACTGCATGTCAAAGTGAGGCTTAGCATATGTGTTTAAATATGTGGATGAACAGCTACTATCCGCATTTTCCCTATGATGTATCAAATTCACTGATATTCAAATCCCGAAGCTAGCAAGTGTATTCAGTTCCAGGGCTTCTTGGTTTATGTAATTGATGCATGTCTGTGTAGTGTTTATTGTATGTGGCATATTTCATTTAAAAATGAATAAAATATGAGTTAAAAAAAGGCCTGAAGATGAGTGGCTTATTTCAATTATAACTTTTTGTATTTTAAAATTGTGCCTATCTGTTTAATCTGTTTGCAGTGTTACTGTGTTTTGTGTAGTGGCCATGGCAACTGACAGAATTGTGCTTACTGGAGTAGTCTATGAGTATTTGCAAGAGGATAATGCATGCTTAATTGCCCAGTGAGAACACAGCATTTTTAGCTGATGCCTCTAAAAAAGAGATGTTATTAGTTGTAAGAACAGAAAATGACAACCTACCTATTTGTCACCCTTCCTCCACCGATGATCTAATACTAGCTAACCAATGTAATGAAAGTTGATTTTACAGATGAATCTTTAAATGAGACACTGTCAACCCCCTAAGGCCTCAAAATGTCTTTACTTTAAAAGGGAACATTTTATGATTGCTCAAATTCTGGAGAATTTGCAGATATAGCTGACCAGTTTGATTTTTATTCTTTTTTTTCTTTTTAAAGGTAAAAAACAGACTGCTCATTATACTGGTGTTAAAGGAGAACAGTCAGCACAAAGGGCCCCATACTCAAGTATGGGACTGGTCACAATGTGCATTTTGTGTGCAAAAACATGTTGGTTTACTGTGCTTACTGTTTACTGTAGTATAGTAGATTGTATCAGACTAATTTTGCTTGGTATTAGATTGACATTTTCTGTTATCACAAATCTCAGAATTCGTGTACTGTAGCTGATCTCTAGAGCAGTAGGCAGCAGAAGGAGATTTAATAGCCTGTAGTGCATGTTACAACTTGTATAATCTCCGATTAGATATTTTTGCATGGGTCTGCTTTTCTCCAGGGGCTAAGTACAGTCTTCTGTGACTATACATAGGCCAGGGAGGAGAGCAGGACCAGCAAACAAAAGATCAGAGCTTATATAAATGCTGACATGCACTGCAGGCTATGGAATCTCTCACTGATGCCCACTCTCTGCTGAACAGTCATCACTTGATCACTTAGAACCCCTACACTCAAATGTAGGGCTGGTCCCAAATTGTACTTTGTGTGCAAAAACATTTCTTCTTACTTGCTGTTTACTGTAGTGTAGTAGGCTATAATGAACAGATTCTGCTGACTTCCAAGCTGACCTATTCTATAACTACAAAATCCAACCCACCCCAGCCCATGTGAGCCTGCAGTGAGTGGGATGTTCAATAACTTGCAGTGCATGTTAAAGATTTTATAAGTTCAGATCAGATCAGACATTTGCCAGTGCTGATGTTTTCCTAGGGCTGAGTACTGTCTTCTGTGATTGTACATAACCTGGGGAGGGCAGTGGGACCAGTGAACAAAGGATTAGAGCATATCAAAATGCTGTCATGTACTGCAGGCTATTGAATCTGCCAGTGCTGCAGCTTTGCTGTAATGTCAGCTGTTCTCCTCAGAATAATGAAACACATCAGGACTATAGGATTTCTTCAGCTCAGTGGAGGTTTAAATCTCCAGTTTTGGGCCACCACAGTCCACCTGTTAGAGGGCTTCTGGACAATAGGGAGTTGCAAGGGGAGAATAACTCTTGGACTCCAAGTTCAAATTACCAGCAGTACTTTTTTATTATCTGAAGGGGATAATATTGTAAATTATTTCTGCAAACGAAGCAAAATTTTTCTTTGACAACTGGCACCGTGGCACTTCACAGATCCACTCTTTATAAAAAAATGCAAGACCTGCAAAAAGACAATGAGACAATCACATTTTGGCTAATTTTATCCCTTCTGCACCACACAAGAGAATACAATGTTTTAAGCTCCCAAAACCCATGCTTCTGGTGGTGGTGGTGGTGGGTGGGGGTACATCAGATATGGTTATAGGCAGCGGCAAACTTGAGTTACAAAGGTCCCTATTAAAGATTCTTAATGATATTGTTTGTGCCGAAGAGTCATGCGCTCCTCCTGCAAGAACACCCGAGGTGGACCCCTCAGGCCAAGGGGACACACCACAGGCACATCCAGGTGTAGTGGAGCATGATGAGGATGCTCTACCTGACGAGCAGGCCAACGCTGGCTTTTCAGGTGAATCCGAGCCAATGCCAAAAAAACAGAAACCAAATGCTGAAAACAGTCTCCTACCTCAGAAAATCTGCTGAGCCATCAGACAAAGCTGAAGTATACTCCTTTGAGGATGAGGTGAATGACTGACAGCATCAAACAGTTATAGAGCCTGTGAACCCCCCCAAAAAAATGCTGCTCGAAAGCGCCTGAGAATCATTTAAAGTTATTCCATTTTCTTATTCACTTTTTGTCTTCTTTCCACCGTTTTAAAGAAAAACCTTGTTCTCGTTATTTGACTGACTCATGATTAACCTGACCACTGATGGCAAGGTGACCCCCTAATAAGTTAGATACCTACACTTTCAGTTCTAACATGCCAATGTGAGCTGAGGTCTTCCTGCTTTCTCTATTTGTCTTGTGTGGAAAACACTCTCTGGCTACATTTTTTTACTGTGTCCATCACATTTTTGTTTGACCCCCACCTTGTTTATTACCTGGTTACCAAAACTTGCACAGCAACACATCTCACAGAGATTCAGTCTGTGGGCCCTTAATTTGCAAGTAAAGCCTACCCTCTCAGCTATGGGTAGCGTCTGAAAATGTTTCCCAACTTTTCAGAATTGTGATGAGATTGTCAACCAGGATTGGTTAGCCGTTGCTGAGAAGAAGCTCATTTGGCAAGATAAGGTCAAGATGCTAGCCTTTCCAGTAGGATATGCCAAAATAATGGGACTCTCCACCAAGCATTGATGCTTTGGTGGCTAGTAAACACACCACTGTTCAGCCTGAGGGAGCTTTGACTCTCTCTCCAGCAAAAATGATAAGAGGACAGATGCTGCCTGCCAACATCGTGATCAAGCATAAAGGTGAATTATGTCTCCATTCCCTCAGCAGAGTGTCTGAGAGGGTGTTGACCTTCTTGAAGGGTCTTTCAGAGGATTCTTCAGTGGCCAAACTTCTGCTCCTTATTAATATGTCAACCTTATTCTTGGGGTTTCCAGAAGCCCTGAACTGGTATCTGGTCCAGAACCTTGCCTCAGCCCCACATGTAGGCTGTCAGAGTTGTCAGAATTCTGTACTAGGTAGAGAACAAAGGTGATCCATTTGTCAAATTTTCTGGTTTCTCCTACCAAGCCAGAGGCTGCCAAACTGATGGTGGGAGCCAAATGGGTCTGATACTGCTCTGAAATCAGAGACCAAGCTGAGAGAAGGTGAGGCAGAACAGCTTCATGTGGAGGTAAGCCCAAGGAATTATTTACATTGTGGCTGTCATCACACAAGGTCTGCCAGCAATGTTGGACAGGGACCACTTTCTAGGCTCTGAGGGTACTGAATGTCCTGCTGAAGAGCTGTTACTCTGAAGTCAGACAGAAAGTCTCACAAAAGAATCAAAAGCTAAGCTTAAAGAAGTCTCATGAATGCAGTGCAGTGTATTTGCTTACCTTACTTCTTTGCGAAATGCATTCCTCTTTTTGTATTTCCAATCAGGCATTGCGGTTAAAGGAGCATTTGAAATATAAAGAATACACTTTTTAAACTAAGTCATCTAGCTGTCCATTTTACCAGGTGCTGAAAGGAGGATGTGTGTCATCTGCACAAAGGAAGCCCTCCATCTACCTCTCCCTTACAACATGTTACAAATATCTTATAGTGAGAGATGAGCAGCACAAAGAAATAGATTTTTCTTGTGAATGAAATAATGTTATATGTATTATTTTCTATGCACAAATATAGGCTACTGTTACTACACACTCTGTGTGAGTGGAATGACAGGACTGTCTTACACCATTGCAAACTTAAAATAAAATACAGACAGGAAGGATTGAAAACTATATGATTTCTTCTGAACTGTTGCTCCAGTGACATCAGAGGATAGGAGGGGTTGTATTACAAGTTCCTCCTTTGCATATAAATGGGGTGTGGCTTGAGACTTTACAAGGTTGTGTCAGAGCCTCAGAATCAAGATAAGTGTTACAACAGAAAACAAGCATTTGTCAATGCCAAGTTCACCATTGGTAAAGGTATTGTACTGGGTGGGGCAGGAGAAAATCAAGGAAGCAAGTAGAATAAGGGATACTTCTGACTATGCACCCCAGCATACCACTGGCCTTCCCTGCTGCCCTTGTACTCTGCTTTGACATTGTCAGGTCATCTGAAATAATAACCTCCAGGTCCCTTTCTTCCTTACTGACTGTCAGCAACTACTCCCCCCATCCTGTAGCTCTCTCCAGTCAAGCGTGCATACTGAAACATAGAAACATAGAATTTGACAGCAGATAAGGACCGCTTGGCCCACCTAGTCTGCCCATTTCCCTACCTAACGGATAAGCTGCAGATCCTAGTTAACCAACAGCCTACTTCCTCCTACCCCCCACTAGCATTGCCTTATGTCTGTCCCATGCATGCTTGAATTCCCCCACTGATTTTGACTCTATGATCTCCTCAGGAAGGCTGTTCCATGCATCTGCAACCTTCTCTGTGAAGAAATACTTCCTCACATTACCTCTGAGCCGTCTCCCCCCTCTATCTTAAAATTGTGCCCCCTTGTTCTTGCACATCTCTTTTTCCAAAAGATGCTACCCTCTTGGACTTTGTTGATTCCCTTGAGGAATTCTAAAGTTTCTATCATGCCCCCCTTCTCCCTCCTTTCCTCGAGGCTATACATCTTGAGCTCCTTTAGTCTTTCTTCGTATGTCTTCTGGTGCAGACCCTGCACCATTTTGATTGCCCTCCTCTGGACAGCCTCCACCCTGTCTATGTCTTTGCGGAGATGGGGTCTCCAGAACTGTACACAGTACTCCAGATGTTGTCTTACCAACTGTCTGTACAGAGGGCCAACAACTTCCTTTTTTCTACTGGTGATGCCTCTCCCTACGCATCCCAGTATCCCCCAGCCCTCCTTACTGCCTTCTCACATTGCTGGCCCACCTTTAGGTCGTCTGATATGACTACCCCCAGGTCCCTTTCCATTTTTGTTGCTGTCAGTATCTCGCCCCCCATTGTGTACTCTTCACCTGTGTTTTTGTTTCCCAGGTGCATTACTTTGCACTTCTTTGTGTTGAATCTAAGCTGCCCTACATTTGACCATTCCTCCAACCTTGCCAAGTCCCTTTTCATCCTTTTCACCCCACATGCGTATCAACCCTGTTGCAGATCTTTGTGTCATCTGCAAAGAGACATACTTTCCTTCAGTCCTCTGCAATTTCACTTATAAGAGATTAACAAGCATTTGTCAATGCGAACGTTCACTTGCAGGTATTTGCAGTGGTGTTTGGCATGTATGGTGCTTTACCCTAATGCCCTGTGCGATTGCTGGTATTTGCACAATAAATTTTCAGCATGACCTTTTTGTTACCCCCATTGTGCGCTACATAGGCGGAAACACGTTTTGGGCAGGATGTGAAAAATGACAGCTGTACTGCTCATAAGGAAGTGTGGCAAAATGGCAATGTTGAAAATCTGGAGTGGAAATATTGAAAATTTGCAAACCTATGAGCGTGCATGGGAACTGTGCAATGCACGCTCGTAAAACAGTCATTGTCAGGAATTTTTTCACCAAATTGTCAACCTTGGCATTTTAAAACCTCTGCTAATGAACAGTATCACTGTGATTGTCTTACTGTGTGCCATACATTGATTTTGCACACAGACTGCGCCATTGTGCAATACATGGGCGGAAACATATTTTGGGCAGGTTGTGAAAAATGACAGCTGTACTGCTCATAAGGAAGTGTGGTAAAATGGCAATGTTGAAAATGTGGAGTGAAAATATTGAAAATAGAAACTTACAAGCGTTGTTGAGAACTGCAAGAACGCATCAGTCAAGCCAGTACTTTTAGAATTTTTTCACCAAATTTCCAACATAGCCATTTTAAGACCTCTGCTAATGAACAGTGTCACTGTGATTTTCTTAATGTGTCCCATACATTGATTTCACACCGACTGCGCCATTAATGCTACATGGAGTGGAAACACGTTTGGGCAGGATATGAAAAATGACAGCTATACTGCTCATAAGGAGGTATGGTAAAATGGCAATGTTGAAAATCTGGAGGAAAATATTGAAATTTCATGAACTTGACGAGCCTGCATAGGAACTGTGCAACGCATGCTCGTAAAACAGTTATTTTTAGGAATTTGTTCACCAAATTTTCAACATAGCCATTTTAAGATCTCTGCTCATGAACAGTGACACTATGATTTTCTTAATGTGTCCCATACACTGAGTTCACACAGTGACTGTGCCATTGTGCGCTATATGGGCGGAAACACGTTTTGGGCAGGATGTGAAAAATGACAGCTGCACTGCTCATAAGGAGGTGTGGTAAAATGGCAATGTTGAAAGTGTGGAGTGAAAATATTAAAAATTCGCAAACTTACGAGCGTGCATAGGAACTGTGCAATGAACACTAAATAAAACAGTCACTTTTAGGAATTTGTCACCAAATTTTCAACACAGCCATTTTAAGAGCTCTGCTCATGAACAGTGCTCACTGTGATTTTTCTTAATGTGTCCCATACATTGAGTTTCAGACACGACTGGCGCCATTGTGCGCTACATGGATGGAAACATATTTTGGGCAGGATGTGAAAATGACAGCTGCTACTGCTCATGAGGAGGTGTGGTAAATGGCAATGTTGAAAATCTGGGTGAAAATATTGAAAATTCGCAAACATCACAGCGTGCGTAGGAACTGCGCAAAGCACGCTCGTGACACAGTCATTTTTAGGAATTTTTTCACCAAATTTTCAACATAGCCATTTTAAGACCTCTGCTAATGAACAGTGTCACTGTGATTTTCTTAATGTGTCCCATACATTGATTTCACACACCGACTGCGCCATTGTGCGCTACATGGGTGGAAACACGTTTTGGGCAGGATGTGAAAAATGACAGCTATACTGCTCATAAGGAGGTATGGTAAAATGGCAATGTTGAAAATCTGGAGTGAAAATATTGAAAATTCATGAACTTACGAGCCTGCATAGGAACTGTGCAACGCACGCTCGTAAAACAGTCATTTTTTGGAATTTTTGCACCAAATTTTCAACATGGGGTTTTGGGACCCCTTCTCTGAATAATGTCACTGTCATGGTGTTATTTTGGTCCAAGGGTGATTTCATGCAGTGACCACGAAATCACCCTTGAGACTGAATAGCGCCATGACAGTGACATCATTCATGAGAGGGGTCCCAAAACCCCATGTTGAAATATGGTGCAAAATTCCAAAAATGCCTGAGATATGCAATAAAGTTGAAACCCCTATCTAGCCCGTTATACAGCTTACTGGCATTTCTCAGTTCACGGTCGGCTTTGAAGAGTGCAGGCGTGTTCCGGTCCACCGAAGATCGTGCGCTGAGCTCGGAGGTAACTATGGGGTGAGGGGGTGTGGGGAGGCTGGAGTGCGCAGTGGGTGGGTGTGGGTTGTGGGAGGGGACTGGGAGACTCACGTGGACTTTTTTTCTTCACAGGTTTAAAAAAAAACAAGGACTACGTGGGATGTTTACCATGCTGGGGTGGGCTCCCAGCATGGCAGAAGATGGCTGGGGGGCCGAGGAGCTGACGGGATTGGGCACCCCGTCAGCAACAACACGGGGGGCTGAGGGCTGACGGGGATTGGGCACCCCGCTGGCAAAAACGGGACATTCGCCACGCTGGGTGGCCCAGCATGGCAGAAGGATGGCTTGGGAGGCCATGGAGCCGACGGGAGATTGGGCACCCGTTGGCAAACAACATTTGCCACACTGGGGTAGGCTCGCAGAGTAGCCAAAGCTTTAGGAGAGGCGGCGTGGCGTGGGGGAGCGTGTGACACGGAGGCGGCATGATGCGGTGTGTTGCATGACAGCGGTTTCTTTTGGCTGGAAGAATCACCATCAAGTCATACAGAGCTTCAACACCCATTGGTGCAGGACTGCCATGCCTGCTCAATGGGGCACTGGATTGCAAGGGAGAGGCACACCTCCAAAGTGTGCTACTCTCCCAAAATGTTCCTTGAGCATGCATGCAAGTGAACGTAAAAAGGACTGGCCCCAGTACTGAACTCTGCGGTATCCCACTAGTAACCCTCCTTTCTTCACTGTGGACTCCATTTACTATTACCCGCTGTGTCCTGTTGTCCAGCCAGTGTTTTACCCAGGCTACCACCCTGGGACCCACTCCCAGGCTGGCTAATTTGTTCATTAATCTTTTGTGCCGGACTGTGTCAAATGCCTTACTAAAGTCTAGGTAGGCCATGTCCACAGCCCCTCCCTGGTCTACTACTTTGGTCACCCAGTCAAATAAATCAATTAGATTTGTCTGACATGGCCTTCCTGCTGTACATCCATGCTGCCTTGGGTCAGGTGCCCCACTGGCCTCTAGGTACTCAGCAATCCTTTCCTCCAGAAGTGATGCCATCATTTTCCCTACCACTGAGGTCAAACTGACAAGTCTGTAGTTTCCTGCCTCTGTCTTGCTTCTACTTTTGTGAAGGGGAATCATATCTGCCCTCCTCCAGTCCTCAGGTACCATACCATCCTCCCATGATTTATTAAAAAGGGTAGTCAATGGTGTTACTAGTTCTTCCCTTAGCTCTTTTAGAATTCTTGGGTGAATCCCATCAGGCCCCATTGCTTTATCCATCTTCAGTTTTAAGAGTTCTTTCAGAACCCTTTCTTCTGTGAAAGGACTAATATCAACCCCCATCCAGAGTGCTTCTATTGACTGGATTAGGTATCTCCCCCTGCTTTTCCATTGTGAAAACTGAGCAGAAGTATTTGTTCAGTATCCCTACTTTTTCACTGTCACTCTCTGCCCAACCACCTTCCTCTTTATTCAGCCTCAGTATCCCTGCCTTAGTCTTTCTTTGCTTCCTATTGTACTTATAAAAGGTTTTATCCCCCTTCTTAACTGAGTTGACTGTCTTTTCCTCGGTTTGGGCCTTTGCTATTCTGACTGCCTTCCCCCCTTTCTTCTGCTTTAACTGGTACAGTTCTCTGTCCTGCTCCTTCTGTATTTCCTTATACTTCCTGAATGCTGTCTTTTTCTCCCTTACCTTCCCCAGCACTTCTTTTGAGAACCATAGTGTTTTTTTCTTTCATTTTGATTTGTTTATTTGCTTCACACAAAGGCTTGTTGCCTCGGTGATGGCGTTTGATGTTTCCCCATTGTTGCTCCACCCCACCTTCTTGCTTATTTGCTAGTGCTATTCTGAGGCACTCTCCCATTTTGACAAAATCAGCCCTCCTGAAGTCCAGCACCTTTACTTTTGTGTGGCTTGACTCTACAGCTAAGTTTATCGTGAACCACACTATTTGGTGGTCACTTGTTCCCAGATGGCTACCCACTTCAAGATCAGAGATCCTCTCTCTGTCCCCATTTGAGAGTACCAGGTCTAAGATTGCTCCCTCCCTCCTGAGTGGGTTCCAAAACTAGCTGTCTGAGGCATGCTCCCTGTAGGGCATCGAGAATGGCCCTGCTCTTGGATGTGGCTGCAGCAAAGGTGCTCCAGTTAACATCTGGCATATTCAGGTTCCCCATCAGCAAAATCTCCCCTTCTCTGCCATCCCAAGGATGCCTTCTAGCATTTCCTTGTCTATTTCCTCCCCCTGAGATGGGGGTCTGTATACAACCCCTGTGTGGATTGTGGAGCCATTTCCAGTCTCCAGGGCATCCCACAGTGCCTCCTCTCCTCCCTGTTTACCCTTTAGTTTTGTTGCTTTGATCCCTTCCCTTACATAGAGAGCTACTCCTCCTCCTCTTCTTCCCTCCCTGTCCCTCCTGTACATCATGTACCCTGGTATGTTGACATCCCAGTCATGGTTCTCTGTGTACCATGTTTCTGTGACTGCCATGATATCCAGGCATCCCTCTTCCAACAAGGCCACCATTTCGGGGAGCTTTTTACCTACACTACAGGCATTGGTACTCCTTACCCTTCATTTTTTTATGGATTTATTTCTTTTTGCCCCATCCTTGTCTTTACTGCCTTTGTCTTTTTTTCCATTTACCCCAGCCCTTCTCCCTATCAACTGCTCTATCTTGGTGTTTACCTCACTAGCTACCCTGATTTTTGGGGGCTAGGATTTCCCTTCTCCTTTTCAGTGCCTCTCTCCTTGGCTAGTTTAAATGCTTGCCAATGAAGCATTTAAACCTATCACCTAGGATCCTGGTTCCCCTCCTGGATAGATGCAGACCATCATGCCTGTATAGGCCTGCATCCCTCCAGGTGAAGCCCCAGTCCCCAATGAAGCCAAATCCCTGAGCTGTGCACCAGGTTTTCAACCAGTCATTGAATCCCATGTTGCGGAGTTCCCTAGCCTCATCCATGCCATAGACAGGTAGCACTTCCGAGAAAGTTGCAGTGTGTGCTACTTGTCTAAGGCCCCTCCCCAAACTCCTGTTGTACTGTTCTGATCCCATTCTCAGCCAGGTCATTCGTTCCTAGGTGGACAATGACATCCAGCTCCCTTCCCCTTGCAGCTGCTCCCACAATCCTGAGGATTCGTTTCCTGTCCCTCCAAGTCATGGCGCCGGACAGGCACCTCACCTCCCTTTCCCCTCCCTCCCCCAGTTCTACCACCCTAACAACTAAGTCCCCCACCAGGAGTTGTTTCCTTCCTCTGTGGGGTCCTGTGCCACCCTCCTGTGTGTCTCCATTGTGGAGGTTCCCAGCATCCTTCTTGGTCTCCACTGCGGGTGCCTCCATTGAGGAACCATGCTCCTCCAGAGTGGCGAATGAATTTTGAAGCGGCACAACTGGAGAAATGTGCCTCTGTTCCACCACTCTCACCCTCCCTGAGTCCACCGTGGTCCAATCACTCCTCTTTCATGACAACCTCTGAGATAGTGGCGGTGACCTGTGTCGTTCCTGGGTGGGGGGGAGCAGGTTTCCTGAATCCTTGCCAGGTCAGCATGGAGACGAACAACCTCCTCTCTCAGACCAGAGAGGTGCCTGCAAATAGGGCAGCAATGCAGTCTCCAGAATGTCTCCCAGAAGACTGCTGCTCCACAGCCAGTGCATTGCACCACTCCCCACATGTCTGTGTCCCTTCCTATTACAGATGCTTTTCCTTTGTTGTTTTTTTGTTCTTGTTTTAGTGTGTGCACACTTGTGAGTGTCTCTACCCCCATTCAGTGTGCTGTGTCTTTAAGTATATGAACAGGTGCATGGTGTTAGTGGTTTTGGGGAAGTGATGTGAGAACCCCTGCTATAAAGGAAGTTCACTGACCTATGCAGCCAGTATAGTGTTATGCCTGTGCAACTGTGTTAGTTTGGTTTTGGCCGTTCGCACTCTCTATTCCAGAGGAATTACCACCCTGTAGGGGTACAATGGCAAGGAACTCTCGGAGAGGGTTCCACCCCTAGAGGTGCCACGGGATGTTTCCCGTGGCTAAAGGTACCTTAGGAATCCCCTTAAGGAGAGAGTGCTGCTGCTGGAGGAGGAGGGGAGGATGGTGGGGCAAAGAAAAAATGCTTCACAGAGAGGCTTAGAGGAACTGCTGCCTCTATAACTTAGGAAGTGGGAGTGACTGGCTGCTTGGCCACTGAACTTTAGGAATAGCCTTACATTTCAATGACCTATGCAGCCAGTATAGTGTTATGCTTGTGCAACTGTGTTAGTTTGGTTTTGGCCATTCGCACTCTCTATTCCAGAGGAATTACCACCCTGTAGAAGTACGACGGCAAGGAACTCTCGGAGAGGGTTCCACCCTAGAGGTGCCATGGGACATTTCTCATGGCTAAAGGTACCTTAGGAATGCCTCCCAAAAATGTAGTATCATCTCCAAAAAGGAGGCAACATGAAGCATAATGCAAGCAGTAACAGTGACGTGGAAGCAGTAAACTGTAACATAGTAGTAGAGAAGCATAGGCAGTTTGATAGCTCAATGACATGCTCAGTTGTTGTAGTAACAGCCCAGGTTTGTGTAGCATGGTATTGATGGCTTGCATTGAGAGAAGGGGATCCCCTTAGGAGAGAGGGAACAGCAGGACATTCTCCACCTCCATCCAACAACGGAACCTGCCTAAAGAGACTAGGGAAAACAACTATGCTAACTAAGAGTTATGGCCTGAGGCAACGGAGGAGAGAGGAAAAAAAACCCTATGCAGAGGAAATCTCTGGTGATCCAAGGCCTAGATCGCTTTCCCTCCAGACGTGGGAAAATTTATTTAGTGACGGCTCTGCAACTGCAATTTGTAAAACCCAATTAAACGGAGGTGGAAAATATTCCAATTTGGAGGGAGGCTCTCACTCAAACCCTCCAGCCGGAACGTTGTGGAAGGTTGCGAGAAAACTCTGCAACAATACGTGCATGCAAGGTGCAGGTGGAGAGCAACAACTGCTGAGGCACTCACCTGGCCTACCCAACCTAAATCAAATCAGGTGAACCAGAGGCAGTCGTGGGGGGAATGCGGTGAAGGTGCCTTGCTAGGGAAACTATGAAAGTCAATGGCCAACCGTTATAGTGGAACACTAGAGCCAAAGGAGATCGTCGTAACCACCCTTCACCACTAGTCTTAAATTCTACACCCGGAGCTGCTGTCACATAGCAGGCAGCTAAAGCCAAGCCTGGGGCAAGGACATTCCCAGCTATGGGCCAGTTGAGAAGGATCGCACCCCAAGTTGGACACGCTCGATGATGCAGACTAAATGCAGAGCGAGACCGTTGGCTGCAGGAACCCTGAGCCAGAATAGGATTGCTGGCATGCCCTAGAATTTGATTGAGAGCTGAAAGCAGTTGAGCTAAATGAGCACGGCGTGCTGAGATCTTAATGAGCATTGAGTGCTGAGACCTTGCAACGTCGAATGCATATTGAGAACAGTAGAATCCCAGGCCGAAGCCAAGGGGATGGCAGTAGGCATGAAGCAATGGTTTGCGTAAGCAAGGAGCAACGATTGCGTAAGCAAGTGTGGACCTGATAGGTCAGCAAGCAGTAGTAGTAATAGGTGGACCTGCATAACAACTGTATAGCAAGTAAACTGCACTGAATTAGGGGCAAGCCAGCCAGACATGAATAGCCACATCAAGGTGGCAAACTCTGAGGACTTTTGGTGGCGAAGACAGGATTTAGAACAAAATTAATTAACCACATAGGCCACGACCCCCCAAAACACCTCCCAGTCCCCGCCCTAGGACAAACAAGAAAGTGATGAAAGGCCGAGAACCACATGCAGATATAAAAGCTAATTTAATAGTCTCAGCAGGAGCTTCAGCTAACCTCAGAGTAAACAAGGTACAATAGGAATGGGTGTAAACAGTGCAGCAGCAGGAAGCAAGTAGACCTGCACAGCAGTAGTAAACAAATGAGTACACTGAGTTGTAAGTGCAAATAAAGGAGCAGCTACGGTTGAGCTGGAATACACAGATAATGAATGCAGTCGCATTGCAGTAGTTTGAGCATGGTGAGCACAGTGTTAAAACACAGGCACTGGGTACAATAGAAATTAAAGTAAACAGCAGTGGCTGCAATTGTAGATAACTGAAAGCAGTAGCATGAGCTCTGAGTAGGTTCACAGTAGCAGTGCAAGTAATTTGAGAGTTGCAACTGAAGGCCAGCAGTATGAGCTCTGTAGTAGCAGTATGCTAGGAGTTTAGAAAATAAAAGCTCCTAAAAAGACTAAACCAAAACACAGCAAAACAGAACAGGGAAAGGCCCCAAAAAAGAAACAAAACACACAGGGAAGTACACTGCCGGAGGAATACAAACCAGAAGCAAGAAAACAAACACCGAAGTCCAGCACAGACACACATAAACAGCAGGCTGGGAGGCCCCAGCCAGCTCAAAGGACAAACCAACATAGCCTCTGGCTGCAAAGAAAAAATGCTTCACAGAGAGGCTTAAAGGAACTGCTGCTTATATAGCTCAGGAAGTGGGAGTGGCTGGCTGCTTGGCCACTGAACTTTAGGCATAGCCTTACATTTATGCGCTTGGGGCTGGTGGAGTGAGGTGCAGGGTGGGTGGGAGTAAACCTATGCTGTTTAGAAACAATCAACTGAAACTCTGACCCACCACCTGGGGGAGTGCCTTCCTTCCTTTCAGACACCTATTTCACAGAGACAACTCTGACACGTCACCTCAGGGAGTGCCTTCCTTCCTTTCAGACACCTACTTCACATAGAAATTGTTGGTAGATAAGGACCGCTAGGCCCTTCCAGTGTGCCCATAAGCCCTGTACTTGCTTACGGCTTCTGACCCTCCCTCTGTTTTACCTCTATGGTTCCCCTATGCCTATGCCATGCATTGTTAAATCCAACTACAGGGCTTGCTCCCACCACCTCTTATGGCAGACCATTCCATGCATTCAGCATCCTCTCTGTGAAGAAAAACTTCCTCACATTCCCCCTGCCACCTTCCAATGTCATGTCATGCCCCATCTTTCTTGTACTCCTCCTGTATTGCAAGATGTCCCACACTGCACCTTGTTTATGCCCTTGAGGTACTTGAATGTTTCTATCATGTCCCCTCCCTCCCTTCTTTCATCCAGTGAGTACATATTGAGGTCTCTTAATCTCTCCTCATAAGTTTTGTGGTACAAGCCCTGTACCATCTTAGTCGGCCTTCTCTGGACTGCCTCCAGCCTGTTAATGTCCTTTCAAAGGTGTGGCCTCCAGAACTACACACAGTACTCCTTGTGAGGCCTGACCAGGGTTTTATATAATGGCATCACTACCTTCTGTGTTCTGCTGGTGATACCCCT
The DNA here is from genome assembly GCA_016271365.2 of Neoceratodus forsteri. Taxonomy (NCBI): domain Eukaryota; kingdom Metazoa; phylum Chordata; order Ceratodontiformes; family Ceratodontidae; genus Neoceratodus; species Neoceratodus forsteri. The sequence goes on from CM028130.1 coordinate 706,279,794, forward strand.
GGGTATCACCACAGCTTGACACTGGCCTTCCCAGCTGCCCTTGTACTTTGCGTTGACATTTTCAAGTCATCTGAAATAATAACCCCCAGATCCCTTTCTTCCTTGGTAACTGTCAGCAACAACTCCCAATACTGTGGATCTCTCCAGTCATGAGCGTGCATAGCAAAACATAGAAACATAGAAACTGATGACAGATAAGGACCGCTAAGCCCATCCAGTCTGCCTATAAGGCATGTACTTGATTATGGCTTCTGCCCCTTCCTCTGCTTTACCTCTATGGTTCCCCTATGCTTGTCCCATAATGCCCATAACACAGCCATTTTGACACCAAATTTTCAACATGGGTTTTTTGGGACCATATCTCATGAACACTGGTACTTTCATTTCCTTACTTGGTTCTGAAAGGTGATTTGGCGCAATGACTGTGCTGTTCTGCGCCACAGGTGTGAAAACACATTTCAGGCAGGATGTGAGAAATGACAGCTGCAATTTTCATGAGGTGGTGTGAACATATGTGCATGCTGAAAATTTGAAGTGAAAATTTAAAAAATTAGCAAAGGTACGCAAGTGCATAGGAAAATGTCAACAAGCGCGCATAACTTGGGTGTTTTTTTTTTCATATTTTTTGCACCAAATTTTCAACATGGGCTTTTTGGGACCCCACTTTATGAACAATGGTACTATTTCCTTACTTGGTCCCGAAAGATGATTTTGTGCAAAGACTGCGCCGTTCTGCACCACAGGAGTAAAAACACATTTCGGGCAGAATACAAGCAATGACAGCTGTACTGTTCATGAGGTGGTGTGAAAAAATGTGTATGTTGAAAATTTTGAGTAAAAATATAAAAAATTGGAAAAGTTACATGTGTGCTTATGAAAATGTGCACGAGCACGCATAACTCAGGCGTTTTTTTTTATTTTTGCAACAGTTTTTCAACATGAACTTTTTGGGACCCTACCTCATGAACAGTGGCACTTTCGTTTCATTACTGGGTGCTGAAAGGTGAGTCCACACAGCAACTGCAAAATCACCTTTTGGGACTGAGTAAAGAAATAACAGTGCCAGTGGTCATGAGGTGGGGTCCCAAAAAGCCCATGTTGAAAATGTGGTACAAAAATACCAAAAAATGGCTGCGATATCAACATAAGTTTAAAACACCACTGACTGCCAATATACGGTGCTTATCTTGAATTCTTCAGTTTGTGGTTTGGCTCTAAAGAGTGCAGGCATGTCCCAGTCAACAGAAAACAACAGCGCTTGACCGCCGGTGGTAAGTAGAGGGTAAGGGTGGGGTGAGGTGCTCAGTGGGAGGGTCGAGATGGGGGAGATGATGAGTGACTGTTTTCTTTTTTTACAGGAAAAAGAAACTAAAATATTAGGGCACGGTTTTCTTTTTTACAGGGACAATGTATGGAAATGTTTGGAGACACTGGGGGTGGGTTCCCCAATATTCCACAGTAGGGGGGGGATTTATGACAACTGGGGACACTGGGAGTGGGCTCCCCAGTAACCCACACTGGTCAGAAGGGGCTACTGCCGGCATAGGGAATGGGCATCCCATTGTCAGCAATGGTTGGAGGGAGGGGGCTTCTGCTGGCACCACAAGATCAAGCAACTTATATGCTCTGTCTCCATGAATCACCTTGTAAAACAGCCGCAATCATGCATAACTGGACCAGAGGGTGGACAGAGCAGGGAACGTAGGTGGGCCAGCATGAAAGTGGCCTTGGACTTTTTTTAAAAGAGGGGGGCAGCCAACTGGCATGAGCCAGTGACCACGAGTAGTTCAGACAGAGCAACAGAAACCTGGAGGGCTCAGGGAGTTGTGTAGCTCACTGCTGGACCTGTAGTTTTCAGGAGTAGGTGGTTGCAGTTGGATTTTTGGGATACAATGGCTGTCTTTGGGGCCTCAGACCAACACTGCCCCACAAAAACACAATGAGGTACCACTGTTCTGCAACTGCCACACACACCATTACTTTGAGAGCCTTTTGTGGGGGATGTTGTTTTTGTGGGAGGAATTCCAACTTCATGGGCTTTGGCTCTACCAGGAAAGCCACAGGATATGGGAAGTGACCCTGGTGGTGGCGGTGACGTCAGCCTGGCTGATCAGATTGAGGGCAGCTAAAAGCTGTTTTCTGGGTGGTGTTCTGCAGATGAAAGGAAAAAGCTGCAGTATGATTTGTGTGGCTTTTTCTTTTCAAGTGCAGACCACTTCAGGCAAAACAGCATCACAATCAGCCTGACTGATGATTGGTGTGATACTGTCGAGTCCCTTGCAGACCACTCTGATTTGGACAGTGTCACACACTGCAAAAGTCACTCTACCACAAGAAATTTGCTACGTGTGCATGCACGACGAACTTAAAAATTGCTGATCTCATACTGACATACTTGTAGTAACTGACATAATGTACAAAAAAAATGTCAGAAATATCCAATTCATAAATAAACAGGAGTCTTCTCCTTTAATCTGCTGCTCCAGATTGCCTAATCTGCAGAGCGAAAGGACAGTGCGAGTAGATAAAATGAAAACATGTTTTTCTTTTCTATTGTGGCTGCGGAAGGATGGTGGGATGAGGTGCTGTGGGCTGGGGGAAGTGGGTTATCAATATTCTTTGGTGGCTAGGCAGAACGGAGGAGGGGGATAGGAAACTATGAGGGTGGATATTTAATGTGTGTGTGTGTGTGTGTGTGTGAGTTTTAACAGGAAATCGCATTAGTGAAGTGGTAAAATGGTAAAACACCAAACTTCATAAAGTTATGCTTAGTGTGAAGTTTGGCACTTTGCCAACAATTCGCACACCATCTCTAAATGTAAGAAAGTCATACAAACAGATTCAAAATTCTAAAGTTCTAGATTCAGTTTGCAATGTCCTTTTTGACAATGGTTTTCTCTATTTTCTATAAAGTAAAGCATTTTGATTTTATATTCAAGTTCTGTTTGTTCTTTGAAGACTGTAACATGATTTACAAAATAATTATATGTACAATTACTGCATCTCCTATCAGTTGTGCCAGAACAGTTTGAAAAGTGGTAGGGCCAAGGATGTAAGGGGTAAATTTTCTCCTATTAAATATATTACCATGATAGCAAAAAGTGATAGGGCCACTTATGAAAGTGGTAGGGCCATGGCCCTAGTGGCCCCCCCCCCGATCCAGCACCTATGTCTCCTATGATTCTAAGAGTTTGTTCTCAAGTCCTTTGTATGCCAGAATTGCTCAGCTTTGCTTCAGAATCGTCTCACCCAAAAAACCAAGGAATGCCCTAATCATATGAGACATATTTATGTCATTATATTCTCTCACTTTAGGTGAACGGCAAAGCAAACATTCACACAGTTAGTAATTTAAAATAGAGAGCTGACATCATTTCATTCTGGGACTTCATTTGACTCAGAAAGTTCTATTTACAGAACTTTAACTGTAACTTCCTTGAGACAGCAGCACATTCACCTGTTATACCACCCAAATCCATGCCACTGCATACATCAGATATGATATGGGACTAATACAAATATGCTTGTTAGCTTCTTCGGGATCAATGACCTGCTGTGACATCACTGTTGGCTTCACCACTCATAGGGTCATGGGGTCACAGACCTCTCATAAAATATGTAATATTTGTATTAGGCTTCTGTAATGCCATCTCTCTCTCTTTCTCACTCACTCTCTTTCTACAGAAAGTTAGGACTGATCCTTTGGCCCATACGTGGAACAGCAGATTTGAGACGCACAGACCCAGTCCTTTAACTTGCATCAGCAGACTTGTGTGGCACAGCCCCAGACCTGTGACTTGGCCTTGGGTCACAAGGCTAGGGTCTGGGGAAGGAAGGTGAATGTTAGGCATGAAAAAAACCTAAGGCCACATTTCCCTCCTTTTGTGGCTACCGAACTTTAATGATGGATTAACACCATTTTTTGCAAAATATGTACTTTATTTTGCCAGTCATGAATAAAAAAAAAACATGTTTGCCCCTAGACTACTGCTGCTGCTGCCAGAATACCCTCAGCATGATATGCTTTTTTCATTTGATAGGAAACTTATAAAGCTAAACATAAATGAAAACAGAAACTTGCATTTCATTATTTTTTTACAAAACTGGGTGGCCATTTATTTATTTATTTAAGTGTTTCACCAGGAAAGACATACTGAACACAAACAGCTCCTTTCCAGATGCATCCTGGGGGGAAGGAGAGAGGTAATAGCCAAGAGAGCATAATACAAAATGAATACATTTGCACACAAGATGAGATACAGAGGTCAAATGAATACAGATGGTAGATACAATATATAGATGTACAACATACAGAGACAGAGTAAGTCTGCAATTAGTGCAGTGTATACAATATTTACAAATAACTGTAGTAGGTCAGGTAAGGGTGCAGCTAATAGCAGACGAGGAAGGTTTACCCTGAATATTAATGCTTCAGAGTTTAGGAAAAGAGTACCATCAAAAAATAGAAACTAGTGAAGCCATATGGGTGGAAGGAGTGGAGGAAAAGAGGGTTACGTTTGGGACTCTGAAGGGGGAGGAGAAAGAAGCTAAGGGTCAGGCACATTAAGGGCATTGGCAGGAGGGAGAAGTATGGGAGTGGAGTAGGGAGATTAGGGAGAGTTTGGAGGGGCAGAGCGAATGGGTAGGGGGAGAGAATTCCAAAGTTTAGGAAAGCAGAAAGAGAAGGCCGCTTGTCCAGCAAGTGATCTGTGAGATGGGATCTGGAGGGAGCAAAATCCAGAGTTTTGGAGGGAGTAGGGAGAAGGGGTGGAGGGTAAGAGGAGGGAGTCAAGATGGGGGGAAGGGAGGAAAACCAGAATTTGGAGGTGAAGGAGGCACAGTGGGTTAGACGGCGATCCTCCTGGGAAGGGAAGGAGAGAGCAGAGTAGAGTATAGTGGTGGGTGCGAGGAAGGCAGTTGAGAGTGAAGTGGCAGAAGTAGTGGAAGAGGCAACCCAGTCTGGCCAGGGTGGACCTAGGGACAGCACTATAGACTATATTGCCATAATCAAAAATTGGAAGAATCATCTTGGTTAAGATGTTTCGGCAGGCAGGAAAGGGGATGCAACTTTTTTTTTTTTTATACTTTTTCTTTATCCTCCTTCCTACCTCCGGAGCCCCCTCCTTCCGTCCGCTCATGTCTCCCTTGCCTACATTTAGGGATCTGCCCCTAGAGTGCCCATCCTCCTCTCCTTGCACAGTGGGGTCTGTCCTGTAGGTGGTCCGGGTGGACTTAGGGCGGCCTTCATCTAGGGCTACCGGAGGGGATTTTTCCATTTTTTTTTCTCCCCTTACATCCCTTACCCTCTGGGATGTTGAACGCTTGGGAAGTACATCCTGAGTGATGGCGTACTAATGCACGCGCCAGACGCCACACAGACCGCCCCTCCCCGACTGCTAGATGGAGCCTCCTCCATCCTCCCCTATTGTTGGTGCTTCCACCGCTATGAGGGTGATGTAGAGCGGCGAGGCGTTCTTGGTTCCCACCCTGAGGGAGGACAGCATCCGTTGGGACGCCGATCTCCTCCCCCCCACAGACCCCCGGCCACCTGAGTCCGCTCCTGAACCTGGTCACCGGCGCAGCGCGAAGTGTGGCGTCTAGCGCCTCAGCCCTCAGTGCCACTGGGCTGGCAGAGATGCAACTTTTGTGCCTATAGAGGGCACCAAGTTTAGGGTGGAGCTTTTTGTATGTGGCGTCTATGTGCTAGGGGAAATAGAGGTGATGGTCAAGCCATATACTGAGGTAGTTGAATGAGTACATGTCATCAACTGGGTCTCCATCTAGGATGTGGAAGTAAGGGCAGGATGGGAAATTAGAAAGTCTCAGTCTAGTGCCAAAGAATATAGAAACTGTCTTTTTGGCATTTAGTTACAACTGATTTGACCTAAACCATTTCTGGACTGAGTCACAATTAGGTTGGAGCTTGGATCTCAACTCAGCTGGAGAAGATCTAGAGACCAATAGGCAGGAGGTGGTGAGGGTAGGGGATAGAGAGGGGGGGAGAGAAGGGAGTGTCATTTGTGTACATGTGGATGGACACAGCTGAGCAGGCAGATGGAAGGTCATTTAAAAATATGGAGAACAGGAGTGATCCAAGTATGGAACCTTGTGAGACACCAGTGGTTATGGGGAGGGGAGGGGGGGATAAGGCGTCTCCAAGTTTCACAGATTGTGATCTACCTGAGAGGTATGAGTTGAAGCAATTAGTAGCTGGGATTGAGAGGCCTGCTGATCTTAGCTTATGTAGTAGGAGGGGATGGGAGACAGTGCCAAAAGCTTTCACTAAATCAACAAAGATGGCTGCAGTGAGAAGATCCTGGTCCATAGCAGTGTATGGAATCCATGAGTCAGAGGAGGGAGGAAGTAGTGGAGTGAAGTTTATGAAAACCAGACTGGAAAAGGGTGAAGAAGGAAGACGAGTCAAGGAAGGGGGAGAGTTGGGATTGAACAATGTGCTCTTGGAGTTTGGAGAGGGTAGGGAGGAGGGATATAGGGCAGTTCTTTTGCAGCATATATCTAGTTTGTTTTCAAAAGTCATCAGTTTCTCAGACCAGAAGAGCAGCAACAGACCTCCATAAAAGCAAGTAGGAGAGATTTTAGGACTGTTGAGAGCAGATTCCATGAGCAGAAGTAAGTGCTTGAATGTTCATTTGAAACAAAGCTGGAAAATGAAAAGAACTTACGAAGTTTTATGAGTTTGGTGAAAATTAACAATTTTTACCAAGACTGGGAGCTACAAAAAATATGAAGTTTTGGGTAGTCATTCTAAAATAAGATATTTGGAGAGAAATAACACTGCAGCCTGAGGAAGTGGCTTAGCCATGAAACGTAGCCTTGAAAGTGTTTTGGCATGAATAAAAAGAAACATTCTTTGAAGAGATTTTGTTTTGGAGTTCGTCCTTTTACATACATTTTGGAACTATTTTTGGTCACTTACAGGACAAACCAAGAAGTTATGGACTTTGAGTTCTCTTTAGAACAGGGGCATCCTGAATTTAACATAAAATAGCATGTCTGCAGATCCCCCAGTAACTACTGAGGGATCTCCCTCCCCACTCCACATCTTCCTCCCCTTCGATATCCCAACTCCCACCTCTCCAAGCAATTTTCCCTTTTACCCTGTCCCATCCTCTCTTGAAGCTATCTACAATCTTCAGGAAGATAACTTCCTCTGACAAGTTGTTCCAGTTTACCACCGCTCTCTCAGTGAAGAAGTGTCTCCTTATCTCCCTCCTTAATCATTCCCCCATCAGTTTGTGGCTGTGCCCCTTAGTGGCCCTGTTCCCACTAAGATAGAAGAGAAGCTCAGAGTTCACTTAGTTTAAATCCCTAAGGTATTTAAAGGTTTCACTCATGTTAACCTAGCCTCCAGGGAGTAAATGTTGAGACCTCTGAGTCTCTCTTTGTATGGCCTGCATTACTGTCCATGTCTCATCCTGGTCACCCTTCTCTGTACCGTCTCCAGTAAGTTGATGTCTTTCTTTAGGTAAGGGCTCCAACACTGCACACTGTACTCCAGATGCGGCCAAACCAGTGACCTGTATAGTGGCAGGATGCCTCTGCTTTTCTACTGGTTATACCCCTGGCTATACAACCTAGCAACAAATTTGCTTTGCCTACTGCTCGCTTGCAGTGTGCTGGGTGCTTCAGGTCCCTGGTAATGATCACACCCAAGACTTTCTCCTCCTCTGACTTGGTGACTTGCACACCTCTCAGCCAGTATGCGTTCTTTGGGTTCTTCACCCCCAAGTACATTACTTTATACTTTTTGCCATTGAATCCCAGCTACCAAATACCTGACCATCTATTTTAGCTTAGCCAGGTCCTCTCTAAGGTCCTGTCTCTCTCTTCTTTTGTGTCCACTCACCCACAGAATTTGTGTCATCTGCAAAGAGGCTTAGACCCCCTCCAAAAACCTTCTCGACACTGGATGGACAATACCAGTTTCGGGTGTTGGTAACAACCCCCTTGCACAGGTAAAAATTAAATTCCCAACCCTCACCCACCCTCTAGCATCCATGCCACCATCTTCCCCTTTCATGGCCACCCCAGTGCATAGAAAATATTGGGATCCCACACCCTCACATTCCACCTTGGCCAGCTGTCATCTTCCATACAAAAAAAATAGTGAATACCTAATGCTTACCTATTCATTAGGCAATAACTAAAAAGTTGAGCATTGAGCTTGACCACTGGTTGAGAGGTTTTTCTCAACTAATGTATAATCCTTGCTATCTAGCCATTAGTAGAGAAATGTTTTTTTTTACTTCTGCATTAGTTGAGAAAGCAGACTTGAAAAATACTACAGTTATGGTTTGATTGAACTTTTCGACCTAAACTTAATACAGCTTATGAGTTGGTAGATTTCTTTGACTTAGAAAATATCTCAATTGTTAATTACTTGAGATTCAAAACTTAGAAACATTTTCTAGTTATCAGTTACTTGAGATTTTAACTTAGATTTCTATTTTGCTCTTTCTATCTCTCAGCATACAATAGAAGTAATTTGCAGGGAAAGCAGTATTGTACTGTAGTATGCTAGGAGAGCAGAAATATCCAAATAGTTTGCTTTTTGTGCATCTCTCAAAACCATAAGCACTATGTATACTCTCATGCCTCATTTCCCAAGCAAGACATTGTGGGTATGCGATTCCTTGTGCAAGTCAAGCTGGCAAGGCTTTGCCAGAACAGACATCAGGCTCAGTTCTCAAAGAGGGCTTAGATCAGTGCAAGCTGTGGCAAACAGTAGCTTGTGTTGAAGTCCAGTGCACAAGGCACCCTGCACCAGATTCTGGTACAGGAGGGGTCTTGGTGCCTATGTCCCCACATTTGCGGTAACTTCTCCCATGCAGCAAACACATGGCTTATGGGATGTGTTTGCCGCAGGCACACTGTGGCAAAGGCTAACAGTTCCCCTTCCCCGATCCCCTTGTAAACTAAATGTGACACCTTCCTGGTGGTCTAGTGGCCCCCGATCTCCAATGTTGCCCATATTCATATTTATAAAAATAACCATTCCTGATGGTCTAGTGCCCCCCCCTTCCAATCCCCGATGTTGCCATACCCCATCCTGGTGGTCTAGTGACCCCCTTCCCAATCTCTGATGTTGCCCGTATTCATATTTACAAAAATAACCCTTCCTGGTGGTCTAGTGCCCCCTCCCTGATGTCGCCATATTCATATTTAACAACAACCCTCTTCCCTGGTGGTTTAGTGGACCCCACCCCAGCAGGTTTTGCCCACCATACTGCTCCCCATCCCAAAACACAGTCTGTGACTGGTGTAACACACCTCTCACCCCTGCAGTCAGCCACTGAGTGCACTGTCACTCCGCACCTACTGTATAGTGTATATGCTCATTGATTAGTTAGGTCAACTCTCCCAGAGGAGAATTTTCTAAGTACCCTTAGACCAGCAATGAAGCACACCCAGAAATGGACTCTTCATCCCACCCCCTATGAAGAGGGGGGTTTCTCTCTCAAAGCACTGGGAAAACTTTGTTGGATGCTCCTCTAATAAACCTTTATTTCTGAAATTCGTTTCTGTGTGTGCTTCACTGCAGGCTTTTGTTTTCTAAGTTATAATTGTCTAGTTGTGGCTGACTCCACAAACTTGACTGGTAGCACACTTGTCCTGTGCTCTCTATCCTTAGACCAGCCCTGGATGGTCTAATGATACATAGAATTTCTCCTTCCACGATAGATCTGAGAATCCCACTTTTGGGGATGTGGCAGCTTACATCTGCCACATGCCCCCTAGTGCCATGTAACAGCCCATTTTGGGGTGCACAGGTGGCACAAGCCCCATTTGGGGCAGGCTGCAATTGAGAATCACTCCTGGCACATCTTTTGGTGCAAGGGACTCTTTGCATCATTACTTGTGGCCCAGGCCCCTTGCACCATGTAGAGAGCTTTGAGACTCGAACCCATAATCTTTTATATAGACTTATACAGTACATCTGATCCTGTATAGACTGAAAATGACAAAGTACAGACATGTGATATATCCTCTTTGGGATTTCTCAGTGTACAGTAGTCATATTCTCAACCATGTATGATGTCAGAACTCCAATGCACACAAGCCCAGCCCACTGGGTTCCCCTCCTGCACAAAAACCCTGGCCAATGGATACCCTCCTACACCAAAACCCATCCCCCTGGTTTGCCCTCCTGCATCCATGCCCAACATTCTAGGTCCCCTCCTGCACACAAGCCTAGCCCTGTGGGTTCTGACCTGTACACAAGTCCTGCCAACTGGGTCTCCTCCTGCTCCCAAGCCCAGCCCTCGGAGTCTCTCTCTCCTGTATATAAAGACCCATTTAATGGGTCCCCTCCTGTATACGAGTCCAGCTTACTGGATCCCCTCTAATACATAAGCCCAGTTAACTATGTTCCCTTCTGCACCCAAGCCCTGTTATTGGACCTCTTCCTTCTCAGAGGCCTAGACCACTGGGTCCCCTCCTACACACAAATCCAACCCTCTAGGTCCCCTCTGGCACACAAGCTCAGCCTATTGGGTCTCCTCATGCACTGTGACACAAGCCCATCCCTTTGGGTCCCCTCCTGTATTCAAGCCCAGCCCAATGCCCCCATACCCAAGCCCAACACATTAAGTCCCATCTTGTCTGTGTCCCATTCTACACCCAAGCCCAGACCACTGAGTTGTCTCCTGGATACAAGAAAGGCAACTGGATTCCCCTCCTATACTCAAGACAGCCCTCTAGGTCCCAATCCTACAACAAAACCCAGCTCACTGGGTTCACTCCTGTATACAAGACCAACCCATTGTATGCCCTCCCGCACACCAATCCCAGCCCACTGGAGTTCCTCCTGTACACAAGCTGAGACACTGGATCTCCTTCTACACCTAAGCCCTTTGGGACCCCTACTGCTCACAATTTTAGCTCTCTGGGTCCCCACCTGCACCCAAACCCAACCCACTGTGTCTCTTCCTTCATACACACTCAGCCTTTTGGTTCTCCTACTGCAACTAAGCCCTGCCCTCTGGGAACCCCTTATGCACCCAAACCCAGCCCCCTGGATCACTTCTCTTGAAAAGAAGCCAAGTCCATTGGGTCCTTCCTGCTCTCATGTCCACTCCTCTGGGTCAACCTCCTGCACACAAGCCCAGCCTACTTACTTCCTGTTCTGTGCCCAAGCCCATTCAGGTGGATACTCCTCTGCACCCAAACCCTGCCTTATGTGTCGCCCCCTTGTACCTAGACCCAGTCCAGTGGGTCCCCTTTGGGACCTGAGCCCAGCCACTGGGCTTCATCTTTTAACCAATTACAGCCTAGTTGTTCTCCCCTTGAACAAAGCCCAGTGGTTATCCCCTGCACATACCTCCAGTGGGTGACATGACCAGCTGGTTTAACTATGAACAAGTGTGCGAGTGCTTTCAATCTGAAGAAGGCAGGTGGCCATAGAGGAGGGTGGGTTGTGTCAGTCATCTTTTTACACTTTATAGACATCCTTCCCCAGCATTTAAGTGCTGGGAGGGGGTTGAGGGTGGGAAGAGAGTATTGCCATTGTGGGGTGGGGGGGAGTCATATTTGATTGAGCACAAATAAGTGCTGTAAGATGGCAGCCAACCATGGAGGCCAGTAGGTTGTGCCGGCTGCCCATCATGGAATATTTTTTAAATATAGCCACTTAAATGGAAATTGTGGGTGCTGCAGGGAGAAGGGTGGATAGATTGTAACAGAGGGTGGGAGGACAGTAGGTTGCATATCATACAGCGGCTGGGCAAGGGCTGTTTCTTTTGATTTTTTTTAGTAAATATTGTATTTCCCAAATAGGTTAGACAGGAATAGTACATTATTTGTGGCATTTGGGAAATACTGATTATTATTCGCACATCCCTAGTTGCCTTTTCTTAGATTCTTTAAGGATAGTGCAATCCTTGGAGTACATTTTTCTTGAGTATATTTTTTGTCTTGCAACCTCTAGTGGCGCTTATCCCAGCAAGGGCTACTACCCCTGCTTGCTTGGCTGGTAGCAGGTTAAGGGCCTGAGTTCTGAAATGGGTGCCTCCACCTGGAGGTCAGGGTTGGTAGTGGTCAAGCTAACCTGGGCACAGCCCTCTGGGACACTGTAAGCCCCCTCTTTCCTTACTAGTGGCCAGAGCAATACACAATAATCACTTTCACAATACCCCGATACACCATACAAGTACCCACACTGTTTGCACTTACCACCAGGACTTTCCTCTGGACCAGCCCTGGGACCCCCTGTAAAACAAGGTTATACACAGCAAATAACAGCAGTACAGTACTCTTGCACAAACTGGAACCACAGTCAGGGTAAATACAAAAAAGAGTTAGATCTGATTTATTTAAGGGACTTGAACAAGGGAGGGGCGTAATCAGATTAATTTGCTCAAAGGCTGTATCAATCAAACTGCTATGCATGCACTTCAGGGTCCATAAACTATCACACACTCTGAGTACCCAGATGGAGAACAGTGGGCTAGCCAGGAACGTTGCAGCTGGTTGGGGCCCTATGATGGAAAAAACAACATGCACAACACACACTATTTGTAATCCGGAGCCGGAGGGCTCAGTTTATGAAAAGAAAACAACAAAACAATCAGATGACACACTTTTAGATTAGGCTATTGTTGCAGGGAGCTACCCTGATGATTACTCACGATACCCAAGACTGGACACAGGCTGGATGAAAATCGAGACAGCAGGTGGTTAATCTGGAGTGCCAGGAGAAGCAGGGCCCACACGAATCACCGAGGCATCATTCCTGTTCAAGCGTGGAGCAGGGGGCTGATCCCCAGGCAGGTCTCTCCTCGATGGCTTTCTCTGTGCAGCGGGTAGTTTGGCTGGGCCAGTGTGATAAGGCCCCGGCCAAATGGAGACAAATTCGGATACAGTCCACTTTGGGCTGGATACAGCTTCCAGCAAGCAGAACACAGTTCACACAGTGGGGAACAAAATCATGACCCACTAACAACTCACAGCATATTTACATGTAAGGAAATTGTACTGTACCAGGCAAACCGCTCTCCGGTCACGATTGCAAAGTCTCTGCACAAACTGGGGATTCAAAGCAGCTGGAAATCCTGACAGGCCGATCACATTCAGCAAAATCTTCGGTCTTCTTCAGATATGAGCCTGGTAAAATTTCAGTGGCTTACTTCGCTCTCACAAACTTGGATGTAGTCCGAAATAATTATTTATTTCCCTCTCAGGGGCAGCAAGCGGACATGCAGGCCACAACTCAGGCCTTTCCACAGTTCTCCCGCGCAAAACTACTCAGACGGCTGCTTGACTGTCTCAAGCTATTGCTTCTTCAGCTCCCAACTTAGATCTGACTCAACTGCCAGCAAGCCTGGGAATTTCCCAAGATCCAAAAGGTTCGGTTGGCTGATCTGTCTGTCAGTCACAACAAAGGCTCCCCCTTCAGGTGCAAAAAAGTCACCAAAAGCCCAAAACTACAGTTCCTACAGATTTTGTCTCCAGACAGCTCCTGTAGTCCGGTTCCATTTTAGGTCCCACCAGTACTGATTGGTCTAATTCAGCAGTTCAGGACCAAGATAGTGGAGATAAACAAAACAGTCCTTGCTGCAAAGAAGGCAGGTTAGACAAACTACATTATCATTATCACTCTAAATGATTTTCAGCAAATAGTTACATCTTTCAACAGAGTTCGCTTTCAGATTACTTATGACTGCAATCCAGGCAGCTCTTAAAGAGACAGTACACAGAGTCAGACGTCTTTATTCAATGTTCTTCACACAATTTAATCTTGACTTCAAGCGTACTGTACAACTTAAATAAAAAAAAAAGAAAACCAAACAGAGCAAATAGTTCCACGTATATGTAACTGCATAGCTAAGTAATTGAAGCTAAGAAGGACCAGAAAGACAGAGAGCACAGCGCCCTGCTGAGCCCAAAATGAACTAACTAACATTGAAAAAAGATCAGCTTTTACATAGTGCTGGGCTGTCATGTGGTTAGGATATCTCCTCCCCTTGTTTCCTGAGATTCCCACAAATAGTTTATATTCTCACATATATTGCTATGATTTCATTCCAAACGTCATTAGACATCACTAGACATTATTTAGACTGTTCCAAAACGTACACAAGTTATTTTATCAGAGGCTAACTTGTATTTCGGGGTTTAAGCATCTCCTGTCAGTCATAGTCAGGTACCTCCCCTTGAAGCTTGCCTATAAAAAAGGGAGAGGAAGGGCCGCCAGCTCTATAGAACAGCAGAGTTCCACTGAAGCAGACCATCAATCAGCATTGCGTGGTAGTGCTACAAGAGCAGGTATCTTTGCCTTTGTATCATACAAGCTCATTAAGAGGGAGTGCTTTAAAGAAGCAAAACCAGCTTTCCAACATTTAGAAACAAGAAAGGGGGGGGGGGGAGAAAATGTTTTATTCCAGCTCTAAGTGCTTGGGACTAAATAAACAGTTTCTGAACAAGGTCTAAATCATTGAGTCCTTTACAAGGTTCTCCACCTCATATCTGTGCTAGGCTTCAACTTAGGGGGAGCAGACAGGATAAACACAGGTATCAGGGCATCGAAACTTAGCCCATATACTTCGTTTGTATCACAGCTTATAAAAACGTCCTGAAAGCTACAGGGACATATAACATGCTTGTTTTAAGCTTCTCATTCACTAAAGGGATAGTTAATAACCCTTGAAATACGCTGGGCATTCTTTTGTTTTTCGCCCTGCTTTTTGGCTTGCCGCATGTTCATGCAGCGATGTGCGCACGTTCGTGTAGGTGATCATGCGCATGATCGTGCAGGTGATCATACACATGATCGGGAAGGCTTTTTGCAGGAACTCACAGTACTTAACTATGAGACCACAATGAAAGGGTCAGCAAGAACATTAGGCAGGTGGCCTACCTGCCTACGGTGAACAAAAGAAGGGGCTAGAAAGGGAAAAAGATAAGTGTGCTGTTGCAACAGTCTTTGAGCATGGAAAAGATGAAAAGAGTCTTGTAGTGAATACTGTAGCCCTGCTTTTAAAAAGACAGCACACAGAGGCTATACAGGCACTCTCTGGCAATCACATTTAAACTGCTAAAACGCAGTTCACCAACCTGGCTGTGGGCATTTAGGCAAGCTCAAGGAAGACTTTTCGGGAACCCCCATTTGTAGGGGGGTTACACCAGTATGCCTTTCTTAGTCACCAGTTGGAAGGAAGGAAGGAAGGAAGGAAGAAAAGCTTTTTGCTTGCATGCAGGGAACAGCTTATCTGCATTGGTTTTACACACTGAATATAGATCTGTTATGTCTCTTTAAATATTCTCAACTACTGTACAACTTTCCCAAAATGCACCTAATGCTTCCTGTATCCAGCATTGCTGCTAGGTCTGTTTGAATCTGGAAACAGTTAACAGTAGTTTCACTTTCAGACAGGATGGATGAACTTTTCCCTCTGCTCTTAGGTAAGAAGTTTAACTTAGCTCTTATTTTCTCACTGAAATGCCAAGTTTTGCAGCTTTCTTCAGAAGTAGAGTACATTGAAGAACTGAATTTAAGCACACTGAACTTTGTGACTACATGTTTTTTTCCAAATGGGTGGGGTGGGGAGATACAGCATCACCTTTTGTTACTGAATTTTATTTTCCCTCAGAAACAAAAATCTCAGATGTGGTTCTGTCAAATTACTGACCAAAATGTGTGTCCTTTTTGAGTCAAATATTTTGAAAAAGTGATTGTAGTAATTATACAAAGCTTACATGTACAGTAGGAAGCATTAGTAGATATAAAAACACTGTCTAGAAAAGATCACATTGCAGTCAGATGGGTTGGATTACTAAATAATGTGTGCAGCTATCAGTGAACATGGGTTTCTGTGCTATACTGTTCTTCCTGTCAAATTATCTGTCCTAGAATGCGACCCTCACAAGTGTCCCTCCTGATATATTTTGTGAACTGTAAGTCTCTGCTGTTCCCAAGATTTTGACTGTCACTTTTATTTCGAGTCAGTGTGCATGAAAGGGAGGTTCAGGATGTAGAGAATTGGACAGTATTGAGTAACAAACAACAAAAAAACTTATTTCAAGTTAGTATGGGGAGATGTGCCCTGGCATCACCATTTTCTTTGGGGGAGGGGGAGCTGTGGATTTCTTGGACGGCATTGCTTAAAAAGAAAAAGGCAGGATACGACTTGTGTCATTTTGTGTGTGTGTGTGTGTGTGTGTGTGCGTATGTATGTACTCTGGATTGCTTTTGATGGGGGCCTCTAGACTGTTTGGACAGTATTGATAAAAAAAAAAAAACATTTTTTTTTTGCCAGTTTACAGTCACTTGCCCCCATGCACATAGGGACGGGAATTACTTGCCAGAGGCACATGTCCCAGCTGCGGCACTCTGCACTTGTGGACAGGTGTGCACCAGTGGCAATCATGACTGCCAGCCACCTGTCCACAGCCCCGTTCCCGGTGTGCAGGTTTGTGTGGGTCGGACAGGGGCAGGGTTGTGTTCCCAGGTGGGCGTCTAATCCTAAGGCCTGCCTGGGACCTAGAGTGGATCCCCCATGCATGACAGCATGGGACTGGGTACATGAATGGGTACCCGAGCACCACCGTGTGTTTGGCTGCTGTTGATGGAACCCCCCTGCCCCCGGAACACAGGGGGGCACTGGCCCTAGGACTGTAGTAACACCACAGGCATGCAGAGGGGACCCCCAGGGGACCCCCCCCACTGCACCAACTACACCACCCCAACCCATGTATTCACCACAGCCATGGGCTGCCGGCAGCAATGCCCACTGCACACCTACCCCACAGCCTGAACTGGGGCATATGTGTGCAGTGGTGGACCTAGCTGCAGAGATGGGGGGATTCCTAATATTGAAGGGTGGGAGCTAGGGATCAGATAGTGTTGGGTAACCTGTGGGTGTGCCATGACCACGTGATATCATTATGTGGCAGGGTCCCCCTGCCATAGCTTTCATTGCCCTCCACACCCTGTGGACAGCACTATGCATGGTAGTAACTGCTGTGCAGTGCTGTCAAGCCCCCCACCTACCCCCAGTACATTACTGTCCATGCGGCCGGGGGATCAGGTGCATTGGGGCAGTGCACCCCCAGTAGTGCATCCCACATGGGGAGCACATATGGTGTGGAGTGGCTGCAGGCCCCAGATACACTTGTGTAGCCACTCCACTCCACTTCAGTAGTGCATAGGGCCCAATGTACATGGTGGTGGTGGGGGGGAATGTATGTGTGTCTTTGAATGCTTTTGCTGGAGGGTGGTCTTTGGATCACCCGGACAGTATTGATTAAATACCCAGAATTTGAATTTTGTGTCATTTCCAGCCAGTGTGCGTGAAGGGGACACATGTGCTCTAGATTGTTGCTGCTGTAGGGGTATCTGGATCATTGCTAGTCTGCATAAAAAAGGGAGGGGTGTTCAGTATCCCTGTCTTGCTTGGACACCAGCAGCATTCTCCTTCACGACATTAGTGCAAGCGTGTCGATGAGAAGGACATCACATGCTTCATACTCAGACTGTGGAAGATGCTGCAGTGGTTTTAGCTCATTCCAGGATTTCATAATGCTGCTCTGCTCAAAGTCCAGTGTATCCAAAAGTAGGTGGGGGTGGAATGTTCAGTTGTTGTCTGACACGTCACTCTGCCAAGATGCCTGGCGTGCTGGAAAAAGGGTGCTGACTGTTTAGCTGTGGATCTGCATCTCCAGCATTTCGTCATGTGGCCTTTATAGAAACATGCTTAAAAAGGTGGATAGTGCTCCTAAACAAATAATTAGTGTTTGGTACTCTATGTCAAATTTGAATATGTAATTTTGTTTTTGTTGCAACTAGCATGTGTAAGGGGTTGGGGTGCTTTGGATCGCTGAATTCAAACACATAATGTTATTAATGTTGCTGCCAATGTGCTGGGGGAGGACATCATTTTGTTTATGTTGCAGCTACCATGTGTAAACAATTGTTTGCTGTATAAATCTCTTTTGATACACATTCTTATCTCAAAGCACTTTACAAATGGTGAGAGACTGGTAGTGTAGTGACTGTAAATGTGTAGTGGCAGCCAGTTCACACATCAACACCTGCACACAGCCTCAGACAGTTGCATGAGCCAGTTTCATGGGAACAGGAATGTAGACCAGGACACTGTGGAAAATCCCTGTCTCTTGTGAAAGTGACTTTGGTTCTTCTAATTCCACCTAGACACCCACCATAGCTCTAGAGGTGGGAGGATGGGACCGGAGTTTAATGCCTCAACCGAAGGATACCACAACCCAACAATACATCACCTCCCAGTACTGCACTTGGGTGCTGGTGGCATTTATGGTATGATCCCAACCCTGTGCAGGACTAGAACATATGACTTTCTGGTCTGGATGTGGATGTGCCACCTAATGAACCATAATGATACCCTGAAAGCATGACTTAGCTGGGGGGGGGGGGTAATGTATTGTATCACTGAAGTTGAACATATGCTTGTCTATGCTGCTACTAGTGCATATGAAAAGGTGTGTGTCTGTGTGTGTGTGTGTGTGTGTGTGTGTGTGTGTGTGTGTGTATGTGTGGACTCCAAATTAAACATCAATAAAATAAACTGATATTAAGTGTGTGTGCATGTGCGTGTTTATTTTATACAATGGTTTCATTTTGTTTTACCAATGGTGATGATAAGTAATGCTTTAGTTTATGTGTTTTTGTGTCAGGTCTATTGGTGAAACCAGGACCAGATCACAATGGTAACAACTTAATTTCCTGGTTTGGACAGACCAGCTGGAGTGGCACAACATGCATGGTCTGGCCATTCCGGCTGTTCTGGATTTCAGCACTAGGTTAATGAAGACCATGGAGACCTTCCAAAGTGCTTAAAAGGTGCCTAACCCCGAGACCAGCATTCCACCATTAAACCACCAACACTGCATCTTCCAGACACTTGTAGCCCCCAAACCAGTCTCCGGCCTCCGACTTCCAGCCAGTCATACTCCCAGCAGCTAAATCACCATTCCAGGCTCTGATCCTTAGCTGACTACCCTCCCCTGCAGCTGGATAATCCTTCCAGGACCGCCCTCCATTCCCCCGGCAGAACACTCTTCCAGCCATAGTATCAATTTCCCTTCCCCAGAGTGTCCAACCTGGGAACTTGAATGACCATCCTCTGTATTTCTGTCCCCACCCTAGGGACGGACTGGCCACCATGGGACCAGAATGCCTGCCCTGAGTCTGGAATGCCTACCCACTGTGTCTCAGTAACCACCCTGGTGGCCAGAATGCCCACTCAGAGTGGAAGACTGACCACCCTCTGTTTCAGAATGCCTACCATAGAGCAGCAGTGCCCTCTCAGAGGGGCATAATATCCACAGAATGGCCACAGTGGGACTGGAATATCCACCCAAAGTGGAGCTACAGTATGTATACCATCTCTCAAATCAGCAGGTGTCCACACTGATGGAGGCCATCATGTTTTTTACATGATCCAGGTGTTCCACCCCTTTTACAAAAACACAAATGGCAGCTGGCCTGTCAGCGCAGTGGTAGTGCTACTGCTCGAGATGTCAGTGACCCGGGTTTGGTAATGAGCATGGGTTGCTGGAGGGCCATCCGGGGGAAGAGGGATTGAGTGTCCATAGGGCCGCTATCCTTTTCTGGGGAGAGTGGTCTGCAGTTCTTGCTGCAATACCGCCACCTAGGTGACCATGGGTGGAGGTGCAGCAGAAGAGGCAGAGATGCCAGGAGGGGCATATGTCGGCCAAGGGTCTGAGCAAAGGTACATCTCTGTATGCCTTCATCTCATTGGCCCTCCTCATGTGCTGACATCTGTGAGGGGTTGGGGACCAAAAAAACATGGAAATAACCCAGGGCTGCGCCAGGAGATGGGTCCCCTGCAACAGTGACCGGGGGGAGCCAAAGAAACAGACCCAAGTGTCTGCTACATCTTAGGTTTCAGAGGGAGAAAGGGAACCCTCTCTGCCCCACCCTTGGGGTCATCCAGGCTCCATGAATTCCAGGAGTGGGGCACTTCAATAGTGGCGGGTGTCTTTGGGTTCTCCAGGCACATCCCGTGTTGCAGTTGGGGACCCCAATGGAAGGGGTAGCCGTGACGACAGAAGGAGGCAAAAAGAGTAAGTAACAAAAAAAAAACAAACCCACAAATGGCTATCTGGTCTTTACTTCTACTATTCCACAAGTCAGTGTAACAGCACATGCAAAGGGGCAGGGTAAGGCCTACAATTAACAGCGCTGGTATGCAAGTCCATAATGTGCTCCACACAATGTCTCCACAGTACCTTCACCATCCAGTACACAAGGCACAGAGGTCCTATGACCACAAGAAGCACTATAAGTAGTTTTACAGTGGTTTGCTACCTTGTGAGCTAGAACATCCATTAATGCAAGATGAACAGTTACAGTATTTGAAATGCTCAGGAATGGAGCTATGGAGAAAGTATCCTCTGCATACCAGAAATGAAACAGTGGCCATTGATTGATATAGGACCACTGAACCACCAGGTTAGACCACAGAGGTATATTAAAATTCAGACTCGATAATCACAGGAAGCATTCACATAGGTACAAGTCTTTGGGGTTGTGTTAATGACTATGGCAATAGTGCCAGGTACCTGCTGAATGGATCATGTCATGCAAACCATGCACCTGGTGCTATGCTATATTCCCACCTCTGTTGCAGCTATAATCCACCATGTTAGTGGGTGCACAGACAATATGCTGCCACTCACATTTGGATTAGATGTTTGCATAATGAAGACATGCACAGTTAGTGTTCGAACAATAACCACCAATGTGACCTTGAGGGGCTGGTTTGGAAGGTACCTTGCAAGTCTAGGGACAAAAGAGTGTACCATGGCAGAGTTATGGGTCTGAGAGTAAGCATTGCTGACATACGACTTAGTCCATACACATACACAGATGCATAAGAACATAAGAAAGGAGTTGGCAGATGGGGGGACCATGTGATCCATCTAGTCTGCCCATGGTGGCTACCCCCCCCCAGTTATTTTTCTTCCTAAGCTGCCCATAATGCTTGTCCCATGTGACTTTGAATTCTCTTACTGTCTTTGATGCTACCACTTTGGTAGCAGGCTGTTCCATGAGTTTGTCACCCTCTTGGTGAAAAAGTACTTTCTAGAGTTGCTTTTAAACCTACCTCCCACCAGACACAAGTTGTGCCCTCTTGTATAAGTTGCCCTGTTTTCCCCTTCTGAGCTGTGTTAATTCCTCCTGATGTATTTAAATGTTTCTATCATGTCCTTCCTATATCTTCTCTGGTCTAGAGGAATAAATTCTCTTTAGAGAGAATCAATTCCACTGCCAGCCATTAGTGCGCCTGTCCAATTGTGCCCGTCATTAGGGTGCCAAATCACCGAATTTGCCGCCCCTTCCCTGAGGTCCACCCCCCCGTGGAGTTGGAATCTTTAGTTGGGTGTGTGTGGGGGCACAGCCCCCTGCATGTAATGCGATCGGCGATTTTAAATCCTGGTGCCCTAATGACGGGTGCATGCGAGTCTTGTTTCATATGGCTTATGGAGAAGTCTCTGCGCCATTTTTGTAGACCTTTTCTGTACTGTTTCTAAAAATCTCAACTTCGGGATCGTCTGATTGCCTCCATTATGTGCGACTGTAACACCTAGCTCATATTTTCCCCCTCTTCTAAGGCCACGTACCCCCTCCCAAGGCAACATACCCCCCCTTGGCAATATCCAACACCAGCACTTAGTCTCCAACCTCCCTACCTTCTAGCACCAGCACTTTCTACTTCTTCCTTTCACTCCTCCCCCCTTTTCCCACCCTCACACTATCCTACCCCTAACTATCCCACCACTTACCTATCTCTTACGTTCAACCTTGCCCCTACCTCCTACCATACCCTTCCACCCTAAATCCTCCCTCCTCCTTAGGCCTCCCTAATCCTCTGCCCCTTCGTGCCTCACCTCCCACCCCCACCCACCCAGCCACCCCTGTGGCCTCCTCCCAACCTTCTCCTCTACTTTGACAAGGCCCATCTGGGTAGCTCTTTAAATGACTATCCTCCACTAACTGCCTTTTTCTTTTCCCCCCACTCGCTTCTACCTGCAACCTAGTTCCTGCCTTCTCTGCCGTTGCCTTCTTTCCTCCCTGGTTTCACTACCCCCCTTACCTCCCACTCATATTTCTAGTATTACAGCTTATTACAGTATCACAAATCTGATTGCTCTACATTGTTGAAGTTTTTTGTAACCCTGTTGTAAAAATTTCAGAAATGTTGTATAGCTCTCTATGTGTCTACTTTGTACTCTATGATGCGGAACCTTTGTAAACGAGCTTGTAGCTCAAAGGTGTTAATCCGAGATGCAACTAACTAACTAAATAAATAAATAAAAACCTTCCCCTCCAGTCCATCGATGATGTCGCTGAAAAATATGTTGAAGAGGACTGGACCTAGCACTGACCCCTGAGGAATGCCACTGGTCACTCTGCCCTCCATTGACAGTGACTCATTGACCAAAACTCTTTGGGTCCCATTCTGAAGCCAGTTTTCAATCCAGCTGATTATCTTTTGATTGATGCCTGTGTGTTTCAGCTTATTAGCCAGTCTTCTGTGGGGAACGGTGTCAAAGTCTTTGCTGAAGTCCAGGTACTCCACGTCCACTGCCCCACCCTGATCTACTGTTCTGGTAACCCAATCGAAGAAATCAATCATGTTGGTTTGGCACGAGCACCTGCTGTAAAGCCATGCTGCTTGCAGTCGAGTTTTCAACTGTTAAGGTAATCTGCTATTCTTCCCTTTAGCAATGGCTGTATAATTTTCCCCACTACAGAGGTCAGGTTGACTGGGCATTAGTTTCCTGCCTCTTCCTTGCTTCCACTTTTGTGCAAGGGCACTACTGTTGCCCTTTTCCAGTCTTGTGGTACTTTGCCGCTATCCAGTGAATTATTGAATAGCTCAGCTAGAAGTGCAGCAGTTTCTTCCCTAAGCTCTTTTAGTACTCTAGGGTGGATGCCACCTGGCCCCATGGCTTTAACCACCCTAAGTTTACTTAGCTCTTCTAGGTCCCTCTCCCTCATAGATGGGCTTGACTCTGCCTCTCTACTAATATGCTCTGTCTCACCTTGTGGAGATCCTTTATTGCAGTCTTCTATTGTGAAGGCTGAGCGGAAGAATTTGTTTAGCACTTCTGCTTTGTCTTTGTCTGCCTATAATCTCTCTTTCTCTAACTGCATACTGACATAGCTACTGTCAGACCATATCCTGTATCACGATAGAGAACTTTATAATAGTAATACTGGATATATATGGGGCAGATGATGGCCAGAAGGCCAGGGAGATGAGCATGGGTGGGGTAGGGGGCTACCTCGCAAGGCAAGAGTGCCAGACACTGGTGAAAATAGCTGTGGATTTGGTGAGGGAAGGGGACCACCAGATACCAGAGAAACAAATTAGCTTAGCAGTTGCAGACTGAGTGAGGGAGGGGGAACCACCCAATAGTAGAGAGACTTTAATTAGCTCAGCAGTCAGGAACTTGTTGATTAGGGGTTACCTATGCTATCATAGTCCATGGATTTGACAGCACCCCAGCCAACCACAGGCTGCAGTATGGCAGTAAAAGAAATAATTAAAATGCATTTTAAAAGGATTTATTCAGACCCAGCATGATGGATTTCTGACAACTACAGTGGCATGCCAGTCCAGGTGCTAGTTTTCTGGTCTTTGGACAAGCATGTTGCTGTAGGTGATGGTGAGACATGCTGGTGCTGGATGTGGCTCTGAATACTTTTCCACTCCATAGGACACTTTGGGCCAGATAGTCAAAGCATTGCACCTGGTGCAAATCTGTTGCACTGCAATAGTGCTGGAATTGTACCAGACTGCAATATTCAAAAGACCTAATAGTGTCGGCACTGTGTGATAACACCAACGCTAATAGATAATGTATGCAGGGGGTGGGGGTCAGAGGAGTGGCCATGAATGCCGGTGCAGTGGCATTTTCAAAAGGTATAGCACTGTGCTACAGGACCTAGTGTCACTGATTGTGTGGCGCTAAATACCACCATCGAAAAGCATGCAGTAATGCGGCGGTGGACTGGTCCCCCCAGCATGAACACGACCCACATAGGAGCATTAAGCAGACATATACCCTGGTAGTCTAAGGGTTCCCCCAACCCCCCATCACGGTCCCGACCCCCCTAGTAATGCTGATTACACATATTCCCGGTAGTCTAGTGGGTCCCTCACTCAGCAGTGCCAACTGCCTGCCCCACCGACAGCCCCGAATCTAGATGGCAACCGGCTCAACCCTCCACTCACCGTTACGGCCAGCCACCGACTGCGTTATGACCAATCGCATACTGAAATGGATGTTTCATTTCAGTACGCAATTGGTCATAACTCATTCGGCGGCTGGCTGTGGCGATGAGAGAAGGGTTGAGCCAGTCACTGACTCGATTCAGGGCTGTCAGTGGGGGGTGGTTGGCACTGCCGGGTGAGGGCCACTAGATTACCAGGAATATGTGTTATCAGCACTACTAGGGGTTGGATCATGATGGGGTGGGGAACCACTGGACTACCAGGGAATATGTGTGTGCTTAATGCTACTACAGGGGTCAGGATCATGATGGGGGGCCACTAGACTACCAGGGAAAGGTCATATGCTGACAGCAGTGGGTGGTGGGGGGTGGTCCTAGACCACCAGGGACTGTGACAGCAGCATAGATATGCAGACCATGACAGCAGATACGGACTGTTTGGCCCACCCAGTCTTCCCAACTTCCTACCCAATGGATAGGCTGCAAATCCTACGTAACCGGTAGCTTACAGCCCCCCACCAGATTTGCCTTATGCCTGTCCCGTACATCCATGCGTCCCCAACTGTAATTGATCCCAGGTGTTTGGGGGGGTGTTTATAATATATATATGTACATAGGCAGGACATAGTGTGACTGACTGACTGCAATGATACCTGTGTGGTTGTTTACATACATATATAAACATATGCATATACATACATACACACAGTATATACATATATGTGTGTGTGTGTGTGTGTGTGTAAATATACCTCTCCACCTGATGAAAGGGCTCTGCATATATTCCTGAAGCTTCACCTCCACAGTGAGTATACTCCTCGAATCCAATGTGGTGATGGTGTTGGGGTGGGGGTGGGGGCAGGATAACCAGAGCTGGGACAGGCACACTAGGAGCATGGGTGCCATCCACCCAACCATCTCCATTATAATCTCTACTTTTTTAATCCTTTCCTTCGTTAATGGGCTAAACCATGAAAGAATGAAGGACTGATGTCACATCACCCCCTGTGATGTTGGATGTCTTCTTGACATATGTCCATGAGGCACTGTTAAAGCTGGGAAGGCAAGACCCTCCCCAATAATCTGAGAGTGCTGCCTTCACCATGCCCTGAGGCTCCTCTGGCCCATGACTAAAAGTTGGGATTATGTTTATAATCCATGTCTCAAGATTCACTCCACCTAGCCCATCCTCTGGGCACTCTCGTAAAATACATTAAGTGATGCCCATTGAGTAAGCCAGGTGTGACAATTTCTAGTCACACAATACTAAATATGGGTATGGTGAAATCCAACCTGCCAGACTCGGGACCAAAATGGTAAATCCCAAACTGGCTAGTGTGGCCGAAACACCAGGACAGGGTGCAACTTGCACAGTTAGGCTAGTCCAGATTTCACCTACCCTAACTCTTCCAGCAGCTGGGACAATCTTTCAGCCTTGGGACCAACCTCCAACCTGCAGCCAACTACCCTTTCAACTCCCAGATCAAGGTGGGCAATTTGACCCTAGAGTTGGTTGTTCTACAAGGGGTTAGCAACTAACTCATTTGCAAGTGAAAATTTCAGCCAAAGCAAAACTAATGAATAGTTGAACATTTATTAAGTATTAGTGATTTAAGTCAGTTGAGCATTAGGCCTATTTTTTGTATGGGCTGTGTCCCCTACCTAAGCTGTGGAGAATTACATAAAAAAATGCATCCACCCTCTACCACCTATACCACCCTTCTCCCTTCACTGCCACCCCAGTACATACAATTTAGATTCCATGGTGGGTAACTAGCACACTTCTCCCTTTATCTCAACTGCCCACTGTCTTCTGCCAATCACTAACCTGAGAAGAAATACATCAAAAAGCCACCCTCACCCACAATCTAGCACCCATGCCACCCATCTCTCACCCTTCCATGGCTACCCTATTACATAGAATCATTGGGATCCATGGTAGGCAACCAGCACAGCCCTACCTCCACCGTAGCTATCTGCCATCTATTGTGTCCTCCACTGGTCGCCAACCTATAAAGAAATCCATAAAAAACAAGCTCCCATCCTCACCTACCCTCTAGCACTCATGACACACTCCTCTGTCCCCCAGCCATAACAGAATAATTCCCCCACCCTCACCCTCATCTACCCTCTAGAAAACATACCACCTCCCCTTCACCCTCGGCCACCCCAATACATACAATAATAAGGATCCTACAGTGGGTGACTGGCACAACCCTCCCTCCCCCTTAGCTGGTTGCAGTCTTCTGCTCCACCACCATCCCTTGCCAATCACAACTAAAAGGAAAAAAATCTGAAAAATCGAAGTCCCCAAAAATATCCCTAGTGCACATGTGCAGGGACTTCAGCTTTTTTCAGCCAAAAAAAAGTTACATTTGGTGGTCCCCAAAACATATTTCGGATCTAAATTGAAACAGCACACCTAACTGGTGGTAAGCACCCCACCCTCAAATTTAGTAAAGAGGGTGATTGAAAAAAACACCCCTAAAATATTTTAAGTCCAAAAAAAATTAAAAATAATAATTGTGCATGCTCAGGGGTTTAGAATTGTTGTCACTGTCTTTTTCTTCAATCACACATAACTTTAACATTTATTTTATAACTTTTTAAGCACAAATTTTGGGAAAGGCTACTTCACAACTTCCTGACTAACCAAGCAGTACTTTCATACCTACCAACAGGTCTTTCACTTTACATTGGGCCTGCAGAACCATGTGCAAGACATTCTACAAGTCTGGCACTGTGACCAAGGAGCATTCTACTTTGTCAAAGGCTCGCAGGGTCCTATGCAAACCAGCTACAGGCCAGTGCCATACCTCATGGGTTTGCTCCTCCATGTCCCCACCAGGTCTGCTACTTTGTGTATGCACTGCAGAGCCCAAAGTCCGGGACTGTAAACAATGGGTATATTGTTTCATATAGGACCCACTGGGCTCTGCATGATGCAAGTTATAAGTCTGGCACTTTGCCCAACAAGTATGAGACATCTGTTGCATTGGTCAGGGCCTGCAGGGCCCTGTGAGAAGCAAGTTACACCTCAGCTGTTGCTTCCTGCAGGACCTGCAGGGCCATGTACAAAACAAGTTACAACTAAGCCACCACTTTGAAGAGGGGCACAAAGCCCTGCACAAAGCTAGTTCTGACTCTCCAACTTCTTTAGGACCAACAAAACGTAAGTTAAACATTTGGCACACATCTCAAAAGTAAGGGAATTTATTTATAAAAACTATGTTAATGCAATACAAAATTCCAAAAGGAGGGAAATGTGGTGTTAGGGTTTTCAACCCTAACCTTTCTCCATCCCCTGTCCTCAAGACTCAAAGCCATGTTACTAGTCTGGAGCTGTGCCCTGTGGGTGTAAGCTACAGTACTGGGACCATGTCTCATGGGTCTGCTGGTTCAAAGTACAGGTCTGGGACTGTGCCTCATGGGTCTCCTGCTTCACACAGGACCTCCAGAGCCCTGAATAAAGCAAACTTATTGTCTGGGGCTAGTCTCAATGAGCCTGCTGCTCATATAAGGCCCCAGGGCCCTATACAAACCAAGTTTCACATCCACGGCTGTGCCCCACAGGTGTGCTGCTTTGTGTAAGGCCACCAGGACATTGCACAAAGCAAGCTACAGGTTCAGGGTTGTGTCTGTCTTTTTTTTTTGCTTATGGCTCACAGGTTTGGGAAAATGCAGCATGGATTTGCCCCATTGACCCTACAAAACAATGTACAGGTCTGAGGCTGTGCTCGAGAAGTTTACTTCTTTGCCTATGGCCTTACGAAGATATGAACATATGAAATTGCCAGCAGATACAGGCCATTAAGTCTATCTAATCTGCTTGAGTGTGCAGCACTTCAGTCCATTAGACTGCAGCTGCTCCACCTCCCTCATATGCCCTTCCCCCATCTTGTGCCTCCTCCTGGTTTGTACCCTCCCCTTGAATCTGTCCCACCCCCTCTTGAAGCCCCCAACACTCCGCAATGACACGACTTCCTGTGGCAGAGCGTTCCACCCTGCCACCACCCTTTCTGTGAAATAGTGCCTGCTCCATTCCCTCTTGAACCTGCCCCCTTCCAACTTCATAGAGTGTCCCCTGGTTTCCCTTCCGCCCTTCAGAGTGAACATACACCTGGTGTCTACCCCATTCAAACCCTTCAGGAACTTGAAGGTCTCAATCATATCCCCTCTCTCCCTTCTTTCCTCCAGGGTATACATATTGAGCTCTCTCAGTCTCTTTCCATATGGTCTGTCCCCCAACCCCAGGATCATTTTTGTTGCCCTGTGCTGTACCCCCTCCAGTAGTTTGATGTCCCTTTTCAAGTA
Organism: Neoceratodus forsteri; assembly: GCA_016271365.2. NCBI lineage: Eukaryota > Metazoa > Chordata > Ceratodontiformes > Ceratodontidae > Neoceratodus > Neoceratodus forsteri. The sequence goes on from CM028130.1 coordinate 706,308,370, forward strand.
GGGGTACCAGAATTGCACACAGAACTCTAAGTGCGGTCTCACCAGGGACCTGTACAGGGGCAAGATAACCTCCCCACTCCTGGAAGTAATCCCCCTTGCTATGCAACCTAGCATCCTGTTTGCCCTCATTGCTGCCTTCCTGCACTGAGCAGAGTGGTTCATCTCCCTGGTTACTTGCACTCCAGATCCTTCTCCTCCTTGGATATTGTTACCGGGACAGCCTCCATTCAGTAATTGTGTCCTGGGTTCTTACCTCCTAAATGCATCACTTTGCACTTCATGGCACTGAAAACAAGCTGCCAAGTGTGAGACTAGTCCTCCAGTTTTGCCAAATCCTCCACAAGTACTTTTGCTCCCTCCCCCCATTTACCTCGGCACAGATCTTTGTGTCATCTGCGAAGAGATTGATCTTGCTGTGAATCCCTACTGCAATGTCGGCTATGAAAACGTTAAACAGAACCAGTCCCAGCACCAAGCCCCGTGGTACACCACTTGTTACTGCTCTGGGTTCAGATGCCTCTCCCCTCACTACTATCTTCAGCTGTCTATCCTGCAGCCAGTTCTTGACCCATCTGACTTCAACTTGCAGGTCAGCCTACTGTGTGGCACTGAGTGAAAGGTCTTGCTGAAATCCAGGTAGAGGATTACAACAAATAATACACTAATGTAGAACCCATGGGGCAGGACCCCAGAGCTTTAGCTTCAAGCAGTCGACCTGGACCGGTAACATGGCCTTGCATCACAAGGCTAAAAGGATGGGCAATGGGGTGGATTTAAAACCCTAACACCACATGCTTCTTTTACAGCTTTTGAACTCTAATCTATATGCTTTAACATTATTTTTTTGCAATATATATATCCCTAGAGGGTCCCAAATTTAAATGCCAAGCATTTCTGTGACCAGTAATTGAAAAAATAAAAGACTGACTCACGACACTACAGGGGTCATTTGTGACACTGTTGAATATTTTGTTAACTTTTCCCATTGACTATAATGGGAAACTTGTTTTTTTAATAACTTTTGAACCGTTTAATATTTTTTCACAAAATCTTCAAAAGGCACATCGGGAACCCTGGCTGCATGTTTCCTGAAGGTTTTAGACTGGTTGAGCAAACTGCGCAACCTGTAGGAGCGAGCAAAGAATGCACAAAAAAGCGTAAATGTGACACGGAATGGCATTTTATAGCTCCACAACCATATGTCCGACTGGTACGAAACTTGGAAGATCCAGAGATCTATGGTACCACTCCATGCTTCAGGCAAATTTGTCATACAGCGGCAAAGTTATTATGCTGCAGAATTTCACAATTTAACCTTAAATGGGGTACTCAACCCTAACTATAGTGGCACTACTTACGTGCCATATTTTATATATATATATATATATATATATATATATATATATACGCGCACACAGGCAACCCAGGTTCGGGAGCAAGCTTGGGCGCTGGGGGTCGGCTGGGGAAGGGTTGAGATAGTGTGCCTTTTGGTGCTCTCCTCCCAGATTGGAAGGGTGGGTTGCTCCAGTGTACCAACAGCCCCTGGTGGAGACTGGGGGCACTGCACCATGCCAAGCAAAGCACATAGCTAGCGTGTGCCAGTGCACTGAGGTGCTTCATGCAAGGGGAGGGGGGTTGGGGTCCGACAGAAAAATGGAAAAACCCAGTCTGCGGGGGTAGGTGATGGCACCTGCCCCCATTTCCCAATGCTGAGTCCGTCCTACCTGGCCTTCCAGGTTCTTTCATCCAGGCCCTCTTCTACGTCGGGGTCTGTCTCTAGGAGTGCCCAAAGAGGAGGGGCGGACCCACCCTGGAGGGGTTACGCTGGGGGTACCGACTGTGGTAGAGGTGAAGGAGAGAGGAGGCACAGATGGAGGACTTCAGGCAGGGGAGGATCTGGCAGGATGCCTGAGAGAGGACCCCCAGACCATGACCGGAGGGGAAAAAGAATAAGAAAAAAAATATCTATAGTTTATTGACTTGTTTATATTTGTATTTATAATTTACTGTGTTTTGTGGTTGTACTTAAAACTTGTCGCTAATGAAAATGGGCATGTATGTTCATTGGCTTCAAGTATAAAAAGTAAAAAATGAAATATATATATTTATGCAACAGGAGTCATGATATAAACTGTAGAATAAAACCATTTATTTACGATACTATGGTGATAAATTTATTTATCACCATAGTATCCCAATTATCTACACAGTTCTCTTCAGAATTCATTTAGAATGTTCGGCCTCAGAAGCAGTACTAACCATATTCAAATAGGAATAACTTTAAAACGAAAAAAAATTGCATGGTACTGTGAGTACGAAAATTGTTCAGCACAAAATGATCTAGAAAATTAGTGGTGTTTCATTTATAGATACCTTATATATTTTTTATAATTAGCAAGAAAACAGAACAAAATGTAATTTTTTGTTCCTTTTTTGACAAACAAATGTGAATAACTTTAAAACAAAAAAGATAGCATGGTACTGTGAGCACGAAAAATGTTCAGCACAAACATATCTAAAAAATGAGTGGTGTTTTATTTATAGACACCATTTTATTTTTTTATAATTAGCAAAAAACAGCATGAACTTAAATGATCTTTTCCCTTTTTTGACAAATTATTTACACCTACCAAAATCAAAATGTTCACACAACATCTAAACCTGTTGCATAAATGGAATATGCAGTGGTTTAGTGTGTGATGATGTAGTTATCTTGTACAGGTTCCAGTGACCTCTCATACAAGATAAATGCATTATCACACACTGAACCCTGCATACTATATATATATATATATATATATATATATATATATATATATATATATATATATGTTGCAAAAATTTTTTAATGCTCCAGTTAGGGTCAAAGTGACAAAAGTTGGTAAATGAGGCATTAAGGTTTCCCACACCCCACCCTCCCAAACCAGGCAGGAGAGCAGGTGTGGGTGTGCCTGGGCTTCTCGCCTAAGGCTCACTCCATTCCATCTGGAAATAAAGTTAGATGTGTAGACATTAAGAGAATGGGGTAGCGCTAGGCTTGAGAAGCCCAAGGCACACCCCACACCTGCTCTCCTGCTTGGTTTGAGAGGGCCGGGTGTTAGGGAAACCCCTAACACCTTATTTCCCAACTTTTGTCACTTTGACCTAACTGGAGCATTAATTTTTGAGATAGTGTAATAGCATCCTTATTCTGCTGTGGGAGCACAGGCTTCTTCAGACCCTGCGCTCCCATACCTCCATATGCACAGGGCCACAGCTACATATATATATATATATATATATATATATATATATATATATATATATATATATTAGAACAAAAACTCTATTTAATGCATCAGTTGAGGCTTGTTCACAGCGACAAAAGTGAGAAATTCGGCATTAGGGTTGAAAACCCCTTGGACCCCAGCCCACCCCAACCTGCATTGGGGTGTGCATTAGGTCATCGGCCCTAACTCTTACCCCATCACGTGTGTAAAGTAGCAGAGGTATAGGAGAATGTTGTGAGAGTTAGGACCAAAGACCCTAATGCACACCCCAATGCAGGTTGGGGTGGGCTGGGGGTCCAAGGGATTTTCAACCCAACACAGAATTTCTTCACTTTTGTTGCTGTGGAACAACCCTAACTGATGCATTAAATGGAGTTTTTTTGCCTCTAATTAGCGGCAGGGCCCTGCGCTTCTGCCACGTCATGTCTTGTGACATAGTAACAGGAACAGCAACGCAAACAGAAGTGCTAACAGTGGCGCACATGGTAATGCAAGTGCGAATGAGAACAGAAAGGGCGCTGCGGTGGGCGTGGGCGGGAGCGGTCCGTACGTGATGTCTTATCACATAGTAACATGGTGCCCGAAAACGGAAATGGCAATGGGCATGGTGACACAAAGCGAAACAAAAAGAGAAACAGTACTGTAGACACAAATGGCAAAAAATAATGGAAACACATGCGCAAATGAAAACGCAAAGGATAACATACATGGTGGCGTAGATGTGAACGGTAAGTGAAACGGGTATGGAACTGCAAGCGGAAAGGGCAATGGTAACAGTAAAGTAAGTGCACAGGCTGGTTTTCCCCAAAAGCTGCATAGAGAAAGACAGTGAGTACAAAGAATGTATGCATAATAATGGGTCTCGGAGCAGAAAATGAGGAGTTGGAATACTAAATTGCTTATATCTCAGGAACCGTACGACGTAGAAAAAAAATTTAAAAGTCATATGATGTAGGACTTTCCTGGCTAGTTTTGGACTTGGCCCCCATTAGGGGGCTAAGCATTTTTTTGAGAAAAAGTCCGTATCTCGCACCGTTTCCGAGATACGGGCCCTGAAAGGCGCGGCAAACGCCGTAATGTTATCCTATGGGAAAAAAAGAGAAGTTCGGAGTGCCATAACTTTGGCTATCTGTAATATTTTTTCACCAATGCACTAAAAGACACATCTGTGGGATGGTGGCTGTCTTCCCTCCAAATTTCAGCCCAAAAGACCAAGCCGTTATTTTGCAGCAGGGCACCAAAGGATTGCTGCAATGCGTCGGATGCCGTAATGTTATCCTATGGGAAAAAGTGTCAACTTTGGAGTGCCGTAACTTTGCCGCCGTGTAATATTTTTTCAACACAATACTGAAAGGCACATCTGTGAGATGCGGCTGTGTTCCCTTCAAATTTCAGGCCAAAGCACCAAACCATTCTTTTGCAGTAGGGTGCCAAAGAATTGCTGTCATTTCCACAGCCTAGAAAAGTACTGTGCTCAAACTGCGAAAAGCATAAATGCATTGACAGTGTGCGCCGTCGCGACAATGCTTTCTTGAAAATACTTTTTCCAGAAATTTGAAAAACATATTTCTGGGGTGTTTTACCCCAAAATAAAGACATGGCTAGCATCCTCAGGGCCCGACTAGGTGAATACAGAAATAATTAGATTGCTAGAGGGTCCCAATTTTAAATGCCAAGCATTTTTGTGATCACTAACTGAAAACAAAATGGTGGATTTGTGACAGTAAAAGGGCCATTTGCGACAGTAAAAAGTGCATTTGCAACACTGTCGAACTTTTTGTTAACGTTTCCCATTGACTTATAATGGGAAATTGTTTTTTGAATAACTTTTGAACCGTTTAATATTTTTTCACGAAATCTTCAAAAGGCACATCAGGGACCCCAGATGCATGTTCTTTGAGGATTTTGGACTGGTCACGCAAACCGTGCGACCTGTAGGCACGACCGTAGAATTCCAGAAAAAGCGTAAACGCACGTGCAGATCACGCTTAATAACTCCGCAGCTGTGTATCTGACTGGTACAAAACTTGGTAGATCCCAAGGCGTATGGGTCTTGATTGTGTATTCCAAATTTCAGGCAAATCTGTCAAACAGTTGCAAAGTTATTAAGGTGCAAAATTTTGGGTTTAACATGTAAATGGCTCCTCAACCCTAACTATGGTAGCACTACTGTGCTACCATAATATATATATATATATATGTGTATGTAGCTGTGGCCATGTGCTTCCATTTATAGGACAACAGTGACCAAATTGCCAGAATATCCTTCTTATTACCCCACCTCATGTACCTATTACAGAAAATTTTTGAATCCCCGCCAGAACTTAATTTTGTGCAACTGTAATGCCATTCCAGGCCACAGGTGTGAAAAAACATTTTGGGCAGGATTTGAAAAATGACGCTTATGACATACAGGAGGTGGGGTAATAAGAAGGCTATTTTGAAACTCTGGTGTCAAAATAGTTAACATTTCAAAAGTTGTGAGTGGCCATAGCGAAATTGAAACAAATGATCATAATTTTGGCATTTTGTTATATTTTGACCCCAAATGTTCAACATAGTCTTCTTATGACCCCACCTCATACACCCTGTAGGTGAAAATTTTCAGATCCATACCAAAATGCCATTCCATGCCACAGGTGCAAAAACATGTTTCAGACAGGATGTGAAAAATGACAGCTGTACTGTTCATGAGGTGGTATGAAAAAATGGCTATGTTGAAAATTTGGACTCAAAATATTGTAAATTACCAAAGTTATGGACATGTGTAGAAAAATTTCAATGGACGCTCATAACTCTGCCATTATTTTTGGAATTTGTACACCAAATTTTCAACACAGCCTTTGTGGGACCCCACCTCATGAACACTGGCACTGCCATTTCATTAATCGGGCCCAAAAGGTGATTTCATGCAGCAACTGCGAAATCACCTTTTGGGCCCAATTAAAGAGATGGCAGTTCATGAGGTGGGGTCCCAAAAGGGCTATGTTGAAAATTTGGTGTAAAAATTCCAAAAAATGGCAAGGTTATGAACCTAAGTTCAAAACACTATTAAAATACATTATAGTGCACTTACTGTACCTTTATTCTTTAGTTCGCTGTTCAGCTTTGAAGAGTGCAGACGTGTCCCAGTCCATAGAAGATGACAGGTCCTTGACCTCCAGTGGTAAATGTAGAGTAAGGGTGTGTGTGTGGGTGGTGGATACCCAGTGGGAGGGGCTGGATGGGGGAGGGGTGGCGGGGACAATGAGGGACTTTTTTTTTCAGGTTTGAAGAAAAAATTTAAAAGACGTTGAGGGACTGCTTTCTTTTTTTCAGATGTGCATGAGTAACATAAAGATTTGGGGACACTGGGGGCAGGCTCCCCAGTGCCTCACACTGCTGGGAGGAAATAAATGCCGACACGGGGATTGGGCCCCCCCAATGTCAGCTCATTAGTAAAGCAATGGGCTGCAGGGGCAGGGATCATCCGACACCGGTCATCCCAGTGTTAGAATACATAAATTAAATAGAAAAGCAGCAGGGGGCAGCGATAGGAGGGTGGGTGGCTACTAGACAGCAGGAAAAGGGGCCAGTCAGGAGTGCCAACTTTTAGGAACCTTTGTGAGTGCTCACTGCCAGGGGGCAGTATTTTTTCTATGGCCAGTTGCCAACATGGGGATTAGGCCCCCCAGACGTTGGCACATGAATAAAGCAATGGGTGGCAGGGCGGGGTCATCCGATACAGGGGGGTGGGCATCCTGTTGTCAGAATATATAAATGAAATAGAAAAGCAGCAGTGGGCGGTGATTGGAGGGTAGGGGGCCACTAGACAGCAAGGAATAGGTAGACAGTGATCAGGGAGTGAGGGGTTCCACTAGACACCAGGGAAAATGGGGGCTGCATAGCTACAGCTGAAGGCTCCTCTGGCTAAGCTGGGCACCTGAGATTTTGGGTGACCAGAAAAGGTTTTTCTGGCCATTATTTAAAAAAAACAAAGGTTAGAATCTAGCTAAACGGGGCCCGTTTAACTAGATTCTGGTGGGGTATTTTTTAAATGACATTTGTATGTATTTCCCAGATGTGTTAGTTTATGAAAAAAACACAAGATGATGGCTCGCGAATAAAGATTTTCTCCTCACGAAAAAGGATTTCAGGTTATGCGAAAAAGGAACGCTCTCGCAAGACTCAATCCTTTTTTGCGAGATCAAATCCTTTTTTCACAAAAAATACATCTATCCTGAAAAATTGACTTCCCATAGTATATAATGGGAACTTAAAAACTTAATAACTTTGGAGCAGTATAATATTTTTGCACTAAACTAACAGTGGCAATTCTGCTACCCAAGTTCTTTATACCGTAAAAAAATCACAACAAAATTCAACACCATCTGGCCACAAGGCGAGGAGGAAAAAACTGCAGAAAAGGTGGACTTTTTACTTTTTTTCACTATATGGGTCTCAGAATCTGCACATCTGACTGAAACAAAACTTGCCACATCAAGCGATCTACCCCACAGGACAGTGCGTACCAAATTTTGTGCAAATCAGTTGAACGGTTGCAAAGTTATTAAAACGCAAAATTTGAGGTTTAACACTAAACATGTTTCTCAACCCTAACTATAGATACTATATATATATATATATATATATATATATAATGGTAGCACGGTAGTGCTACCATAGTTAGGGTTGAGGAGCCATTTACATGTTAAACCCAAAATTTTGCACCTTAATAACTTTGCAACTGTTTGACAGATTTGCCTAAAATTTGGAATACATGATCAAGACCCATACATCTTGGGATCTGCCAAGTTGTGTACCAGTCAGATACACGGCTGTGGAGTTATTAAGTGTGATCTGCGCGTGCGTTTACGCTTTTTCTGGAATTCTATGGTCACGCCTACAGGTCACACGGTTTGCACGACCGGCCCAAAATCTTCAGGGAACATGTGGCCAGGGTCTCTGATGTGCCTTTCAAAGATTTTGTGAAAAATATTAAACTGTTCAAAAGTTATGGCAGTCCGAACTTCTGTTTTTTTCCCATAGGATAACATTACGGCGTTCGCCGTGCCTTTGAGGGTCCGTATCTCGAAAACGGTGTGAGATACGGAGTTTTTGTCAAAAAATTATAGCCCCAAGCATATAAAACTAGCCAGGAGAGTGATAATACATATGACTTTTACATTTTTTTTCTATGTCGTAAGGTTACTGAGATATAAGCAATTTACTATTACAACTACTGATTTTTGTGTTCCGAGAGTCATTATTTTGCATACATTCTTTCTACTCACTGTCTTTCTCTATATAGCTTTTGGGGAAAACCAGCCTGTGCGCTTACATTACTCTTACCATTACTGTTTCTGCTTGCGGTTCCGTACCCGTTTCACTTACCGTTCACATTTACGCCACCATGTGCGTTACCCTTTGCGTTTTCATTTGCGGTTGCGTTTCCGTTGTTTTTAACATTTCTGTCTACAGTACTGTTCCTCTTTCTGGTTTGCTTTGCATCACCATGCGCATTATGATTTGCGTTTGTGGGCACAATGTTACAATGCGACAAGACATCCCCCCCGCGCTCCCACCGCTGCATTACATTCACTATTTCTCATTATCATTCTCAAAAAGAAGGGAAATTAGAGGCAAAAAACTCCATTTAATGTATCAGTTAGGGTTGTTCCACAGTGACAAAAGTGAGGAAATTCGATGTTAGGGTTGAAACCCCTTTGCACCCTCAGCCCACCCCCAACTGGAATCGGGTGTCATTGGGGTCATCGGTCCTAATTGTCACCCCATTCTCCTATTCCTCAGCTTCTTTCCACATGTGATGGTGACACTTAGGCCGATGACCCCAATGTGCACCCTGATTTCAGTTGGGGTGGGCTGGAGGGGTGCAAAGGGGTTTCAACCCTAACATCAATTTCTCCACTTTTTGTCGCTGTGGAACAACCCTAACTGATGCATTAAATGGAGTTTTTTGCTCTTATATATATATATATATATATATAAATCACATATGCCCCCCACAATGCAAAGCATCATGGGCTGCATATGCAAATCACCACAGAATGTTATGCTGGTCCAACTTTAAGCAGAATTGCATGGTGCCGAAAGGCCTCTCACACAGTTTGCAAAGGGTGCTAACAGAAGACATAGACACGTGTTTCGTCCTACCAGGACTCATCAGTATGCCTCGTCTGTTTGACACCCCAGTGGAATGGACCAGCTACCCTATAGGCAGTGTGCCTGGGATATATTGTGGTGAACATATGTGATATGTGGGGGGCACATGTGATTTTGTATTTTCTTGAAACTTGGCTTCCCAGCCAAATGCCCTTTGGGGTAACCCTTGCCTCAGTGTTTGAGCACAGAGGTTCTTTGTCTTTTAAATGTTTTTTTATTTTAATGGGTTCACCACAATATATCCCAGGCACACTGCCTATAGGGTAGCTGGTCCATTCCACTGGGGTGTCAAACAGACAAGGCATACTGATGAGTCCTGGTAGGACGAAACACGTGTCTATGTCTTCTGTTAGCACCCTTTGCAAACTGTGTGAGAGGCCTTTCCGCACCATGCAATTCTGCTTAAAGTTGGACCAGCATAACATTCTGTGGTGATTTGCATATGCAGCCCATGATGCTTTGCATTGTGGGGGGCATATGTGATTTTGTATTTTCTTGAAACTTGGCTTCTCAGCCAAATGCCCTTTGGGGTAACCCTTGCCTCAGTGTTTGCGCACAGAGGTTCTTTGTCTTCTATATATATATACAGATGTGTATATTAGGGTGAAAATAAACGATTTACATGAGGGAGGGGGTAGGACCAAAATTCACAAGTGGGGAAGCCACATATTTTCACCTAATACATTGCATGGCCACTTTTGCCCACTTATGTTTACCAAAGAGCAGAAGCTGGTACAAAAGAAAAAAAACATCAGTGTTGATGTTTGCTAGGTGTTGATCTCTTCCATCCCCACAATTACTGATGTGTTTTTAAAACATTACATTTTTACTGTTTTAGCTTTTTCCCTCCCACCCCACAAGCTGTTCACTGTGGTTTTGTTAAGTAGCAGCTTTTTGTTTTGTTCTGTGATGTTTTAAGAGGGTGAGAGAATCTGTGATGTTTTGAGAAGGTGAGAGTGAGAAAGAGAGAGACTCTTTTACAAGGGGGAGAGAGAGAGAGAGAGAGAGAGAGAGAGAGAGAGAGAGAACGAGAGTTCTCAATTAGCTGGAGCTGGGAGAGAATGTACTGAGCTCTTAGTGGAAGCTGGGGAGAGAGTGTACTGTGGTCATGGCTGAGCAGGGGAGAGAAAGAGTATGATTTTGAGCATGCAGTGAGAACAGCAACTGGTAGAAGATAATGGCAGAGTTGGGGTGACTGACGAAACAGAGGTGCAACATTTTTTTGAAATGTAAAGCTGATTAACTGATACAGGAAATACACATTGCAAGCATGAGCATCATATTATAAATAGCATGAAATAACACATTTGACCACATCACCCAAATATGAATCCATCAGTCCTTTACACCTGATGGTAGTATTTCCATAAGTGCTACTGTTTTAGATAATTAAGGGTTAACTGCTTGTAACGTGCCTGAATTAAAAAATTAAAACTTTTGTTTTCTAAGCTGAAACAACTGTGAATCAATAGAATGAATAACCTGTGCATTGTGATCAGTCCCTTATATAAGTGAAAAAGAGACAAAAGTATATGGTCTAAGTTTATACTTTGTTTTCTCCAGGTTTCATTATACTCAACATTTTTTTTCTGTTTGCAAGGTCATAGTAAAAATTCTACAATTCCTTCTATAAAAGCTGACCCAATACAAATAAACCTTTGATGTCCTCCCAGTGCTTGCAGACTTCTGGCTGTCTAGAATTAAATGTGTTGTTCTGTGAATGTAATAAAGCAGTGATAGCCTCCATTCCTTTTATCTGCTCAGATAGTTTCCGCCAGTCTGATTGTTGTGAACAGGTATCTGTTAGACATCTATGCTTAATTGACTGCCCTGCTGCTGCTATATAGAGAATAATGTATAGGCAACTGTGTGTTATGGATTTTCTTTACACACCTGAGGTGTGTGATGACCCATAAACCTCAAGAGTGAAGCTTGAGAGGTTTATGAGGTCATCATACACCGAGGGTGTGTAAAAAAAATACATAAAAAACAGAGTTGCTTATGCTTTATTTTTTATACTTACTGGTGCATGGAGTCTTCTGGTAGCAAGAGCAGTCAGATCAGCAGGGTGGGATGAGTTTGTTGGCCCCCTTGCAACAGTACCCATTTTGGTGAATTTGTCATTTCCAGTTGGTGGAAGACAGCGTAGTGAAGCTGCAGTCAGTGGCACAAGTTTATCTTTTTTTTTAAGTTTTTCTGTGACTGCCACTCAGCCAGATGATAGGGAGTGAACAAAAACTGTCCAGATCAGCACTCGTGGAATCCAAACTGAATGAAAATAGTATTAAACTTTTATTGTGGCTGTCTGCCCCACAGCAACCATCTTCCAGTGCTTCGACCCTAACACAAGGTCTTCCTCAGGGGGAGGAAGACCCTGTGTTAGGGTCGAAGTGCTGGAAGAAGGTTGCTGTCGGGCAGATGGCCACCATAAAAGTTTAATACTTTTTTTATTCAGTTTGGATTCCACGAGTGCTGATTTGGACGGTTTTTGTTTACTTCATGAGGCTGGCAGCCTTGTTCAGGCACCGCTTGCTTTATCCAGAGCGCATCTATATTATTTCTTCTTAGATGATAGGGAATGCCTGTGTGATGCATTGTAGACTGCTGTGAGCTGTTAATGGTGAGTGGACATTACTAGCAGTCTCAGGACAGGCATTCCCGTTTGAATACAGGGCTGCAGAGAATGTGTTCTGAAAACAGCATAATAACCAGGCAACCCAGTTATTATGGCATTTGAAACATGGCTCTAGTCCATGTATTGCCAGTAATTATTATAAGATAAAACAAGTATCTTTTGTCCCCCTTATTAGCTCCTATTGGTGGGTGACCAAGCATCAGATCTGCAAAGGTTGGAGGGCTTGGTAGTTTAAGGAGTTTTGTATGGTCAATCCCAGATTAGTCCAAAAAGACTATGTTCACATTCCCAAAATACATTTTGTAGGGGATGGGAGAGGTGCTCCTTATCACACACCCTCTCCACCATTTGTAGGTGTTGGCAGTACCAAAATGGAAAGAGTTAGATGGAGTTATGAAGAACCTAGAAACTATTTTCCAATGAAAATCTTGCCAGAACCCAGCTGCCGTTGTTTGGTGCATCCCTTGCCAGATTTGTCTACATTGTTGTTGCGTTAAGGTAATGCCAGCTTCAGCCTCAAACCTTTGCTGTATCTGGTCAATACTGAAGTTTTCTCCCCTCCAGGTACTGTATATCATTTGGAGATAAGAGATTTCTCTCCAGTACGCTGTGAGCCTTAAAAAGACAGATTTCAGAAGTCCTGGTCATTCTGCTGCAATCCCTTTTGTAGTGATTATTTGTGTATTATCTCCCTTCACTGCAAGTATCTGAAGTGATCCCTATTGTGAAATACCGAACTCTCGTTGCAGCTGAATAAAGCTTTTAATAGCTTTGTGTTCTAAGACAAACTGACTTAAGAAAATGAATCCTAAGCATTCCCTCTGCTGAAAGGTAATATCAAATAATGCAGGGAGAAAGTCTGGGCCACATTGTATGGGGATCCAATGCCACTGTGGGCATCTCACATTCAGTCTACTTTTAATATTAATCCATATTTTCAGGGTATGTTTAGTCCACCTGTTATGGATACCTGAAAAGTCTTTAACTGTAAGGCACGAGGGAAGATATTTAATTCTGAAACTGTCATAACGCCTTTCTCAGAGGTATACAACCTACCTCATCCATATCTCTTCAAGGGGAACAGTCAGTACTAAGAGCCTCACACCCAAGTGTGGGGTTGCTCCCAATTTGCACTTTGAGTGGAGAAACATTTTTCGCAGTATAGTAAATTGTATGAAGTTAATTTTGCTGACTGGCAAGCTGACATTTTCTGTAACTGCAAATCACAGAATCCCCTGCAGCTGACATCAGATGAGAGCTGCAGCAGTGAGAGATTCAATAGCCTGTAGTGCATATTAAAGCTTTTATAAGCTCCAGTCAGATATATGCTGATTCTGCTCTTCTCCAGGGGCTAAGTGCAGTCCTCTGTTTATTTATTTAAATGTTTTACCAGGTGGGCGTACTGAGCAGACTACCGCTCGATTCCAGATGTGACCTGGGGGGTGGGTAACAAAAGAGTAAACATAGACTAGAAATACATCAATAATATAGGAGTACAAAACAGCAAATGCATAGGTACAGGGCATATTGAGAACAGAAATTCAGAAATACAGAAATACAGACACAACCTGGATACAGACAGTATTTAGGTTGTAGAAATTGTATATCCAGTGGTACAAATCCAGCCATGACAACAATGGAGTTACACAGGCAATAAGCAGCAGTACATAAACAGAGGAGTAAGAGTTAAGGTACATCACATTTTTTCCAGAGGTACTCTGGAATTGAAATTTAAAATTTAAAATTTAAGATTATTATTTTTTTTAAATAAACTAGCCTACACAAGGTCAGGTGGGAAAATTAACAGCTTTTGTCAAAAGGTGGGTAGTCCAAAACCCCACACTGGTGTGGTGACAGCTGTCCTGGATTGGGGTCTCAGGCTCGCCAAGGTAATTAGTAAGCAGGCTAGGTACACGCACATGAGGAGCAGAAATGGGCTTTGAGGAGGGAGTTAAGTTCATTGGCATAAGTGGCTTGCTGAATGGCCAGTGGGAGAGAATTCCATAGTTTGAGCATACAGTACGATATGAGAAAGCAGCTTGTTCTGAAGTGGTGGCCATATGTGGGATGCTCAAAGAACAGGAGTCGGTGTTTCTGAGGGAGTGCGAGGGTGGAGGAGGAGCAGACAGGGCACTAGAGAGATACGGGGGCAGTGACTGGGTCCAGAACTTTGCTGTGAGTGTAGCGCAATGAGACAGCCTCCTATCATGCAGGGAAGGGAAGTGTAAGTTCTTTTTATACTTCATTTTATTATTCCTTAAGAGAATAGTGATTGACAATACAATTTTATTCCATCATACAAAGACCATAAGAAAGGAAATATACCTTATTAACATAGTAAAGCATAAACAAAGGAATTTTTTATAGTTTTTTTGGGGGGGGTATAAAAGAAAAAAACAAAATTATTCATGAACTTACTAAAACTTGTTCATTCCTTCAATAATTTTATCTTGTTTGTGCTCCATGCTTTAACCCCCCACTTAAGAAATAAAAAGCTATAGTTAGATACCCTTTTAACTTTGGAATAACCCCCTTCCCACTGAATTAATTTCAAAGCTCATCAGAATATGGTAAATGAAAAGATGTAAATACTTAAATCATAAGACAACAGTCAGCACCCAAATTTCCTTCTTTCCAAAAAACAAAATTTTTAAATGTTCACTGGGTAATATTCTGTGAGTTTGGCCTCTTGATCATTCATATCCAAACCAGTATCATCAGGTAGTCTCACATTCGTCTCAAAAAAAGCCTTAGCTGAATCAATGTCCTCGAAAAAATACATTTTCTCCTGGAACAATATTTTAAGCCTTGCAGGTGCTAACAAACTAACAGCAAGTCCAACTTCTTTAAATTCACTCATAATCAGGAGAAAACACTTATGTCTCCACTGCATTTGCAAACAAAGTCTGGATACAGATAAAACCTTTGACCATCATAGAAACATTTTTTTATAGTATGGGCCAGTTGTAGCAGCTTATTACGATCAATAAGATTACAAAAATTTAGGATAATAAATCTTGCCTTTTGGTCCCTCATAGGTTCTTTTGCTGGATGACTAGGAGGCCTGTAGACACTCTCAAGTACCAGTGGAGATTTCAGCGTGAATACTGAGGTCAAAGCATTTTCCACAGTCACCTTTAAATCAGATGTAGAAATAAAGGTAGGGAAACCTATTAATCGTAGGATTCTCCTCAGAGCATTATTTTCCAAACGCTCTAACCTTGAAGCTTGAGCCAACTGCTCATGTAGTGAAGCGTTAACTGCACCCTCTAAAGTTAAAGTTCTGGTGGTTAGGGCTTTGATCTCATTATTGGTATTTCCTTACAGCAAGTTCCGTGTTCTAGAGCCTTTTCTCCTTCACCAAGCAGCGGGAAATAATATCGTCCAGCGAAGTCTGAATCTTTGAAGTTGACTGATGTGCCTCTGCTTGAAATTCAGTAAGGAGTGACTGAATTGAAGCCAAAGTTAGTTTACCCTCTTTGGGTTTGGCACCCTGCTCCGAGCACGCCTGCACTACGGGAGGGGTCCTAGCTCCGGCCATTGCAAGAGAATCTTCAGACCCTCGCACCAAACCCCTCTTCCTGAAAGTTTGGGAGATAGAAATTTATCCATCAGCGCTTTACAAATGCGGTAACTCCATTAGTGGTTCCCGAAAGAAAAACTTAAAACCTATATAGGTTTTAAAATCGTTATTTAACCGAGTTTGTTAGAAAACCACAGAGCTCCAAACAAACATGACTTCCTTGTAAAACAGCTCAGCTGGGAGGTGTACGTTCTGATAGAGGGAGTGTACTGTGAGTGTACTGAGCCCAGGGAGGACAGCAGGACCAGCAAACAAAAGGTCAAAGCTTAGAAAAACTCTTAACATGCATTGCAGGCTGTTGAATCTCCTTGTGCTGCAGCCCTCCTCTGGGGTCAGCTTGGAAGTTAGAAGAATCAATCTGATGCAATCTACTATACTGCAGTAAACAGCTGCCATGTTTACAATGCTGCAGTGCTCCGGAATTTGCAACACTTCACTTCTGCTGCGATGGCTGCAGCAGCTCAATTTCATGTTTACACAGCCCATGCTGTCAGTTGCTCCAACAGGGCTGTACATGGTGGCCAGGTTGTTCCCCCCTTCCAGATGTGTCAGTGACAAGTTGCGATGTGCCTTCTGGCACTGAAGCACCAGAAGGCTCTTGCCCTGTTTGACACACCAAAGTTCAGCAAACAACATTTTTCACAAGCAGAAAGAAAGATAAACTCAGGAAAGTGCATAAAAATGTAAAACTAAGGGCTAGAAGTATAACAAATTAAGATTATAAAGTGAGATTGCAATACTGAGCATGAACGAATGCATATGCATGTCCCGGGGGGACAGAGGATATGCATATGCATTCAGCCATGCCCAGTAGCACAGTCCCAGTACGACCTTAATTTATAATACTTCCAGCCCTTGTTTTACATTTTTATACACTTTCCCGCATTCAGCTTTCTTTCTGCTTGTGAAAAATGCTGTTTGCTGAACTTGGGTGTGCTAAACCATGCCTCAGAGAAGCTCAAGGGGCCACCGGAGGATGCTGGGAGAGAAGACATGCAATCGGAGTGAGTGCTGCAGATTGTCTACACCACGTGTTTAATGCGCTGTCAGTCACTTGGTCCGGTATGCATCCCCTCTCCTGAGTCACATCAGAAACCCGATACAAAGGGGGCTTAGGTTACGCCCCTAATTGTCTACACCATGGACTATGAAGCGCATCAACCCATGCACATAGGTTGATGCACTTTAAAGTTGGCAGTGTAAACAGGGCTAGTAAGTACAAAAATTGTTTTGCACACAAAGTTTAAATTAGGACTAGCTCCATGCTTGGATGTGGGGCTGTTAGTGCTAGTGTTCCCCTTTAACATATCTATGATGTATTTTAGTTGAGATGCTTCAAAATAGTGTTTAAAACTGAATAGCACCTCTTTCCTTTTTCCTTATTAAAGTGTCCCATTTAATTTAGGGTCTCTTTCCATTCTCTGTAAGTTTACTAAGCATTTTCTTTCAATTATAACTAGTTAGTTCTTGGAATGGGTAAAGGTAAATAGCATGTGTGAATAAAAATAAATTTTAACAGACTCCAGTTTTGACATGAAGGACATTGGCATTGATTGCTATCTGTTGAGATCAGTAAAGACTGCTTGCTTCAGTGGAGCATAATTAAAAATGTACAGAGAGTGTAAGTCTACAGGTATTTGAGTGCCCAGATATTGTTCCTTGGTCATGACTGATCTTGAATTAGTTGTTTATGTTGGGGTGAGGGGTTATACTGCCAATGACAAATAAGACTTTGGTGTAATCCTTATCCACTTTAAAACTAGATATGCCACTAAATGTATCCAGGAGTTTAACAAAATAGGTCATTAAATTCTGTGGATTCTTGAAATAAATCAATGTAGTATCAGCATATAATAGTATGTGATTATTCTGTCCCTCAAGTGTGCTACCTATTATTCTATGTGTTTGTCTAAGCATTGCTGCTAGACATTCCATACTAATGGCAAAGAGGAGTGGGGACACAGAGCTCCCTTGCCTTGTCCCCCTCTCTACTTGAAAGAAATCTGATAAAGTGCCATTCACCTGGACTCTTCTTCTGGGGAGGTAGCATCTGAAATCCAATTCAATTTTTCTCCAAAGCCCAATCTGTGCATTATGGAATTTAGATATGTCTAATTAAGGTAATCAAATGTCTTGTTTGGTATCTATCAGGAAGACTACCTGAGGACTGCCTGGGGGTATTTATGAGAAAGAATATTAAACAGATGCCTAATATTAATATCATGGTGTCTAATTCAGGATAAAACCTGACTTGTCTGGGTGTGTGGTATTACCAATCATTAGCTTAAGATGATTAGTTAATATTTTTGTGAATAGTTTCATATCTTGATTTAGACACGAACTGGGTCAGAAAACTAGATATCTCTCCTTTTGCCAGGCTTCGGTGATATCAAGACCACAGCTGCATTCCAGGAATCATATACTTTTCCTTCTGTTTGACATGCTCTAAAAGTCTATACAGAATGAGGACAAGCTGGTCTATGAATGATTTATAAAAAACAAATGTCAAACCCATCAAGTCTTCGGGCCTTTTTGCTTTTAGTGTCCCTTATAGCTGCAATAAATTCCACATCTGTAATTGGTTGTTCTGGGGTGTCTCTTTCTATTTGTGTTAACTTTGGCAAAATAGTCTGATCTATAAAGTCCTGCATGCTACTGTCTACTATTAGTTTGTCTTTATCTTCTGTAAACAGATCCTTATAAAAGGTTTGGAAACATTGAGCAATTTTATCTGGTATTATCCACACTGTTCTAGAGTCATCATGAGGATCTTTTGTCTGTGGTACCATCCTATCTGCTTCTATTTCCTTCAATCTCTAGGCCAATTTTGAGGCCTTTCCTACTACCTCATAACATCTGTGGTTAGGTAACTTGGATAGCCCTCTGCTCTTCTTTCAATTAATTTGTTCAGCTCCTACCTGAGTTTCTGTAACTCTATTTTCTGAGCCCCTTCCTCTTTTTTATGTTGTTGCTCCAGGACCTTGATTTTTGTTCTCCAAATTGGCTTCTGTTGGCAGTCACTGCTTCTTTTTACCGGTGGCAATACAGTAGAATCCCGATAATCCAAACCTCGGTAAACCGAAAATCCCTATCTAACAAACTCAGGCTGTGTCGCCCGAGTTCTCCACTGTTTTTCAATGGAAGTGTTGTGTTGAGTAATACAGCTGTAACCATTGTCCATCACTTGTGTAGCACACCACAGTTGTTTGGAGTTGTAAACGCACCAACACTGTATATAAGAGTCTAGCACTGGTTGACATGTAGATAGGAACATACATCATGTCAGGGAAATGGAAGCACACTGTGCTTACTGTAGCACGAGAGTTGAGGATCCTGGAGTGCTTAGAAAATGGCAAAAGACCTGTTGTGCTAGCAGCAGAATACAGAATTGGAAAGTCCACTGTCACAGACATAAAGGATGCGAAGGAAACGCTTCGGTCCTTCGTAATGACTATGGAAGGCTTCTATAACACAGAGAACCATAAGAACATGCAGCAGTGTGCAGAAGATAACTGGGATGCTGCAGTTTGTCTATGGTTCCGGCAGGAGAGGGAGAAGGGCACTCCAATCTCTGGGCCAGTTCTCAAAGAAAAGGCTCTAATTTTTTACAACAACCTTGGTTGCCAGTTCTCCTTTGTAGCCAGCGATGGCTGGCTAGATCATTTTAAAAGGAGGCATGGCATAAGACAGTTGTTGCTTTGCGAGAAAAAATTAAGTGCCACTGAGGACAGTATCGAGCCATTCACTGAACAACTACTTGAAACTATGCACCAACAATCCATTGGTCTCGATCAGCTTTATAATGCTGATGAGACAGGATTGTTTTGGCGATGCCTGCTAGACAAAACATTGGTGGGTGGATCAGAGAAAGACGCCCCAGATTTTAAGAAGCAGAAGGAGAGAGTGACTATTCTGGGCTGTACTAATGCTACCGGCAGTCACAAGCTAACCCCCTACTCATTGGCAAGTCAAAGAAACCAAGGTGCTTTAGACATGTAAACATGAGCAACCTCCCAGTCCAATATGAGTCCCAAAGAAATGCTTGGATGGACTGTGGTATTTTTGTGAATTTGTACAAGAATTCATTTGTGCCTAGTGTGAAGCGATTCCTTCATTCTAAAAACCTCCCAGTAAAAGCGATTCTGCTTCTAGACAATTCTCCTGCCCACCCTGAAATGCCTGTTATAAAAACATGAGATGGCATCATATCCTGCTTGTTTCTCCCCCCAAACACCACCTCTAAACTTCAGCCATGTGACCAAGGCAGTTTGGAGATTTTTAAAAGAAATTATCATAGGAGATTTCTGCAAACAGTTCTTGATGACTGCAATCACGAGGTGCCTTTACAAGACATTATCAAGTCACTTACGCTTAAAGACACTGTTTACATGGCTGGTGAGGCATGGAATAATGTGCAGGCAGAGACAGTAGCGAAGGCTTGGACTAAGTCAGGGCTACTTGAGAAACAACAGCCGCTCATCGACTGGTGCAAGCTGCCCACCAGAATGTAATAGAGAATTTTTGTGCAGTTTTAAATATCATTAGGCAACAAACAGTTAGTCAAAAAACAAATATAGGAAAAACATTGGGTAAGGAATACGGCCTCATGGTATGATAGAGAATGTAAAATAAAGGGAGATATTAATAAGGCAAGGAGAACTGCAATAAATATTCCAGATATAATGCTTTATAGGGGTTTTGCGGCAATGAAAAAAGAATATCAGAAAGTTTTAATTAAAAAGAAAAGAAAGTATAGTGAATATACATGGGGAAATTGCAACACTCTATAATGCAGAAAGATAATAAGCAATTCTGGATGTTAATTGCATATGTAGAGGCAAAAATATCAAGCAATATTGAAGCTTTGATCCCCGAAAACAATGGATAGATTTTTACAGTGAACTTTATGAAGAACCATTGATTTCTGAGAGTTTAAATCTTCAGCCTCTAACAAATATTGGTGATAACTCCACTCAAAATTTAATTTGGAAAAAATTAACGGCAGATGAAATAAAACAACATATTAATAACCAAAAGAATAACAAGGCACCTAGAGTAGACGGCATTCCCGTAAAAACATTTAAAATTAACATAGATTGGTGGACGTAAATCTTGCTTGTTGTTTTTAATAAGATAATAGAAAATAAAATAATCCCAGATGATTATCCAATATCAGAGGTTATTCCGCTGTTTAAAAAAGGGATAGATCATTACCAATAAATTATAGACCCATTTCCTTAATTTGTATTCCGGCAAAAATATTTTCCAGGGTAATATTAGAACGACTGCAGGAATGGATGGAGCTTAGAGGAGTACTCATTGAAATTCAATTTGGATTTAGAAAAAATAGGGGTACAGTTTCATAATATATTCATTGTAGATTATCTGGTTAAGCATAAAAAACCAAAAAATGGTGGACTATACAGTTGCTTTCTGGATCTGAAGCAAGCATTTGATAACGTCAATTGGGAGACTCTTTGGAAAATCCTATCAGCATGGGGGAATGCCCCCAACTTATTAGAGCTAATTGTCACTTTACATAACACCACAATAAGATTTAGGGTCACTAGAAATGGTGAATATACATCAAAAATAGCAGTCAAAAAAGGGTGTTAAACAGGGCTGCCTATTAGCCCCAGCCCTGTTTAACTTTTGTATAGATCAGATTACCAGAGAGTTAAACAGATATGAAACAAATGCACCAAAAATAGATGGCAATAAAATCAGCCTACTGGCTTACACAGATGATGCAGTACTTTTATCTAAAACAGCGGGAGGTCTTCAAAAAGCAATAAACACAGTTGTTAATGTCCTCCAGAAATTGACGTTAGAAATAAATGTTGAGAAAACAGAGATTATTAAAATGAGGCAACGGTGTAGAAGACCATGTGTTTGGAAAGTAAAAGATTCAAGGCTGCAGGAGATAAAATAATACACTTATCTGGGGGATTAATAACCAACATATTAGATCGGTATAAACATACAGACTATAATAAAAATAAAGGGAAACAAATTGTTTTGGCTCTGAATAGATATGGTAAATCATTTATTAATAACTCTTTTGAGGCAACATGCAATGCATTTACAGTAAAGACAAAAGCAGTGATGCTATACGCATCGGAGATATAGGGGGTGTGAAGATAAGGTGAAAGTATTAGAGCCAGTTCAAAATATATTCATTAGAATTAACCTGGGCCTACCAACTGCAGTATCTGGTAGCCATTTAATATTGGAAACAGGTTTACACTCTTTGGTTTTATCTGCAAAAATACGAGCTTCGTATTATTGCAAAAAGATGGTAAAAAATGAGGATATTACCTTAAGGTATGCTTGTTGGATGGAGGACAGAAAATTATATGGGGATGGTTTTGGTTATAACTCATGGTTTAAAAAATTTGATACAGAAATTAGAAAAGCAGGATTGGAGTCTCTATATAATGTCAGCTCTTTAGTAGAAATAGATATGTATGTAGAACAGATAAAAAATAGATGGATAGATATTCAAGTTCAGGAAGACCTTGCAAAAGTTAATTCTTCTTCCCTGTTTGTATTTTATCAAACAGTAAAGGGAAACTGGGGCCCCCAAAATTATGTGACTTGGTGTCAAGACTCTCTACATAGAAATATATTTGCTAGACTAAGGTTTAATATTCATATGAATTGTCGAGCCCAAATACTATCATGGGATAAAATAAGTAAACAGCAAATGTGTAAATGTAGTAAACAGATTCTAACAACTGACCATCTGCTATTAGATTGTGACTTGTTGAAAGCTCTCAGGGAAAAATGGATTAATCCTCTATTACAGAATATTCATGGTAAAAGGAGAGAGGACATAATTTTAAAACTATTGGATGGAAATGCAATGAGATATTCTCATCCCGTAATATGCTTTTATCTTGATGTGTGTAATATTGTGAAATTTTATTAAGCAGAAATGTATTTATTTTTTGCGAGTTGAAATATTTATTGGATTGCTTGTATGTTTTGAAGAATATTCAGTTTCTGTCCTTTGGAATATACACTGGTTGATTTTAACAATACCATTTATTCATTCATTCATTCAAGCTGCCCACCTGATGACCCTGTTGCCATGGAGAGATGAACAGATACTGAGGACCTAACCGAGCTTGAGAGCAAACTCACGTTAAGCATCTCCAAGGAAGCGATAAATGAGTGGGTGAACTGTGACCTGGACGAAGTTGGTCACAAACATTTGGACGACGACATGATTGTCACAGCAGTCACAGGTCAGAAAACACGGCAAGGAGAGGGTGAGGGTGGAAACGACGGTGGTGAAGGGGATGAGGAGAACAAACCAGACGGCCAGACTAAGGTTCCTAGCCACAGTGTAACAGAGGAATGCTTCAATAAATGGTTACTGTGGCTAGAAAACCAGGAGGAATGCAACCCAATGAACTTACTGCTACTATGCAGTCTACAAGCAAAAGCCACGCAAGCACGGTTGTGCACTCAGAAACAAAAGCCCATCATGGAGTGTTTTAAATGAATACTGTACAGTGTTGCTGCTATAGTCTCAGTCTCTGTCACTAACAGTAAGTCACAATAAGCACAAGTACACAAGCATATATATATATATATATATATATATATAAAATAACGCACTGTACCTGCACAAGCACTAAACAAAACACACACACACAAAAAAAATAGAAACCAGAAAAATCAAACTCCCTCAATTACGAACTCCCGATTATCTGAACTAAACTTATGTTGCCCAAGCAGTTCGGATAATCAGGGTTCTACTGTACTGATTTTTCTCCTCTGTATAACAGACTTTAAGGTGTCCCAAATCACCTGATCTGAACTATCTGATTTTTATTTAGAGCATAAATCTCCTGAATATTCTTAGAAGCTGTGTCCTTAAAGGCAGTGTCATTTAAAAGGGAGTGATTTTCCACGGACCAGTCAGTGCTACTGTTATTGAAACTGGGGCATGGGCAGACTGGGGGATTTGATATTTCTTACTGTTATCAATTATATGGAGATATGCCTTAGGTATAACAAAAAGACCTATATATAAATATTCCTGTTGCGCATGCATAAAGAAAGAGTAGTCTTTCTCTCACTGGAGAAGGGCTCCCAAGCATCAACTAAACCTAATTGTATTTGCATTGCATTTATTTGTTTTACTAGGAAAAGCTCCATTGAGCAGTGCTCATTTGCAAGGAGGTCCTGGTTAGGACAGGTAAGCAAGCAATAATACCCGACAGGGTGGGCGGTATTGGGCAATACCGGACCAGCCAGGGGCATAATGAGCCTGACGCCACAGGCGGAGGGCCTTATAGCTCCTGGCCGGTCCAGTATTGCCTATACTGCCCACCCTGGAGGGCATTATTGCACTTAGAAAATGGTCCAGCGTATTATATCTCCTTTAAATTAACCAAATTGTGTGATTAGATGTTAACATTCTTAGCTGTTTGATTCTCTTTGTGATAAAATAGTTCATCCACCTGCATTAAAATGCTGTCTTTATTCTTTACATAGGGATGTTTGTGGTACTAGCGGCTCTGTAGATGGTAGTTTGCAGCTGGTTGTGAGGGTACCCCCCCCAAACACACACGCTCTGAAACACACACGCTCTTCCCGTTGTCTGTTTCATTCGGTTGGTAATGTTGCTT
Organism: Neoceratodus forsteri; assembly: GCA_016271365.2. NCBI lineage: Eukaryota > Metazoa > Chordata > Ceratodontiformes > Ceratodontidae > Neoceratodus > Neoceratodus forsteri. The sequence continues at coordinate 706,332,661 of CM028130.1, forward strand.
GCTTGTGGGGAAAACACTGTGACAGTTGGTAATGTTGCTTGCTTGTGGGGAAAACACTGTGGCAGACCGTGGGAATGGCGAGAGCCACTGCCGCGAGGGAGCGCCAATGCCGGCATTCGCAAGTGAACGAAGCACCTCACCTAAATGCAGCCCTTGCTCCCCCCCACCCCACCTTGTCCTCCCCTACCCGTATGAGAGGGCTGCCGTGGAGAAGGACGGCGCTCGGACTGGGCACAGCAGTGAGAAGGAAGCATGAAACAGAGACCACAGGCATACCATCAGGTGATAGAGCAACCGTAAGTGCGTATGGGAGAGTGGGACAGTCAGCGATGAAGGGGACGATAGACGGCGCCACCGAGCGCTGACCGCAGCAATGCAGGAATACTGCCTGAGCAGGAGGGTCAGTGACATTGGGAGATGGAACTGGAGCTGTAAAGCTAGAGTGAGTGAGATTGCTGGCCTCTACAGTGAGATCATGTGATGGGAAAGGTGCGTTGCTGCAGCGGTGAGCGCTACACGTGAGATGGTAACGGTGTTCGCTTTAAATAAAAATGTCTTTGAAGGAAACAAAATGAATGGTACGAAAAAACCCAGGAATGAAATGAAGGGATTGTAGGGTGCTGTGTATTTCATTTGGTGGCTGGCACTGGCAGTCAACTATTGAGCCCTGGGTTGCCAGTGTCCCTCTGTAAGCGATAAGGAAAAAAATGGCGTCGATTTCAAATTTAGTGTGGTGCTCTCAGCCAATGAATAAGTAAGGTGAGCACAATGATATCTGAGTGGTGAACTGGCTGTTTGGTGCTGGTTCTTTTTATTTCCTGAGCGTCTATTGAAAGTTAATGTACCCAACTGGCAGGGGTACCAGCCAATTAGAGCCCAGGAAATAAAAAGACCATTTTCTAATATACATAAATCAATATCACAATATAATAGATCATTACATAAAGGATTATAGAATCCTAAAGCAACAACTACACAACATACACAAGAATGATATGCGGCAGGAAGGAAGAATAAAAGTACATTGACTGTAGTAAATAAAAAACAACCAAGGAATACAGTAGCAGAGTACAATAAAGATGAAAATGATAATTATCCCAGAAGGAACTATCTTTACTGGGTATTTGTTTGTGTTTGTGTTGTTTGAGGTTCTATCTTCTGCTGGTATTAAAGCACAATTCAACTCTCCTCCTATAATAAATAGTTCTTCTTGCAATCTTGCTACTTTTCCAAACATTTCTCTAGAAAAGGGGCTTACTGATTCATACGAACATATGAAAGAGCCACCAGAAGAAGGCCATTTCGGTCTATCGAGTCTGCTCATGTTGCAGGGTCCCCAGCTTATGCTACTGACCCTACCCTCCGCATGAGCAACCCTGAAGCATGAGTGCCACGAAGTAGGAGTGTGGCATCTGTCCTAGTGGCATTGGGGGGGTCTTGGCAAGGTGTCTGCAGGAAGGACTGCAGGCCACGTTGGTCACAGTAATCGAGGCAAAGCGACAGGGGTGGTAAAAATTACACTGCAGAAAGTGAGGGGGGGCTACAACCAAATCAGGGTTGGCCTACATTTGAACAGGGCAACAAGGAAGAGGGCTTGGGCCTACAATACAGGGTGGAAGGAGAAAGCAGCTGATCCTCATCTTGGGTCAGTTTACATTTGTAATAAAGAAATAAGGTAGGAGGGTTTAGGGGATTAAAGGGGACTTGGGGGGACTGTAAGCAGCATCGATTGGGTCACAGCAGATATATATAACTAGGGGCTTGGACAGGCTGAGGAGGGAGTATGTGGGGGAATAGGAGCTGGTACAGAAAACAGGATAGCTGGGAAGGGTGGAGGTGGGGAAAAACAAACATGTACAAGATGCAGGATAGTGAAAGGAAAGTGGTAAGCTGTAACGGTTGTGGGGCTGCAGTCTTTCTGGGGACAGTATGGAGAGCAGGGGGCTGTCCGATGTGCAGCAGCCTGGAGCAGCTCAGGGCAGAGGTAAGAATGCTTAGATGGGAGCTGGAGAAGGTGGGCTGGGGAGTCAGGGAAGCAGGGCAATGGAGGAAGCGGCAGGTGGATGGCAGGCATAGGTTGGGAGCAGGGAGGATAACCTAGTGTCTGGAGATATCACCTCCTCAGAGATCCAGGGAGACCAGAGTGAAGGATTGGCAGGGTAAGGGGAACTGGTAGGACGGTAAGAGGAACAGCAAAAGCTGAAGGGGAGGGACTGGGAAAGGAAGAACAGGGGAGGGATTTGATGATGGAGTGCTCTTAATGAACAGACATGCAACACTAACCAGTATGGGGAGGGGGAATCAGGTGGTGGGGTGGAAGGTTGGGACAAACCAGAGTCAAAGGCTGGAGGTAAGGGGAGGAGAGAGGGGACTAGTCTGGGAAGGCAAGGAGGAAGAGGCAGTCAGGGTGGAGCACAGAATGGAGGGGAAGGAGGGAGGGAACAGGGTAAGAAGGTAGCAAGCAAGGTTAGCCATGGAGGAAGTGGCTTGAGGAGGATGGTGAAGCAGATGGAGGGGATATTATTGGAGGCAACAGGAAGTTAACCAGAGTAGAGAGGGCACAGGTGAGAGAGGAGGTAGCTGATATACTAGGAGAGGAAAGGAGGTTAGAAAGCACAGTTGCAGTGGATGGAAGGGTGGTAATCATTGATGACTCCATATTTAAGGGTATTCACTGGGGGGGGACCCAAAAGCAAGAAAGATGGTGGTTTGTATACCAGGGATGATAATGAAGAAGGCAGGACCAAGAATCAGGGAAGTTGTAAGTGTAACCCCTAGATGGCGCTATCCCAGGGGCTACTACCCCTGCCTGATTTGCCACTAACAGGTTGAGGGGCCTGGATCCAATGGCGGGTGCCTCCACCCAGAGGTCAGGGTTTGCAATAGTTAAACTAATCTGGTCACAGCCCTCTGGGACACTGCAACCCCTTTCTTCCCACTAGTGGCCCACACAATATATCAGAATTATTCTCACAGTATACACTTACCCCAGGTCTGGTTCCGCACTGGGACCTCCTGTGAAATGAGATACAGTGCAACAATCACAGTACAGTACTAACATAGACAAATACCCCAGGCAGTATAACCTTTGCTGAAACAAGCAGCTCTGATTTATTTAGGGGATATAACAAGGACAGGGGAAATCAGGTTAATTAGCTTATCACTCTAATAATCTACCTATGGCTCTGTGCACAGGCCTATCCCTATCAGTTACTGTCCCTGGGTACCCAAGCCCTAGTGGCTAGTCCAAACTGGCGCAGCTGGTAGGGGCCCTTTCCACAGAGAAAAGGAGAATTAAACAGTCAGCAGTACAGTAATTCCATTTGGATTTAATGTGGCAATTCAACAGGGAGCCACCTCAATTAGTACTCAACGACCTCCAAAGAAGATATGGTCCTTCAATGTCAGCAGGGCTCACTTGAGGTACACAAACCCTTCACACATCCATATAAAAGAAAGCACTATACCAGGCAGGCTGCATCTGTATCCCGATCGCAATTACTGCACATACCGGGAGAACACACAGCAGATTCAGTTCCTGACAGACAGAGGTAATTTTCAGCAATTCTCCAGTCTTCTGCAGGGTGAGCCTGGTTTCTACTCTTCAGAGATCCTTTGATTCTTTCACAGGACGATTCAGTCCTAACAAGCTGTTACACAAGCTGCAGACCGAACTCTGGGCCTTACACACGCTTTTGACTAAAACTGCACACTGAAAAAGCACAGGGTTCCTTCCTTCTTCACTGCCAAAGCTCAACCGAACTCCAACCGACAAAACCGGCACTTCCTTTGAGTTCCTCCCAGTTCTTGACTGGATTGGCTGTCACTCCATAGACTGCTGCTGTTGGTCCAAAAGGCACCAAGTCTAAACTACATCTCCCAGAGTCACTGCCCATACAATCCTCTTGTGGCTGGCTCAGATTATGAGTCCCAAGTTCTGATTCGTCTCCAAGGCATCATTTTAGAGCTAGTTTACCCCACACTGATTGGTCCAGTTCAGCAGTTCAAAACCAGAATGGGGAACTAGGCAGACAGTTCTGACTGCAAAGAAAGCAGGTTAGACAAACTGTAATTTTATTATTATCTAAATGATTCTGGCAATCAGTTACATCTTTCAGACAGGTTCCCTTTGCATCCTAGTGACTGCAAAATGGGGTGAATTACGGCAGCTTGAGTGGTACTCAATCAAAGAAACACACAGTCCCCATACAACTAATTATGTCTGCAAGCAGACAGCTCTTAAAGAGACAGTACCAGAGGTTCTAAAACACTCACTGATAAATGGCTTAAACGCCAAACACCATTCAGGCTTGAGCATTCAAGCAAGTTCTGAAGTCTTTTGGGAACTCCCATTTGCAGGGGGTTACATCTTCCTGGTTTGGGAAAAGCTTGACGTCTCAAGCCAAGTACTCCCATAAGTTTCAACTGCAACCATATACATTTGCATTAGGCTCACATGTAATCATCAGTCAATACATCATTTTACCAAGAACCATTTCTGAAACATTGCAGTACGTCACTTTACACAGTATAACACATACATTGTACCATAACTCAAGTTATTACCTCTTGTACATGAAACCTGAAGAGGGACCCCTTCCCCTATCAGTTACCTTGGGGCTGGATGGGGCAAGGCACCATACTTAGAGGGCAACACAAGTAACTTGGAGTTAGCACTGATGCTCAGTTTGGGCAGTGAGCTCGGGACACATATACCCTTTATGGACAACATTGAGAGGCAAATCCACAGGCCTCCCAAGGGAATCATAACTGGTGCACCACAGGTTTACAGCTCTAATTCTCACAGTCTTCTAGGGGAACTGTTATAGTCTCTGCACTCTGAGCCTCATTTTCAGCATTGTCCCCACTTGTCAGGGGAGTCTCCATGGGGTAGAGAGTTAGAACTTGGGGCACTTTCAGCTCCAGGAGTTACAGTTTCTGAGTCCACAACATTTGGCTCCAGATGGAGAGCTTTGACACTGGCAGTGGACTGTCAGGGCACTCAAAATACTCTTCTTGTTCGGTGTATCACCAGTCTGCCCTAATCTATCATTTTCTTCCCTGAAAGCTCAAGCAGTTCAACCATGCACAATGATTCCATTTCATCTGATCTGATGCTTTGCACTTCACTTTCTGGGAGCATTGGTTCAGGGATGAAGCTTGGGGCTTAGACAGTCCAGAAGGCCCAGCTTTGTCTCCAGTATTGACTAGGGATTGCCCTCAAACAATTGACTCAGTTCGTAAGAAGGATAGTATTCAAAGTCACCTCACTTTCTTCCGATATGGACTGACAGTCATGCTCAACTGGGACTTGTGGAGGGGAACACTTTAACTTTGCTTCTGTAGGTGCAGACTTTCTTGATCTTTCTTTAGCAGCAGCTCTAGTCACTGGTCCAGAGGGGGCATCTTCTAGGCTCAGACTCAATTAAGATTTGTCCAATGGGCAGTAAATGATTTCTATGCATTGTTTTTACATCTTTTGAATTATTCTCAGGCCTTACTTGTACACTGGCAGATCATCTAGTTTGCCCACTACAATGTGAGGGAGATGGTGCCATCTGTCAGCAATCTTGTGCTTGCCATGCAGTCCCAGATTTCTTAGCAATACCCGATCTCCTCCTGGAGTTCCTGTGCTTTCACCTTTTTATCATACCTTTCTTTGTTGGCCAGATTTCTTTTGGCAGCCATGGTTTGAGCCAGTTGGTACGCATGAGTTAGCTGGGCTTTTAACTTTTGCACATACTGTAAATAGTTGTCAGCTTGAACTCCATCAGAGAGACCCCAAAACACACATCTACTGGTAGTCGAGCTTCTTCCAAACATCAGGCGGTAGGGGAGAATCCAGTGGCATCACTTTTGGTGCAGTTATACATGTACCAGGGTGCTAATTTGTTGGCTCCATCTAGGCTTGTCCTTTGGGTGCAGGGGTGCCCAGCATATCTAGTGCGCGGTTGAAAACGTTTCAGGCTGTGGGTCCTCTGGGGGTGGTAAGGAGGTTCTGACTTCACTCCCCACAGAGAAAGCATCTCTTTGATCAGACGACTCTCAAAGTCTCCCTTGATCAGAATATGATTCAGGAGCCCCTAGTGAGTCAAAAAGTTTTCACAAGTACTTATGGCACAGGATGCTTTCTGGTCTTGGTGGGGAAAGCTTGGGCATATCTCGTGGAAATGGTCAGTGACCACCAGCACATTACTGATATTTCTTTGATCTGACTCCAAACTTAGAAATCATTACAGACCAGCTCCATGGGTGCACTGGTGGTGATGTTAACATAGGGGGCAGCCTCTGGGGCAAAGCTTTCCTCTGTAAGCAGCGACTCATGTTCGAATGTGTTGCTCCACATCAGCCCCCATCTTAGGCCAATAGAATCTGGATTCACCAAGTCATGTTCTGTCTATACCAAGGTGCCCCATGGTTGTGCAAGGACCTCAGCATTGAGTCTCGAAGGCAGTGGCAGCACTAGTTGTTGTTTGTCTACTTGTCCCCCTGTCTACTGTTTCTCTGTATAACAGTTTATTGATCTGTTTCAACTTAGGACCTTCTTTGTATAACAGTGCAGTTCTCAAATCAGTGGAGCGTAATTTGGACACATCTTTTCCTGCATAGAGGGCTTCTAAAGCTGCTTTGATCATGGGATCGTGGGATTGAGCCGAGCTAATACTGTCATTGTCCAGCTGAGGCAGTGCACCAATGTCTTATTGCAGAAAAGTGGCAATAACAGCAGGTATGCAACTCAGAGGCTCCCAAGCAATCCACTATGCAGTCCATCATGCCTGGTGGACATTTGTTCCTCCCGTCAAATCTTCGGCAGAGTGCCCGAATGTCAGGTTCTGCCAATCGGACCCAATCATTCTGGGTAACAGGCCTCCGGAGAGAGCATCAGCATCTATGTGGTTCAGACCTGCTCGGTATTCGAGAGCATAGTCATATGTAGATAATGCAGAAAGCCACTCTATGGCCAGTGGCATCCAACTTAGCTTGAGGTCTGCACATAGGTCAAAGGATTATTGTCAGTTTTACTAGTATTTTAGCCCCATACAAGTACTCATGGAATTGGTCAACACAGCCACTTCAAAGCTAGAACTCTAACTTATGTACAGGATAGTTCTTTTCAGATGGGGTCAGGCTTCTACTGGCAAAGGCCACTGGTCTCAGGCCATTCTCGTGTTTTTGGTACAACACAGCCCCCAACCCTTGCAAGCTAGCATCAGTGTGCAGGACTTTAAGGTTTTCTTTACTGGCATAGGCCAGCACTGGAGCATGGGTAAGTTGGATATATGATCTCGTGAAAAGCAGTCTCAATCAGGGAGTCCAGCGGCCCCAAATACTTCACCTGATGAAAATACACTCTTTCAATCTTGAGGGACGCTGACTTTTGGTATTTTTTGTGGGTTGGGGATACCCTGAGTAAGGTTACTAAAGGCGGATCACTCTTGAATAGTCCTTGATGAAGTTTCGATAATAACCACAGAATCCCAGGAATCTTTGCAGTTCTTTTAGATTTTTGGCCAGGCCAGGTGGTCAAGGCCTCAACTTTACTTGGGTCGGTCTCTATTCCTTGGTGGATACTATGTGTCCCATATACTTTACTGATGTTTGAAAGAATTCGACACTTATCAATGGACAGTTTAGTGTCAAAGTCCTCCAGTCGGTCCAATACCTTAACTGATCTGCTCTCATGTTCCTCCAGTGAGCTGCCAAACACAATGACATCATCTAGGTATACCAGGCACTCTAGTAAGTTCATGTCCCCACTGCACGCCTCCATCAATCGTTGAAAAGTGGCTGGGGCACCTGAAACCTTGAGGCATCCCTCATGAATTCACAGAAGCCAAGCGGACAGATAAAGGCCGTCTTCTCACGGACCTCTGGGGCCATCGGGATCTGGTAGTACCCATCATGGAGATCCACAGAGAACCACTTGCTCTCGCTTAGGCAGTCCAAAGCATCCTGAATGCGGGCATTGTGTACTGATCAGGGATAGTCCGTCGGTTTATGTGCGATAATCCACACACATCCTTACTGTTCCATTCTTTTTCCTCACTACCACAATGGGGAAGCATAAGGGCTTGGATTCTTGTATTACACCAGCAGCTAACATCTCTTTGCAGATGCCGCTCACATCATCTATGTCAGCAGGTGCCAGGCGCCGAGACCTCTCACTTAAATGGTCTTTGGTCATGCAGCTCGATATTGTGCTCAGCCCTTGCACGCATCCTACATCCCATTCCTTTAAAGAAAACACCTGGTCTCTCTGGGCAAGCTTCTCACTGATCCTCACTTTCCATTCAGCTGGCAGCGGGAGTCGCCGAAATCAAAACAAGTCAGGCGTTACTCTGTCATTCTTCCTTGAACTTTTGTTGGGTAGCACTGCAGTGTCTGCACAATGCACATTAGCCAGGATGCAACCTCTGTTTACTCGAATGTCTCTTTTCAGACACATTATGAACTTGGACCATTACCTTTTTGCAGCATAGCATGGGCTCTAGCGGCAAATACTAGGCTTGATTCAGCAGTCCCTCTGGCAATTTTTCCATCGCCTGGTGCATCCAACATTAATATTTTATTCTTAACATCCTTTCTTGATCACGGACCTCTCCCTGTAAGGTACACTGGGCATTTGGCGTCAGGATCAGAGACCAGGATCCTTCTTCCATACAATTCTCAATCGTTCCTCTGGTTCTGTTTTTTTCAGCATCTCTCTGTGCCTCATGGCCTTCTTAATTAAATGCCGAACTCTAAAGCTCTACTAGTCTTTGACCCTGTTTTTCATAACACAACTGTGCCAGCTCTTCCTAACATATGAGCATTTGTTCCAATCAACAAAGGACACCATCATACAGTCCAGTGGGGGGACACACTAAGGCTAGGGTCTCTACTTGTTCGCCACTCCAGCACGGAGGTGGGGAAAGACAGCCAAATCGACATAACACCCGAATAGGGTAGGCCTTCCTACTTAACCCCCATACATGCAGTCCTTCTAATGGTTGTAAGGGCACGCCTGACAAATGCTTCTGATACCAATCCTGGAACATAATTGTCACTTGGGAGCCACTGTCTATCACAGCTCTTGTAGACACTCCATTCACCTTTACAGTGGTCTCCATGAGAGGACCCACTATTCTGGACCAGTCTGAGAGGCGGTAGTGGGGCCTGGGCAACTGACCTTGCCACAAAAGGACGTGAATTAGTATTTTGGTGCCCTCACTGGATCATGTCGCACCTCTTAACCACTGATTTCTCTCCAAGCTCTCCTTGTAGCTTATATGCAACTTTGTCAGTGTCTTTTGGGGACTGGTATTCCCTTCATGTGCCCATCTTTCCCACAATTATAGCAAAACATACTTTCTGGAGTTTGAGCTGGCCGGCGCCACACTGGGAGCCAGGGGCGGGGTATTACTAACTGGAAACCTTGGTGCCATCTCTGTCTCGCGCGTGATAAGCATTTGGAGACATCTCGCAGTTTCTCCACTTCCATGGTCAAGGAATCGGTTCGAGCTGTTATCAGTAGAGATACATGGTGTGGCAATTTACCCCATAGCAGATGCAGTCGGATATAGGTCAGGGCCCGCACTTGCAGGCGTGGCCTTCATAAAGGACTGTTTTTGAATTCTCGATCTCTCAACAGGTTCGCCCCATTGTGACATATCTTTTCCTTGTCAGAGCACTCATTGACTGCCAACCTCTGCCCCTGAACTTCACTCTGATGGGTCACCCTCAGTCACTGGTCGTAGCTGCGAGCTATTGGTGCAGGTCCCTCCCGAGGTCGCCTTTTTCTCAACCTCGAATTTCTCATTAACTCATCATAGGAGGTGGGGATTCCAGTCGATCTGCCAGGCGAATTGAAGCAACAGCAGTTCTGGAGAAGGGGCAGACTTAAGGATCCTGTCCAGCCTGGTTCGGTCCAGTTCAATCGCTGGCAAACTACCTTTTCTGAGGCATTCTTGCAACAATTTTTCCAGCTGAGATACATACACAGACAACAACTCCCTTGGTACTGTTGTATCTCTTACTCTCCACCATAGGTCCTCATCAGAATCTGGGCTCCCATACATTCTCCAAGGCCTCAAGATAGGCCTGTGCAGTGCTCAGGGTTACTGGCGTTTGCGGATGGTAGCCAGGGCAGGACCTCGGAGGCTCTCACTAACCCTCTTTCGCTTTTTCGCTTCCGAGCATTGCTATTCTAGCACTTGGGGCAAATATGTCTATCCAGGTCTTCCCAGTCATCCTCCCCTTGGGGGTGGGAGGTGCCAGAGAAGATCCTCAACTCGGTAAGAGTCGTGACTAATGGCAGGTGCAGAAATAGGAGTCTGCATTGGTTCAGCCACCATTACGGGCACTGGAGCAGGAGAGGGTGTTGGGGGAGGAACACCCCCAGGTGGCAAGAATAGTTTCTTCAAGTCCTCCACAGTTTTCCCTCCCAGCAACCATTCAGCAAATTTCTCCTCAAAAGTTTCAGATAGTGGTGGGTGATTCTCCGGTCTTTACTGTCCTTAGTTATCACCTCCAAGCAGTGAGGCTCTCTCTGGGTAATGGTCTGTGGCACTTTGGAGCTATCTATGGGATCCTTAACCTTACTAGGGCCAGGAAAGTGTGGGAGCAGATTAGCATGCGACCCACCACACCACAGGGTTTTGTAAACCTTCCACCTTGGAAAGTACTCCTGCACAGTGTCCGATGATACCCAGGGATGTCCAGATAAGTATAGCATTTTGGGGTCGATCCTCCCCAGCACACCACTCCACCAGCCGGTGCACAGCCACTTCTGTCGGGTACCCATTTTTTTTCTAACAGTGGTTCGTAAATATGGCCACTAGAGGACACACAATCCCAGCTGTGAGCCTCCAAGATGTAACCCCTAGATGGCGCTATCCCAGGGGCTACTACCCTGCCTGATTTGCTACTAACAGGTTGAGGGGCCTGGATCCAATGGCGGTGCCCCACCCAGAGGTCAGGGTTTGCAATAGTTAAACTAACTTGGTCACAGCCCTCTGGGACACTGCAACCCCTTCTTCCCACTCAGTGGCCCACACAATATATCAGAATTACTCACAGTATACACTTACCCCAGGTCTGGTTCCGCACTGGGACCTCCTGTGAAATGAGATACAGTAACAATCACAGTACAGTACTTTAACATAGACAAATACCTCAGGCAGTATAACTTTGCTGAAACAAGCAGCTCTGATTTATTTAGGGGATATAACAAGGACAGGGGAAATCAGGTTAATTAGCTTATCACTCTAATAATTCTATCTATGGCTCTGTCACAGGCCTATCCCTATCAGTTACTGTCCCTGGGTACCCAAGCCCTAGTGGCTAGTCCAAACCGTGGCAGCTGGTAGGGGCCCTTCACACAGAGAAAAGGAGAATTAAACAGTCACAGTACAGTAATTCCATTTGGATTTAATGTGTGCAATTCAACAGGGAGCTAATTCGTAATTGTACTTCACGACCTCCAAAGAAGATATGGTCCTCAATGTCAGCAGGGCTCCTTGAGGTACACAAACCTCTTCACACATCCATATAAAAGAAAGCACTATACCAGGCAGGCTGCATCTGTATCCCGATCGCAATTACTGCACAATACCCGGGAGAACACACAGCAGATTCAGTTCCTGACAGACAGAGTGCAATTTTCAGCAATTCCTCCAGTCTTCTACAGGGTGAGCCTGGTTTCTACTCTTCAGAGATCCTTTGATTCTTTCACAGACTGGATTCAGTCCTAACAAGCTGTTACACAAGCTGCAGACTGAACTCTGGGCCTTACACACGTTTTTGACTAAAACTGCACACTGAAAAAGCATAGGGCCTTCCTTCTTCGCTGCCAAAGCTCAACCGAAACTCCAACCGACAAAAACCGGCACTTCCTTTGAGTTCCTCCCAGTTCTTGACTGGATTGGCTGTCACTCACAATAGACTGCTGCTGTTGGTCCAAAAGGCACCAAGTCTAAACTACATCTCCCAGAGTCACTGCCCATACAATCCTTCTTGTGGCTGGCTCAGATTATGAGTCCCAAGTTCTGATTCGTCCAAGGCATCATTTTAGAGCTAGTTTACTCACACACTGATTGGTCCAGTTCAGCAGTTCAAAACCAGAATGGGGAACTAGGGCAGACAGTTCTGACTGCAAAGAAAGCAGGTTAGACAAACTGTAATTTTATTATTACTGTAAATGATTTCTGGCAATCAGTTACATCTTTCAGACAGGTTCCTTTGCACTCCTAGTGACTGCAAAATGGGGTGAATTAGCAGCAGCTTGAGTGGTACTCAATCAAAGAAACACACAGTCCCCATACAAACTAATTATGTCTGCAAAGCAGACAGCTCTTAAGAGACAGTACCAGAGGTTCTAAAAACACTCACTGATAAAATGGCTTAAACGCCAAACACCATTCAGGCTTGGAGCATTCAAGCAAGCTCCTGGAAGTCTTTTGGGAACCCCCATTTGCAGGGGGGTTACATAAGGAAGTAGGTGGAAAACCTAACTTAGTCATCCACCTGGGAACCAACAACATAGCAGGGGAGGAGGTGAGGTGGTACAGAGCAGGTTCAGGGAGTTGACAAAAACCTGCAAGGAGGTAGTGATCTCTTTGGCTTTTTCAGAAGTGATACCAGTCCTCAGAGCCAGCACAGTCAGGAAGAAGAGGATAGTCGAGTTCAATGACTGGCTGAGGGGCTGGTGCAGAGAAGAAGGGTTCAGATGTATCGGGGGCTGGGGCGGCACATGGTCAAACAAAATGCTGTATTCGGCAGACAGGCTACACCTTAGTAGAAAGGGCTCAAAAGTACTCAAAGACAAACTAGGGGAGTACATAGCCAATAAGCTGAGTTTAAACTGCTGAGGGATGGAGGGGTGGGTTTGCAAGCTCAGGGATTCCAGGGCGAGGAGCTCAATAGACCCCCCCATACTGGCTGTAGTAATCGGGTGGGAAGGTGGGGAAGGGAAGAGGAGAAATTAAGTAAGGAGGGTGAGGGGGAGAGTACATGAGGAAGGCAGGTCAGGAAAAGAACAGAAGGAAGGGAAGGAGACACAGAGTCGAGGTGGAAGGTGGTGTCACTGAATGCTCGTAGTCTCAGTAACAAGATGGAAGACATGCAGGTGCTCTTAGCGGAGGGGAAGGCAGACATAACAGCAATTACTGAGACCTGGGCCACACCACACCATGACTGGGATCTCTCAATCCTGGGATGCAAGTCATCTAGAAGAAACAGGGCAATGGGAAAAATGGGCGGGGGTGGCAGCTTATATCAGGGAGGGGATAACATGCATGAGGGAGGAGACAGAAGGGGGGGTAGAAACACTATGGATTCATCTACAGTCCAATAAAGGGAGGAGGAGGAGGAAGAAAGAGACAGGGAGCTAAATTTACAGCTACTGAAAGCTGCAAGGAAGGGAGAGGTGGTAGTGGTGCAGGACTTAAATCTGCCCAAAGTGGACTGGGGTATACCAGCCACATCCTGTGCCAAGGAGTCAGGTGATCCTGGATGCGATTCATTAGGTACATATAGATTGATTAAACATGTAACTGCACCGTCTACTACTCCAATTACCATAACAAACCTCCCTCCTTGCTGGATCCACCTGCTTGATCTCCAAAGAAAGTCCCCTGCAGATGAACATTGCTGCTCCTGCCATCTTAGCCCTGGGAATGAGGGATGGCACAACTTGTCGTAGCTCCACTCTTATCTCTCCACAGTTGTTGACAATCAAAAGCTGAAACATGTGACTCCTGTATAAAACCCATGTCACAGTCTATTTGTTTAAGTTCTGCCAGTATTCCTGTCCTTTTTGTAGGGAAATTTATCATCTTCTCTTTGTATGGAATCACTAATAGGGGGTCCATATTGAGCTATGTTGGGTAAAAACTGGTGTGTCTAAAAACTAGTTTGCAGTTTCCTAGTTATACACAGAATAAAAGTGAACTGTAAACACATCCAATAAAAACAAACAAAAATGGCAGGTGCCTAAACCCACACTTGGCACCAGTAGTATTAACAAAACTGAACTCTTGAGCTCCACTTAATATGGTGTGGAGTTACATATTAAATTTAATATTACTCCAGCAGCAACCAAGTACTGTACTTCCTAGGTAACTTGGAGAAAGATGGCATAGGAGATGCTGACAAGTCCCCTGTGGTGAGTTGATTTACCCCACACCTCTTGCCTGGGATCTAAAAGCCGGGCTTAACCACCCTTCTCCTACTAGAGAGGGTCAATACATAATTCACTCACAGACAGTGGGTTCCTCCCTGTGGGGTGGATGCCTGTAATTTACACCCTTTAAGCTTCCACCAGCCCATTGTCAAAATCATATAAGCTCACTACTGTGAGCAATTAAGTTTAGAGACAATTATTGTAATGTCTAATTAGAAGTTGTAAAATACACTGTAACGCATTAAATCTCATGAGCAGTGCACAGCAGGCACCCACCAATGAGTCCAAGCCTCCACCCCACTTTACTCAAGTTGTCTAACCCATACAATGGCATTTGTTCAATTAGAAATCAGGCTTCCGTCAAAGAACTGACCAAAGTAAAGTATGCCGGCTTGCATCCCCTATGGCAGTTAGGCTCCAATATACCTTTTAAATAGATACATAGAAGGTGATGGCAGAAAAAGACTTAGAGACCATCTGCTCTGCCCTTGATTTATACTAACAAAACCTATAAATACATACTGGCATATTGCCTGTATTGTTAGTATCTCTAATTAAGATCCCTCACCCCTCCATTCTGTATTTACTATCCCTTTAAATCTGTCCCACCCCCTCGTAAACACATTTATTCTTTCAGCTTCCACCACTTCCCTTGGCAATTTGTTCCATTGTTCCAGAACTGTCTCTGTGAAATACAGTATTACTTTACTTCCTGACATTTCTCTTATACCTTTCCCCTCAAGTTTCCATTCAAATGTGGACTACCTCTTAATTTGAATAAGAAGATGGTTTCTGGTACTTGATATAATGAGCTGATGGTGGAGATCACCAGTAAGCCCTGTAATCCCCACCACCCCACCAGAAAATACATCAGTTGCCAAGCCAGTGATCTTGCTGCACCAGATTACATTTGCAGACAATGCAGATGGTGTTCACCACTTAAAGAAACTAGGAGGTCAGCTTAGTTGTACTGACATTCAGAATTCCAAAGCAGGGTGCCATCAGAGCTGCTCTACTCTGAGCAGCTGTCTCCAGTTCCTGTTCTGGTTTGGCTTGATGTGGAAAAGTGGCACAGAGAGCATGACCACAAGACACCTAAGAACTTCCTTCCCTTCCCCACTGACCTCCTTTCTTGAACACAGGCCCAAAACTGAATTAGGCCTGAGAGAAAAAAACAGAAAATGCCACACAGCCTAAGGGGGAGTACGACAAAATGCCGAAACACAGGATCCCAGCATTCAGGACCCGAGTTCGGCTGCCTGACACACACCTGCCCGACACATGGAAGCTGGTGCTGGCAAGGGCAAGGTAGCGGATGTGATGAACCACTACCTTGCCTCTAGCCGTGCACCACAAGAAGGGGGAAAATCCATTGGTTGGCTGAGCTGCTCCCATGGCGTGGAGGGCTAAGCCACTAGCAGCTCAGCCACTAGTGTGCTCAGACCCAGGTTCTATTCCCAGACGGCAACTTTTCTGCGCGGTGCTCTTTTGCCCCCCGTTACTTGTTGTAACCTATTCCAAGGTCCGCTCCCCCTCAGAGTTGGTTATTTTAGTTACGGGGGTGTAGCTCCCCCTGTGGGAGGTGTGGGGGGCTTGCCGCCCGCATTGCACTAAGACCTTGTCGGTCTTCCGACAGTTGGTCTCCTAACTCAGGCTTATGGAGTTCAGGAGACTGACTGTCGGGATTTTGTAGTAGATCCACCTAAGGTCATTATCATCCCTGTCCTCACCTTTAAGAGAAATCTCTTGTGCTGACCCACCCTTTCATAGTACATTATTCAACAACTGACAAGGCTGTGCACTTGTTACTCAGCATGTCTCTAAAATAAAGCAATTTGCGCCCAGCCTCTAAATGGCCAAGCTCTGACTATCTTCCGCCAATCCCCAACCCGACCCCCACCTGTACTGCTGTGATGTCATGTAAGCAGATAGCTAAGTGATTATTCTTAAGAGCCCCCAATGTGCCACTGTCTCTTCAGAAAAAAAAACACAAATGAGAAATCAGTCTATTATCTGAGTTCAGAAATCAGCCTGGTGGTCACGTTTCACCATCTGTGATCAATGGAATCCAAAGGTTCATCAAGTACATGCTTGAAGTCTAACTTGTGCAAGTCAGCTTCATTCAGGCAGACATATCTGTTGGCTTCAATCTCATCACTACCACGATCTATCTTATCTCGCTCCTGTCTTGCTAAGTTTCAATCCTCCCTATTACTCCACCGCTCTGCCTCCTCTCCATGCTCATGCTTCTGCTGACTCTTGTCCCTGCTCTCCTATCTCTATGGATAAGTATCCACACTCCTTGAATCTTTTATGTATAAACTGTACTTATGAAAATGTAATCTGCAAGTGTAACTGTAAAACTGTAAGTTGAATGTAAATGATGTAATGTTAAGCTGTGTACGATGTAACTATGTAAAACTATATGATGAATTGTAAATGATGTAATGCTAAAGAGCAGCTGACGCCATTAGGACAGCTTTAACAAAACATAATATTTAGACACAGTTTAGCTTGTATTTCACATTAGTTCTATATTTCTCCTCCCCATTATTTATTACTGAGGCCATCTGCATGAAAATGGTATATTTACTCATGAAGAGTTAATCTATTCTTGTTGCTTTCTCCCTACCTAAGGTCATAATTCTCTATTTGTGACATCACAATTATTTCCATGGCAACAGATTGTGATGTCACAACAGAGGACTATGACATGAAGTAGGGAGTAAGCTAAAGAGGCAGATGAACTCTAAGGAATATAGAGCATGTTTCCATGCAAATTTCTCGGTAATGAGTAATGGGGAGGAGAAATCTATAAAACACATATAGAAAGCAAGCTACATTATACCTAAATATTATGTTTTTCAGAGTTTTCTTTGAGGTGTCAGCAGCTCTTTAATCTGTGTATGATGTAACTGTATGTAAAGGTAACCACCGTTCCTGCCATGTCTTTGTCAATGTATTGCACTTCCCGGGTCAGCCCTGTAAAAGGGACTGTATTGTCTCAGCAGGTTCTCCCGGTTACCAAAATTCAAATAAATAAATAAATAATCCCACAGCCACTCAGGTAAATATGAAGAGGTGTAATAAGAATCAGTTCACAAATTTTACATCAGATCATATGTTCTGCTTGAGACCAGGAGGATATTTTGTCATTGGGATCCCAGCAAGGGGCTTGACCAGGAGGCAACAAACTTTTGGTTTTGTATTTATGCAACTGCTCATTTCTTTTCCCCTTTCTCTACCTTGGGGTGATGGGTTGTGGGCAGTTTCTGACACAGTGGACTTGTCAAGGGTACACTTTAACATTGCAGATGTTGGTAGTGTCAACTGCATCTGGCTTAGTTTCTCTTCCGTCCATTTTAGGTGTTCATTTCCAGGGTCAAACCTGGGTGAGGCCTGATCCTCTCTCATCTGGGGTTGCAGGGGAAGCCCCGCAAGAGGAGGTACTTCTGCAGCAGTCTGTTTAGCCCGGGTGGAGATGGGCATTGGCTGACAAGCCTCCACTATGTCTGATTAATTTTCTTTCAGCCTGACATCAGTGGTAGGTAAGATAATGGAGAAATTACTGAAGGAAATAATTATCAGATATTTTGAATCAAAGGATCTGAGGGATCACTGACAGCATGGATTCACGGAAGGGATGTCATGTCAAACAAACTTAATTGAGTTCTTTGACTGGGTGACCAGAGTACTAGATCAGGAAGGAGCAGTGGATGTGGCATACATACCTAGACTTCAGCAAGGCATTTGATACTGTACTGCACAGAAGGCCACTGCACAAACTAAGTGCCAAGGGGGTGGGTCCAGAGGTAGAGAGATGAGTGAAAAATTGGTTAAAGGGAAGAAGGCAAAGGGTGGCCATTAATGGAGTTTCATCAGGGGAAGGGAGGGAAGGAGGGAAGGGTGACCAGTGGGGTACAGCTGGGGTCGGTACTGGGACCAATCATGTTCAACTTTTTTTATAGGAGACATTGTGGAAGGGCTTGAGGGGAAGGTATGTCTATTCGCAGATGATACAAAGATCTGCAACACGGTAGACACTTCTGGAGGGGTAGAACAAATGAGTAGGGATTTGCACAAATTAGAGGAATGGTCAAGCATGTGGGAGTTAGGCTTTAATAGCAAAAAATTTAAAATTATGTACCTGAGGAGCAGAAATCGGGGAGCAGAGTACAGGATGGGTGATCAGGTACTGGAGGGGATAGAGCAGGAGAGGGACCTTGGTATAATCATATCTAACTATCTCAAGGTGGCTAAATAATGCAAGGGGGCAGTAGCGCAGGCCAACAGAATGCTAGGATGCATAGGCAGAGGATTTACAAGCAGAAGAAAGGAGGAGGTGATGCCCTTCTACAAGCAGCTGGTGAGACCCCACCTTGAGTACGGTGTCCAGTTCTGTAGACCATACCTTAGAAGGAACATAGATAGGGTGGAAAGGGTCCAGAGGAGGCAACAAAAATGGTGCAGGGACCCAGCCACTTGACACACGAGGAGAGGCTTAAGGATGTAAACATGTACAAAGGAGGGAAAGGGGGGACATGTTAGAGACCTTCAAGTACCAGAAGGGTATTAATAGGGTGCCAGATAGCAGTATTTTCTAGAATAAAAGACACTCAAATATGAGGGGTCATAACATGAAGCTAGAAGGGGGCAGATTCAAGGGAATCATTAGGAAACACTATTTCACAGAAAGGGTGGTGGATGATTGGAATACACTCCCTGAGGAGGTGGTGGGGGCCAAGAATGTGATGGGATTCAAGGCTGCATAGGATAGGCACAAGGGAATTTTAGTATTGGGGAAGGGGGGGGGAATGACCAGGGACACTTAGGGTCCTTGGTTAAGATGTAGGTAGTATGCTTGGGTAGACTGGGTGGGCCTGGAGGTCCTTATCTGCTGTCAATTTCTGTGTTTATATGTTTCTTTGGTTTCTACTGTTTAATGTCAGATGTGGGTCCTCACTGTTTGGGAAAAGGCATTTCTATGCCAGTCTATAGCTTTCAGTTAAGCTTTTTGTAATCTGGCTGCTGAGATATGGCAATTACAAGAGAGGACAAAACTTTTGCTTGGTTCTTTAACTTGCTTTCTAGTCTCAGTCTGTCTGATGCTCCCATTGAGGCCTGAGAATGGGCATTGCTCTGGTCAATGCTGATGATGCTAAACATGCAGTCATTTGCTCCCCTGGGGAATACGGTGGCAATTTCACAGATTCCTTTCAGGACATACTTCTGAGCCCATAGAACATTAAAAAGTATAAATAGTTGCAGGTGAGGTGGAAGGCTTGGGCTCTTCTGGTTTCAGAAGTCACTTTGAAGGCTCCTCATAGTCAGATTCTTCAGATTCGGTGCTGGTCAACCCGATCCATGTCGGCTGCATGACTCTGGTGGCTGAAACATTTTCTTCCTTTCTACTCCCCTTGCATATTAAAAAAGCTGACACATCCTCAGTACGCTGACAAAAGTCAGAACATGGTGTACCCCAACCAGGCCTTGGACTGTACAGTTTCACACCAAAGGTCCACTCCCAAGGTGCCATATGTTCATATCGCCTTTCCTTCAATTCAGTCAAGGCCGCAATATGCTTCAGTAATTACTTCTATCTTCACTATCTCAACTAGCCATCTCTACATTACTATCTTTAGTATCTGTACTACAAGGCCTTGTGTTATGTGTTTTGAATCTCTTTCACCTCAGTGCAAGGTGTTTACCCAACTTGGGCATCAGCTAGTTAGTCCACTCTGTAAAGAACAGTTTAGACACAGCACTGAGGTAGAAAGTACAGTCTTGTAATTAAATTATCATCTGAGCTGGGTATAGCTGCTAATTCAATTCACTTTCACATGTCCTCCCCCCAGTGACTGCCCATGCAAACCAAATCACTGCAGTACTTGCTGCATTGCTTTCAATCATTTATCTTCATTTTCACTTGCTATGTATTCAGTTCTTCCTTGACTTTTCTGCAACAAGCCCACAATTTGCTTTTGTTTCAGAAGGCTTCAGCTATACTTACAGTTAGATAGGTGTACTGCCATTGGCCACTGCAGGGAGTTTCAGACATACTGCACAGATGATTGTGCATCAGACAACACTGGAGGTCTGCAAAATTTGCTTAATTTTTAAAGGACTGCGATTTTTTTTAAACAAGCAACAGTGAGTAAAATTTGGTAGTTTGTTTCTGGGTGCCACTCTCTTCTCCAGTCACACCCACAATGGCTGCAGGTCCACATGAGGCTGCTAGACAGAGTCCATAGCCACACTTCCTTCCTCAATCACAAGGCACGAAAGCAAAATCACAGGCATCCAAATTTTACATATTCCTAAGGAGCTCACGTTTTCCGACACAGGCAGGTTAAGTACCAAATAACAGGTGGCATTACTGAATACAATAATTAGATTGTTGTGTAACTTAATTTAAATTTTACTCCTTCAGGTTGGAAACAACATCCATGGTCCAGCAAAAACAGAAGAAATAGCCTCAAACACAGCAAAACAACTAGGTGCCAAGTTGCAGCAATGCATCACGCAACTTAATATTCACTTGATTATGGGTTCCTCTTCATTCTGACCACCACAAACTTCCAAATCTTGCCAGAGGTCCTGGGATTAAATCTCTGATGAGCCCCCTACATGTAACACTCCCCTCTCCAGTCTATGGGTATTGCTGACCAAGTCCATTTTCGGGGAGGGGGAGAACACCAAATTACTCACCTTAACCTCCTAGATACACGGTGACCTCCCAGTTGATTGGGCTTCTTCAGGCAGGTGCAAGGTTGCAAACCAATGAGGGTTAACGCTCAACATTTGTCCTTAAATAACTGATTGACAGCAACTGATTTTAAAGTACAATCAGAACTTTAATGATGTTTCATTCATGAGCATATTATTTTGACCAGCCAGCAATCATGGATATCATGAAGATTGTCCAGGGCTTGCAACCAACTTGCTGTAGTTTGGATCCTGGTCCTACACGCCTGCTTGTGGGGTGCATGGATGTGATTGGACCAGTCCTTGCTGAGATAGTCTGGTGCTCTTTGGACCAAGGGGTGTTTCTGGAGTCCTTAAAAGAGGCTGTCGTGACACCCCTTTTGAAGAAAGCTTCCCTTGACCCAGACTGTCTCGCTAACTACAGACCAATCTCTAACCTGCCCTTTTGGGCAAGGTTATTGAGAAAGTAGTTGCGTTGCAGCTCAATGACTTTCTTACCACCCATGAGGTCTATGATCCTCTCCAGTCTGGTTTCGGGAAGAGGCATAGTACCGAGACGGCATTGGTCCTAGTACTTAATGATCTCCTAATAGCGAGAGATCAGAGGAGCCGTTCGATCTTGGCCCTCCTTGATCTCTCTGCAGCGTTTGATACCGTGGACCATGGGATGTTGCTAGATCTCCTGCGGCTATTCTGTGGACTGTCGGGGACAGTCCTCAGATGGTTCCACTCTTTCCTCACAGGCAGAAGTCAGAGGGTAGTTTCAGGAATTTTTTCCTCTGCTCCCTTTGCTCTGTCCTGTGGGGTGCCGCAGGGCTCTGTGCTTTCCCTCATGTTGTTAACGGTGTATATGCTGCCATTGGGAGACATTATAAGGTGTTATGGGCTGAGTTTTCACTGCTATGCAGATGATACTCAGCTCTATATGTCCTTTGTACTCGAACAGAATGACGCATTATCAGTCTTTAACAACTGCCTCGCTGAGATCCAGGACTGGATGAGTGCTAACTGGTTGAAACTGAATCCGGATAAGACTGAGGTGTTGGTTGTGGACCTGGGTCATCGTGCAGAAAAGTTGACTCCTGGGTCTCCCTCTGGCCTTGTACTAGGGGGTAACCAGTTGAGACCTTCTGAGCAGGTGCAGAATCTGGGCGTAATTCTTGACAGCGAGCTGACACTGAAAGCACAGGTGTTGGCCGCTGTCAAGTCTTCCTTTTACCATCTGAGGAATATCGCTCGGATAAAACACCTTGTTCCACACGACGACCTTCCTGTGTTGGTCCATGCCTTTGTTTCCTCGCGTCTTGCTTGCTGTAATGCTCTATATCTAGGGTTGCTGAGAGTGGATCTCCGTCCCCTGCAGTGGGTACAGAACTCTGCACTCAGGTTGTTGACTGGGTTACCAAGAACTTGCCACATCACACCTGTGCTGCGCGAACTGCACTGGCTGCCGGTGCGGTGGAGAATCACTTTCAAAGTCGCATTGCTGACCTATAAGACCCTACACAGTCAGGGACCGGGCTACTTGCAAGATCTCCTTTGACCTTACTGCCCTCTCCGCCCACTCCGCTCCACTGACGAGGGATTGCTAGAGATTCCCAGGGTTCGTCTTCAGTCATCTAGGGCCAGAGCTTTTTCTTTTATGGCTCCAACCCTGTGGAATTCTCTACCTCATCAGATCAGAGAGTGCCTGTCCACGGAATCATTTAAGGCATCTCTGAAAAGTTATCTGTTTGAATTAGTATTTGAATAGGTCTACTGCTGCTTTTATTGTTTTTATGCTGTTATTTATTATGTTTGATGTTATTTTAATATGTAATTGCACTTTGATATGTAGAAAAGCGCATTATAAATAAATTTTGATTTGATTTGATTTGTTACACAAACATTTTATAGCTCAGTTTCAGATGTTACATTTCATTTCATCACAACACAGTCACTTCCTCATGTTGTCAAATTAATTGCTAATGAGGTTTAGGTCCCATCAGTTTCAGTTGCTTAAAGAGCTGTTGACGCCTCAAAGAATACTTTGAAAAACTTAATATTTAGGTACAATTTAGCTTACATTCCATATGTATTCAATAGACTTCTCCTCCTCATTCTTTATTACTGAGACATTTGCATGGAAACATGCTCTGTATCCCTTACAGTTCATCTGCCTCTTTGGCTTACTCCCCACTTCATGTCATAGTCCTCTGTTATGACATCAAATCTCTTGCCATGGGAATAATTGTGATGTCACAAGTAGAGCATTATGATATCAGGTAGGTAGAAAGCAATAGGAATAGATGAACTCTTCAGGAGCAAAGATCCCATTTTCATGCAAATGGCCTCAGTAATAAACAATGGGGATTAGAAATATAGAACTAATGTGAAACTACAAGGTGAACTGTGTCTAAATAATATGTTTTGTTAAAATTGTCATAATGGTGTCAGCTGCTCTTTAAGTTACAGGTTGAATGTACTCACTATATACAGTAGGTATGTTCTCTCACAGCAAATTCTTCAAATAAACATATTTAAGCTAATGCATTATTTATTTTTTCTCTTTGACCCACACAGGCCATATTTCAGTACAGACTAGAGCTACCCAAACTTTGGGGGCTTAGGACTATTTAGCCATTGGTTACAGCTGCCCAAGGATGATACTTATTCCTCCTGCACTGGATGCCCTCAGGGAGTCTCTAAATCTATGTGCCTTTCCAACTCTGCTCTGCCTTAGATCAGATAAAGTAAGTGCCATTTAACTGTAGACATTCACTTGCTGACTTTTATTACTTCTTTTAGCAAATGGGCACAGAGAGGTGCTTCCTACTGGGGTGGGGGTTGGGTGGGGTGCACAGTTACTTGAGACCTGCCACCTCACCCTCAAATCTTGCCAGACCCCATGGAGTCCTGGGCTGAATTAAATGCTTACTCACTTCCCCCAGGTTGAGATGCAGATGAGACAAACATGAGTTTTAAGAAGGACGAAACATGTGTCTACGTCTTCTGTTCTCAGCCTTTGCAGATTGTGTGAGAGATCATTTGGCACCCTGCGCTCCTGCTCAATGCAAAGCCAGCCTAAATTGTCATGGTGATTTGTTTATACATCTCATGATGCTTTGCATTAGAAAGCCAGACAACATCAAAACAGAAAAGGATCATTGCTCATTCCAGGCTGCCTGTTATATCCTATCCTACCCCGAGATAAGATTTCTAGATGGGTTTTTTTTTGGCCCTCCTCCCTCCCTTGCCCCATACCTGACCACTACCACCCTGAGTAACTATTAAGCCTTTAGCTCTGTCCCAGCCTTGCTTGAACCAATTAATGGTGTCAGCACCCACCACTTCTGCCGGTAGGCTGTTCCATGGCTCAGCCACACTCTCTGTACAGTAATACTCTCTCACATCCCTCCTGTGCCCCCCACTAGCTTCTACTCATGTTCCTGGGTTCAATTCTCAAAGGAGATGGAATGCCGTGAGCCCTGGGTGTGCCAAACATACAGTGCATGGGGTTTGAGGCATTCCCTGGGTGGCAATCTGAATTCTTGATCCCATGCACCACATGGCACGAGTTAGACCAGGTTTTGCTGGTCTAACGTCACAGATCTTTTTACCGGGTTTGCACTTAATATTTGGTGCAAGCCAACATAAAGACGATAAAGTGCCTCAGATGCGCACAACCTATGAGAATCAGGGACATGGTGCAGCAATGTTTTAGGGGCAGTGCAGGGTTTGTCGCAGGGCTTGTCCAAGCCCTATGTCAACCTTTGAGAATCGACCCCCCTGTGTTTTTGACTCGCTGCTCATGCTGAATAGTTCTTTGCACTTTACCTTGTTCATTACTTTTAGGAACTTAAAAATCTCTATCATACCATCCCTCTCCCATCTGGCCTCCAGTGAGTACATGTTCAGTTTACAGTGTTGGGTAAGTTACTTTTAAAAAGTAATCTGTTACAGTTATTAGCTACTCTCCAAGGAACGTAATCAGCTACAGTTACTGATTACTCTGTCAGAAAAAGTAATCAACAACTGTAACAGTAATGCATATTACTTTATATTACTTCTGCAAAGTTAAAACATTTTTTTACTTTTGAAGCATATTTAGGAGCTCTGGAAACTCTAAAAATTCATGAAAAGGAACTGAAATAGATACATAGGCAATGAATGAGTCTGTATGCTATTTTAGTTCATGCTTTCTTCATTAAATATGAAAACATTTACATTCATATTTTTTTGTTTTGCATACAATGTTCGATATGATTCATATAATGCATATTCACTGCACGACAGGTTGACAGTTTCCTGCAGAACTCAAATCATAGATACTATTTTTTTTTACTTATTTTTACCATTGCCATGTTGTGGCAAGCTGAAATAAATATAAATTAAAAAAAAACAAGTACAGGTACACACAGTACCTCATTAAGGGCTTTCTTTGTGTTTGCATGTTAAATACAAAACAAGAATAGCACCCCATTAAGGGCTTTCTTTGTGTTTGTGGGTTAAATACAAAACAAGAATAGCAACCCTCATTAACTGCTTTCTTTGTGTTTGCTGGTTAAATGCAAAACAAGAATAGTACCCCAATAACGGCTTTCTTTGTGTTTGCGGGTTAAATGCAAAACAAGAATAGTACCCCATGAACTGCCTTCTTTGTGTTTGCATGTTAAATGCAAAACAAGAATAGCACCCCATGAACTGCCTAATTTGTGTTTGCATGTTACATGCAAAACAAAAATAGCACCCCATTAAGTGCCTTCTTTGTGTTTGCGGGTTAAATGCAAAACAAAAATAGCACCCCATTAAGTGCCTTCTTTGTGTTTGCGGGTTAAAAACAAAACAAGAATTGCACCCCATTGACTGCCTTCTTTGTGTTTGCATGTTAATTGCAAAACAAGAATTGCACGTCATTGACTGCCTTCTTTGTGTTTGCATGTTAAATGCAAAACAAGAATTGCACCCCATTGACTGCCTTCTTTGTGTTTGCATGTTAAATGCAAAACAAGAATTGCACCCCATTGACTGCCTTCTTTGTGTTTGCGGGTTAAATGCAAAAGAAGAACTGCACCCCATCGACGGCCTTCTTTGTGTTTGCATGTTAAAAGCAAAACAAGAACAGCACCCGATCGACGGCCTTCTTTGTGTTTGCACGTTAAAAGCAAAACAAGAACAGCACCCGATCGACGGCCTTCTTTGTGTTTGCACGTTAAAAGCGAAGCAAGAACAGCAGCCGATCGACGGCCTTCTTTGTGTTTTCACGTTAAAAGCAAAACAAGAACAGCACCCCATCGACGGCCTTCTTTGTGTTTGTACGTTAAAAGCAAAACAAGAACAGCACCCCATCGACGGCCTTCTTTGTGTTTGCACGTTAAAAGCAAAACAAGAACAGCACCCGATCGACGGCCTTCTTTGTGTTTGCACGTTAAAAACAAAACAAGAACAGCACCCCATTAACTGCTTTCTTTGTGTTTGTGGGTTAAAGAAAAGAGAAGTACAGTGCCCCATTAAGTGCATTGTATTGTGAGATAAATAAAACACAAGTACAGTGCCCTGCCCCTATTAAATGTTTTAAAAAACAAGTACAGTGCACCATTATGTGCTTTGTGTTGTGACCTGGGTTAAATAAAACACAGGTACAGTGCCCTGCCCCTATTACATTTTTTTAAAAACAAGTACAGTACCTCATTAAGTGCTTTGTGTTGTGAGAGAAATAAAACACGTCAAGTACAGTGCACTGCCACTATTAAGTTATTTTAAAAATAAGTATAGTGCCCCATTACGTGCTTTGTGCTGTGATCTGGGTTACATAAAACACAAGTACAGTGCCCTGCCCCTATTGAGTGCTTTATTTGTAATGGGGGTTAAATTAAAAACAAGTACAGTATCTCATTAACTGCTTTGTTTTGTGGGTTAAATAACACACAGTATAATGCCCTGCCCATATTAAGTGCTTTCTTTGTGCTTGAGGGTAAATAAAAAACAATTACAATACACCATGAAGTACTTTGTGTTGTGGGTTAAATAAAACACAAGTACAGTGCTCTATTTAGTGCTTTCTTTCTGTTTGGGGGTTAATATCAAGTCAGTTGCCAGAAAGAAAGCTGTACAAGATGACACAGTGACACAAGTCAGACACATTGCAAATATCTTAAAAGTATGCCACCCAAGGCCACCACGCATAGCACTCTGCATAAAGTGAAGTGGCCATACACTTCTGGTGTAGTGTGTAAATGATGTACTTTTTTGGGTTTAGACCCCTTATCTGTGACTGGCAGAGTTGTCAGGCAGTTCCCAAGGTGGGGCGACTATCAGATATCACTTCAGTGAAGGTGCTACACTGCCATGCTAGCACACTACTATGGACTGTGGTTGTGGCATTCAGTGTGAACTGAGTAGTAAGAGAAACAAAGGCCCACATCCGACTGCAGGTTTATTCTCAATTTGCACTATGTTGTGTGCATTGCAAGACAGATGTTTTTCACTTCGTGCTACCTGCAGCAGCAGTGTAGAGTGTATTATCACACTGATTGTGCTGGCTTGCAAGCTGACCTTTTTCTGTAACCACACCAATTTTCAAATACCCTACAGTAACATCAGAAGAGGGCTGCAGCAGTGGGAGATTCAATATCCTACAGGCAGTGCATGTTAAGAACTTTTGTAAGTTCAATCGTTTGCTTGCTAGTTCCACTGTTCTCACTGGGCTATGAACAGTCACAGAGGACTCTACATAGTGCAGGCCCATGGGTAGAAGAGTGGGACTGGCAAACATCTGTGATCATAGCTTATTGACATTGCTGTAGAACATTTACTGCAGGCTGCTGTTATCTCACAGTGCTGCAGCTCTCTTCTAATGTGAGCTGTAGAGGGATTTGAAGATTGTTGTGCTTACAGGAAATGTCACCTTGCAAGCCAACAGAATCAGTGTGATACAATTGCTGCACAGCTGCAGTAAACAGTAAGGTAAAACTAATGTTATTTGAAATGCACACAGATAGGGCAGATTTGGAACAAGGGTATGGGTCTCTCTTAGTGCTGCTGACTGTTCTTCTCTGGCACTGGTTTTAAAGAATGTGTACAGTGAAGTGTGAGTGACCTTAGGTAGTAGATTTACAAAACACATGTGTGAACATGTGGGCTAATAACTGACACAACAAAGCAGGGATCAAGTGCATAAAAAACGCACAAATGCTTTCATGAATTTATTCTTAGAAAAAATACAAATATTTACAGAAATGAAAAAAAAAATCAAATAATTAGTCCTGCACAAAGAAATTCAGACCTCTGTTTCCTTCAGCAGTCTGCAGCTTTGCTTCAGCCCAGATTGGCCATTGAATACTTTTCTCAAGTAACCAGTGTGCAATACACACACGCACACACACACACACACCCCAACTGTAGGTCTTACCCTACTCACTGTCAGCATTAGACTGACTTGACTATCTAATATTCCCCTAGTGGTGATCCCTTTTTATAGCTCCTTGTGATTACATTACATAATTGGGGAGTTTTGATAGGCCGTGACATCACAGGCTTAATTATTCTATTTTGTATGCAGCCCTTAATCACAACATCTCTGGGGCTGCTTCTGTACAGGGTACACTTTATTCTTGACACTGTGGGGTGTACAGTTACCCTTGCCCATAGTGTCTCACTAGTCGGCAGTCAAGTATTCAAGTGACTTTGATCTTGCCGCTAGAGTGGCAGTCAGCTTTTTCTTTGGAGCATGCCTTTGCTCCGAAACAATCATTCTTTTACTTGCTCCAAACAAGGAGCGTACATTCAGCCACTATATGTGGCTACACCAACATGGAACGACCCGCTCCAAAAAAAAGAATTGCTTGGTCGCTCTCAGTGACCAGCGCTGTCCCTCGCACCAGAGCTGGATAAATCAAAGGAGCTACACTCAGCAGCAGTGGTTCTGGAGTTCAGTGCCCCAGAAACGGGTGCTACACTTCTTCCTAAACCAAGGGGCACCAGACATTAACAATAAAGTGTGAATTGCGCTATTTCCTATCTCTGCAATCGAGAGCATAATGCTGTATGCATAAAAAGGGGGTAAAGAGAATAAGGGACAGCAAAGAGTTTTTGGAGATTGCCAGGTTGGCCACCCAGACACGAATTTAAAGAAAAGGCAGGAAAAAAGAGTGAAAGGACAAATGAGGGGGGAGGACTGCACATATTCATATACTTTTGCATATATTTATATTTATGATATGGTTTAAACACATAACGGGGGCTCCCTGTTATACCCCCCTCACCAAGTGGCAACAGTAATACTGTTGTCAGACACCCTCCCTGAACCCTAGGAGGATTGGAGCTTCTGCCCTCCCACTCTCAGAAGCTCCGCCTCTGTGACCCTTATACAACAGTCAATATCTATAATCAGACATACCTAAACATATCTCTGATACTGATCTATTCCCTGTGGTGTAATATCAAGGGTTTAATACAAATCCCTATCTCTTATATCATATGCAAAACATTTCAACATTTTCACAGAAAGAAAAACACATGATATCAACACATTACCTCATGTTTCATCAGCATGGGCCCCATATCGAGACAAGAAATCAGCATTCTGGTGTTTGGACCCTGCTCTGTGCTGAATGGTAAAGCAGTAAGACTGTGAAGCCAAATACCACCGCATTATCTGGCCATTCTTGTCTTTCATCTGTTGGAGCCAGCAGAGAGGATTATAATCAGTGAGAACCTTAAACTCTGTGCCCCACAGATAATATTTTAAGGCCTTGATCACCCATTTTAATGCTAAGCATTCCTTCTCCACTGCTGAATACTTCCTCTCCCTCTCATGAAGTTTGCGGCTGATGTATACGACTGGGTGCTCTAACCTTTCCTTGTCTGAGAAAGGACTGCACCGATACCTGTGTCAGAGGCATCAGTGTGCACTTCAAATGGGAGGGAAAAATCAGGACTGATCAAGACAGGGGATGAACATAGGGTCGCTTTAATGTTCTGAAAGGCCTCATTACATTCCTTGGTCGGTAGCACCTTATTGGGACATTTGTTTTTGGTCATATCTGTAAGTGGGGTTGCTATGGAGATCAGAGGGCTGTGGGTTCAGTTCCCACATCTGGCACTTGGGTTAATATCCCAGTACTGACACTGTAATGCAGCATGAGAGGGGTGCTGCACTTCCGAGGTGCCGTCTTTCGGATGAGATGTTAAACCGAGGTCCCATCTGCCTGGATTGGTGGTAGTTCTGGTGGATGTTAAAGATCCCATGGCACTTATAGAAAAGAGTAGGGGAATTTCCCCGGTGTCCTGGCCAAATTTCCTCATTCACTAAAAATACCACCAACAGCTTAATCTGGTTCAAAGTCAGTTGGCATTGATCTGTATCCCCCTCCCCCGGGTCGTGCCTGAAAATAGGCAGGATTTGTCTAGTGCACTTACCCGGTCAACAAAAAAAAAAAAAAAAAAAATCAGGTATAAATTGGTGGTAATAACCAGCCAGTACCAAAAAGGAAAGTACATGTTTCTTTGTCAGGCGGATGGGACTGTTAGCTACTGCCTCGATTTTGCTGATGTCTGGTTTGACTGTATCTTCCCCAATGATGAATCTTAAGTATTTGGTCTCAGTCCTGACAATGGCACATTTGGTAGGATTTATGGTCAGTCCAGAGTCTTGAATGGACTGAATGACTGCACTAAGATGTACTAAGCGTGTCTGCCAGTCAGGGCTGAAGATGACAACATCATCTAAGTAGGTGGCACTGTACTGTGTATGGGTACGTAATACTTGATCCATATAGTATTGGAAGGTTGCAGGGGCACCATGCAGTCCAAAAGGCATGGTGGTGAACTGGTAAAGACCTATCAGGGTGCTGAAGGCAGTCATGTCTTGGGCTTGTAAAGAGAGAGGGATTTACCAGTAGTCTTTCTTTAAGTCAAGGGTGCTTATGTGTTTGGCATTCCCTATTTTGTCTAGTAAGTCATCTACATGGGGCATAGGGTACCCATTAAAGGTGGAGACAGCACTAATCTTCCTGAAATCCAAGCAAGGCTGGATACCCCCCTTCTTTTTGGGCACTACTAGCACCGGTGAGGACCAAGCACTTCTTGGTGGTACTATAACTCCTAGGTACTCCACTTTCCTTACCTCACCTCATCTATGACTTCTGGTCTAACTCTCTCAGGCAGCCAGTAGGGTTTCTGGTGTATGGATCTCATTTGTACCACCTTTATGGTGTGCACTACCCCTTTTGCTTTCCCTGGGGTGTTAGTAAAGGTCTTCCCATAATATCCAGTAGTTGTTCAATCTCCTGTCTCTGGGCTGCATCCAACCTGGGATTGATTTGAACCCCCGCTACTTCTGTGGCTTTTTCTAGTTTCTCATAGGCTACTTCAAACTCTGTGTTCTCTTGCTCAGGGTATATGAAAAGACTGTGTGCTGGGTCTTGCCTATCAAACCATTTCCTCAACAGGTTGGCATGGTAAATTTTCTTTTGTGACCTTTTTCCCGGCATTTCAATTTCAAAATTTACCTTCCCAATTTGCTTATTAACTACAAATGGACCTTGCCATTTCATTAATAACTTGTTTTTCAGTAGTTGGCAACAATAACAGTACTTTATCCCCTGGATGGTACATTTTACTTTTCAGTCCTTCATCATACCATTCCTTCTGTTCTGCCTATCTATGGACAACATTCTGGTGTGCTAGAGTAACACATTTCACCAATTTCTTCCTAAGACTGGTCACATAGTCTATAATATTTGTATGGCAGACATCCTTCCCTTCTTCCCAATGTTCCTCCACCTCATCTAAAGGACCTCTGGAGTTTCTTTCATATAAGAGGGTAAAGGGTGACAACCCTGTAGTGGCTTGGGGCACCTCGTGGTACGCAAACAAGAGATAAGGTACACATTTGTTCTAATCTTGCCCTTCCTCTTGTACATACTTCTGAAGCATATGTTTTAGAGTCTTATTAAAATACTCCATCAAACCATCAGTCTGGGGGGTGGTAGGGAGATGTTTTCACTGCAGTTACCCCTAACAATCTGTACAACTCCTTGAGGAGTACTGAGGTAAAGTTGGAACCTCTGTCTGTGAGAATGACCTGAGGGATACCCAATTGACTAAATATTTTAGCCAGTTCCTAGGCAGTCCAAGGGGCTGTCACAGTCTGAAGGGGTATTGCCTCAGGATACCTGGTTGCATAGTCACAAATCACCAAAATATACTGGTTACCTTTTGAACTTTTTGTTAGGGGGCCTATCACATCCATAGTTATTCTCTCAAATGGTGACATTACTGTGGGTATTGGCAGTAGGGGCACCTTATCCCCTTTTCCACCTTTGGCTACCAATTGGCACTCAGGACAAGTGTGACAATACTCAGCCACATTCTCATGTATCCCAGGCCAGAAGAACCAATTAGTCAATCTGCCTAATGTCCTATCTTGTCCTTCATGGCCAGCCATAGGGATATCATGGGCTAGGTACATTAGTCTATCCCTATATTTCAGGGGTACCATCATTTGTCTTATGCATTCCCCCGTAGTGGGGTTAGCACACATGCGATACAAGACATCATTTGTTATGACATACTGTGGCTGCCCTTCTGCAACCATCTGGTCCACCTATAAGAAAAAGGGATTCAAAGTCTCATCCAATTTTTGCTCCATTTTTATTTTAGTCCCAGCTAAATCAGACCCATCATCATGTATTGCTTCCTGATGGGTATCCCTCCATTTTCCTTTTTTGGCCCTCTTCTCCTTTCTTTATTTCCTTGATTTCCCTGGTACCTCATATAAAATCTGATCAGATGGAAAAATATTCTGTGACTGTCCTTGTCTAGCCTGGGCCTGAGTGGTTACTGCCACAGGCTGGTCACAGGTCTGTTGATTCTTTATCAGCTGGTCAAAGTTAGGGAAATCCTGTCCGATAATAATGGGAACTGGCAGTCTAGTTATGAAACCAACAGAGATGAGTTGTTTATCCTGCCCTACTGTCATTTCCACTGTGGCGGCAGGGTACTGGTGTACATCCCCATGGACGCAGGTTACCTTTGCATCCAGCCCTTTACTGTGGTGGTTCTTTAAAATGTTCACCCTCACCAAGGTTTGTTTGCTTCCTGAGTCCAGCAATCGCACTGTTTCATCCTGGCTGATCCCCACTGTGGTAACATACCCCCAATTAGCCATTGCCAAGTGAGCAGTTTCATTTCTTCTTTTGGGGCAATTACGAGTTATGTATCCTTTTCCCAAACAGCTGTGACAAATAATGTCTGTGGAATAGGGCCTTGACCTTCAGTCCCCTCGCCTGTTCTTTCCCTCAGCATTTAACTGTCTGGAATAAGTAGTTTCAAAAGGTCTTACCAGTGTCGTAGGTTGGGGTGAAGAGCCTTGATATCCTCTGGACTTGGATGGTCTGGCCACCAGGTAATCCTTCGCCAGAGTGATGGTCTTCTCTGCTGGGTTAGGTTTGTGCTCCTTCACCCATACCTGAACGTCTTGGGGCAATACTTGGATGAATTGCTCTATGATTATCAGTGCTAGGATTTGGTTGAGGGTTTTGACCATTGGTTGTAACCATTTCAGACAGAAGCTTTTTAACCTGGTAAAAGTCTCTCTAGGGGTATCTTGGCCCGTAATCTTTTGGAACCTGAATTGTTGCCTATAGGTCTCGGTATCGATATCATACCGATGGAGGATTTCCTCCTTGACCCAATCATAATCATTAGAGTCAGGGTCAGTAAGGTGACTATACAACATTTAGGCCTGTCTGAATAACTAAGGGACAAGTCTGATTACCCACTGGTCTTGGGGCCAAGCACATGTCTGGGCTATACACTCGAACGTAGTTAAATGGGCTTCTATATCATCAGCCTCTGTCAATTTTGTTAAATTTATGTCATGGGGTACATTTCAGTCAGGTTGTCCAGGGGTCAGGGCATTGAAGGCTTGCAAGGCATCCTGCCATCTCTCATCCTGTCTCTTCCTTTCCTCTTCTTGTAGTCTCCTGTCCTCATCTTGCTGTCATCGGTCCTCTGCTCGCTAATGCTGTATCTCCAACTGTTTTAGACAGAGCCAGTGCAGCAGATCACTGGGGTCTTCTGTTGCACTCTCCTCCATCTGCTTCCCATCCTCTTCCTCCAAGGGTTCCTCATCTGTGGCATCCTCCCACTCTTTCTTTGCCATCTTCGGCCAGGCACCAGGGTCCAACCCGGGCACTGTCTTCAACTAAAGCTTTTCAGCCATAGCTCGAGTCCACTGGACTTTCATCAGCTTTGTACTTCTCACCCTGCGCATGTGTTGGGGTACTGGACTATACCATCCTAGCAGCATCTCCCAGGCAGTCTAGATGAGCCAGGTATCCCACTGCTACAACCAGTGTAAATGTGTGGGATAACAACTGACACAACAAAGCAGGCATCAAGTGCATAAAAAATGCACAAATGCGTTCAATTTATTCTTAGAAAAAATACAAATATTTACAGAAATAAAAAAAATCAAATAATTAGTCTGCACAAAGAGAGTCAGACCTCTGCTTCCTTCAGCAGAGTCTGCAGCTTTGCTTCAGCCCAGATAGGCCAATGAATACTTTTCTCAAGTAACCAGTGTGAAATCCATGCACACAGACCAATTGTAGGTCTTACCTTACTCACTGCCAGCATTAGACTGACTCGACTATCTAACATTCCCCTAATGGTGAGCTTTTCCTATAGCTCCTTGTGATTATATTACATAATTGGGGAGTTTCCATAAGCTGTGACATCACATAATTGGGGAGCTTCCATAGGCCATGACATCACAGGCTTCATTATTCTATTTCATATGCAGCCCTCAATCACAACATCTCTGGGGCTGCTTCTGTACAGGGTACACTTTATTCTAGACACTATGGGGTGTACAGTTACCTTTGCTCGTAGTGTCTCACTAGCCAGCAGTCAAGTATTCAAGTGACTTTGATCTTGCCACTAGCACGACAGTTGGCTTTTTCTTCAGAGCATGCCTTTGCCCCGAAGCAATCATTCTTTTACTTGCTCTGTACAAGGAGAATACATTCAGCCACTATATGCAGCTACACCAACATGGAGCAACCTGCTCCCGAGAAAAGAATTGCTTGGTCGCACTCGGCGACCAGCACTGTTCCTAGCACCGGAGCCGCATAAGTCAAAGCAGCTGCACTCAGCAGCAGTAGTTCTAGAGCTCGGCACCCCAGAAATGGGCAATACATTTCTTCTTAAACCAAAGGGCACCAGATATTAACAATAAAGCCTGACTTGTGCTATTTCCTATCTCTGCAATGAGGAGCATAACGCTGTGTGCATAAAGAGGGGGTAAAGAGAATAAGGGACAGCAAAGAGGTTTTGGAGATTTAAAGAAAAGGCAGAAAAAATATGAGGAAAGAAAAGGGTGAAAGGAAAAATGGGGTGTGGTTGCACATATTCATATACTCTTGCATATATTTAAATTTATGACGCGGTTTAAACACATAACAGGGGTCTCCTTGTTACACCTTCCCCCTACATTTTTTAATTTTAAAACAGAAAAATAAATACATAACTTACTAACTATCTAACTAACTACAGATGAGGCACACTGATGGGTCCTGGGTAGGACAAATCACGTGTCTATGTCTTCTGTTTGCACCCTTTGCATATGGTGTGAGAGGCCCTTGGGTACCATGTATTCCTGCTTAAAGCTGAACCAGTCTAAAATGTCATAGTGATTTGCCTATACATCCCATGATGCTTTGCATTATGGGGGGTATATGTGATTTTGTATTTCTTTGAAACTTGGCTTTATGGCCAATGCCCTTTGGGTAACCCAAGGTTCTTTGTTTTCTAACTAACTAAACTTTATTATTCGTATATAGTAGCTGCAAAGTCATCAACTTCCCACACCCATGGTGAAGTTGATGAGTTTGCCTAAACTATGATGGGGCAGTGGCCAGTGCCACCCAGGCCAGGCCAGTATCAGTGTGCATTAGGTGGGGTGACTGACAACATTATCACCATGGGACCCTGCTCCATCTGATTAGCTTGCTCTCAGTCATTTACTATCAATCAGTGAATAAATGACTGATACTGATGATTATTATTGAGGATCATGAGATGTCATGTCATCCCAAAACCCCCATCCTTTCATAGTAGCTGGGAAGTCAACAACTGCCCATGCCCGTGATGAAGTTGATGAGTTTGCCTCAGCTATGACAAGGGTGTGTGTGGTAGCAGGCACTCAGGACAGTGTCAATGTGCAGCCAGTGGTTCTTCTAGCTTGCTGTCATCTCAGTCAGTTTCTCTTGTGCAGTGCATGAATCACTGATGACTGTCAATTCAGATGGTGAAGATGATGATGATAACCAGTTCTGACTTTTTCTGAGACAGGTTCATGAGGATGATGAAGATCACATTATCAGACAGTTATCAGACATTTCACTAGAAACTGGTTATGCCAAAGGTTGACAGGCTAGTGATGCTTAGATAGGTGGGTTCTGAATGTCATGTAGCAGACAGGCAGCTTTGGCTAAATTGTCAGTCAGCAAGTTGGCATTTTTGTGCAAAAGAAATCAAAGAAAATTAGAAAAATAACACTATGTGGGTACCATCACATGAAACTGTAACGTTGTTTGGTTGGGCAAGTAAGGGAGGCCCTGGTTAATCCCAGTTCCTGCATGTCGTACTGTACCACGTCCACCACATCACAACCACCATAGATAAAGTAGAAGCATGGTTGGAGGCCCTTACACAGAATATCACAGAAGAAGATTGAAATGCAACTGACTCTAGACACCTCAAGTAGCAGTTTTACTACTCATCAGTTTTTACCAGCATAAATTAATTCAGTTTTCCCTTCAAAAAAATATCAATGTTTGCATTTACTTTTTTTGTTTGCAGTAAAAAAAATGAATTTTGAGTGGGACTCTTTTTGGTAAATGTTACATGCCGTCATCACATCAGAAACAAACATTTAATAGCATCATGACCAGCCCACTTAAGATGTTGACCCCTGATATTTTCTGGTGATTAAAAATTTGAAATACTGCCTCTTGAATTGTTGTTGGTTGTGTTTTTGTATGACATTTGGTCATTGAATATAAATACCAGATAGCATGAAGCTGGTATGGAAAGTAGCACAGATCAGCTCATTGTCTACGGGTATTAATAGATTGAATGGAGACAACGAGAAAAGAAGATGATATGATGGAGCCAACAATGAGAAGACAATATGGCAAAGGCATATAGCTTTAACACTATGATAAACATAAGAGTAGGGTGCCTGGCATAATACGTGTTATATATAGGGGGATGCTGTATATAAGGCAAAGGACCAGGTAGAGGCAGAGCTGGTGACAGCATGGGCCCAGGTGGCACTGCCACATAAAAATGTTTTCTAAAGTTACATTAACTTATTACGCCAACACCACCCTCAGCCTATCATTGCTTTGCTGTCACAAAAATCTACAACAGAATACTACTATTCCCAGTATGTTTTGTTGCAACATAAAAGTAATTGCACTTCAAAGTTTTCTGCACCGAGTCTGTTTCTTCTAGCTGTAAGGACCTGTCCAGCAATACTGAACAATCTTTCTACAGTTGCACTAGGTGGTAGCACAGTATTGTAACACAGGAATATTTTCTTTATTGCTGGGAATGTTTGTAAAGTGTCAGTGGTTTTACTGGTACTGTATCTTTTAGGAACTGCTCCATTTCATGAAAAACTCCACCACGGCCAGGTTGCTGATTACTTTCAGATTTGAAGAAGTCATCATTATCATCCTTATGTTGTCTTCAGATGATGGGCTAGCACAAACAATATCTTCCCGATATGACAGCAACAGCATTTCGTTTTCAAGCATGTTTCTTGCTGCACAAGCTTTTTCTTCATTACCAATCCATCTAAGATGAAACTGTGGTAAAGTGATGCTTGTTAGAATCAGCTCCCTCTGCTGAACATTGCTGGTACCAAAGTCAGTGTCCACAACTTTCAGAATTGCATCAAGAAGCGAAGTTGCATAACGAAATCCTGGTGTCATATCAAACAACTTATTTTTCAAAACCACCAATGTTGGAAGAGGACATCCCATGTAGCATTTTGTTTCTGCCTGTAGAATATCCAATGAGTTTGCTAACGGCTGCATTACTTTGCAGTACTCCACCAAGAAAGTGATGTTATTTGTTCTAAACCTTGTGAGGCCAAGTTCATCACAGATGTTATGCAGTTCATCTTTTTTTGTCCATTGATCCTACTTTTTCAATCACTTTGTAGTAAGAATTCCACTTTGCGTCATTGGGGGTAGCCAGCTTGATACCAATTTTGTCAGAGACAGTTTAACGTGCTTGTGCACTTTGTTTCAAAGAGCAGAGCATTTGAACATTGTGCTATGGTAGAACTTCTTGCAGGCAGGATTAGATGTAGCAGATTCAATATCCTTCACTGCTATTAAGTTCAGGGTATGAGCCACACAGTGTTGATGAGAAAGAAAGTTGTACGTCTCTTCCATGTCTTCATCTCCATCATCTAGAATCCTGCATACATCACCAAAAGTCACTACATTCCTGACTGTGTCCTCATCATCTTCATCAACATGATTGTTGCTTTTCCCTGCTTGCAGCTGGTCATGGCCATCCTCCTCCTCCTCATCATCATCATCATTTTCATCATCCTGAATCACAGTGGTGGTAATAGTTGTGGTATTGTCAGAGCCAAACTCATGAAATGCCCTTACAAAGTTTGATCCATCCTCTGTGACAGTTTTCACAACCTTGTTCTGAAAGTGATATTTCAAATGAATTTGTTCAAGTTTTGATACAAGAACATTGTATGTGTGTCTTCCTTTGAGTTGCATATAGGCCAGTGCTGCTGATTTTGACTCCAATGTTTTGTGATCAATCCAATGAGGTGTCACACCTAGGTAGCTTATATTATGTGCCGTCCAAATGTCAGCAGTAGTACAGATGTGACATACAGTGCTGAATTCAGAAATTAAGTTTGACTTCATGTTTTGGAACATTTTCACTATTCTGTCTGTCAATGTTTTTCATGTCACAACTTTTTTTTATTGTGCTGCAGACTAGTCACTAATTTAACGGTAGCCCATGACATGGGCATCAGCGATTGAGTGCTTGCAATAATGGCGACTCAATCACGGCACATGTCAGCGGGGCTACCGCTGAGGAAGGGCGACTGGATGGGGGAGGTGGGCGCATATGTCTACAGGATGTTGCTATATGTATATGCGAATGGGGGGAGTGAGCATGATGTAAGAGAGGGAGGATTGGCCTGGTGTGGTTGGCATAGGGCTGCCGAGTTGGCCCTGTAGTGTGGTGGGTGGGTGGCAGCCTAATACTGTGAGGGTTCCGGGTGTGTGCCCAGCTGCATGAACAATTAAAACCTAAGTCCCCGGTGCCATTGTCTTGTGTGCCGGGGATGTACATCACCAAAAATGATGTTTGGCGATGTACGCTCGCCCTGCCACCAATCGCGATTGGGCTTTCGCCCTTATCACATAAATCCAATTTAACAAATGAAGGCTGTTCAACTACACTAAATGACTACATCTTCAACTACAAACTGAATAATAAGCTTAGATTGACTGACAAGTGAAGTCTTTGTTGATTCCAATAATTGTTGTTGGAGAAGACATTTCTTCATTTTAAAAAATGTTGCAGATTGTGATGAGTTTCTACTGCTAGTTGAGCTAGACAAGTCATCTTCCACATCTTCTTCCTCTTCCAGTACTCTTTTATGACCAAGAGGGTTCACTGGCTTATCATTTCTAGTGCTGCACTGTGTAACAACATTTTGAACTTCTCTAAAGATGCAGAATGGATGCGTTCTATATGTTTTTTTTAAGTTCAATGTACTATTTTTGGATGTTGACAGAAGCTTTATTTTAGGTATACATAGTTTACACTGAACCAAAGTATTTTTGCCCTTCTCATGGAGCCAACAACAGAGAAGACCATATGGCTATGGCTTATAGCTTTAACAGTGTGATAAACATCGCATTCAATCAAATAACTGTCGAGAAGTGGATTATATATAAATAAAGTGTTTGGTGCCTGGCATAATACTTGTTATATGTAGGGGGATGTTGTATATAAGGTAAAGGGCCAGGCAGAGCTGGCGGCAGCATGGGCTCAGGTGGCACTGCCACATAAAAACATTTGGTAAAGTTACATTAACTTATTACGCCAACACCACACTCAGCCTGTCATTGTTTTTACTGTCCCAAACATCCACAACAGAATACCACTGTTACAAGTATGTTTTGTTGCAACGTAAAAGTAGCTGCACTTCAAAGTTTTTGTCACCAAGTGTGTTTCTTCTAGCTGTAAGGACCTGCCCACCAACGCTGGACAATCTTTCTACAGGTGCACTAGATGATAGAGCAATATTGTAATGCAGGAATATTTTCTTTATTGTTGGGAATATTTGTAAAGTGTCAGTGGTTTTACTGATATCTTTTAGGAACTGCCCCAGTTCATAAAGAACTCCACCATGGCCAGGTTGCAGATTACCTTCAGATTTGAAGAAGTCATCATTATCATCCTCATGGTTGTCTACAGATGATGGGCTAGCACAAACAATATCTTCCTGATGTGACAGCAACAGCATTTCATTTTCAAGCATGTTTCTTGCTGCACAAGCTTCTTCTTCATTACCAATCCATCAAAGACAAAACTGTGGTAAAGTGATGCTTGGTAGAATCAACTCCCTTTGCTGAAAACTGGTACCAAAGTGAGTGTTCACGGCTTTCAGAATTACATCAAGAAGCAGCGTTGCATACCGTAATCCTGGTGTCATATCAAGCAACTTCTTTTGCAAAACCACCAATGCTGGAAGGAGATATCCCAGGTAGCATTTTGTTTCTGCCTGTAGAATATCTGATGAGTTTGTTAAAGGCTACATTACTTTGCAGTACTCCACCAAGAAAGCGATGTCATTTGTTCTAAACCTTGTGAGGTCAAGTTCATTGCAGATGTTATGCCGATCATCTTCATCTTTTTTGACACTGGATCATATTTTTTCAATCGCTCTGTAGTAAGAATTCCACTTTGCATTATTGGGGATAACCAGCTTGGTACCAATTTTGTCAGAGACAGATTCTCTTGCTTGTGAACTTTGGTGTACTTTGTTCCAAAGAGCTGAGCATTTGGCCATTGTGCTGTGGTAGATCATCTTGTAGGCAGGATTGGATGTAGCAGATTCTATATTCTTGACTGCTAATAAGTCCAGGGTATGAGCCACACAGTGTTGATGAGAAGGAAGGTTGTAGGTCACTTCTATGTCTTCATCCCCATCATCTAGAATCATGCATACGTCAGCAAAAGTTACTGCATCCCCAGCTGTGTCCTCATCATCTTCACCGACATGGTTGTTGCTTCCCCTTCCTTGCTGCTGGTCATGGTCATCATCCTGAATCGCAGTGATGGTGATGGGTGTGGTATTGTCAGAGCCAAACTCATGAAATGCCTTTACAAAGTTCGATCTGTCATCTGTTACAGTTTTCATAACCTTGTTCTGAAAATGATAATTCAAATGAATTTGTTTTAATTTTGATGCAAGAACATTAACTTGTGTCTTCCTTTAAGTCGCATACAGACCAATGCCACTGATTTTCACACCAATATTTTTTGAATAATCCAATGAGCTGTTGTACCAAGGTAGCTTCTGTTATGTGCTGTCCAAATGTCAACAGTAGTACAGATGTGACATACAATGCTGAATTCAGAAATCAAGTTTGACTTCATGTTTTGGAACTTTTTCACTATTCTGTCTGTCAATGTTTTTGTGTCATGACTTTTATTGGGCTGCAAACCAGTCACTAGTTTAACAAATGAAGACTATTCAACTACATTTAACGATTGTAGATCTTCAACTACAAACTGAATAATAAGCATGTCTATGCAAGATTGACTGACAAGTGAAGTCTTTATGGATTTGAATAATTGTTGTTGAAGAACACATTTCTTCATTGCAAGAAAATGTTGCAGATGGTAATGAATTTCTAAAGCTGGTTGAGCTAGACAAGTCATCTTCCACTTCTTCTTCCTCTTCCTGTATCCTTTTCTGACCAAGGGGGGACACCAGCTTATCACTTCTACTGCTGCACCATGTAACAACTTTTTGAACTTCTCTTAAGATGCAGGATGGATGCGTTCCATTTTATTTTGAAGTTTGATATACTATTTTTGGGTGTTGACAGAAGCTTTACATTTGGCATACATAGTTTACACTAAACTGAAATATGTTTGCCCTTTTCATCTTTGATCTCAAAAAACTCTCCCAAATACCACTTTTGAAAAACAGACACACCCTGGTATCATGACTCAGTAGGACTAGTAGTAGAAGTAGGTGAAGTGGGCTGGGTGGAGGGAGAAGAGGAAGATCCATTTTGACTTATTTCAGGATGAACAGCATCATTGTCTTCTGTTTCTTTTTCTTTTTCAGACGTGTTTAAGGAACAAGTCATAGTGTTGAAAATGTGACGATTAAATGTGGTTCAGGATGTTTTGTTTAACTGTGTTGGTGTGGTTCTTTACTTGCCTACTGATTTAGCAAGTAAGTTACAAAACCCTGAATGTCAGTTATTATTATGCACAGCACTGTTTGTTATACTGTGTGATCTAGGCCTGGCAGGCTGTGATGTAAGTACAAGTCACAGGGCTAGCTGGCATTACTGATGCAAATGTTCCTTTAACACATTACTAAGAGTGTGTGGCTGGAGCAGGGGACATTGCAATGACTGACTGACAACATGGTGGCACATTGTACTGCACACTGACTCTGGAAAATTTCAGATGAGTTAGACGACCATCACAATAACTATAGTACAGGTAACATCACTGACAGTAGGTTGTTCTAAACATACAAGAAGTCACAGACATGAACTATACCAATTAATAAGAGACATTCAGTAATACTGCATTTGCAGTGAAGACAAAATCTACAAGAGAGCAACACCAGCACTGATGCTCAAACACTAGTTACAATGCAGATGTGCTGCTACTATAATGCTTAAAATTGGCTGACTGAAAAGGCCTTTGCTTTGTCTAAATTATTTTCACAGGATGTAAAGTGAAAGTCTTAGTGTGCAACAGTGTATTGCAAAACTAGAATAGAATTAGAAAATAAAGTCCACTGTGTCATTTAGTTTTTTACTGGCCTGGGCCTCCTGGCCTGATGGGCTGATGGTTTAAACAGTATTTCTTCTGTTGCTGTCTGCCTTGATGAAGATGGTGAATCCGATGATGGAAGTGGATAAGTGGACAAGTTAACCAGTGGAGTGCTCCAACTTCCACTCCATCTCAGAGTACAGACTGCTACCCTACTCCTGCTTCAACAGCTTCTGCAACTGAAATGAAGGACGGTGACACTTACATGGGGACAGTAATAGTAATGAGAGAGACTACTACCTCATAACTTAAACAGGTGTCTCAAGTAAAATCTCAGTGTGTCTCCCCTCGGCCGGTGCCACATCCATGCTCCTCACCAGAGTGCCAGTCCTGTGAGGGCCACATAGTCCAGACAGACCCTATAATGCAGGCCCCCCTTCCCCATTGCTACCTAAGATTAAAACTGGGTGCCTTACTGTCACAGGAACAATCTCACTGGCTGTTAGATGCCTTATTGTGGCCAGCTCCATTCTGTCACTTGACTTTTAGATTATGGTATGTGATTGTGCTCCTTGCCTCCCTGTCTATGCAGCTGCCTGTGACATGGTACTGGCTGCTGCTAAACAGAGTACAGCTGTTCTGTAAGACATGCTGGTGCCACATTGTACTTGGTGGAGATAACTGCACTTATTTGTCCACTTTACACACTTAACTGATTAGGCTACCAACACAGACTAAAGGTCCACACCTGTTCACAAAATTGCTAGCCAAAAAAATGCACTCTTGGGTCTAACACCCGCTGTTTGAACAAATTGCCTCCACACTGTCACCAACCAATATAATACCAGAAACATGCCCACAAATGGTTTTAAGCCTCCTTTCTGGCATACTCAGCTGGGAAGGTGGTCACTCACCATTTATTTGCTGTCAGGGCTGCTAACTGCTTCAACAAGTGACT
The DNA here is from genome assembly GCA_016271365.2 of Neoceratodus forsteri. Lineage (NCBI taxonomy): Eukaryota > Metazoa > Chordata > Ceratodontiformes > Ceratodontidae > Neoceratodus > Neoceratodus forsteri. The sequence goes on from CM028130.1 coordinate 706,376,559, forward strand.
TTTAGGTTTTTATACAACAGTCTGTACCAGTTTTTTGAAAACTTATGTAATGTTGTCTCTGCTTGCCTTTAAGTGCTTGAAGCCTGACTCAGCAGCATTTTTTTCTAGTAGAACTGCTTATTGTATCATTTAAAACATAGAAACATAGAATTTGACGGCAGATAAGGACCGCTTGCCCCACCCAGTCTGCCCATTTCCCTACCTAATGGATAAGCTGCAGATCCTAGTTAACCAGCAGCCTACTTCTTTCTATCCCCACCCCTAGAATTGCCTTATAACTGTCCCATGCATGCTTGAATTCAACCACTGTTTTTGACTCCACAACCTCCTCCGGAAGGTCGTTCCATGCATCCACAATCCTCTCTGTGAAAAAATACTTCCTTACATTACCTCCTGAGCCATCCCCTCTGTCTTCAAATTGTTTCTCCTTGTTCTTGCACATCTCTTTTCTGAAAGATGCTACCCTCTTGGACTTTGTTAATTCCACTGAGGTACTTAAAAGTTTCTATCATGTCCCCCTCTCCTCCTTTCCTCAAGGGTATACAGCATATTAAGCTCCTTTAATATCTTGTCATATGGCTTCTCTTGCAGACCCTGCACCATTTTAGTTGCCCTCCTCTGGACAGCTTCCATCTTGTCTATGTCCTCATGGAGATTGGGTCTCCAGAACTGCACACAGTACTCCAGATGGGGTCTCACCAGCTGTCTGTACAGAGGGATAACAACTTCCTGTTTTCTACTGGTGATGCCTCTCCCTATGCATCCCAGTATCTCCCCAGCTCTCCTTACTGCCCTCTCACATTGCTTGCCCACCTTTAAGTCATCTGATATGACTACCCCCAGGTCCCTTTCCATTTTTGTTGTTGTTAGCATCTCACCCCCCATTGTGTACTCTTACCCTGGGTTTTTGTTTCTCAGGCGCATTACCTTGTACTTCTTAGCATTAAATCTAAGCTGCCATACATTTGACCATTCCTCTAACCTTGCCAAGTCCCTTCTCATCCTTTCCACCCCACCTTGTGCATCAACTCTGTTGCAGATCTTTGTGTCATCTGCAAAGAGACATACTTTTCCTTCCAGTCCCTCTGCAATGTCGCTTATAAAGACATTGAAGAGGACTGGACCTAGTACTGAACCTTGCAGTGCCCACTAGTAACCCTCTTTCTTTGAGTGGACTCCATTTACAATTACCTTCTGTGTCCTGTTGTCCAGCCAATGTTTACCCAGGCTATCATCTTGGGACCCACTCCCAGGCTGGCTAACTTGTATATTAATCTTTGTGTGGGACTGAGTCAAATGCCTTGCTAAAGTCTAGGTAGACCATGTCCACAGCCCCTTCCTGATCTACTACTTTGGTCACCCAGTCAAAGAAATCTATTAGATTCATCTGGCATGACCTTCCTGCTGTGAACATATGCTGCCTTGGGTCATGTGCCCCTCTGGCCTCTAGGTACTCGATAATTCTTTCCTTCAGAAGTGATTCCATCATTTTCCCTATCACTGAGGTTAAACTAACAGGTCTGTAGTTTCCTGCTTCTGCCCTCCTCCCACTTTTGTGAAGGGGAATCACATCTGCCCTCCTCCAGTCATCAGGTACCACCTCATCCTCCCATGATTTGTTAAAGAGGGTAGTCAGTGGTGTCACTAGTTCTACCCTTAGCTCTTTTAGAATTCTGGGATGAATCCCATCAGGCCCCATTGCTTTGTCCACCTTCAGTTTTAAGAGTTCTTTCAGAACCCTTTCTTCTGTAAATAGGCTGGTACCAACTTCTGTATCCAGAGTGTTTCTATTGTTTGTTTTAGGTACCTCCCCCTCTTCATTTGTAAATACTGAGCAAAAATATTTGTTTAGTATCTCTGCCTTTTCACAGTCACCCTCTGCCCACCCACCTCCCCTTTATTAAGCCTCACTATCCCTCCCTTAGTCTTCCTTCGCTCCCTGATGTACCTAAAAAAGGTTTTATCCCCTTCTTAACTGAGTTGGCTATCTTTTCCTCAGTTCGGGCCTTTGCTGTTCTGACTGTCTTACCAGCTTCCCTTTGCTTTAACTGATGCAATTCTCTGTCCTGCTCCTTCTGTGATTCATTGTACTTTCTGAATGCTTTCTTGTTCTCTTGAACCTTCACTGCCACCTCCTTTGACTGTATTGTATGAAGTCAGCACATGTTAACAAGGTCCTACTCACTTGTTATATAATTTAGTCCCACTGTATTTGACTTGCCTCTTTGGCTACCATGACACACCTTGCTGGGATGTTGCCCAATGCCCATGGCACAATTTGCAATCAGCAACCTACATGAAACCAAAAAATAAACAAGCAATAAGATACACATTCTGAAAATGGATAAATGAACAGCAGTATGACAGTGGTCAAAACTGACATCGGCTCACTAGGAAAATGCTTGTAGATTTTGCCTCCAATCTGGGCCCTACAGAAACAGAGGCACAGAGCTAATGCTGCTCTGTAACTAAGTAGATTTCTTTATTTTTGACAGAATAATGAAAAATAGTGTCAAGAATTAGAATTGGAGTCAATAAAGGTTAGTTTCTTCCCTTTTCCTAAGTTTAGCATCTGAAGGTTACTGGTGTATAAACTGAGTGGGGAGAAATAACATTTTATAGTGAGCTGCAAGAAATAAATTCATATTTGCATGTTTACAGACAGAGTTTGCTGCAGAATTTGGGAGCAGTGAGAACTAATTCTGAAATTAAACATGTAAGCAAACTTGGTCACATTGACAATTCTTGTAAAATAAATAAAGACCGGTAAATAAGATCAGAGGAATATAAGAGAAATGGATAGAGTGCAGCATTTAAAATATAATCATTAAAAAAATATAATGGTTAAATGAGTATTACTCATAAAAAAAAAACATAGAGCAAGTTGTTTAACAGATGACAACTGTCTCAGAAGACTTGCAATGTATTTAATATGGTTTGAAATCAAAAGGGTGATACGAAGTATGTGAATGAAATGGTGTTTATAGCCTCATTTATGGAGGTGGGTTGTGTATACTGGTTCTATATAAGACTACAGAACTTGAATCGAAGGAGTGAAATTTTAAATGAGATTTATTATGTTTTATTATAGAAGCAGCACTGTGATAAGTGCCTGATGAAGTGGTATTGGCACAAAACTGTTGCCTAGAATCTTTTGGTGTACGAGCTAAAATAAGAATAAAAGAATGTATTGTTCTAAAGAACTTTGTTGTGGCAGTGGAGTTCATCGAATAACCAAAAATAAGGAAGGCCATTGAGAAGACAACAAACCTTTTTGTCAGGCAGGTTAAAATGAGCAAGAGAAGAAAGAAATCACTATGGTTCTCCAAGGATGTAGCAGAGAAAGTAAAGGCAAAGAAGCAGGCATTCAAAAGTTACAAGTCAACACAGAAGGAAGAGGACAGCAAGGGTTATCAGGAGAAACAAAGGGAGGCAAGTAAAGCAGTTAGAGCACAAAGGCACAAAAAATTGGGGAGGACATTGCCAAGTTAGTTAAAAAGTGGGATCAAACATTCTTTAGGTATATAAGTGAAAGGAGGAAGAACAAGGCAGGGATAGTATGACTAAAAGGGAAAGGAGGGGGCTGTGTGGGAGAGGACCAGAAGAAAGCTGACATATTGAACAAGTACTTTTGTTCAGTTTTTATGAAGGAAGGAGTAGGTGACTGACCACAGACAAGGGAAAAGGGCATTAAATGAAGAGAGGTGGGCACTAGCCCTTGTACGGAAGAGAGTTCTCAGGCAGCTAGCGCTACTGGAATTGGATTAGGCAATGGAGCCACATGGGGTTCACCCAGGATACTGAGGGACTACACCTCTGATGGTCCTGTTCAACCTATCACACTGAATACAGGGGAAGTCCCAAAGAACTGGAGGAAGGTGGATGTGGTACCACTTCACAAAAGTGGGAATAGGGAGGAGTCAGGAAACTACAGACCTGTAAGCCTGACTTCAGTGGTGGGCAAAGTTATGGAAACACTACTAAAAGAAAGGATTGGGGAATACCTTGTGACCAGTGGTTTGCAGGATCTGAGGCACATGGGTTCACGGGGGGAGATCTTGCCAAACAAACCTAATCGAGTTATTTGACTGAGTGCCAGGGAAGTGGATCAGAGAGGAGCCGTGGACGTGGCCTACCTGGATTTCAGTAAGGCCTTCAACACCGTTCCACGCAGAGAGCTGGTAAAGAAGCTGGAAAGCCTGAGAGTGGGTCCAAAGGTAGTAAAATAAGTACATAGTTAGCTAAGTAACAGGAGTCAGAGGGTGGTGGTAAGTGGGTTTCACTCAGAAGAAGGCAAGGTAACCAGCAGGGTGCCACAGGGGTCACTACTGGGACCGATCCTCTTCAATGTCTTTATTAGCAACATTGCAGAGGGGCTAGAAGGGAAGGTATGCCTGTCCGTGGATGACACAAAAATCTGCAACAGAGTGGACACACCAGTGGGGGGGGGGGTGGAAAGAATGAGGGATGATCTTAAAAGGCTGGAAGACTGGTCAAATGTTTGGCAACTAGGCGTTAACACCAAAAGGTGCAAAATTATGCATGTAGGGCACAAAAATCCAAGGGCAATGTGTCAAATTGGAGGGGGGGAGCGATGAAAACCACAAAACAAGAAAGAGACTTGGGGGTCATCATATCTGATTACCTGAAGGTAGCAACGCAGTGTGATAAGGCAGTGGGAAAGACTGGTAGAATGCTGGGGTGCATAGGGATGGGTATCACCAACAGAAAGAGGGAGGTAGTATTAACCCTGTATAGATCAATGGTTAGGCCCCACCTGGAGTGCTGTGTCCAGTGCTGGAGGCCCCATCTCTGGAAAGACATACATTGGGTGGAAGCACTACAGAGGATGTCAACCAAAATGTTGCATTACCTGCATCAGAAGCCATATGAGGAAAGACTCAAGAAATGAAATATTCACTCTCTAGAGGAAAGGAGGGAAAGGAGAGACATGATAGAAATGTTCAAATACCTCAAAGGTATTAATAAGGCACAGGAGGGTTGTATTTTACACAGAAGAAGATGCCCAAGAACAAGGGGGCATGATATAAGGCTGGAGGGGGGAGGCTCAGAGGGGATGTGAGGAAGTACTTCCTGAGAAAAAGAGTCACAACTTCTGGAACAACCTCTTAGCAGATGTGGTGGATAGTAAAATGGCAGCAAGATTCAAGCATGCATGGTATAGACACAAGAAGACCTTAGTAACAGGACTGGGGGGGGGTGGAGAGGTAAGGTTGGAGATCAAGTAGGGTCTGCAGTAGCACAGTAGGTAGGGAATTTAGGGCAGACTAGGTGGGCCAAATGGTCTTTTTCAGCTGACAACTTCTATGTTTCTATAGCATTGTGTGCTATAGTAGTGATTAGCTGGGGTGCTACATAGTCTATGTTGTTTGTTGTAGTAAAGATCAACTGGGAAACAATGTGGTCTGATTTGTGTGCTGCACTGTAGTGACTGGCTGGGAAATTATGTGGTTTATGTTGTAGGCTGTAGTAGACATCTACTGTGGAACAGCATGGCCAATGTTGGGTGTTGAAGTACTGTAGTTACTGGCTGGGGAATGGCATGGTCTGAGTTGTGTTCTGTAGTAATTATCAGTTGGGAAATGGTATGGTCTGTGGTGTGTGCTGCAGTTGTGACTGGCTGGGGAGCAGCATGGTCCATGCCCTGTGTTGTAGTATTTAATAGTCAGGGAAAATTATGTTGTCTACATTTTGTGCTTTGGTAGCGATTGATCGTAGGAACAGCATGGTCTGTGGCTTGTGTTGCTGTAGTGATTGGCTTGAGAACTCCATGATCTGCTGTGTGTGCTGTAGTAGTAACTGACAGGAAAAAGTCATAGTCTGCGGTGTGTGCAGCAGTAGCAATTGACTAGGACTGGGAACAGCATGATCTGTGATGTGTGCTGTTGTAGTGATACACTGGGCAATGGCATACACTGTGGCTTCCAATGCAGTAGTAGTAGTAGTAGATTTTATTCAGTAGGGCACCCTTCCCCTGAGGCTCAGGGTGCCTAGCAATGCTTAAAACAATGTACATTAATCCACAATAAATACAGACATAAAACAAACTAAAATTAAAATAGACAGCAGGAAATACAAAGCCATATAAATTGTAAGAGACATAATTAAGTATTTTCAAATGTCTCCTTGAAAAGATAGAATTTAAGGTCCTTTTTAAAGGCCTCCACTGACTGGGCTTCTCTCAGGTGTCTTGTGAGTAGATTTTAGTTTACTGGTGCTGCCACTGCAAATGCCAGGTTACCCAACAATTGTAAATGAGCCGTTGGGATCACCAATAGGCCCAGTTCTGTGGAATGGAGAGGGAGGAAGGATGAGAAACGAGACAAGAGTTCAGTCAGTTAGCCCTGATCCATCCCATGAAGGGCTTATAGGTTAGTAAACCAATTTAAAGGTAATATGCTCCCTCACCTCACCTGGTGTCACAAAACAATGCACTAGTGTCATCAGGTCTCCAGAAGGGATATGGGATTTAGTAGTGATAAGTAGGGCCAGTGTTTTCCAGATATTGAAGTATTCCAATTCTAGTGGTTAAAAAATTGCCAATTTCAGACAATTCCTGAAGAATATACTGTGAAACTGGACATTTTCACTGTAAAAATATTTTAGTTTTACAGTGAACATTTTCATTAATTTTATTCATTTCATTTCCTGCCTTTGCATGTCCAAAACGTAATTGGAATACCCACGTGCTGAAATTCTGTGCCCTGCTGTTTGTGGTCTGAATTAAATGTCCTACTTGCTGCCCACCACGGTTCTCTATGAACAGAAAACCTGACTGGATTGGTTGACTTTTTTCAACCAGCTGATTTTCCAATCCTTATTCCAAGACTTGCTGAGTTAGCATTTACAGCATTGTTTTAGATATGTCCTGTGCTGTATAAGTGTATACCCTCATCTCACCTGCTGGCTACTGCTGCAGTGAGCCAAACTCAGTCAACCTTCCTCCTGCCCACCACACACAAAAAGGAAAGTTTGACTGCATTGGTTTATTTTTTAGGACGCTAGTCCACTTGGTCCCTTACTACTGAATGATGTACTCCTGATTTCCAGATCTCAGCCTCCCTTATCCTGGGGTGTAGCCAGGGATTTCAGAGCTGCACACCAAGTGGACTCACTGCTACCCCTCTTCCCGTTGTTAGGGTGAGCTACCCCACCCCAGGGTATAGCCAGACAATATACAAATGTACACCAAGACTGTGTTTGTTGCCTCATGTGGCACAATAAATACAACTTTTGTAGCTCATGACAATGGTTGTTGACACGCATGGGTAAATACAAATGCCATACATTGTTCCCTAAGACACCCACATACCAGCCCAGAGCCTGTAAAGTTGTATTGTCCTTGGGATGCAAAGACAGTATTAGTGACAAGTCCTTCCAGTTTCAACTCTATATGAATAAAATTACAGAACGGTTCAGCATTTTCTTTGTTAGTGCTCATGGAAAAAGGAAGCAGTTCAGAGCCTATTTGCTACCTCCCTTAAATAAAATTGCACACCATGGAGTGCTTGGAGTATGCCTGCCTACACCCATGCGGCCTGATCGTCATTCTCACACCATCCCTAACCCATCCTCACCAGCACAAATACACCAAAAACTACAGTCAAACTATTGCTAATACATAAATGTGCCCTTCTGTATTTCTTTAATTATATTTCTGTTTTATCTCACTCTGTGGAATCTTGCGGTGGGGGGTTCTGCTTTCACACTGGTGGTGCCTGAGTACTCCAGCAAACTTGCATGTGAGACGCAGCTATTAAACCTGTGTGGTCCACAGCTGGGCACACTCCAGGAGCACAGAAAGCAACAAGTTGAAGGTTCCTAATAGCCACTGTGTGTATTTTTCTCTATGGCAACTCTGCGGTGAAGCATGGTGTAGCATTTTCGGAAGACAGGTGAGCAAAAATGGCAATTTTGGATCCAGACTGTAATTTCAGCAAACATTGTGGCAATTTCAGTCATTGTCAGAATTCACTGGCCCTAGTGATAAGCTATGCAAATGGCATGGCCTGCAGTGTGTGTTGTAGCAGTGATTGTCTGGGGAACAGCATATTCTGTGGTGTGCACTGAAGTAGTGACTGACTATGGGAATGGCATTGTCTGTGTTGTGTGCTGTTGTTCTTTTTTTCTTTTTTTTATTTAGTATACCTTTTGCTCCTTACCTAGCCATCGGGATCCGCTCTGGTCATGGACCCCCTTACCTCCACCTCCGGATATACCTGCACTCACCCTGTCCCCCCTGGCTTTCCCCCCAGAGGGTGGGGCATGGCACTGACCCCTGTATCGGGGCCATGATACGAGTAACTGATCAGGGAGCTGGCTCCGGATGCTAATTGAGGCCCTGGGGCAGAGCTTCATGTAGACGGCCATGCACTGGATTTTTCTTTTTCCTCCCCTGTAAGCAGCGGGGGTGGGGGGGGACGTGCAATGATGACCAGTCTCCACCCCACCCCTGAGTTCAATTTGGCATCGGAGCTTGCAGTGAACCCAGCCTCTGCTAGGTGCTGCCACTGCACTGAACACACAGACTCCCTCCCCAGTCTGAGGATGCTCGATCCTTCCCCTCCGGCTGCCCCTTTCAACAACTCGGGTCCGCTCTGGAACCTGGTTGCTGGTGCCGCAAGCGGAAATCCAACCACTGCACCGGTGGGCTGGCCTGTGTGCTGTTGTTCTGATTGTTTGGGGAATAGAATGGACTATGTTCTGGCCCTAGTAGTGATTGGTGTGGGAATGGCATGGTCTGTGGTGTGAGCTACAGTAGTGATAGGCAGGGAAACAACATGGTCTGTGGTATGTGCTACAGTATTTATCAGTTGGGGAATAGCATGGTCTGTGGTTTGTGCTATACTGGTGATCAGCTGGGGAACAGCATAGTCTGTGATGTGTACAGTAGTAGTGATCAGCTGTAGAAAGGAATGGTCCATCGTGCGTACAGTAATAGTAACTGAGACAAGCATGATCTGTGGTGTGTACTGTAGTTTTAACTGACTCTGGAACAGTATGGTCTGCAATGTGTTCTGTAGTTGTGATTGGCTGTGGAACAGCATGGTCTGTGTTGTGTCCTGTTGTATTCACTGGATGGGAAATAGCATGGTCTGTGGCATGTTCTTTATAAAACGGGCCATAAAAATCCTGTAAACTTATTGGTTGAAAATAAATCATACGATTGCTGAATATTTTCTGATGACTACATACCTCATCTGAACTACATTTTGTTAAATAAATAAAAGTCTATTTTAAAAGTGGAATAACACACTTCAGGGAGTTCAGTCATACGGGAGTAATGCACTTCTCCGGTGGCTGTGGCACTCGGCTATGTCTTGTACCCAACAATTACCCAAGGCATACACTATTCCTTTATGACTGCACACCCTGGAGTATGTTATCCCTTATACAGTGAATGACTAGGTGTAATGGCACGAGCTGTGTCAAGTACTGCAATAGTAGTTGACTGTGGAAGTGTCTTGGACCATGCTGTAAGCAGCAGTAATGACTTATTGGTCGGATATAGTAAATAAGTAAAACTTTATTTGCTGCGTGCCCATTCCCTGGGGCTCCAGGTGCTGTATAAAGGTCAGGACAATACATACAAAGAGACTTTTCAACTGTAGAACACCTAAGTAAACATTAACTAATAGATAAAATCCAATAAATTAAATTAAACAATCGAATAAATAATTCCAGGTCTGAATAGCTAGTCAGTGCAATATCATTGAATGCTGTTTTTTTAAGTATACATCTACAGTACAGTCTTCTTCATTTGGGACTCTTGGGCCAGTTTTATGGCCAGTCCGACACTTGTACTGCCTGCAAGGGAGTTATGAGGCTGTGCTGCTCAAAGCACTCTCCCCCTACCATCTGTTTTGCCTGCAAAAAGACATCGCTCTGGTGAGGCATTGAAAGTGCCGCCTCCATTCACCTGATAGAGCCAATCAGTCCACAGGATCGGGACACTAGGGCTGGTGTTTGAAAAAACCCACAGATTTTAAACTGTACTCTGCCCTTTTTCATTTGGGACTCTCAGGCCAGTGTTACAGCCAGCAGGACACTTGTGCTGCTTGCAAGAGGGTTGTGAGGCTGTGCTTCTCAAAGCACCCTTCCCCCACCATCCATTTTGCCTGCAAAGAGACGCCTCTCAGGTGAGGCTTTGAAATCATAGGCATAGCCGGGGGGGGGGTATTCCTGGGTGCATGGAACCCCACCTCCCCTGCGTGCTTAAATATTTGCATTGTCAACACTGAACTGTGGCAGCCAAGGAGTTGGGGAAATCAAAGGGCGAGACACTGAGGTGGGCATTAGCTAAAGAATATGTAGCACAAGCCTGCTTCCTTCCGGGGACAGGACAGCTGAGGAGCCAACTCCGAGCATACATAGACTGTTCAGATGATCTGAAGGAGCAGCATCATGTGGGTGGTCAGAGGAGCTGAACGCACAGAGTCACAGGACACAGAGGAGCAAAACACAGAGTCACAGGACACAGTCACTTTCCTACCACAGTCAAGTTTGAGAAGTGTGTCTCTGAGAGCTCTCTTGCTGATATTTTTTTAATTGCATCTGTAACTATTTCAGATGGCAGCATAAAAATGGACCCAGTCTCTGACTCTTCCCTCCTCACCTTGACGTCATCTCTGTGGGTCAGATTGGAGAAGCTCGGAAAGTCGCTCCCCAAGTCAGTGTTTGTAGCCCCTCAGCTGTGGCAGCTAAATACAGCAGCAATAACTGCAAAATGATTTCGTGCCTTGCCCTAAAAGCAGCCTGTCACTATAGTGTGAGCATATCTTCCTGGCAGAAAATAAAAAAAAGAAAAACAGATTTAAGCCACAAATCGTGTGAGAATAGAGACGGGAAAAAAAAAGAAAAAAAAAATATTGTGGCATGTGTGTGTGTGTGTGTGGGGGGGGGTCTGCTGCTGTACTTCCACTACTCCCTACACTTTATATGTTACACCAAAACACAAAGTATAAAAATGTTATTAGCAGTCAAAGCTATTCTGTACAGGTAGCCATAGAAATAGTAACTGGGTAGGTGCACAAAACATTGTGGACCAGCAGATCTTTTATAGTGAGCAGTGATGATTTTTTAAATGTCCATTAGCTATATGGCCATTGGATGTTTTATAGCAGTCACTGTGCTTTTGTTCTCATTTCTGTCACAGTTGTACTGTATGTGCATCCACAATCAGGGCACTCATAACATTCATCATGACTATCAGGCTGAAGCAACAAAATTTTAGAATTCAGTTTTCTATTAGTTTTTTATTTCTGCTCCTGTTTCAAGCCCACAGCAGTTGCTCATAAGGGGTTAATACTGACCTGCAGTACTAATTAGTAAAGTCAATTGAAATATAGGAGATTAGGAGTTCCAATGTAGAAATTCCTGAGCAAGTACAATCAGAGGAAAGAGAATATTTGGGTCAAACAACAGAATTTGTGAAGACATACTGTATATTCAGTGAAGGCAAAGATGAACAAAGCAGGGAGAAAATAACGTAATATTTCTGTTAACAGATGAAATTCAAATACAAGACAGAATAAAGGAATTCCAATGAACTGCCTCAGGTCAGAGGAAAGAGAATATTTGGGTCAAATGACAGAAATGTTTGTGAATCAACATATTGGGACACATAGAAAGTGAAGGCAAAGATGAATAGAACAAGGTAGGGGAAAAGCTGGTGAGGTTGTGTCTGCATTATGCATGTAATGTAGGTAGAGGAAAAAAGGAAGGGAGACTAATGTAAAGAGAAGACATAGAAAGATAGCAATTAAAGGGAAACACATGCAATGAGAGAGGTGGAACATAAAAGGCAAGGTGATAGGTGAAAACATATGAAAATGGCTGGGAAGGTGAAAATAAAAAAAACATAAATGGAAGAGCTGGGAAAAAAAGCGAAGGTGACATAGAGATTGTAACAGAATGGGATGAGGTCTAGAGAAGAGAAAGATATAAATATAACAAGCATTTGTCAATGCCAAAATTTGTCATTGGAATTGCTATTGGTACACACTGATTGGCAGGGCTACAGTTCACAGCAGAAAGAACAAGTTACGCCACCAAGTTCAAATTCCCCTGAAATATACTGAAGTGCATATCTGTTTCCTCAATTTGTGGTCTGGCTTTGAAGAGTGAAGATGCGTCTGTGGTTCAGAGAAGATGAGGACACTGGAGCCCCACCATGGGTTGGGGGGGACATTATGATTAGAATGCCTAACACCCCCGTTTGTTGGTATTTGCACTACAAATTTTTAACATGGCCTTTTGTGACCCCCACCTCATGAAAGCATTTGGGACCTCTGCTCATGAACAGTGGCACTGTGATTTTGTTAATCTGTCTCGAATGTTGATTTCTCATAGCGACTGCGCCATTCTGTACCAGATGTGCGAAAACACAGTTTGGGCAGGATGTGAAAAATTACAGCTGTACCATTCATATGGAGGGGTGAAGAAATGGCAGTGTTGAAAATTTGGAGTGAAAATATAAAAAAAATGCTGGAATGTACAAGCGTATGTAGAAACTGTGCAATGCACGCTTGTAACACAGTCACTTAGTGGAATTATTTCACCAAAATTTCAACGGACATTTTGTGACCTCTGCTCATGAACACTGTCAATGCGATTTTCTTACTCTGTTCTGAACATTGATTTCCCACAGCAACCGTGCCATTGTGCGCCAGATGTGCGAAAACACATTTTGGGCAGAATGTGAAAAATGACAGCTGTACTGTTCATGAGGAGGTGTGAAGAAATGCCAATGCTGAAAATCTGGAGTGAAAGTATTACAAATTCATGACGTTAACGAGTGTGCGTGGAAACTGTGCAATGCATGCTCATAACACAGTCATTTTTTGGAATTTTTTCACCAAATTTGCAACATAGGCTTTTTGGGAGCCCACCTCACGAACAGTGACACTGTCATTTTGATAATTGGTCCCGAAAGGTGATTTCATGCAGTGACCACAAAATCACCTTTCAGGACCTAATAACTAGAAGACAGTCACTGAATTCATGAGGTGGGGTCCCAAGAACCCCATGTTGCAAATTTGATGCAAAATTAGCAAAAATGGCCAAGATATGCACCAAAGCTGGAAAAAAAAACATTTATGCCATTTCACAGCTTACCTGCATTTCTTCAGTTTGCGGTCGGCTTGAAGAATGTAGACATGTTCCCGATCCACTGAAGACCGTCATGCTGACTCTGGAGGTAAGAATAGGTGGGGTGTGTGGGGAGGTGGGTGGGTTGGGGAGGGGGCATAGCGGGACGGTAAAGACCATTTTCTTGTTTATAAATCCAGAGCAGGAAGATTTTCTTTTTAACCAGGACTTTCAGCATGTCACCTGAGTGTTTGTTGGGGGCTGTAGCTGATGGGAATTGGGTACCCCATTGGCACATAGTAGTGTTTGGGGGAACATGAGCTGAGGGGACTGGGCACCCCCTCGGCACACAACAAATGAGGTACATTATACTGATGGGGAGTGGGCTCCCCATCAGCAAATGAGCTGGAGGGCATGCGACAGGATTAGAAATCTGTCGGCTTTCATGGGGACCGTAAAAAGGTGAAGGGTGATACCCGCCACCGTTTTTTTATTTGAAACTGGGAGGGGGCATGCTGAAAGCCTGCGTTCAGTGTGTTCATGCTGAAAGCTACAGCAGTGTGAACGCGCAACCAGGAATTTAACAATGCAGGAATGCAACATCAAAGGACTGAGCTGTGACACTATTGGTGTGGCTCTGTTCTTTAAAAAGTTGGCCAACTCCACTCTAACGGCTGAAAGGGAGTCATCGCAGCCTGCCGACTGATTTGCCTGCCGCTGACCTGCCCCTTGAAACTGAGCTCTCCATTGGGCAAACCCCTGTATAGCACCTCTTATAGCAATGAGTTCATCTGCGCCTGCGCACCACAATGAACTCAAAAAGCGAAACAAGAATCCCAAGTTCAACTCAATGACCTGGCTCTCAGGAGGAGTGATAACACTGACAACTTGAATTTTGATGCATTTTGTAACTCAATGGATATTGCCTAAAAATGCAATAAAGTGCCCCTGTGCTGCCTCCATCCACCCAACAGAGACATCCATCCACAAGATCAGGACTCCAGGGCGGGTCTTTCAAAAAGTCTGTGGATTTTAAATTGTACTCTGTCCTTCCTCATTTGGGACTCTCACTCCAGTTTTACAGCCAGTTGGACACTTGTACTGCCTGCAAGGGGGTCATGAGGCTGTGCTATTCAAAACTCCCTCCCCCCCGCTGTCCGTTTTGCCTGCAAGGAGATGCCACTCCAGTGAGGAGGAGAAAGTGCCACCAAAATCCACGTGACAGAGCCAGTCAGTGCATAGGATCAGGACTCTAGGGCCAGTCTTTGAAAAAGCCCATGGATTTTAAACTGTACTCTGCCCTTCTTCATTTAGGACTCTTGGGCTGGTTTTAAGGCCAGTTGGACACTTGTTCTACCTGTAAGGGGGTCATGAAGCTGTGCTGCTCAAAGCACCCTCCCCCTGCCATCCATTTTGCCTGCAAGGAGACGCTGCTCTGGTGAGGTGTTGAAACTGCCACCTCCATCCATCCAACAGAGCCAATCAGACCACGAGGTCGGGACTCCAGGGCAGGTTTTTGAAAAAGACCATGGATTTTAAACTGTACACCGCCCTTCTTCATTTGGGACTCTCGAGCCAGTTTTATGGGCAGTCAGATACTTGTACTGCCTGCAAGGTGGTCGTGAGGCTGTGCTGTTCAACGCACCATCCCATTGTCATCCATTTTGCCTGCAAGGAGATGCTGCTCTGGTGAGGCATTGAAAGTGCTGCCTTCATCAACCAGAAAGAGCTAATCAGACCCACAACTTTTGACATCCAGGGGTACTTTACAACTCCACCTACAAGCTGTCTGCAGGAAGGACTGAGCACAAAGGATCATGGTCTGTGTTGAGTCTGCTGGAGTGAGCCACCAGGCAGCTAGTCTGCCGGCTACTCTGCTCCATTACACTTCGGTCTCCCCTCCAATGTTCAGTTTATGTAAGGTCGCTTAGAAAAATCTTCACTTTTCTGCTCATGATTATTTTGGCTCATGATTATGTCTGTAGTTTGCATATCCTTGCAAAATTCTATAATGAACTCATGGCCTTTCAATTCTTTCCTAGCTGCTGATATATCACTATTGCCTTTTTGTAAATTTGTGTACATTTCTCACATCATTATTGCCTTGTTTAATTTGTTTATTCTAATTATATATCATTTTACCTTAATTAATTGTGTTTCCTATATATCATTACTGCCTGCTTAATTATTGTTATCCAGTTTATGATCTTGTTTTGCTACTTATTTGCTTGCCATCTTCTGCATTCCGTCCCCTGGTTTCTCTGACCCCTATTAGGTGTCTTCATGCTTCTCATCTCAACTCCTTTACCTGGTTGACCTAATCCCTACTGCTTGCCTGCCTTTCCTCCCTCCCTCCTCCCTCACTCCCTCCCCCATCCCCTGGCTGCCTTCACTCTTCTTTCTCCCTTTCATTAAGCAATTGCAGAAACACTCTTTTTGGGTCCCCCCAACCTTTTACCACTGTACCCCTCCTCCCCTTCCCCTGTGTTGCTTCATTGGTGCTGCTTTCCCTCTTCCTTCCTCCCCTTATCTTTTTGCTATTGCACAAACTCCCTTTCTTGGGTCTCCTATCTTTCCCTCACAATGCTGCTCCAACCTCTTCTAACAGATTTCTCCTCTCCTCCAACTGGCTGTCATCTCTCTCCTTCCTTCCTTCCACCTTACTTTTTGTTAACTGCACAAATTCCCTATATAGGGTCCCCTTACCTTTTTACCACTGTTCTACCTGTTATTTCACCTGTTCTTCTTACCCACTCAATTCCTCCCTCCTCTCCTCCCCCCATTCTATGCCTCAGCCTGGCTGCCATCCCTTTCCTTCCTTCCACCTTCCTTTTGACAGGTGCACAAACACCCTATATAAGGTCCCCTAATCTCTTTATCACAGTGCTGCTCATGTTCTACCTGCCCTTCACCTGTTTTTCTTGCTTACTCAATCCCTCCCTCTCTCCTCTCCTCTCCTCCCCCTCCTATTCTATATCAAGTTCTGATCCCTCAACCTCTTGCCTTCTAATTTGTTGCTTATAACCCTGTCTCTGTTTCTCCCTCATGCTGGTTTTCCTTCTCCCCCCCCTTCTCCAACCTTCCTCTCCTCATGCTCTCCCTTCCCTCCCATTCCCTCTGGCTTCATGGTTCCTACATCCTCCACTCTTTCTCCTCTTGACTCCACCTGGAAACCCTTAGATCTTCTCTTCCCAACCACCCCTCTACCCCCTCTGTCCTCCTCACCCACCACACAAATGCATCTCTGACTGCCAAGTTCATCCTTTTGCTGCTGCTCATCATGCTATGTGGTATTGAGCCCAATCCTGGCACTGCACACTCCCTTCCCATTTGTCTTCCCAAAGGGTTGAGAGTGACTCACATCAATATCTGAAGCCTCTTCCCTAAGATAGATCAACTGCAACCTCTCATGGTTACTCTACAGCCTGATGCATTAGTAATATTGGAATCTTAGCTCTCCCCCAAGATCCCTGATACTGCCATCACCATCCCTGGGTAGACTCTTACCCGGCAGGATTGTGCAAAGAAGGGAGGTGGTGTTGCCATCTACCTCTCTTCTACCATCCAATTTACTCCTGCTCATTCTGTCACCTCCCCCTCTGCATATGAACTATTCCTCCTAAAACAATCTCTCCCTTTCTTTGTCCCTATCTTCTTGGCTGGTCTCTATTGCTGCCCTGGCCTGTTCCCCTCATCAGTCATGGAGCTCCTTAACACTATCTCCATTCATGCCTCATCCAGTGAACTACTCATCCTTGGGGACTCCAATATTAATTGGCTGTACCCCCCCAAAATTGAAACTCTTCCAAAATATTAAGTCTCTTCAACTTACTTGACTGATTTTGAACCCAGCACAACACAGTCCTAGATCTTTCAATAATTCCTTACTGGACTGGGTACTTACCTCTCACCCTCTCTGTATCACTCCTGCTGGCACCTCCCTGATGCCCTTAGTGACCACCATATGGTCCACTGTGTGCGTAATATTCATCTCCACAAAGCCCCCCCCAAAATCCTCCAGATCCAGTCCTCCCAGTTGCTAGATTTGTCCTCGCTCCATGCAGACTTGGTAGCCACCAACTGGTCCCCCATCTCTTCTGCCAGTAACATCAACTCTGCCCTTAACTACTTTCATTCAAAATTCATGTCAATTTGGGATCTGCATGCCCCCCTCAGGAAAACCAGGGTCCGTGGTTCCCATTTCCCCTGGATCTCAGCCAAAATACTGTCCTGCCTATGTGCATGTGATCTTGCCCGGAACACTCACAGGTCCTGTGGCTCCCCAGCTGATCTTAACAGGTACTGAGCCTTTGTAATGCTTGCACAAAAGTCACCAGGCTTGCCAAGGCTAAGTACTTTTCCTCCACCTTCTAGAACAACCTTCGTCACCCCTCCAAGTTCTGGAAGATCGTCCTCTTCTCAACTTAACTCAGTCCTTCTCCCACATCCACAAGGTTGGTGACACCCTCAGTTTTGACCCCCTTTCTTTTACCTCAGAATTCAACTCCTTCTTCACCTCCTGTGCCTCCTCCCCTCTCGCCTCCCTCCCCCTTACCTCCTCCCTCACTCCCTTTCATCCACTCCATCTCTGTCTCCTTCTCTCCTGTCACTCCTGCTGCTTCTCTCAAGGATCTCTTGGCTCTCAACCCTCTCAAGGGTAGGAGCCCTGATGGGCTCGACTCCAACTCCTACACCTCTCCACCCCTGCTATTGCTCTCCCAATCACCTGTCTTCTAATCCTCTCCTTCTCCCTTGCTTCTGTCCCTGACTCCTGGAAGCATGTTACTGTCATACCCCTTCCTAAAGGAGGTTATTCCTCCATCCCTGGCTACTAGAAGAAAAAGCAGAAGCAGAAGAAGCAGCATTTATATAGCACTTTCATATACATTGTATCCCCCTACTCCCCCTAACTACTGCCCCATCTCCCTGCTCCCCACATTAGCTAAACTACAAGAACACATTGTGCAGTCTCAACTCTCCCCATTCTTTGATTTTTCCTCTTTTTTTCTACCCCTTAGAGTCTGGCTTCTGTAAACACCACTCCACCACCTCCTCCTCCTCCTCCTCCTCCCTCCTCTGGCTTACTGACTCCATTTTCTCAGGCATGGATCAGGGCTTCATCTCCTCCACCATCTTTGCCGACTTGGCCAAAGCCTTCAACACTGTTGCCCACCCCCTCCTCCTTAACAAGCTCAAGGCAGTGGCTCTCTCTGACTCTGCAACTAACTGGTTTCGCTCTTACCTTGAGGGTAGATCTCAATCTGTTAGAATTGATGATTCCATATCTCTTCTTCCAATCAGTACTGGTGTCCCTCAAGGTTCCATCCTTGGCCCATTACGCTTCTGTCTTCCTAACAAGACTCCCCTCTGCTCGTTCGTTCATCTGCATCCATCCATGTGTATGCAGATGACAGAGTCTTATTTGCCTCTGGTTCCTTCCCCTCTGAACTAATGGCCAGGCTTCAACTGGACTTCAACAACATTCAGGACTGGTTCTGTTCAAATCAGCTGTCCTTAAATGCCAAGAAAATGGTTTCAGTGACCTTTGGCACTGAGCAGAGGCTCTTCAGGCTTCACTCTATCCCCTCCTTCCACACCCTAGGTGGGGCCACAATTGATGATGTTCCCTCATTTAAGTACCTTGGGATTTGGCTTGACCGACACCTCAACTTTTCGGTGTATGTGGATGCCATCCACAAAAAACTCCACTCTAAGCTCGGAGCGTTATTCAGGAACAAAAAATGCATCCCTCTTCCTGCTCACTGAGCTATTATCCTGAAAATGATTCTCCCCATTTTTGACTATGGTGACATTGTCTACAAGTGCTGTGCCAAAGACCACCCTAGTCAGATTGGACCCCCTCTTTCACTACTGACACTTTGCTTTGGATTGTCCACCTTGCACACTCACCACTGCTCCTTATACTCCTCCCTCTCCCTCACTCCCCTCCCTTGAAGCTAGATGCCTCATTCATTGTGCCTCCTTCATCTCAAAATTCTGGCTGGCCTCCCTCCCCTCTTACCTTGCCCCCCAACCCCCATTTTCCTCATACACCCTTCGCAACTCTAGCTACCATTCCTTGGCTCTCCTTTCAAGGAAATCTGTTGCTGGCCAGACTGCTTTCTCCTACAGCTTCTCCAAACTTTGGAATTCTGTCTCTCTCTAACCATTTGCTCCTCCTCTTCCTCCTAATGCTCTCTCTCTCCTGTCTTCTCCATGACTTCACCTCTCACTTCTACAATTGCACCTGATACATGGCCTTGCTCCTCTTCTCAGTTCTCTCTTCCCCTCTTTCCTTCTTCCTTTACTCCTGATCTGCACTTGTTTACCCTCACCTTTTGTTTCTATCTCCACCCTACAGCAATTGGCCTTATGCTGTCAGCACATCGAAATGTATCTCTTTGAAACCCAATGGGTAGGCCCTCAATCTTGTTCCTTGAATAAATTGCTTATTGTTAATGCTTAATAGTAACGTACTGTATAATTTATTGTTCTGTTTTCCATTGTTAATAGTTAGTTTCAAAGTACTGTGTAATTTATTGTTCTGTTTTCCATTGTTAATAGTTACTTTCAAAGTACTGTGTTATTTATTGTTCTGTTTTCCATTGTTAATAGTTAGTTTCAAAGTACTGTGTAATTTATTGTTCTGATTACTTTCTTTGTACTCCTCTCTCCCCGGACACATCTGGAAATGAGCTGTTATCAGCTCAGTACATCTTTCCTAGTGAAACTTTTGAAAATAAATAAATAAATAGTAGTAAATGCAGGAATAAAGCTTGATAAGAACTTCAAAGGAATAGTTATTGTTAGTTAGTAGGGGGAAGGAACTCATTGGGCCAAATTTCTTCTTCTGTTCCTGTTTTCATGTTTATATGTTAATACAGAGCTTCCAGGTCAACATCTTTCAGATGAGAAAGATCTTATTTTGAGCACTATACATAATCAGGCAGATTTCTACAGGGCCCTAACCTGTGTGCCTAAGTGAGTATGAGATGGCAGAAATGCAGTCCTAGGCCTGTTCAAGACTAGACAAGATGCACAGTTTGTTCTTTAATTTGAACAATTTTTTTTTGTAATTTGAATCATATAGATAAGGATGAATGCCAAATAAGTGATGATGACTAAAGGCAACAATGTTTGCTTTTTGCAATTGCATGTTAAGCGTATGGCGGTTAAATGACTAGCTCAGTTCACACAGTGAGTTAAGGGTGGGAATCCAATGTGGGTCTGCAGTTTCGGAGCACAGCACTCTAACAACCCACACAAAGTGATGTTATGAGGTTCACGTACTGAGTATGTAGTGGGAGAGAGTCAAACCTGGGTCTCCAGGTTCACAGATTGGCACTCTAATATCATGACAGATTGGCATTCTAATATCCTGACAGATTGTCACTCTAATATCCTGTTTTTAAAGTGACTTCCTCAGGGTTTCATAGTGAGTAACTGGTGGTAGGGGAACTCACACCTGTGTTTCCAGGTTTCAGCTCAGCACTACACCACCCCAAGTGAATTACACAGGGTCACATTATGAATAAGTGGTGGTAAATGAATTGAAACATAAGTCTCCTGGTTCACATACTTAGCACTCTAACAGTCCCCCAAAATAATGTGCTGAGGGTCACATAGTGAGTAAGCAGCACTGAGAGGAACTGAACCAGTGTCTTCATTTTTGGAAATTGGCATTTTAACAGCCCCCCAAAAAGACTTGTTCAGGGTCACGTAATAAGTGGTGATGGTGTGGGGGCAATCCTGTGTCATCTCAGGGCCCCATAGTGAGTGATGATGGTGTGGACGTCAATCCTGTTTGCCCAGAAGATTGAGGGGTCTCAATTATTCATTATTCATACTTTATACGAACATATGAAAATGCCAGCAGATATAGGCCATGCATTCTATCGAGTCTGCTCCAGTGCACAGCTCCCAGTCTAATCTAATGCAGCTGCCCCCCAACCCTTGCCTATCCATCCGATTTATCACCCCCTTCTGCCAACTTCCCCCTCCCCAGCTTCCTCCAGTTTTGACCTTACCTTTGACCCTGTCCCATCCCCTCCTAAAATAGCCCACAGATTTCAATGATATCACCTCCTCTGGCAGTGCGTTCCACATCACTACTACCCTTTCCATGAAGTAGTGCCTCTTTATTTCCCTCCTGAATCTTCCACCCTCCAGTTTCAGACTGTATCCCCTTGTGTCACTCCCCCTCTTTAATCTATACATGCCTTCAGTACTAACCCTAGTCTTGCCCTTTAAGTATTTGAAGATCTCAATTATATCCCCTCTTTCCCTTCTATCCCCCAGGGAATACATGCTGAGCTCCCCCAGTCTTTCCTCATATAGGTTGTCCCCCAGCCCAAGGATCATCTTAGTCACCCTGCGTTGGACCCCTCCCAGTAGTTTGTCATCCTTCTTTAAATAGGGGCACCAGAACTTCACACAGTACTCCAAGTGAGGTCTCACCAGTGACCTGTACAGCAACGGAATGACTTCATCTCTCCTATAGGTATTCCCCTGGTAATGCACCCCAGCATCTTATTAGGGGTGGCAGTCTATGTGAGGGACAGGATCAAATGCACAAGGGACAAGGGGGAAGAAAGAAGAACAAAGGCAATCTGGCTGCAGCTCCTAGACTCAAGGGGTAGGAAACTGAGGTTTGGGTGGTATACAGGCCACCGTCCCAGTCTGAAGAGCTTGACAGGGATTTAGCAGGACAAATCAGAAAAGTATGTAGAAAAGGGAAGGTGGTTATCGTGGGAGATTTCAACTTGCCGGAGGTTGACTGGAGCATTCCAGCCACCTCCAGTGCTAGGGAACAAGTGCTCCTGGATGCAATCCAGGAGGGTCTCCTGACACAGTTGGTTAGTGTACCTACTAGGCTGAAGAACACTTTAGATCTGGTGTTGTCGAATGGGGAAGCAGAAAGGGCAATAAAGGTGGAGGACCTACTAGCTGACAGTGATCACCAAATGGTCTGGTTTAATATCATGATGTGCGGGGAACCAGAGAAATCAGTTACTCAGGTTGTAAACTTCAGGGGGCAGACTTTGGGAGGATGCAGGAAGTACTGAAAAGGAAACTAGAGGGCATAAGGCAGGAGATGGATGCAGAGCAGACATATTATTAAAAGGGGGATTACAGAGGCAACAGAAGCCTGCTCCAAGACACAGACTAAGAGGAGCAGAGCAAGAAAACCATGCTGGTTGAACAGCGAGGTAGTGGAGGTGGTGAGAGCAAATGGAGAGGCACACCAGAGGTATAGAAGGACGGGAAAGGAAGTGGACAGGGAGGAGTATGCAAGATGGTCCAGGCAGGTGACCAGAAAGTGAGAGAAGCCAAGGCCCAGAGGAGTGAGATTAGTGCAGGGAATTAATGGGGGGAAAGACTTTTCAGACACATCAGGGAGAAAAGGAAGTGCAAAGAGACAATAGTGAGGATAAAAGGGGTGGGGAGTGGACGGAAAAGGGTGAGGAGGCAGGCAGAAGTACTGAATGAATACTTTTGCTCAGTGTTCACAGAAGAAAAGGGGACTGCTACCACCATGGGCTGGGAGGGTGGGGACAGGGAGAGGCAACAGATGGAAGAATTGGGGCAAGTAGAGTCCTAGAGGGACTGGCGCACTGAAGGTAGACGAGGCACCAGGGCTGGATGGTATCCACTCTAGGGTGCTGAGGGAGATGGCGGAGGTGTTGGCGGAGTCACTGGCGGATCTGTACAACACCTCACTGGAGTCGGGATGTGTGCCACTGGACTGGAGGATGAAACATGTAGTACTATTACACAAGAACAGACCAAGGGATAAACCGAGTAACTATCACCCGGTAAGTCTCACCTCCATAGTGTGCAAACTCATGGAGACAATACTAAAGGAAAGACTGGTGTTGTACCTGGAGGACAATGGCCTCCAGGATGTGAGGCAGCAAGGGTTTGTGTCAGGGAAGTCTTGTCAAACCAGCCTGATACAATATTATGACTGGGTGACAGATGATCTGGATAAGGGTCATGCGGTGGATGTTCTTTACTTGGACTTCAGCAAGGCCTTTGATTCTGTGCCTCATGGGCAGCTTGGGGGAAAGCTAACTGGTGTAGGGGTAGGGGCAAAAATGCTGAACTGGATTACAAGCTGGCTGAGTGGGAGGCTGCAACGGGTGGTGGTGAGAGGGGAGCTTCCAATGCCAAGGCCGGTGATGAGTGGGGTGCTACAGGGCTCTGTGTTGGGGCCAGTATTGTTTGG
This sequence comes from Neoceratodus forsteri, assembly GCA_016271365.2. NCBI lineage: Eukaryota > Metazoa > Chordata > Ceratodontiformes > Ceratodontidae > Neoceratodus > Neoceratodus forsteri. Next base: position 706,399,897 of record CM028130.1, read on the forward strand.
GCTCTTCATATCAGACATTGCACATGGGGTGGTGAGCAAGATAAGTCTGTTCGCTAATGACACCAAAATCAGAGCAGTGGTGAATGGAGAGGAGGGATGAAAGCAGCTGCAGGGGGACCTAAGAAAGCTAGAGGAATGGTCAGAGAGGTGGCAACTGGGGTTCAATGCAAAGAAGTGTAAGATTATGCACTTTGGGGTGAAGAACCCAAGGAGAGAATACTGGCTGGGAGGGGTTAAGCTGGGGATCACTGAGGAGGAGAAGGACCTAGGGGTAATGATAACAGGGACCATGGGCGACACTGCCTAGTGCAGGAGAGTGACTGCAAAAGAGAACAAAATGCTGGGGTGCATAGTGAGGTTTTCTTGTCCAGGCAAAGAGAGGTTATCTTGCTCCTCTACAGGTCACTGGTAAGGCCGCACTTAGAGAATTGTGTGCAGTTTTGGAGGCCATACCTAAAGCGTGATATCAGGCTATTGGAGGGGGTGCAGAGGAGGGCAACAAAGATGATAAGTGGAATGGAAGGGACAGACTATGACAGCAGGCTGAGAGACCTGAATATGTACACCCTGGAGGATAGAAAAGACAGGGGAGACATGATAGAGACATTCAAGTATCTGAGAGGACTCAATAAGGATGGGGCAGATGGGGTCTTTAAGTTAAGGAGGGGGAGGGTCACCAGGGAGTATGGGCTAAGAATAGAGGGGGAAGATTTAGGAAGGAAATGAGGGACACTAGTCACAAAGAGGGTGGTAGCAAAATGGAATGCCCTACCAGAATGGGTGGTATCAGGTAAATCTGTGAACAGCTTCAAAAGGGCATGGGACAGGGAACAGGGGAGAGTGAGGGTGGGGGAGGTGGGGGGTGACAGTGGGTTGACAAATGGGAGGGTGGTGGGGCAGCTGCAAACTAGGGGTGCTAGCTGCACACTCGTGCAGACTTAGATAGACCAGGTGGTCTGTTTCTGCTGGCACATTTGTATGTTCGTATCATGTTAGCCTTGACCGTCACCTTCCTACACTGCCCTGAATGATTCATGTCCCCTGTGACTATTACCTCCAGATCCTTCTCTTCCAACGAAGTGGATAACTACACTCCCCCAGCCAGTAGCAATCCCTAAGGTTCCTGGCTTCCAAGTGCATGACTTTGCACTTCTTAGCATTGAACCCCAGCTGACATGTATCTGACCAGCGCTCAAGTCTTGCCAAATCCTCTTGGAGTACCTGCCCCACTTCCACACTATCCACCTCTGCCCTGATCTTTGTGTCATCTGCTAAAAGGCTGACCTTACTCCTAATCCCATCTGATATGTTGGCAATAAAGATGTTAACAGCACCAGTCCTAGTACTGAGCCTTGTGGGACCCCACTGGTTATAGCTCTAGGAGTCGAGAGTTCTCCCCCTCCAACTGCCCTCTGCTGCCTGTACTGCAGCCAGCTCCTAATTTAGCCATCCAGTTCCTCCCTGCCTCACAGGCTTCTTAGCTTACCAGTCAACCTCCATGTGGCACCGAATCGATGGCCTTGCTGAAGTCCATACACAGGACATCCACCGCATGGCTCCTATCGAGTGCCCTTGTCACCCTGTCAAAAAAGTCAACCAGGTTTGTCTGGCAGGATCTGCTTAAGACAAACCAATGTTGCCTATCATCCTGGAGACCATTCTCCTCCGGAAAAATCACCAACAACTCTATAAGGATAGTCTCCATTAGTGGGGTGGAGCTTACCAAGCAAGAAGGTGGCTGCTTTATCCCTATAGAGAAACACTAGTCTCACTTTCTGCTGCATACTGGGACCCTAACTGCATCTACACATGTTCCAGTTGGGGCATCAGCTACACCTAGTCTGACCCTTTCAAATGAAACCAAAATCTTAGGATTACTGAAAGCCAAGAGAAGCTACACCATGAGCAATGAAACTGTCACATACCTTGAGGTCTGAAAGAAACACAGGCTGGTGAGCACTGATCTCCAGTTACTCTCTTTCAACAGCTGGCACTGCTGGCAAAAGAGCTCTGTGGAGCAAGTACCTGCAGAAATGGCAAATGGACCTAATGATTCAAAGCCAGTATCACCTCTCGAAGGCCAGCAGTGCATCCCCCTTTGATACTCCGACCAAAATACCCAATCGTTTTTCCCTTCTGAGGGATCTGAGCCCCTCCGCACTCAACCTGTCAATTTCCAGTAATTTACAAGAGCCAGTGACAGCTCTGCACCAACCCCCCTGTGAGGACTGGGCCTGATCTGCCAAGCGTGGACCAACTGCATTGTGGAGCAGGATCCATCGGAAACAGGGCCTTGCACTGCCACTGCTGCACCTCCAGAACCTGTCAAGCAACCCCAGGATATTGAAAAGGAGGTGGGTGTTCACTGTGATTTTTAATAAAGAACAGGATGATGGTCTCCCGGAGCAAGTATGTGGCATAAAAGGGCTTTTTCTTCAGCCGAAATTGTGGATCGGATATGCACTGCATGGCTGCCACATGCACATTTTAAAACCCCGTAGCAGCCTGCGCTCTGGCCGATGCGAGAGCCTCCTCACGAGGCGGCTTTTTATCTCTTCACGGGGCCTCTCCTGTTAAGCCCAGATATAGGGGGTGCTGAAATATCCCCTTCAAACTTGCTGCTGCATCACCCTTATTACTTTGATTCTTTGGTTTCCTCTCACACCCACAAAAGGCTGCTCCATAGTATGAGCAGATGACCCTGAACTTCATGGACTGCTCCCACTGGAACAGTAGGCAGAGAGAGAAACCTTCTTACTAAGCAGCAGGAGCAAAACACAGACTAATGAGCAGTATGGTGAAGCAGCCTCTTTGCATTAAATCTCTTCCCACTGCTGCTCATCAAATGCTTCATGAATTGGTACAAATACCGAGCTCAACGGTCATAATGTGCCCTATGTTGTTGTTAAAGTTGAAGTTAAGATACAGGTAGCTTAGTCATGAGTAATGGGATTAGCCTGATAGGGTTTATGGGTTGTTAAGTTGTGACTCTAATTAGGCATGTTACATGGGCGTAACATCTCCATTTTGATGGCCCTGTTTGAACACTCCCCCCTCACAGAAGCGATACATCGCACAGGGCACATCAACAAGGGGCTTTTTCTTTCTTTTTAAACTCCTCATGCCAGTATCCATGGTGTGAGAGGCAATGTAGGGGCCACATATCCTCCAGTGAGGGACTAGCCAAAGGACCCAGATAGCATAACCCTACCTCACGGAATGCTCCCTAAAGGAGAGATGCAGCTAGCAACCTAAAAAGGGCTCAGCTGATCCGAGTAGACAGCAGACTTTTAACAGCCTGTACCAATATCTCCCCACCCTTCTCCACTTCCCTCTCTCTATTTTCCCAGATTCTCTGCCCCTGCCTACCTCTGATAAACTACTACCACATTTTAATCTATCAAGTGGAATACGAGGTTAGGGAAGAAGGGCTTTAAATCTCCTGCAGATGCTCGTACCCCCCAGCACTCTTTAAGGGCAGACAAGTACATATACAAGGTGAAATAACAAACAGTACCTTGTTTGCTGGCACCTGCTAAAAGGCTAGGAAATGCCTGGGCGGCACTTTCCTACATGGCAGCACCAATAGAAACACCACAGCTAGGAGATCTCCACTCAGTTCTTCATTTATTGAAATTGCAGAGTGGAATCCATGGTGTAAAATTCACAGCAAATCATGGTTAAACAATCCACAATTCAGTGCAATGCAGTGCTGCCACACACAGCTCCCTTCAGACAAAAAATGAGTGTGCTAGCTCACTGGCTTCCTAACATGTTACGCACATGAGTGCTTTCTTCAGATCCTAAGAATAGGGTCCTAATCCAATTAAGCCCTGCTAAGTGAGATACTGGGGGCTCCTACTCGCTCCCTTCTCATCAGCAGAGTGTAGACAACTTGGGTGAGCTAGACTGCAAAACCAAGCAAGAGGACAATAGTGTCCTCCCCCGGAGTTGCCCAGAGTCCCTGATTGCTTAATGAGGGGCAATCAGAAGCTAAACCGGAATCTCAGGGCTAAAGGTAATAATGTTTTTAGAGAAATGGAGCCCTGTCCAAGGGCAACAAACTTAATAGCTGAAATATTGGTAAGCTTTAAATGCCAGGTATTGCAGCATAAAGTGGTGGAAATTACTAGTCTAGGTCAAGGTCGACCTCAGACAACAATGTCCCAAGGGCAAGTGCAACTGTTCAATCAACCACAAGAGAATCAACAGGGAAAACTGCTGGTCTTCATTACACAGAATGGGATGCTAATCTTATTACAAGAGCCTCCCACACATCACGGGAAGGCTGGCATTAGCATTAAATGGTGAGGGAAAAGAGAGCTGAAAATTATGGGCAAGGGAAAGTTTGGGTTCCCTGCAAGGCAGGCTGCTACTAACTGGAATGAGAAGTGCCAACTGAATGAATACAGCATAATCCAACATATAAAAAGGTGACCTCATGGAATGTGAGGGGCCAGAACTCCCTCATTAAAAAGAAAAAAAAATACTATCCCATCTCAAGAAACTTGGCACCCAGATAGCTTTTCTGCAGGAGACCAAACTTGGGGATACAGGGGCCGGCAGGCTTCATAGGGAGTGGGTAGGATGAGACGACACAGTGTCTCTAACTCTTCCAAAAGGGGTGTGCCTATCTTGGGTCATAAGAGTTTGAAATAGATTTTGGTGGAAGTCAAGTCAGATGAGCAAGACAGATGGGTAATGGTAAAAATGTGAACACCTAAGGGCCCCATCTTACTGGCAAATGTTTATGCCCTGAACGAGGATGAGCTGGAATTTTTAGACACAGTCTCCCAGGTCTTAATGGATATGTCCTTTGACATTCTGGATGTCATCCATGGGGATGATTTCAACCACACCCTAGATCACATTCTGGATCACTCCAATACGAGACCGGAGCCCCACACTCAAGCCCTGGCTGCCCTTAAAACCTTGATGAAACTACACCAGCTCACAGATATTTGGAAGGCCAGTCAACCAGCAGGAAGAGGCTACACTTACTTCTCTGCAACCAGACCGATGACCAGCACAGTAGAATTCTGGCTTACGTCCCCGGGCATAACATCAGCTGCACAGGAGACAGCAATAGCCCTGGTCTATGTTTCAGATCATGCCCCAGTTACCCGCTGGTTTCCTATTGACCCCCCTCAACCGAAGTCCACGCAGTGGAGACTGGACCCTCTGCTGCTGCAGATCAAAAAGTGTAGGGACTGGCTGACAGCTGAAATAAAAATGTACTTCTTGGATAATCCACCAGGGATGGCCTCCCCAGCAGGGATTTGGGAGGGCTATAAAGCCACTATGAGGGGGGAAATAATCAACTATGCCTCATATTGCAGGAAGCAAAGGGAGGCTGAGGTTAAAAAACTAGAAAAAGCACTATAAGAGAAAGAAACTCTACAAAAAGAACCTGGCTGTCCTTCGGAATCCAACACTCATTCATCAGATCACTTTGTTATGAATAAATCTAAATTCCCTAGCTACAAGGAAGGCAGAACTTCAGATTTTTGGCAAATGGAGAGAAGAATAGTAAACTCCTGGCATTCCAACTGAAAAAACAGCAGGCTGAGAGGCACATAGCCCAGCTCACAGATACGGCAGGGAAAAAAAAACCCACCACTGATAACTTTAACAAAATAGTGGTTGCCTTTTACAAGGAACTCTACAAGACCCATATTAACTGGGAGGGCAGACCTTCTCAAAGTTTATGTCCCAACTGACTCAAAAACAATTGTCACCCACTCAGAGGGAGAAGCCCTTATATCAGGCCAAGAGATTAGGAAAGCTATACACACAATGACCCCACATAAATCTCCGGGGGTGGTTTCCTGACAGACTACTATAAGATAGTACTAGACCCTATTGTGGCTCCCCTGAGAGCAATGCTGGAAGAGGCACATAAAAACTGCAGACTTCCCCTACCCTAAATGAGGCCATGATCACTGTGTTGCCTAAGGAAGGGAAAGACCCTACCAACCCTGCCAGCTATCACCCTATATCACTGATTAATGCTGACACCAAAATACTGGCTAAGATGCTTGCAGCTAGCATTAGAAGAATTCCTCCCCCAACTGATACACACAGACCAGGTGGGTTTTGTGAAGGGCAGAGCTAGTATGGACCATATAAGGGCCCTCATTACCATGTTCCAGGCTGCACGCAACCTTCCCACCTCAGCAGTGGCTGTGGTGGTAGACTTTGAAAAAGCATTCAACTCTGTGGAGTGGGAATGCCTGCACACAGTCCTGGAATGGGGTAACTTTGGACCAGAATTCTGAGCATGGATACACACCTTGCATCAGGCTCCAACTGCTTGACTTCTTAAAAACAATGCCCTCTCTGAACCCTTCCAGCTGCATGGGGGAACAAGGCAGGGCTGCCCCCTTTCACCTCTGCTATTTGTGCTGACCATGGAATCCCTTGTATCGGCCATTAGACTGCACCCCCAGATTAACAGCATAAAACTAGGAAACTTAGAATACAACATGAAGCTGTACGTTGATGATTGCCTGCTACTCACAAAAGATATAGAGTCAGCCCTCCCACATATTCTCCATACCCTTAGCTCCTCACTAAATCAGAAATCCTCCCACTCACCTCAATCCCAGCTTCCTAGAACGTGCTTTCCATGGGCCTCATTTAAAACAACAAGGTGATTAAATATCTGGGGATATACATATACTGAGGAATTTAGACAAACTGATTCCTTCCAACCTAGAACATCTCATCCAAAACCTACAAAGTGAAACAAGGAGATAGGCGCATCTAAACCTATCCCTGATTGGGAAAATTACAGCCCATAAAATGATGCAGCTCCTCAGATTTATTACATCCTATCACACCTCCAGGTGGAAATTCCACAAGTATGGTTTCAAAAGCTTAATGCCCGAATAAGAGAATTTCTATGGGGTACAAGCAGACCACGATTCAACCGGGCCAAATTAAGAGCCCCAAAAGATAGGGGAGGATGGAACTTGCCCAACTTCCAACTCTTCCACATCTCCAGCCTTATGGCAATGAACATGAGGATGTTCAGGGAGGCCGAGAGGGATCTTGCAGCTTGGGAACACATAGAGATAGTAGCGCTGGGAGGAATGCTCCCTGCAGTCTTCTTTACTTTACCATTGTCAAAGAGATTCCTTTCCTGGCTCACCATCCAGGCGGCACATGCAGCTACACAGAAGGTGGAGAAACAGGCAAATTTGTGCCTACATCCTGGTTCCTATACTCCTCTTTGGCATAATTCCCTTCTGATAAATAAACAACCAATGGACTGGGAGGCGTGGAATGGGAAAAGGATCTTTAGAATGAAGGACTTAATGGTCCCAGATAGTAACAGGATGTATTCCTTTCAAAATATGCAGGACATGTATATCCTCCCCAAATCTGAGTTTTGGAAGTTTCTGCAAATCAGATGTGCTTTCCTCTACTGGTGCAAACAACACTGCTCCTGCCTGGTATGCAAAAGGCAGAACCCCAGGCCAATATCCCCAGTACCCATCTCAAAATGAAGTAGCCAGCCAAAAGGGAAACTGCAAACTATCATTATACGAAGGAACCCAGACCCATCCACTCCAGCACAACGTAGGTGGCAGAATATGCTAAAGGTCCCCATTAGCAAAAAGGTATGGGTAGGGTGTTGGAGGCTGGCATACAGTGCATGTAAAGATCAAAAAAGCCTATTTATTCGGAAAAAAATTTGCATCTATGGTACCACACCCCGTCCATCCTATATAAAATGGGACTCCTCCCCACAGACCAATGTTGGAGATGTGGGGCCAGTGAAGCAAATTTACTGCACATACTGTGGGACTGCCAGGTCATTCACTCCTTTTGGGACAAAGTCACCTGAGTCTGCTCTGACATTCTGGGCTTCATCGTGCCCGTTCCCATTCCTGCTATTACTGGGTATTCAGCCATATGATGGACATATCACCAGACCTTCGCTGCTATGGCTCCTACAAGCCTCTGTAGAGGCCAAAAGACTACTATTACAGAGATGGAGAACCCCAGACACACCAACCATAGGTGAATGGTTCCAAAAGATGGAAGGCCTGGCAGTCAACAAATTCCAGGAGCTATGAGGCCCATACCTAAGTTACATTGGTGCCCGATCCATACCTAAGACAGCAGTAAGGAGGAAGGACCTCCTGAAACCCCTCTTGAACACAAAGAACCTTCCTACAATGTTTAAATCTAGTTGTATGCTCTCTCAAGTCTTTGACGTAAGAGCATAGGAAGCACCTAATGGAATGGTTTACACTTCTGACCATTAAACATGCTGTCGATGACTCCCCCCTCGTGCTCCCCCAGTGAAGTACATGGAGATCTGCTCTTGTCCTGTGCATCCTAGCAAACCTTCCATTGCTGTTGGTTATCCATGTATACTTAAACAGATAGTTTCTACCCTGATGGCATTGTTGTAACCAGCCGAATAGCCAACTGAACAACACCATAGACTGTAATACCTGAATGTAACTGTATGTATGTAAACTGTTGCCCAGTTATCCTTGCTTAAGTGTATACCACTGTTGTAACTACCACTGTTGTACTTAATTTGTTGGAAAACAATAAAAAGACTAACTGCAAAAGGATAGTCTCCATTAGCTTCCCCACAATGGAGGTAAGGCTGACTGGTCTGTAGTTACCTGGTTTGTCCTTGGGCCCACTCTTATGGAGGGGCATCACATGTGCCATCCTTCAGTCCTAGGGCATGCATCCAGTCCCCAGGGAGGTGTTGAACAAGTCTGCCAGAGGTTCCACTGGGAACCTCCACCAACTCCTTCAGGACCCTTGGATGCGTGCTATCTGGCCCTGGCACCTTATCTACCTGCAGGAACCTAAGGCCCTTCAACACCCTGTTCACTGGGATCTCCCCATCTGTTACCCCCGCTCCCCCTGTGCCCACCCCACATTTTCCCTGGGGCATAGGCCCATCACTGTCCCTGGTAAACACTGAACAGAAGTACTCATTGAGTGCTTCTGCCTGCTCCCCACCCTCTTCTGCCTACTCTCCATCCTTCTTGATCCTGACAATCTGATATTTACAGCTTCTCTTCTCCCTTATGTTCCTGAAGAAATCCTTTTCCCCTTCTCTGATCCCTTTTGCCAGCTTTAGCTCTCTTGAAGCCTTGGCTGCTCTGACTACTTTACTCACCTCTCTGGATTTCCTCACATACTTCTCCCTGTCCTCTCTTTTGGATCTCTTATAGCTTCTGAATAGGGTTGTCAGAACCCTCTAAAGTTCTGGTTCTAGTTCGAGTCTAGAACTTTTGAAAAAGTTATAGGGTTCTAATCTTTTTTAGAACTTTTTAGAACTCAAACCCTATTTTTTTAATTGTGCTGCCAATTAATGAAGATAATAATAAAATATATGTGAAATTGCAGACGTTCTGCCAATAATGAAGATAATAGTGAAATACATGTGAAATTGAGGACAAAAAGAAATATAATCTGTTCAATATAAGAGGGGGGAGAGATGAGAGAAATGATCATGTGAGACTTTAATATGACTATAGCACAGCACTAGGTTTATCTATGGTTTCTTCTGTTTGCTAAAACCAGCAACTTACAGGTGCTGACTGCTAAGAGCCCACCCACCCACCCATACGTTGAAAGTTTTCCTGCTGCAACTGCATTACAGTTCCTCCTGAGTGAGAAACAAAGTAGTACATTAACCATTTATATACTCAGTTAAATATATATTCTCAATTCTCGTCATCATGAAGCATGAAAAAAAATAAGGGATATTACCTAACCTCAGCTATTTGCTGCTGTCTCTTTTAAATAAGTAAATCAAAGTTGTTATGTTTGAAAGAAAGTTTGTATAACAAAGTCAAGGTAATGCAGCCACAGCACATGGAACTAGTGCATCTCAGATTGTCATAATGTAGTCAGTCAAGACATTTGAATAAAAAAGTATAACAATTATTCTTGTTGGCAAATAATACATACAATTTTCCAAGATAATGCATACATATATACCAACACTTTTGTTGGCAGATTGAAGTAATACATGCAGCTTTCTAACGCAATGCATCAGCTGGCCAGCTGATACGTAAGTAAAATGTGTATTTCAGTCGCATAAAGAAACAAGCATTTGTCAATGCCGAATGTTTGCTTGCTGGTATTAGCATTGGAAATGCAGGAGTTAGACAGATGCAGAACAGGAATGGCAGTGAAGTATTGAACTTCATGCCAACTTCACCTGCATCCTGTAGCGATGGACAGGCATTGGGGTAAGTGTTTGGGTCGTCGCCCATGTCACTTCACCCTATTCTGCAGACACCGACACGTGTTGAGGTGTGCCTTGGGGTGTTTGGCTTTACAGTCACCCCATTCCATAAGAACGTACGCTGAAATGGGTGCAGCATAGAAGAATGGGGTGAAGTCTGGGGCCGAAGAGTCTAAGGTACACCTCGATGCCTGTCAGTGACTGGGGGGTGGGATGGCATGAGAAATACAGTCGGCAATTCAAAGGCACACCCTGATGCCTGTCAGTCTGTACAGGGTGGGACGTTATGGTTAGAAACCCTAATGCCTCGGGCGTTTGTTGGTATTTACACTACAAATTTTCAACATGGCCTTTTTGTGACCCCACCTCATGAAAGCATTTGGGACCTCTTCTCATAAAGAGTGGTAGTGTGATTTTGTCAATGTGTCCCCAACTTTGAATTCCAACAGCAACCGTGCCATTCTGTGCCACATGTACGAAAACACAGATCGGGCAGGATGTGAAGAATGACATCTGTACCATCCATAAGGAGGTGTGAAGAGATGGCAATGCTGAAAATCTGTAGTGGGAATATTAAAAATGCTCGCACTATTGAGCATACATGGAAACTGCGCAACGCATGCGCGTAACACAGTCGTTTTATGGACTTTCATCACCAAATTTTCAACATAGGTATTTTAGGACCTCTGCTCATGAACAGTGTCACTGTGATTTTCTTAATGTGTCCCGAACACTGATTTCCCACAGTGACCACACTATTCTGCGCTGGAAGTGCAAAAACATATTTCGGCCAGGATGTGAAAAATGACAGCTATGCTGTTCATAAGGAGGTGTGGAAAAATAGCAGTGTTGAAAATCTGGAGTGAAAATATTACAAATGTGCGAAGTTACGAGCGTGCTTGAAAACTGCTCAATGCACGCTCGTAACACAGTCATTTTATGGACATTTGTCACAAAATTTTCAACACAGGCATTTTAGGACCTCTGCTCATGGACAGAGTCACTGTGATTTTCTTAATGTGTCCCAAACACTGATTTCTGACAGCGGCCACGCTATTCTGCACCAGAAGTGCGAAAAAACACATGTCGGCCAGGATGTGAAAAATGACAGCTGTACTGTTCATAAGGAGGTGTGGAAAAATGGCCATGTTGAAAATCTGGAGTGAAAATATTGCAAATTCATGAAGTTACGAGCGTGAGTAACAACTGTGCAACGCACGCTCGTGAAACAGTAATTTCTTGGATTTTTTGCACCAAATTTGCAACATAGACTTTTTGAGAGGCCACCTCATGAACACTGACACTGTCATTTCATTAATTGGTCCCGAAAGGTGATTCCACGCAGTTACCGCAAAATCACCTTTCGGGACTGAATAACACTATGACAGTGGCTGAATTCATGAGGAGGGTCCCAATAACCCCATGTTGAAAATTTGGTGCCAAAATTCCCAAAAATGACTGAGATATGCACCAAAGTTGAAAAAACCCTGCTTATACCATTATACAGCTTACCGACATTTCTTCAGTTCGCAGTCAGTTTGATAAGTGCAGACGTGTTCCCAGTCCACTGAAGAACATCACACTGGACTCTGGAGGTAAATATGGGGTGTGGGGAGGCAGGGTGTGCAGAGGTTGGGCGTGGGTTGGGGCGGGGCCATCGGACGCAACGATGGACCGTTTCTGATTTATAAAAAAAAAAATTGCAGGACTTTTTTTAAACAGGGACATTTGGAACGCTGGGGTGGGCTCCCAGCGTGCCACCCAAAGTGTTTTTGGTGGGGCGGCGTTGCGCGAGCGAGGATTGGGCACCCTGTCGGCACATGGAGGCACAAGCATCGAGGAGATTGGGCACCCCTTGGCAACAAACCAACTTTTTGGGGGACATTATGTAGATGGGGACTGGGCTCCCCCTGTCAGCAAATTAAGCTGGGACAGGGGACATTATGCGACAGGGAGTGGGCTGCCCCATTGGCAAATTAAACCGGGACGGGGGGACTGAAGCAGACGGGGATTGGGGCCCCCGTAGGCAAACAAAGACTGTTTTGGGGGGCACATGCTGCAGGAGGGATTGGGCACCCCCTCAGCAGTGGGGCCTGTCTAATATTGTTTGTGAACATGGTGGCGGCTTGCTGCTACATTCACAAATAATATTACACTAGGTAACGTTCCGCCCTGCAATGACGGGTCACTCCCTCATTGCAGTGGAATGGCTGATGCTGCAATGACGAGGTGGCCCCTTATTGCTGTGGTGAACATGTTACAAGTTGGTGGCATTTTTGGAAACCATTGTCATCAGCACACTGTGCCTCCATAGGTCCACCAGTGCTGTGCCCCCAAATGCAATGCCTCCGTTGGCTGTCACAGTGCCGCTCCTCCACAACCCGCTTCTCTCCTAAGCTGCTGCATAATATTCCTTGTGCATGCACGCAAGCAAACATAAAAAGTGGTTTCCTCACCACATAATATCTTAAGGAACATTTATTGTAGCTGCAGCAGTTGGCATGTGATGTTTAATGAACATTATCTGTTAATCCCCTAGAGAAGGTAAATCCAAAAATATGGCTTTTCATGTCAACTAGAAATAATATGGTACAGAAAGGGTTGGCAGCATCCCTTTCATGCCAAATTTGGGCCTTTTCCCACCAATGTTAAACTTTTCCTGAAAAAAATTGCTACAAAGCAGTTTGCCACTGAAATGGTGAAAATGTTTTGGGTATAACTGTGTGGTCCACGGCAGTAGATCAAGACAGCAGAGAGACAACCAACCAATTTCAGTTTCATCAGTCTGTAAAGTTTCCTTTTTTCCCAGAGAGACCCTGTCCCACACAGTATTACTATTTACCACCCACCACCACCACCACCACCTGGGTTGTCATCACCATCAGCATCCACAACATCAATCACTTCAAAATTAGCTTGTATACTCTTGTGGGGATATGAAAATCTTGCCTTATTGACTTTAATAAAAGTTTTCATGTGTACATTTTCTGGCAGCAACCTACTTCTGGTGTCTGTCACAATATTGGCAACAGTACTAAACATGCATTCTGAAGAGACACTTGCTGCAAGAACAGCAAAATATTTACAGACTTCATCATACAGCTCAGGCCATAATATTTTTTTTTTGATCTCCAGTATTCCAAAGAGCATGCATCAATAGGAAGAAGTGGTTCTTGCAGGTAACTGTTTACCATGATGGACAGAGAACACTCAGAAGAGGAACCAGTATAAGCTGGTATGGCAGCAATTTGGGAAAGGTTTTGCCACAGTCTTAGCTTGCTACTAAGGGTAGAAGATGCTGTGGAACAACTACTGCTCACTTTTGGTGACTTTTCCAGTTCTGTATCTCTTTGTGGAGATGGACCTGCACATTGTGGAGATGACAACTTGAAGCTACTGTGTGTGGTCTGTGTTTGACTCTTGTGACCACAGCAACTCATCTAGCAACAGACATTTGTAAGTGCTCTACATCATCTGTTTTTGGAAGATGTACAGCCTTGAATCCGGGATCTAAGAGAGTTGCAAGTATGTAGTGGTTTGATTTCGTCATTGCAATTAATCTGTCTTTGTTTTGGAAGTGCTCATACATTCCCTTTACAAGATTTCTGTGAATCTGCTGACATGTTGTCTGAGCTTCAAATCTTTCCTTTTCTATCTGTAGAGTCAGAACACTCAGACAATGTGAAATCAGCATTATGAGTGGGATTACCTGACTCAGAGATGCACCTTGTGAAAACATGTCCCTTGTAGCTGTCTCAAAATGAGCTGGAGTCAGCACATTCTCTCCATAAATTTCCTCTGCAACACAGAAAGCATAATGCCATCTCTAGTAATGTAACTGGAGCAATATTCATGTACAGCTTGCTTTTGTTCCAAGAGGTGCTGCAGCATATAAAAAGTTGAGTTCCAGTGAGTGGAAACATTTTAAATCAGCTTTTGCTGGGGCAGTTTGTGTTTGTTTTTCAGTTCGGACAACATCCATATAGCCTTGGTTGAATGTGAAAAGTGAGCCACAATTCTTTTTGCAAATTGCAGTCATACCATCCACTTGTGTTGCATTGCTCAGGAACTCTGTGACAATTAAATGTAATCAATGTGGTAAGCAAGAAGGCTGCATAAATCCTCCATCTTGCGCTGCTTTCAAGATGTTGGCTCCATTGTCACTTACTATAAAGCCACATTTTAGACCCTGAGCAGAAATCCATTTGTGAAAGAACTCATTTAATTCTTGCAAGATATTTGCGGCTGTATGACTTTGTCCAAACTTCTTTATATGCAGCAGTGCCATCTTTTGGGGTATCTTTGTTTTTGACGAAGCACAAAAAAAGTGACCTAATGAGCAGAAAGGGACATATAATCTATATTTTGACTGCTGGTCCACATATTTGTTGTGACATGAATAATTCTGCCCTCTGCAGTTTTAAATGCAAGCATCACTGTCACTTTTAATGCCTGATAAATGTTTGACATACAGATTTAGTCTTTGCCATACTGGATAAATGTTTGGAATTTCAACATAGGAAAAGTTCCTTCGATGAGAAACATTGTAACAAGGCTCTGCAAGTTTCATGAGCTCCCTAAAATCCTCATGATCTACTGAAGAGTATGGGAGAAGGGCTCCAGCTAACAATGCACCACTTTTGTGATTGAGATGAAGGCTCTTTGGATGATTTTTGGTAAAAGTATTCTTCCTCTCAAATGCCTGAGACAGTGTTAGCTGATTACAGCATGTCCCTGCTGGTTTATTAGACACTGTGCTTTGATGGCCAGATGGGTGTTGGGGTGTTGGACTTGGACCGATACATTCCGTGCCATCACTAGATGTGCAACTGGTGCTAATGGTGT
The DNA here is from genome assembly GCA_016271365.2 of Neoceratodus forsteri. Taxonomy (NCBI): domain Eukaryota; kingdom Metazoa; phylum Chordata; order Ceratodontiformes; family Ceratodontidae; genus Neoceratodus; species Neoceratodus forsteri. The sequence goes on from CM028130.1 coordinate 706,414,976, forward strand.
GGGCGTTGGTGGTAATGGTGGTCCTAGGGCTTCCAGTAGTTCTGTTCGCATCAAGTTCAGACAATTCAGTATGTATTTCAGATTCCTGATCCTGACCCTTCTCATTCTCTCGTGTTGTCTGGAAGATGGAGGACATGAGTTTTGGATGATTAAGCAATACTGAATGTTTTTTCAGATGGCATTTAAGAGCAGTAGCGCTGAGGCATGATGCAACTTTGCCATGGCTTACACTTTGTTTACATAGGGAACAAATTGCTCTGCATGGATCACTTTTCCTGACACAGAAATAATTCCACACTTCAGATGTGACAGACTTTGAGTGGTAGGAAGATAACTAAAACCTATTTGTGTTTTTTCACCTGTCTGAGCAGAACCCAGGAGGACATACTCCGTGGTGCTGGAAGAGTGGGCATAGGCAGTGGCCCTTGAGGGATTCTCATTGTTAGCCAATGTAGAAGTGGTGCATTCACTGAATATGTCCTTTTCATTGCCAATATTGGTGGATTTATTTGGAAGTGCACTACCTGATTCTTTATCAACAGATGTACTCATTTCACTTCATTGAGGAACTAATGACACATCACCATCACCAGTAACAACAGCATCAGACTGAGACAAAGAGCTACTGTCCGAGTCAGAGAGGGAGTCATTGTCACTTACACTATTACTGCTAGTTACAGGGATTTTAATAATACTTTATAATAATAATAATACTTTATTTTTATAGTGCAATTCTAAAACCGAAGTGCTTTACATAATTAAAATACATATAAATGACAAAATATACAATTAAAAAACTGACAATATAGAGTGCAAATAAATCAGTTAAAACAGTCATTGAAAGCTTACTTAAATAATGGGTTTTCAGGGCTGCCTTGAAGCTCTCCACAGTCCTGCACGCTTGAATCTGCTGAGGTAGAGAGTTCCACATGGTAGGGGCCCATGCATAAATGCCCGGGCCCCAGACGTTTTCAGATGAACCCTGGGAACCTCTAACAACCCCCTGTCAGTTGAGTGGAGAGGGCGGCCAGGGCTGTAGGGAGTCAGGAGCTCTTGCAGTTAGCTCAGACCCAGTCCGTGCAGGGCCTTATAGGTCAGAAGTCCACCTTGAAGGTGATCCACCACTGTACAGGCAGCTAGTGCTCCATAGAGCTCCATAGAGCTGGAAAGACCCTCCATCAAAGGTACGGCAAAGCCGCAACCTATCGGAAAGAGAGCGCCTTCCGAGGTTTTGTTTCCGATTGGTTCCCGTTGCTCCTGGCTTCTTCTCTGCTAAAAATTCTGTTTTTTTATTTGGAAACGTTTGTTGGGGCACTGATTGTTTAAACCTACAGAAAAAGAGCTGAACACTGTAATTGTGGGGTGGGGAAAACTGTGTCAAGTGTGATTTGGGACGAAGTGATTACAGCCTTCCTGTGCCTAATTTGTTGGTAGCCAGACGCTTCGGCACCTTAGCCCCCTCCCTGGCCTTTCACTTGCTAATTTCTGGCCCCCTGCTGCTCTGCTTATGCCGGAGTCGAAAAAGAGTTAAAGTCAAGCTGCACTCTCTCTTGTCTCCCCAGAGGAAGACCCTCGCTGAGCCCCCTATCTGAGCGCCGAGGGCCAGACGCCGGCCAGCGGGCGGGCGGCACCTCCAGCAAGGCCGAGCTCCACAGAGTCGGAGAGACCCTCCTTCAAAGGTGGTACGGCAAAGCCGCAACTTATGCCCACCCGCCTTCCCCCTTGTGGACTTTATTAAGTAGTCACTTTCCGCCAACAATCTAAACCACGCCCGCCATGTCTTGCCGACCTATAGCCTGCCACACATCCCTTGCTGATCACAGATAGTGGATCACCATATTACTCCCTCACACTGTCTATATTGCTGACACTTAGTCTGAGCAACCACTTAGCATCACCGCCAATGGAATAAGCAATTACTGCGAGTATCTCGCATGATATTCTTCTAGAACCTCTGGTCACCTCATAATGGGGAACTTTCCCTTGTGCCTTTTTGTATTACTCATAGTACTGGAATTCAGTAAAAGATGCAGTCATCCACAGGATACAATGCAAAGTGATACAATGTCGTTCTCCTCCTGCTGCAATTACATAGCAGTCCCAAGAGACTGGATATGTTTCTATGACATCCCACTAATACGATCTTACATACTTAACAGCTACTATGGAGGGACACAGTCGGCTGTATACCTGTTTGGTGACTGTCACCAACTGTATACAGAAATACATTCCACACTTATTTCAGTTAAAGTATTAATCTTTTCTATTACAAGAGGCCGAAGGACCGAACCCGGATGGCATTTAAGATTCCAACAAAATAAAAATAAAAAAAAAAACAATAAAAAATGCATCTACAAGATCCTATACCCTATCTCTGGTGGTCATTATGAAATTACTACTGCTATTACTAATCTGTTCAGGGAACATGGAACTTAACCCTGGGCCACCTGGGACTATCTCTGCACCATCAGAATTAGTAAAGATTACAGGGCTAAGCCTTCTACATATTTATGTAGTCTACTAAAAAAAATCACATTGCTCCAAGCCTGGGTTAGCCATACACTACCTGACATTTTGGTAGTGTCTGAGTCATGGCTTAGGCCTGACACAGCTGACAGAGACATTAACTTACTTGACTATCAAACATTCAGAGCTGATAGACATACAAGAGGAGGTGGGGTAGTAATCTATGTAAAGGCCAACCTATCTGCAACTTGTCTTGACTCTTCTTCTATGGCAAAAAGAATTCGAGTGCCTATCCCTCAGAATAGCTCTCTCCAACACTACCTCGCTACAATTGATCGGCTGTTACAGACCTCCCTCAGCTGGCCTTAAGATTCTATCCCATTTGGGTGACTTGATCTCAGAAGGGAATGAAGAAACCATAATCATAGGCGACTTAAACCTAAACTGGCTTTCTAAGGCAGCTGCACCACTAACATCATTCTGTGACATGCATGGGCTTACACAGCTTATAAATGAACCTACTAGAGTAAACAAAAAGAACCCTAAAAACAATACACTATTGGACGTACTATTAGTGAGTAAACCCCATCTCTTCTCACACATTGGAGTACTGTTCAACGACATCAGTGATCATTGTACTATTGCAGCAATTAGGACAGCATGTAAGCCTTCATCCTCTACAAAATTCATGCTGGGGAGATCGAAAAAGAAATTCAACATCAATGCATACCTGGATGATATCAAAAAACTCCACAAGATGGCAAGAGTTCCATTTAGTGAACACAATGGAGATTGCACATGGTATTCTAAATGATATCATCTCAAGTGCTCTAAACACCCATGCACCAGTTTCTAAACTATGTATCAAAAATAAAACCTGTCGTTGGTTCAATTCAGATCTTAAATCCACCCTGCTCAACAGGGACAAGCTTTGGAAGAAGGCTCGAAAAACTAAGTTAGCCACTGACTGGGAGCAGTTCAGAAAAGCTAGGAATCTCTGCACCAAGAAAGTGCGAGACACAAAAGCTGCATATTACATGGCTGAACTAGACTCATCATATCACAACTCTGCCAAATTTTGGAACACTATAAAAGATTTAACTGGCCATGTCACAAGCAACCTACTCCCAGCAAAATTAGATAGTGGAAATAGAACCATCATTGACAGACTAGAAGTCCTGGAAGCCTTTAATAATCACTTTACTACTGCTGGGCTAGCATTCGACTCCTCTCCAGCCAACCTACTGAGATTGCAACTAGGGATTAAGAACTCTGACGCAAGAGTGACTGACTCCACTTTCTCCTTCACTCCAGCCACGCTGAAGCAAGTTGAAGAGCTAATCTTACAGTTGGATACAAAAAAAGGTGTAGGTTCTGACTCCCTTGACCCCTACTTCATAAAAATTGCCATACATGTTTTAGCAGTACCAGTGACACATCTGTTCAACCTCTCACTACAGTCAGGAGATATCCGTCAATCTGGAAAACCGCTCAAGTTATTCCACTACTGAAAGCGGGGATCCCACAGACCTCAATAACTACAGACCAATTTCCATTCTTCCGTATTGTCCAAATTACTTGAAAAATTGTGAGCACCCAGTTAAGGGAATACCTAGAAGCTAACAATCTTCTAAACCCAGCGCAATCTGGTTTCAGAGCAAAACACAGTACCATTACAGCTCTTGCAAAAGTCACCAATGACTGGCAACTTGAATTGGACAAAAAAATTGTGTATGTGCTGTTTTCTTAGATCTAAGTAAGGCCTTTGATACGGTTGACCACGACCTGCTCCTCTCATCACTGAGGTCAGTTGGACTTGACACCAAATCCATTAGATGGTTTAATAATTATCTTTCAGGAAGAACTCAGCATGTAAAGGCCAAGGAGATATATCCCCACTCAGACCACTTCAAAGAGGAGTACCACAAGGATCTATCCTTGGCCCTATCCTATTTGCAATATATATCAACAACATCGACTTAAATCTTACCAAAGCCACTGTACACCTGTTTGCTGATGATACAGTACTGTAAGTCAGTCACTCTTCTCCTGTAACAGCCTGCAAAGAATTACAAGCAGAATTCGACCTGCTCAACATCACCTGCTGGGAAAGAAACTACTATTGAATGCAAAAAAAAAACAAGGCAATGTTTTTCTCCCCTCAGGTGCAGACAGGATACTCTATCCCTTTCGACCTTCCTAAATTATCCACTGCCCTTGGTGAAAACCTAGATTATGTCACAAAATTCAAATATCTGGGGGTATGGCTAGATAATAGGTTAGACTACCTAGAGCATTTGGAAGAACTGCTAAAAATACTCAGACAAAGACTTGGACTTTACTACAGAATAAAGCACTTCCTTACAAGTGATTCAAAAAAGAAGATGGTCCAGGCCACTTTCCTCTCAGTACTAGATTATGCTGACTTCTTATATAGTCGCTGCCCTACTGTATGTCTGAACAAAACAGATACACTATATCACAGAGCCTTGAGGTTCATCACAGACCTACCTTACAGCACTCACCACTGCCTGCTATACTCTGCAGTGGGATGGACTTCGCTTCAATCTAGAAGAGATAGAAATGCAATACTATGGACCTACAGAGCAATATCACAGCAGCTTCCAAAATATATCTCCGACTGTTTTCTACAAGCCACATCAAGTAGTTATGCATTAAGAAGTCTGAACCTCATTACCCTCAAGGTGCCTAAATTCCACTCCCGACATGGCAGATATGCAGTTAGCTATGTGTTATCCAGTCTATGGAACACAATGCAGAAGACATTAAAAGTGAAGAAGATTATATCTGTTACAGCCTTCAAATATCTATATAATAGGATTTTCAAAAAAAAATGTAACTGCTTCCATCAACACTAGATTAACCTTCCATTTATAGTTAGATAGGACAAGCTTACCAGCACCCTTTGTGAGGTTACCCTATAGTTCACAAACCAGTGCCTTAATCATTTCTCTATACCCTTATTATTTTAATCTCCTTAACACTCTCAGCTCCTACCTCTCCAGCCTAACCCTCTCCTCTCCTCTTCCCCCCAGACCTACTCTAGATCCCCTTATTGCACCAACTCTTATGATTCCTCCCCCACCCTGTTCCCTACCCTGACTCATTACTTCAGGTATACATCCTGCCAACTCCGCTTCAGCCACGTAACCCTCCTTGAGTCATATCTTCCAGCTATCAATACATCCTGTCATCTTAGTTTAATAATTTTTCTAAGGAATTCTCTGATACTTTCAACCCTTCATCAAAATGTGACAGTATTAAAGTGTCTCCCATTACCTATTTTAGCAAGCTGGCTACCTCATGAATCATGTATATATGTATTATATCCTTGTTTTTCTAACATATCAATTTATGTGTTCTGTATTTGATATATTGTTTCATTTCTGTCTTCTCAAAATTGTGTATATTCTGATTGTCATATTTCTAGGATTTGTTGTATTACTCTCACTTCTGTCTTCTCAAAGTTGTGCATACTCTGAATGCTATATTTCATGTAAATTGAACCTTGACCTTACCAGGTCCATCTTGCAAATAAGCCTTGCTCAACGATGTTCGCCTGGATAAATAAAGATTTGATTGATTGATTGATTGATTGATAGTGTAGTTTGTGCAGCACGGGAGTGATGTGACTCGAATGGGGAGTCCCCATCAACAACTGTGCTGCAGCGTTCTGCACCAGCTGTAAGCGATGGATATCAACCCCCAGCAGCCCCAGGTGCAGGGGGTTGCAGTAGTCTAAGCACGAGGTCACAAAGGCATGGATCAATGTAGGCAGGTCACCAGATGGAACAAGGTGCCTGATCCTGGCAATGTTCCTAAGATGGTAAAAGGATGACTTGATGGCTGCCGACACCTGTGAACGCAGTGTCAGCCCATCATCAAAAACCACCCCCAGGTCATGTACCTGTTCAGAGGAAGGCAACTAGGCACCCCCAAACCAAAGACCTGAGGAAAACCATGCTACTGACCTCTCTGTCCGGCAACCCAGATCCACCACCAACATCTCCACCTTCTCAGAATTCAATTTCAGCCAACTGGATTTCTTCCAGTCATGGATTTCCGCTAGACAGCTGTTAAAGACCGAGACCGCACTATCCTGGTCAGGTGCAAAAGACAGATAGAACTGTGTATCATCTGCGCAGCAGTGAAACCTCAGCCCATATCATCTTACAATGTCTCTGAGGGGCAGCATGTATACTGTGAACAACATAGGGGACAGCACTGAGCCTTGAGGGACCACACATGGCAGAGAGAATGGGCTAGAGGAAAAAAAAATGACACCACCCTCTGAGATCTGCCAGAGAGGAAAGATTTAAACCAACTGAGGACTGTACTAGCCAGGCCACAAATGACCCTCAGGCACTCGAGCAGCACCCCATGGTCCACAGTGTCAAATGCTGAAGAGAGATCAAGAAGCACCAAGATAGAGCGGTGCTTCTGGTCTCTTCCCATCAAAAGATCGTTGAGCACCCGAACTAGAGCAGTCTTGGTACTATGTCTCTTCCAAAAACCAGACTGGAGGGGATCATAGATGTCGTGGATGGTAAGATGGTTCTCCAGTTGCAGCGCACCACTTTCTCAATCATCTTCGCAACAAAGGGAAGGTTAGAGATAGGCCTGCAGTTAACAAAGCAGTTCAGGTCCAGAGCAGCTTTCTTAAGGAGTAGTGTCACCACTGCCTCCTTCAGAGAGCTAGGAAACTCACCCAGCTTTAAGGAGCACCAAACAATCTTTTCAAAGACTGGGTCGATAGATTCCATACACCCCAATAACAAGTGTGTTGGGTCTGGATCCAAACTATAGCATGTCAGCCGGAAATGCTGGACAATCCACACGACATTGACAATCTCCAGTTGGTCGAAAGATGTCCAAGAGAACCGAGAGGATGGGACCAAGCACTGACCACCGTCAACCCCCTTAGAGAGCGCTGGACTGATCTTGGCCCTGATGTTGGCCACCTTATCGGCAAAGAATCAAGCAAACTCCTCACACTTAACTTGTGAAAATGCACTTCAGACCTGCAGACAGGATGGGTTGCACAGCCTGTCCACAGCTCAGAAGAGCTGAGCTGGTCGGTTCTGAGCAGCAGCAATTTCCCTGGACAGGAACTCTGCCTTCTTATGAGTGATTGCTGATTGATAGATTTGATAATGATCCATCAGTCTAAGGTGGTCAGCATCAAGGGCCGATTTCTGCCAGCATCACTCTAACCTTCGTCCAACTCGTCTCAACTCCTTTATGGTCCCATCAAACCAGGGCGACCGGGGCGGAGAGAGAGAGAGAGAGAATGAACACTGACTGGGGTGATAGGACCCAGAGCTTCAGTAGCAGCCTTATTATAGGCTTGAACTAGACTCTCTGGATCCTCGCCTACTCCTAAGGATCCTGATAGGTCTAAAAGCGTGAACGGCATACCTTATGGTGCCTTGCCATGTGACACCAGCAGCTGAACAAGTTTTCTTAAAAGGTCCCCCTTACCACACTTTGTTGTTTTTTTTTTTTATTGAGCTGTTTGACCTCCGTCGCTACGTCCCGCCCACTTGGTGACGGGGGTACATAAGTGGAGCTTGCAGGAAGCTCTGGCCCCCCCCTCAGAGGGGCTTAGTCTCAGGTCCTCTGCTTCCCCCTTGCCCAACCCTCCTTTCAGTCCCCCACAGGTTATCCCCCCCAAGGCAGGGCCGAGGGTGAAAGGTGTTGACCCCCCCCAGATACCAACATCTGGACTCTGGAGGGCTGGCACGGGCACTGCAGGGCTGTCATGGAGCCTGCCAGCTCCATTTTTCTCATTTTTGCTCCCCGCCCCTTGCCGCGGTTGCCCGCATGTGTGTGGAGGCACGTGCATGCAGCAACCCGCAGCACCCTCCCTATTCTAATCACTCCATTCTGCACTACCTCTGGGCCTCTACCCAGGGGCAGCCTTGCAGCGGGACTGGCTGGGTCCCCACCAGGGAGAAGAGAGCTGCCTTACGGCTGCTCCATCCATCTCTCAGCCTCTCTCCCCCCGGCTGACCCCCGATGGCCTGGGCTTGTTCCCGAACCCAGGTCACCGGTGTAGCGTGAGATGTGGTGTCCAGGACCTCAACCCACAGCACCACCAGGCTGGCTCTCTTTTGCTGCTTTTTGAATTTTCATCATGTGAAACATTTTGGTTATTTTTGCTAAAACCAGGATTACCACTACTGTACCACCAACACCTGCTCCACCTGGCACCACCAGCACCAGATAATTCATCTGTGTTGGTATCAGCCATAACAGCAGCAGTATACTGTACACACAGTCACACACACACAATTCCTGCAGCAGACTCATAATTGAAGAATATGTAGGTTTGCAGGTTCACAACTAAAGGATAATAAGGATCCCAGGTTCAAGGCTTACAGAATGGTTGGGCTGCTGGGCATAGGCCAACGCAAAGCAGGTCGGGCAAGGTGAAATGTCAGGAATTGTAATTCTGAGTAAAACATTATTATTACATGAAATTGTACCACCACACAACTGCCCACTGGGCTTCTCACACAGTAACACACACTGGGTAGGTAGGTAGGGTACAGTGCAGTCGAAGGGTATAAAGTAGCGGAGTGATGGGCAGGCCACAGGAGATGGAGTCACTCACACAGTCACAGAACACAGTGAAAAATATTCATTTTTATGTCTGTACTCCCAATAGAGAAATATAATTTTGGCATGTATTTAAGGATACTACCACCACACAGACACAACCAAACACTATGCCTCTCACAGTCACTCACACTGGATAGGTAGGGTATAGTATAGTCAAAGGGCACACAGCACAGCAGCGGAGTGATAGGTTGGCCACAGGAGATGGAGTGATGAACACAGCGAAAAATATTTATTTTTTCATGTCTGTACTCCCAACAAGGAAATATATTTTTGGCATGTATTTAAGGATAATACCACCACATAGACACAACTGACCACTGGGCCTCTTATGGTCACACACACACACTGGGTAGGGAGGGCACAGTGCAGTCAAAGAGCACACAGTAGCGGGGTGATGGACTGGCCACAGGAGACGGAATCACTCATACAGTCACAGAACACAGTGAAAAATGCTTATTTTTTTATGTCTGTACTACCAACAGGGAATATATTTCAATGAATTATTTTAGTAGGAAATTCTGGATTTATTCAGCAACTAGAGAGCTGCAGTGCAGACTGAACACAGTCTCAAACATAGTCAGCAAGAAGTTAGAAGTTGTTAATCCTTCTGTTATGTCTCTTATTTTTTCCCCCTCCCTTACCAGCCCAGGTGATTCTCTTGCTTATTTATTTATTTTATTATTTCATAATTCGGATTTACAACCTTTGAGTCAGAGACTCATTTACAAAGGTACCTCGTCACAGGGAAGGTAGACAACAATTGGTGGTGGAGTACAACAATGGAGAACATTACAGGTGAGATACAATAAAAGAACACACAAAGCAATTCCAGTAATACAAAGGTGTACAAAGGCTTCAACTAGTTGCAATTAGTCTAGTATATAAATAATAAGGTGCTGCTAGGGGTTCTAGGGAGCGATACCTGGGGGGGGAGGCTTGTCCCTCCTGAGTCCGAAAACCATTCCTTCCCGGTTCCCAATCCTGACTTCCCGCCGATTTTTCTTTCCTTGCCCCCCACCCACCTATTCCTTTCCCTGTCTTGCCCACCCTTTAACTTATGCTGTATATATTTTCTCTTTGGCTTCAGCAGATACAGCACGGGGGCAAGAAACATATTTATTTAGCTTTTGTTAACCAGGTAGGTACACTAGACAATACATATGCCTATTTTTAGGTACGGCCAGGGAGAGTACAGGAAATACGACATGGCACTACAAGATACATGTTAGGCCGTTACACAGAAAAAAAACAGCAACGTAACAAAGTCAGTAAGTACAAAGGTCATAACAAGTACATCGGAACACCAGAGCTGCGAGCAGCAGCGCATTATAAACAAGACATTATGCAGAAGAGAGTCCATTATATACAAAATTATAAACAGTCCCCAAAAATGGGGTTGGGGGGCACCGTCAGAGCAGTACCCCATCCCTAGGGTGTGAAATTGAATTCGTGCTGACAGGCAGAACATAAGGAGCATAAGGAGGGATGTTCAGTGCAGGGGGCCAGGTGAGATTACAGAGGCTTGGGACAACCGCACACAGCTAGGAGCTTCAAGTGTCTCCACAGGGAGGTTCAGAGGCAAGCCTGGGAGGGGGAGGTGCGAAACTGGGCAGGAAGGGAATTCCATAGTCTGGGGGCACACATGGTGAAATCTCTCTCCCCCATTTGAGTACGTTTTGCAGGAATCCTTAGAGCAGCCGGGCCACGGGATCTGAGGGAGTATGATGGGGAGGCCACCGGTACAAGGAGCTCCGCCAACCCAGGTGGGGTGCCCGTCCCAAGAACCTTGCCCGTGAAGCAGCCCAGTACAAAATTTAAGTGATTGTCTGGAGAGAGCCAACTAAGTTTACTGTACAGGTCACAGTGGTGGATTAGTAGAGGGGCAGCAAGCGCAAAGCGGCCGATGTTGTTATAGGCAATGGACCACCTGGCAAGATGGGTTTTGGATGTGCAAGCAAACAGGAGAAGCCCATAGCATAGAGAGGGTAGAAACACACCTCTAGATAGAGCAACGAAGTTCACACCACTCGCACACACAACCAGAGGCGTACGCAGAGTCAGTGAACAAGGGGGCCAAAATCTTCTCAAAGCTAGGGGGGTCTGGGGGCATGCCTCCCAGGAGATTTTTAAAACATCAATGGAAATGGTGCATTTTCTGGTATTTTAGAGCTAAGCAAGAGACTCTTGCTTAGCTCCAAAATAGGAGATCGTGCCCAGTATTTAGTGCCGTCTATCATGGACAAAGTTAAATTGCCTTGCAGCAGCATGGAGACCAAATGGGTAAAGAGAACAGAAAAGAATATCTAGCTTTCTCAGTCTGCTGGCATCCCCCTCTTGCTTGAAGACAGCTCCAAGGTCACGGCCACAGTGTGTGTCATCCATCTGGGCTGTGGGACCCAGGTCCAGTCCGAAGATTTTGATCGGCACCATTACTGTTGTGTCCCTTTTCCTCCTCGGTTTTTGTCCCTAGTTGGCGGCGGTTGGCTGCATCATGTTGGAGTGTGGCGGGTGGGTAGCGGACACAGTGAGCGGAAGCAGTGTCTTCCCGACATTACATCTTCCTGATCCCTTCCCACAGCAGCAGAAGCAGTAGTAAACCCCGGATGGGGCAGTGAGTGGGCGACAGCCTAAAGATTGTTTTTTATATATCCCTCTGAAATGGTGTGTGACTGCACGTCGCTGCCAAAGTAAAACTGCCCGTGATTTTACCACCCAAGACAGCGCACACTGATTGGCTGTCTGAGGTACTGATGCCAAGTTGTGAATCACTGTCTATTCGGTGACTGGGCAACGGTGGCTGGTACAGGAGACTAACTTATTCAGGAGCGACAGTCCTGGCTGAGTCCAGCAGACTCCCAAATTAAAAAAAAATAATAATAATTTTTAAAATTTGGTTGGATTACTTTTTTTTTTTTTGCTCCTTCCCAGGCTCCCCGGCTGGCCACTCCTTCAGGCCCCCTAGGCCCACCTGCCGCCACTACACCCTGTGACCATCCACTGCCCCTCTATGCCACAGCCCCTGGGTAACCCGACATAACCCTTTGCTGGGAGGGGGTCCCACCCCCCAGAGTAGAAGCGCCCACAGGCGCAGATATGTATCCCGGGCATGGTGGGGTTGGTCTGAACATTTATGGGATTTCATGGTGGCAGGGACTAGTGGCTGTCAGCTGGTCGACTGTGGGGCAGTTTTCTGCTTTTCTGCCTTCCCCACTCCCCTCCTCCCTCAATGGGCCAATCACAATGGCAACTTTTGGTGGGGTCATTCGGTGGCACGTCATGGCATCAAGCTGCCTAGAACATCACTCAAGCCACCACCAGGTACCTGAGGCCCATCCACCTCCCCGGGAGGGAATCATCTAAAGGATGCTCTAGACTCCTTCCCTCCCTGCAGGTCTCCTCTCCTGACACCTGGGTACAGGGCGTGAACTTGGGTCACCAGTGTGCCAAGTGAACCCCTTCACTTGGCGCCACGGAGTTGGCATGGTTGGATGACTTTTAACAGGGGGGCTGGGGCCAGGGCGCCACCCTCTACACATGCCTATGCACACAACAAGAGACTGAGCGCACTAGCTGGCTGCAGCAGCTCCTTCTCTGAGTCCTTAAGACAAAATGAATGGAGCCGCAGCTGGACAGTCCAATTCATTTCTTTGCTTCTGCGAGGCTTCCCATGGTCACATGGTGATGGTGACTGGGGAAGTACAATGGCGAACATGCGACCTCGCCGACAATAGCTGCCTTCCCACCACACAACAGAAAAGCCAAGAAGAATGAGCAGACAAAAAAGTAAGCACATGATTCTAACCCTTTTGCGAACCCTCTAGTGTTCGAGTTCTAAATTAGAACTCAAACACCAGGGTTGGAGGAGCGTTCAAATCTTTTTTGAACTAGTTCTGACAACTCTACTTCTGAATGCAGCTCTTTTCTCCCTCACCCAGGTTAGCAAGAGGAAAAGGAAGAGGAAACCATTATGGTTTTCCAAAGAGGTAGCAAAGAAAGTGAAAGCCAAAAAGATTGCATTCAGGCAATACAAAAAGACACAGGCAGAAGGGGGATACAGAGAAGTACCAGGAGAAGCAAAGGGAGGCAGGGAGGTCAGTAAGGGAAGCCAAAGCTCAGACAGAAGAACACATTGCAAAATCAGTGGGTAGAGGGGACAAAACCTTTTACAGGTACATAAGTGAAAAAAGAAAGGCAAATGGAGGAATAGTGAGACTGAAGGAGGAGGATGGGGGCCACGTGGAGGATGACAACAGTAAAGTTGACATATTGAACAGGTATTTCTGCTCAATCTTTACTGAGGAAGAGGAGGGTAATGGGTCTGAAGGGAGTACAAGGGGTGAGAATGGTGCAGAAATGGACACAAGTCCCTTTACATGAGAAAGGGTCCTGAAGGAACTGGAAGTAATAAGAGTTGGTAAAGCAATGGGGCCAGATGGGTGTACCTCAGGGTCCTTAAAGAACTAAGAGAGGTGGTGGCTGAACCTCTGGCTATCCTGTTTAGCCGATCACTGGAAACAGAGGAGGTACCCAAAGACTGGAGGACAGCAGATGTAGTCCCCTTATACAAAAGTGGGAACAAGAGGAGCGGGGAACTACAGACCAGTCAGCCTCACCTCGGTAGTGGGGAAGATCATGGAAGCACTATTGAAGGAGAGATTGGTGGAACATCTGGTTGTCAATGGACTACAGGACCCAAGGCAGCATGGTTTCAGCAGGGGGAGGTCATGTCAGACCAACCTTGTTGAGTTTTTTGACTGGGTGACTAGGGAGGTGGATCAGGGGAGGGCAGTGTACATGGCCTATCTGGACTTCAGCAAGGCCTTTGACACTGTGCCACATAGAAGACTATTACACAAACTGGGGAATATGGGTGTGGGCAGGACAGTAGTGTGATGGGTAGGTAACTGGCTGGGCGGCAGGACACAGAGGGTGATGGTAAATGGCTGTCACTCCACAGAGGGAAGAGTGACCAGTGGGGTACCACAGGGATCAGTGCTGGGACCGGTCCTATTCAACATCTTCATCAGTGACATTGCGCAGGACCTAGAAGGCAGAATTTCACTGTTCGCTGATGACACAACACTCTGTAGCAGAGTAGACACACCAGAGGGTGTAGACAGAATGAGAAGGGACCTGCAGAAACTTGAAGAATGGTCAGGGGTTTGGCAGTTGAAATTCAATGCAAAGAAGTGCAAGATAATGCATATGAGGCACAAAAACCCTGACACAATATATCAGTTGAGGGGTGAGGATATAGCATGCACCAAGCAGGAAGGGATCTTGGGGTTATCATCTCTGATGACCTCAAGGCAGGGAAACAGTGTGACAAGGCATCAGGTAAAGCAAATAGGATGCTGGGATGCATAGGCAGGGACATCACCAGCAGGAAAAGGGAAGTCATAATTCCACTATACAAGACACTAGTGAGGCCCCACCTGGAGTACAGTGTACAGTTCTGGAGACCATACCTACGTAAGGACATAGACAGGGTAGAGAAGGTTCAGAGGAAGGCAACAAAGATGGTACATGGATTGCATCACAAGTCCTATGAGGACAGGCTAAAGGAACTGAATATGTACTCCCTGGAGGAGAGGAGGGAGAGAGGGGATATGATAGAGACATACAAGTATCTTACAGGGAGGAACAGGGTGCAGGAATACACTATTTTTAAGTGAAAAAGATGTTCCAGGACTAGAGGGCATGGGATGAAGTTGGAGGAGGGGCGATTCAGAGGAAGCGTGAGGAAGAATTTCTTCACAGAGCGGGTGGTGGACAAGTGGAACACCCTGCCAGAGGAAGTGGTGGGGCTGAAACAATCACGGGATTTAAGAATGCATGGGATAGACATAAAGGAATTCTGGAGGTCAGGGGTAAGGGGCAACAGACTTCTAGGAAAACATAAACTGAACTTACAAGCTCAAATGGGCAGACTGGGTGGGCCATAGGCCCTTATCTGCTGACACTATCTATGTATCTATGTACCCTCTCTGCTACCTCCCTGTCCAACCAGCTCAGTTTTTTGGACCTGGCTTTCTTACTTTGGATCTTTTACATGACATAGTGACCTCTGCCAGACCCATTATTTGTTATTCAGCCTCTGGAACTGGCAATGAGACTACTACAGAATTTACTGAGACTTCCTGTCCAATCAGAAGCCTTCACTGGAAGCTCAGTGAAGGCAGGTCATGTGAGCTAGCACTCTGAAGCTTTAGGCAGGAGAGACAGATGGCTTGAGCTGCTGTAAAGAAAGAATCTGCTTCCATCCACTTGTTAAAATTAGAGAAAGACCAGAAATCTTGACATTTTTTTGTTCCCTCTCTAAACCCCAAGTTAGAGAGGATCATTTATTGTCACACTTTGTATGTTAACTTTCAGTGTTTCTCAGGAGAACTGCTAGGAGTTTTTTTTTCCCTAAATACTAGGTCAGATTTTATTCTGCAAGCAAAGCAATCAATCACAGCCTGGCTGACAGGGCTTGTTAAGGGAATGTTACTGTTGTCATCACATTGCTATCCCTTTCTGAAGAGCATCTATTTCCATTCACTTGTTAAAATTTGCCAAAAAGCAGAAATCTTGACATTTTTTTTCTTTTTCTAAATCCCAATCTAGAGGAGAGTGTACATTTTTCACATTCCTGTGTGATTTATTTATTTTGTTTTTGTTAACTGGGTAGGCACACTAGGCAAAGGCATTGCCTATATTCAGGTATGACCCAGGAGAGTTACAAACAGCAAGGTAATACAGTTTTGCGTGACAACAGTTACAGGTACACACCACTCCATACAGCAATGCCATTGGTGCATCAACAGTTTGAAGTTACAGACAGTGAAAGCACAGATAGCAGGTACTACAACACGACAGAGTTTGGAGGATGCAAAACAACAAGGCATTAACATATGGTCGGTCAGGCAAGCCAACCTTGGACATAGAACGTAATAGCAGGTCAGGTCAAGTAGTTAAGTGCACTTGTAACATGGCAAAAATAGTACTACTGCAAGGAAGAAAGCTGATTCGTGTAAGGGCATCAGGTGGTACAAGAGAAACACGGCATTATGAGACGATAATGCCGTGTTGCTTGTGTAGTACTAAAACAAGCCATGCAAGAGAAAAGAACAGTATTGGAAAAGCCGAGAGGGAGAGCATATAGTAGATGTTGTGCCCCTCACGGATGGAAGCACTCACAGAACTCAATGATAGTGACATACCTGTGCAAGCTGGTGCTGGTGCAGCACAACGGAATGTCCCCACAGAGCACATAGAAACAAAGGAGGTTGCTGTCACGAAGTGTAGAAGGAGGGCAACTCGATATAGCACACACACGAACCCGATACCTGGGCGCGCCACGGGAGAGAAAGCATCCGGAAATCAGTATGCAGTGCACTGTGTGACGGTCCACGGAACCGCAAGGTTTATGTAGAATGCACCAGTGACTGTGAGGTAAGAGAAATAATAGATACGGTAAGGGAGACTTGCACTAGCGACACAGTAAGTGCAAAGAACAGAAAATGTAAACAGGAGCAATGTTTGGAAACCAGCAAAGTAACGGGTGGGAGCTTGTATGCAAATTAGACAGACGAGAACTGGACAGAAGAAAAGTCGCATACTACAGTCCTTCTGAGCAGGGTAGAAGACCACTAGCCGTGTCGAAGTGGGGAAAAGTAATACATTTCAGTTCAGTTGCACAGTATTGTTGTTGGATGCAGAAGTTTGAAACGGACACATCTGTATATGACAAAGTGTGCGCTGCATGTCTCAAAAGTGCAGCAAAGTTTTGTTTCTAGTTGAAATATAGTCA
Source organism: Neoceratodus forsteri (assembly GCA_016271365.2). Classification (NCBI taxonomy): domain Eukaryota; kingdom Metazoa; phylum Chordata; order Ceratodontiformes; family Ceratodontidae; genus Neoceratodus; species Neoceratodus forsteri. The sequence continues at coordinate 706,431,882 of CM028130.1, forward strand.
CTGAAGCATTTTTGAGCAAAGGGCACAATTATTTCTGACAGTCCTAGTTATGCACACACCATGTTACAAGTGCATTAATCCACTCCGAAGGTGGCATCTAATGGGGAGTTGATGCATGGTTGGTTGTTGTAGGCACTCAGCCTGCGGCCTCGTGCAACAACAGCCCCAACCATGCATTAACTCCCTATTAGATGCCACCTTCGTCATGGATTAATGCTTACTTATCCTGTTGGAAGTAGGTAAGTCCTGGCTAAGTAGTATTACTTGGGATGGAGCTGCAAACATATAAATCAGTGCTCATGAGGTGCTTGCGAAGGTCGCTCTTAAAGGCCTGGTGAGACTGAGCGAGGCTTACTGACTCAGGGCTAGAGTGATAATTTAAATGTTCAGTGTTTCTTAGGAGAACTGCTATGAAAGTGTTTTTTTTTCTCAAAATGTGAAAAAAAATGGTTGTACTACTAGGCCAAGCCTGTTTCTGCTCTGCAAGAAAACTCGGTCCCAGCTCTGGTGCAAATCCTCCTTATTTTGGCATAATGATAAAGAAGATCTCATTAGGTGTAGTAGTATAGAGAAATCACTCACTCAGTCAACAGCTGCAATTTGCACAAAGTCAAAAAATAACAGAAGATTTCCAATATCCAGTTGTTGAATTTTTTCCCTTAAAACCACACATATTAACCCCAACGTTTTGCCGATGGGGCTTGCTTAGGGTAGCGTTTTTTCTGCTGTGTCATCATTTTTCTATCCCTTTCTTGCTTGTAGTAATTTATTTATCACCCAAATAAAAAAGGCTGCCTGATTTTATGGCTCTTTTGTTACATCCTTTCATTTTCCTTTTCAAAGACAGCACAAGGGCAAGGCCTCACAGAACATTTGTTTCTAAAGCACCATGTTGGTCTCCTTGCAGGGATCCCCAACCCACTGGGAGACCAACATAGCACAGTCAAAATGTTTTGGTTCTGTGGGTGCCCTGATGGCCAGGTTCAGGATGAGCAGAGCTGGGACGGCATTGTGTGGTGTAATTTATTTATTTATTTAGTTTTTGTTGACCGGGTAGGCACACTAGACAGCATGGCTGCCTATTTTCAGGTATGATCCGGGAGGTTACAACAGAAGGGCATGTAGACAACAGTAAATACAAGGAAAAAATCAAGTGAACAAGAATCGGTACAGAAACAGGCTAGAGATCAGTCACAATTCAGCTATACAACCTACTGTACACCGTAAGAACAGTATAGTTGCAGGAACAAAATGTAAAAACAGATACAAGATACAAGTGCAAATAACTGGCAGTCTTTGAATCAACAACAAGTGGGTAAGTGCTGGGGTGGGGGTGGGGGAGTAGCAACATTTCCCAGGCAGTTTGAGAGAGTAGAGATAGGTGTTGGTTAAGTGACTTGGAGGAGCTAGCAGAGGAGAAGGTAGCGCCACTACAGGAGCAGGGTGAAGAGCTTAAAAGGGCTTTATGAAGGTCTTGCATGAAGTTGCGCAGGGTAGGGGAGTTTCCGAGACTCAGTGGAAGGGAGTTCCATAATTCTGAAGCACAGACCGAGAAGGCATTTTCACCTATTTCAGTTTTACATCTCGGTTGGACAAGTAGGATTTTATATTGGCTGATCTCAGAGGGTAGGCAAAGGCTGCAGGTTTGAGCAGTAAAGCTAGTTTGCCTGGTATCTGAGAGGAGATTATATTCTTTCTAAAACAGGAGGAAGTAAACTGATGGAAAGCTGAGAGGGTAAGCCATTCCAGGCTAGAATATAGTGAGCATCAGTTAGTAAGCTTAGGTAGTGACACAGCAAATCAACAAATGTTGTTGTGGCAGATATTCCACTTTCAGAGGAGCCCTCCTGTAGTTGCTGGGAAGGTTACAAGCCCGTTGGCAAGTTTGGGTCTCAGGATCCCCTGAGCAATGGCCAGCCTCCCCGTAGATGTTAGGCTGTGTCGGACCTTATAAGCCAGTCCCAGCTGTATATTAACGGATTTGATGACTGAAGCTAGGTGCAGGTCAAAGTCCAGGGTGGGATCAAGGGTGGCGCCTAGATATTTAAAGGAGATAGCTATGTTGAGGGGAGCACCATCTAGTGCTCTGATACATAAAGGTTGGGTGCAGGACAAGATTTTTGAACCGGAGCTAAAGAGCATAGTCACAGTTTTGTTTTTTATTGAGGACAAGCTTGGTCTGTAGTAGCCATCTCTGAAAGGTATTAAAATTATGATTGAGGTTCTGGTTGATCTCTGAGAGGTTTGGAGAGGAAGAGTAAAGAACCAGATTGCTGGCATATAATAGGGCTGAGCAAGGTCCAGTAAGCAGTGGGAGGTCATTTATGAAGATCGTGAACAGGAGAGGGCCAAGAATCGAACCTTGGGGCACTCCAATCCAAGTGGGCACAAGGGAGGACTTAGCACCTCTGATCTGGATGAATTGCTGATGCTCCGAAAGATAATTTTGGAACCAGGCAGTAGCAGAAGAGGAGAAGCTAAGAGAAGACAACTTGGATAGGAGTAGAGGATGGTCAACTAAATCGAAGGCTTTTGTAGATCAGTGAAAGTAGCTCCTATAAGAGAGCCATTGTCCATCACAAGTCTGTCATCATTAGTAAACTGCATGAGTGCAGTGGATGTACTGTGCCCTCATCAAAAACCTTGTTGATCTGCAGCGATGATGTTGACCGAGTAAAGGTGATCTGCAATCTGGGTGGATACGATATTCTCCAGGATTTTAGGGAGGATGGAGAGGATGGCAATAGGGCAGTAGTTATCCAAGTTACTGGTGCCCCCCTTTTTGTGGACAGGGACTACTCGAGCAGTCTTTCAGAGGAAGGGGACATGTCCTGTGAGCAGGGACAGGTTGAAGAGACGAGTCACTGAGGCGACTATAGAATGGGCAATGGTTTTAGGAATTTCGGTAGGAGTCCATCTGCCCCTGCCGACCCAGCAGGAGAGATGGACTTAAGTAAACTTAGGATTTCAGACTCAGAGACTGGGCAAAGTTTGAAAGGAGGGTTTGGTGGGCCCCCTGACTGGAAAAAAAAACTCCCTGCTGTCTCAATAACAGCTCATAGAGCCTGAACAGGGTACATCCCATTCCCTGTCTGATTACAGGGCAGGCTATATCCCTATTTTGAGGGCACATCCCTATCTGACTACAGGGTATATCCCTGGTGGACAGCAGGAAGGGAAAGTAAGGAAACAATATTTTGGTTTTTAACAAGAAAAGAAACAGCCACTTGTGGCACCATAGTGCCATCAGCACTGTTAACTACTCTGATGAACTGGGTTTCCGAATAGAGTTTTGTCACTTGAAGGCTAGCCAGGGGAGAGAGGACTGAACATCCCATGGACGGCTCTTCTCTCAGGAAGTGGAGGCAGAGACAGCGCCCCCCTGTGGGATTGCCGCAGTACCCTACTGTAAGCTGGGTGCCAGGTGGTGGCAGCTGAGCAAAGTAGATTTGTGAGTATAGAAAATGAAAGGATTTTAAAAGAGCAATGAAAGCAGGCAGCCTTTTTATTGCAAGCAAGAAAGAGATAGCAAAATGATGAAAGCAGCAAAAACGGTCGCCTAAACAAGCCATAGCTGTGAAACACTGGGGCAATGTGGGAACAGGGAAGCAAGAAGATTTTAGAAATGTTTTTTTTTTTAAGACTTTATGCAGAAGTAGAGTGGTGAGAGGTACACTATGCAGTGCACCCAGTTTCATAACCTCATTGTTATGAAGGCATAACAAGAGAAGAAGTTATTAGTACCCATTGAAACATAGAAACCTAGACTTTGACGGCAGATAAGGACCGCTTGGCCCACCTAGTCTGCCCATTTCCCTACCTACAGGACAAGCTGCAGATCCTAGTTAACCAACAGCCTATTTCTTCCTACCCCCCCACAAAAATTGCCTTATGTCTGTCCCATGAATTCTTGAATTCTCCCACAGTTTTGACCCCACAACCTCCTCAGGAAGGCTGTTCCATCGTCCACCACTCTCTCTGAAAAATACTTCCTCACATTGCCCCTAAACTGCCCCCATCTTCAAATTGTGTCTCCTTGTTCTTGCACATCTCTTTTTCAGAAAGATCGACCCTCTTGGACTTTGTTGATTCCACTGAGGTACTTAAACGTTTCTATCATGTCCCCCCTCTCCCCCCTTTCCTCAAGGGTATACATATTAATCTCCTTTAGTCCTTCCTCGTATGGCTTCTCTTGCAGGCCCTGCACCATTTTAGTTGCCCTCCTCTGGACTGCCTCTATCCTGTCTATGTCCTTGCAGAGATGGGGTCTCCAGTACTGGATGCAGTACTCCAGATGGGGTCTCATCAACTGTCTGTACAGAGGGATAATGACTTCCTGTTTTCTGCTGGTGATGCCTCTCCCTATACATCCCAGTATCCCCCAACCCTCCCTACTGCCTTCTTACATTGCTTGCTAACCTTAAGGTCGTCTGATATGATTACCCCCAGGTCCCTTTCCATTTTTGTTGTTGTTACTACCCCCCCCCATTGTGTAATCTTCCCCTGGGTTTTTGTTTCCCAGGTGCATTATTTTGCACTTCTTTGCATTGAATCCCAAGCTGCCATACTTCTGACCATTCCTCCAACCTTGCCAAGTCCCTTCTCATCCTTTCCACGACTCCTTGTGTATCAACCTTGTTGCAGATCTTTGTGTCATCTGCAAAGAGGCATACTTTTTCCTTCCAGTCCCTCTGCAATGTCACTTATAAAGACATTAAAAAGGACTGGACCCAGTACTGAACCCTGCTGTACCCCACGAGTAACCCCCCTTTCTTCTGAGTGGACTCCATTTACAATTACCTTCTGTGTCCTGTTGTCCAGCCAATGTTTTACCCAGGCTACCACCCTGTGACTCACTCCCAGGCTGGTTAATTTGACTATTAATCTTTTTGTGTGGGACTGTGTCAAATGCCTTGCTAAAGTCTAGGTAGGCCATGTCCACAGCCCCTCCCTGGTCTACTACTTTGGTCACCCAGTCAAAGATATCAAATTAGATTAGTCTGACATGACCTTCCCACTGTGAACCAATGCTGCCTTGGGTCCTGTGCCCCACTGGCTTCTAGGTACTCAACAATTCTTTCCTTCAGAAGTGATTCCATCACTTTCTCTACCACAGAGGTCAAACTGACAGGTCTGTAGTTTCCTGCCTCTGTCTTGGTCCCACTTTAGTGAAGGGGAATCACATCCGCCTTCCTCCAGTCCTCAGGTACCACACCATCCTCCCATGATTTGTTAAAAAGGGTAGTCAGTGGTTTCACTAGTTCTCCCCTTAATTCTTTTAGAATTCTGGGATGAATTCCATCAGGCCCCATTGCTTTGTCCACCTTCAGTTTTAGGAGTTCTTTCAGAACCCTTTCTTCTGTGAAAGGACTGGGATTGCCCCCCCCCCCATCCAGAGTGCTTCTGTTAATTGGATTAGGCACCTCCCTCCTTCTCTTTTGTGAATACTGAGCAGAAATATTTGTTCAGTATCCCTGCATTGGGTTTTGATTTACCTTGCGGCTATTATAGCTGTGTTTTTTTTCAGCATCCTGGCTGTTTGCAAGATACATGATAATAACATGTATTAAAACAACAAGAAGAGAAGTTATACCTGGTTCAGAAAAAGTTAATGTATTTTAATTATATTATAATGAAAGGTGCATGCATTAAACACTGCAGGAAGGAAGCATGGGGGAAAATATGCAGATTAACTTTATGAAGAAAAGCAGTCAGCAAAAGCAGACTTGAGAGACTATATCTCTATTTTTACAAGGGTAACGCATATTTGTATCAAAGTAATGGCAAGTTGATGAAAACAAGCTGTTGGATGTGTTCAGGGTCTAGTATTGAATGATGAGGCTCAAAGTAGACATCCTCTTGGATGGCACATTTGTAGGGGTCAACTGATGTATCTCAGCCAGTTGCGCCAAGTGAGGGGTTGAATGCATCTTCTATGCCCAGTAGCTGAATGGATCAACCTGAATTCGCTCAAGAGACACCTCAAAATAGGCATTCTAGATATTTTCCACTGAAAAAGGCTGTGACTGTGTCCTCTTTTGTTGCTCTTGACATAAGGATGTGCTGAGCAGTGCCCACTCACTCACTCTCATTAGTGCTGCTGTCCAGAACAGATATTTCTTTCCCATGTCCACCAGTGGAACCAGACCTGCCAGATGGCATTCCTTCTCTATCATGACCTTCTGCGTCAACCGCTGGTGTCACCAGTTTCCACATACCACCAGTCAGCTCATTTATTTATTTATTTGTTGAATTTTGTTGACCCGGTAGGCCCACTGGGACTAGAAGTCCCTTTGTCAGGGGCAACTGGGGGGAGGGGGAGATATAAATGGTAAGCAACTGAAATTGAACCAGATTAAGCTGTTGGTGGTATTTTTTTTAGTGAATGGGGGAAATTTGGCCAGGACTCCGGGAAATCCCCTACTCTTTTCGATAAGTGCCATGGGATCTTCAACATCATCACATAGCTATTGTTGAAAATGGATCACTCTGTGGCTATCCATAGCCATGTGACAGATCTCACATTTGAACTGGGGATCCAGCCTGGCTGTAAAAATGTGGCTGCGACTATCTAGCACTTTCAAAAACCATGCACCCTATTCAGTTTGCAGCTGCTCAACAAGCACAGTTGCCCCATCTGGAATCTCCCTGCTTTGCTCTACATATTTCTTAATGAATGCTTTCAGTATATGCACTGCTGGGATCACCTGAACCAGAGTGGCAGTGGAAGCACTTAGATCATGGGTGCTCCTCTCAAATGGCCCAAGTACTCTCACTATGGCGTCAACCAGTGACCACTCATGGTGGCCTAGGACCCCACCAATATTGTACTCCATTGCTAAGTCATGAAGTGCATGCTTTTGTTCTAGCAGTCTAGATAGCATCAGGTATGATGAATTCCATCTGGTACTGACATCCTCTATCCACTGATGCTGAGACAGACCAAGGCATTGTTGCACTTCTCTTAGTGTTAGTCTCCTTTACAGAACAATGAAAATGAGCACAGATGGAGCATACTATAGAGACAGTCTTGCTAGCCTCAGTGCTGTGATGTAGCGCAGATGTGACCACTAGATTCAAGGTGTGGGCACAGCAACAAATGCTGACAAAATTTCCATCAGCAAGTGTTTTCACCATATTTGCCCCATTTTCTGTGATGAAAAAAACCAACATGTAGGTTGGTACCAACTGTCCATGACTGCAGCAAGTCTTGAATGGATGCCAGGATGTTCGGTGACATGGTCTTTCTCCATTAGCCCAAAATTTAGAAGAACAGACATGGAGTGACTGCCCAATTGTGTAGGGATAAAGGGACATCCAGTGACACTAGGAGAGAAGGTGGAATCCTCAACAAGAGACATAGAGGTTTGCACACACAAGTGTGCTGTCAAGGAGAGATACGCATGCATGAGTTTCTATTGCTCCAGATGTCTGAGATGCAGTGGAAAACTCTACCCACAGCCTCCAAGAGTCATATTGCAAATGCCATTGTCACACCCTGATATATCTTTGGCACCACAGTGTGTGAAAATGTGGAACATGATGTGAACTGGTGCCATGGCTGCAAACACTGCAGAAGACTGTGAAAGTCAGTGTTTTCCACAAGTGAACTGGGCAGATCCAATGCCATCATTTCACCCATAAGCTATGTGATGTGTTGAGCTTTTGGATGGAATGCCTGGTACTTACTTCTGGCTTGGAATGCTTCCACTATTGGCATTGACAATGGATGGGGGGATTTTCCATGCTTTCCAAATGATGTACAAATAGCAGGGGACTGGTGCCTGGCGGGAGTGCTCGAGGTGCATAGAAACATAGAAACATAGACTGATGGCAGATAAGGACCGCTTGGCCCACCTAGTCTGGCCATTCCCTATGTATTGGATAAGCTGCAGATTCTAGTTAACCAACAGTCTACTTCTTCCTACCATTCACTATAATTGCCTTATGACTGTCCCATGCTTTCTTGAATTTCCCAACTGTTTTTGACCCCACGACCTTCTCAGGAAGGTGGTTCCATGTGTCCACCACCCTCTCCATGAAAAAATAATTTCTAACGTTGCACCTGAACCGTCCCCCCTCTGTATTCAAACTGTGCCCCCTTGTTCTTGTGCATCTCTTTCTCTCAAAGATGCTCCCGTCTTGGACTTTGTTGATTCCCTTGAGATACTTGAATGTTTCTATCATGTCTCCCCCTCCCTCCTTTCCTCAAGGGTATACATATTAAGCTCATTCAGTCTCTCCTCATATGGCTTCTGTTGCAGATCCTGCACCATTTTAGTTGCCCTCCTCTGGACTGCCTCCATCCTGTCTATGTCCTTACAGAGATGAGGTCTCCAGAACTGCATGCAGTACTCTAAATGGGGTCTCACCAACTGTCTGTACGGAGAGATAACAACTTCTAGTTTTCTGCTGGTGATGCCTCTCCCTATGCATCTCAGTATCCCTCCAGCCCTCCTTACTGCCTACTCACATTGTTTGCCTAACTTAAGCTCATCTGATATAACTACCCCGAGGTCCCTTTCCATTATTGTTGTTGTTAGTTCCTCCCCCCCATTGTGTACTAGCTTCCCCGGGGTTTTTGTTTCCCAGGTGCATTACTTTGCACTTTTTTGCATTGAATCTAAGCTGCCATTATTTTTGACCATTCCTCCAAACTTGCCTAGTCCTTTCTCATCCTTTCCACCGCCCTTGTGTATCAACCCTGTTACAGATTTTTGTATCATTTGCAAAGAGCATACTTTCCTTCCAGCCCCTCTGCAATGTGTCCTATAAAGACATTAAAGAGGACCAGTCCCAGTACCGAACCCTGCGGTACTCCACTAGTGACCACCCTTTCTTCAGAGTGTACTCCATTTACTATTACCCTCTGCATCCTGTTGGTCAGCCAATTTGTTACCCAAGCCATCACCCTGGGACCCACTCACAGGGTGGCTAACTTGTTTATTAATCTTTTGTGTGGGACTGTGTCAAATACCTTGCTAAAGTCTAGGTAGGCCATATCTACAGCCCCTCCCTGGTCTACTACGTTGGGCACCCAGTCAAAGAAATCTGTTAGATGCATCTGACATGATCTTCCCACTGTGAATCCATGCTGCCTCGGGTCCTGTGCCCTGCTAGCCTTTAGGCACTCAACAATTCCCTCTTTCAAAAGTGAGTCCATCATTTTTGCTACCACTGAGGTTAAACTAATAGGTCTGTAGTTCTCTGCCTCTGCCTTGCTCCCACTTTTGTGAAGAGGGATCAGATCTGCCCTCCTCCAATACTCAGGTACCACACTGTCCTCCCATGATTTGTTAAAAAGGGTAGTCAGTGACATCACTAGGTCTCTCCTTAGTTCTTTTAAAATTCTGGGGTGAATCTCATCAGGCCCTATTGCTTTATCCACCCTGAGTTTTAGGAGTTCTCTCAAGACCCTTTCTTCTGTGAATGGACTATTATCGACCCCCCCCATCCAGAGTGCATTTAGGTACCTTCCCCTCTTCTTCTTTTGTGACTACTGAGCAAAAGTACTCATTCAGTATCTCTGCTTTTCCACTGTCATCCTCTGCCCACCTCCTCTCTCCTTTATTAAGTCTCACTATCCCTGCCTTGGTCTTCCTTCACTCCCTGATATATCTATAAAAGGTTTTACCCCCTTCTTAACAGAGTCGGCTATCTTTTCCTCAGTTTGGGCCTTTGCTATTCTGACTGTCTTCCCTGCTTCCTTCTGCTTTAACTGATACAGTTCTGTGTCTTGCTCATTCTGTAATTCCTTATACTTCCTGAATGCTATCTTTTTCTCCCTAACCTTTCCCGCCACCTCTTTTGAGAACCATAGTGGTTTTTTACTTATTTTTGTTTTGTTTATTTACTTCACATAAAGACTTGTTGCCTCTGTGATGGCAGATTTGATTTTCTCTCATTGTTCTTCTATCCCTCTTTCTTGTCCATTTGCTAGTGCATTCCTTAGGCATGCACCCATTTTGACAAACTCAGCCCTCCTAAAGTCCAGTACTTTTGTCTTTGTATGGCTTGACTCTACAGTTGTGTTTATCGTGAACCACACTGTTCGGCGGTCGATAGTTCCCAGATGGCTACCCACTTCTAAATCTGTGATCCTCTCACTATCTCCATTTGAGAGTACCAGGTCTAAGATTGCTCCCTGCCAAGTGGGTTCCAACACTAGCTGTCTGAGGCAGCGCAGAGCAAAAACACAACCCACATGCTTCTCCACTACCAGGAAGTGCTAGCAAATCGACACCACACGTGACCCGCTTACGTATCAACTTACATCATCCTCAGAGCTCTGAGGATGACATAAATTGATACGTAAGTGGGTCACATGCGGTATCAGTTTGCTAGCACTTCCTGGTAGTGGAGAAGCATGTGGGTTGTGTTTTTGCTCTGCGCTGCTTTATTTTCTCCGAGGGTACCGCTTATGCTGCTGAAAATGTCTTTTATGGACAAGCCTATGGGGGGTAAAGTATTTTATGTGTGTTCTTTTTCTTACTTGTTTTGAAGTGCAATAAAAAGTGTACACTGTGACTCAGTTTTTAAGGGTCTCATTATATGCAAGGCCACTGATTTACGGTGATTAAAACAATGAAATTCCATTTTCAAGACTTCAGATTCTGGAATTACACCGGTGATTGTTACTCTAATTTCCAGATTTTATCAGGATTCTGCTATCATTCTTTTAGTATGTGCATAAATAATCAGAATTAAAGAAGGCTTAATATACAGAGCATTAAATAGAGCAAATTGAAAATAGTACAGGAAGGCATTAAAAGGAAAACACAAGTTTTGTAGATTTACTGATCTGATATAAAATGCCAGATTCCATGAAATCTTTGTTTTTACCAGTCTTCAGGCAGCCCTAATTCCGGAATTTTACCGGATTTTCCGGTAAAAACCGAAAAACAGTGGCCTTGATTATATGAAGTGCCAACTGTGAGCTATGAACCACATTATTTCTAAATCTTACAGTTTTCCCAACTGTGATTGGGGCTGTTTAAGTCCACTTTCACAGCTTGGCATGCTAACACCGCCCATGTGACTAGTTCAGAGTCACATATTGAGTAGGTGGTGGTGGAGGTAGCCATACCTGGGAGTTCAGGTTCAAAGCTCAGCACTTTTGGCACCCCAAAAATGACTTCCCTAAGGTTACACAGGGAGAGAGGGAGGGAGGGAATAAATGAGTGTGTGTGAGTGGGGTCTGCAGGTTCACAGCTCAGCACTACAACCCTTCTCCAAGGTAACTTGCTCAGATTCACACAGGGTTATGGCTTTTTTTAAATGTTCCCTTGCACTGGCACTGGCACTATTTCCATCTACTTAGGGCACCCTCCCAGCACCACCTTGGCTTCTCTGGCACTTACCATGGAGTCCCAATGGTATGCCCCCTATGGTGGGGCCTTCCAGGTCAGGGTGAGGGAGCCCTTCAGAATGTTATTTCTCCCTGTGGAGAAACTCCTTGGTAGTAGTCCATTTGCTGGATCAGGGCCTGAAAGTGCCCTTGTTTCAGTTTTTTTCCATGTTCTGTTCTCTTGGTTCCAGGATGTTGGCTGCTAGGGGCTCAAGGTATGTGCACATGGAGACTGTGGTTCCTCAGAGCTTGGCTGACATCGTTCCTCTCACAATGCCTCTGCTGCACTGCCATCCGTGGTCACCCAGTGGCAGTGTTGGGGTGGCTGCAGCAACCCTCCCTCCTTGAAGGAGGACAGCATCCTCTGGGGTGCTAATTCCTCCTTCCCCCATCCAGCACATAATGGACTGGGCTTGCTTCTGAGCCTTGTTTGCCAGTGCTGTGAGTAGCAGTCCTTCCACTGCACTGAAGGGCTGACCTTACTGTGTTATGGATTTAATCAGTAAAGAATGAATTTCAAGGAGTGGTAGCATTAACAAGGGACCCTAACAAAAGAAAATAGCAACAAAATTAGAACAAAGAATGCCAAAGAAGCCAAAGAAAGGATTAAACAGACTGCATGCATGCCTATCTTTTGTTATTATATGAAAAGAAGAAAGCCAGGTTTAGTTTCCATTTATGTGCTAAAGAGCTAAAAAGAAATGCTGCCTCAGCAAGTAAACATATGATCTTCAGAATTGACTCACCCTTTTGGTTGCGTGTTCCTTACCCTGAAGGAGCTGCAGTAAGTATGTGAGGCACTTAAAAGTCTGTTTTTGAAAGAAAACATCCCCACCCTTGCATTTTTGGTACGCTTTTCCACTAATAGGGTGCCTGATAACCGAAAAGCAGGCCTGACGTGTAGGTGAGTAATGGAATAAACATTGTATGTGTACTGTATTCTGGAGCCTGTTCTTTAATGTGGTTTGGTAGTGCCATTTAAAAAAAAAAAAGACTTGACACAGGAATTCTCCTATGTAAGTGGAGAAATAATTAGTCTTTCCTCACACTCAGTTTAATGGTTTCCGTCATATCTTTCAACTCATCCAGCAGGTTAGTGTAACCAGTGGATATGGTTTGTGCTGTAGCTGTGTACAGCTGCTGACTGGCTGGCCCCCAAGAGCCCACTTACTAAGGAATTTAACACATGACCTTCTGTCAGCACACCAGTTGACTAGGAAACTGTTGCTTTGTGATTTGTGTTAATGGCAATATTCATTTCTGTTTAAAGAACAGCTCTATGCATCAGTATGTATGTTTGTAAACATAAAGCTTCAACTTCAATTCTGGACTGTAAATCTGAAGTCTGTGTATGAAATTGTTTTAATATTTCAAGGGGGGTATTTTATTTCATTTTATTTTATTCTATTTATGGTTGGTCTTTTTAGGGTTGTTTAAGTTGGGAGTGGTAGGGTTTTGTTTGTACGAGGGTGAATAAATTGGTTTAAAATATGTGGTGGGGTATAAGTAAAACAATTAGGCAGTACTCCCCCTCAAGACTTCAGGATCTCCGTCCGTTTGAATTACCCCCACTTACGGGGAGGTTTATGCTTGATGTCAAAATCTCGGCATTATGAGATCAAATGCAGAAAGATACAGGGATCCTGGATCTCTTGGGGTGGGGTGGAGGGAAGAGAACAGATACGGGCGGTGAGGTCTAGGAGACACCCTGGGGTGAAATGGGTACTGGAGCGAGGTCCTCCTTGCCTAGTTCCCATACCCAAGGGCACTGACTTGGAGTGTGTCAGGCAGGAAGTGGGATCACCCCTGGATTTCTGTCCCTTTCGGGCGGTGTTAAGCAATGCCAGGTCGATTAGGAATAAGACTGCAGTGATAGCGGACCTTGTTTCCTCAGTCAACTTGGCTTGCATCACCGAGACCTGGCTAGATGAAAATGTTGGTCCTGTGCTGGACTCCGCGATTCTGGCTGGGTTCTTGGTGATTCACTGCCCGAAAGTGGACTGGAGGGGGGGGGTTGCGGTCTGTTTTAGACAAGATCTGTATCTCAGGGAAGTGCCAGTTGGTGATACCAACTCCTTTGAGTGCATACTGGGTGCAGGTGCAGGCTACAGGACCCTTCTTATCTACCGTCCGCCAGGGAATGAGAGGGAGTTCCTGAAGGATGTTGCGGACTTAATCACTGATATGGTACTGGAATCTCCCAGATGGTTAATTCTGGGGGATTTCAATGCCTGGGTTGACGATGAACTCTCACCATTTGGTCATAACCTCCTCCAATTGATGGATTCATTGGGCCTGTCATGGGTAATTACCTCTGCAACCCATGGGTGGGGCATACATTGGACTTGGCGTTCCATCTGGGGATGGAGGTATCTGATGTGGAGGTGGAGCCAGTTGGATGGTCTGACCATCACGCCCTGAGATTTAGATTTGCGGCCCCCCAAAATAGGCCTGCCCTAGGGAGTTAGTACAGTTCTGTCCTTTAAGAGGGGTCACTTCAGAAGGCCTAATGATGGAGCTGGACTTCTCAGATTTTCCAAGGGATAGCATGGATCCAGGTCCTTTGGTTTTAGCCTATAATAGGGCTGTAACAGAGGCCCTGGATGCCATTGCTCCAATTCATGTTCGTGCCCGCACTCTTCACTTAGGGGCTCCCTGGTTTGATGGGGAGGTCCTTGAGTGGAAGAGGAAGGGATGAAGATTGGAAAGACACTGGGGGAAAACTCAACTGTAGGTGGATTGACTTGAATTGTTAGAGCATTATAAATTCTACCAATCAGCAATTTCCCATAAAAAGGCAGAGTTCCTGTCCAGGGAAATTGCTGCAGCAAGGAATAGATGATCCCAGCTCTTCCAGACTATAGACAGACTGTGCAATCCAGTCTGTCTCCAGACTGGTAGAGCATTATCACAGGTACAGTGTGAGGAGTTTGTGAAATTCTTTGCTGACAAGGTATCCACCATCAGGAATGAGATTCGCCGGTGTCCTTCTACTGGACATTGCACTGATCAATCGGGTCGTACTAACGCCCAGTTGTACTGGTCTACCTTTAGACTACCAGCAGTAATAGATATAGTGAGGATCATCCAGACTCTGCGCCCTACCTACTGTAAGTTGGACCCAGGCCCTACTCACCTGGTCATGGGGTGTGTAGATGTTATCGGCCCAGTCCTGGCTGGGATAGTGGTGGTGTCATTAGAGAGAGGGATCTTTACAGATCCCTTAAAGGAAGCGGTAGTACACCCCCTGTTGAAAAAACCCTCTCTTGACACCGACTGCCCAGCAAATTATAGGCCAGTCTCTAACCTTCCTTTTGTAGGGAATGTTATTGAGAAGGTGGTCGCTCTGCAACTGGAGGATCATTTGTCCAACCACAATATCTATAACTCTCTCCAATCTGACTTCAGGAAAAGGCACAGTACAGAGACAGCTCTTGTTCGGGTATTGAATGATCTCCTGATGGCAAGAGATTGGAAGACCCTTTCCATCTTGGTTCTCCTGGATCTCTCAGCAGCATTTGACACCGTGGATCATGGGGTTTTGCTCAACCACCTGCATTTTTTCTGTGGTCTGAGGGGGAACAGTCCACAGCTGGTTTCAATCTTTTCTGGAGGGCAGATCTCAGACAGTGATGTCTGGAATTTACACCTCGGCCCCTCATTGGCTGCCCTGAGGGGTACTGCAGGGGTTGGTGCTGTCCCCTATGTTATTCGCAATTTATATGCTTCCATTGGGGGACATTATAAGATGGTATGGGCTTAGTTTTCATTGTTATGCTGATGATTCTCGGCTCTACTGGTCTTTTATGCCTGATCAGGAGTCTGATTCCATCACAATGTTTAACAACTGCCTCCTGGAGATTCAGGATTGGATGAGTGCTAGTTGGCTTAGGTTGAATTCATGCAAACCTGAGGTGTTGGTTGTGGACCCTGGAGGGAGGACAACAGGGGCTTGGACTGGGAAACCCTCGCGTTTAAATCTTGGGAGGGCCCCGCTTCTTGCCTCTGGCCAAGTGCGTAACCTTGGCATGATTTTTGACCAAAGCCTGACTATGAAGATGCAGGTGTCGGCCGTAGTCAGATCTGCCTTTTTTCATCTGAGGAACATTGCCCGGGTGAAACACTTGGTTCCATGGGAAGATCTTCCCATCTTGGTCCATGCCTTTGTCACCAGCCATTTTTATTACTGCAATGTCCTCTATCTAGGGCTGCCACGAGTGGATATCCGCCGCATGCAGCTTGTGCAGAATGCGACGGCCAGGTTGTTGATGGGAATTTCAAGATCTAGCCATATGACACCTGTGCTGCGTGATCTGCACTGGCTGCCAATACAGTGGCGGATCACCTTCAAGGTTGTATTATTGACCTTTAAGGTACATGATTTGGGACCTCACTACCTGAAAGAGCTCTTGGTGCCTTACTGTCCTGCCTGTTCTCTTCGCTCCTCTGATGAGGGATTGCTAGAGATTCCCAGGGTACGTCTAAAGATATCTGGAGGTAGATATTTTGCCTATATGTCACCAACCCTGTGGAATTCTCTACCTCATCAGATATGAGAATGCCTAACTGTTGAAAGTTTTAAAAAACAATTAAAGACTTTCCTTTTTGGCCTAGCATTTGCCGGAACATAATAAGTAAGTGCATTGTTTGATTTATTTTTCTGAAATGTGATTTTAAGTAATTTGAACTATTGTAAAAGCACCCTGAGCTTGGGAAGGGCGCTTGATATAAATAACATTTTATGTACTTACTTACTTACTATTACAATAAATGATAAGTCTAATTAAATATTCATGAGCCTAGCAAGGCTTCTGGTTAGCTACTAGATTGGTCATTTATCTCTTAGAAATGACCGACTGAGCTGCCAAACCTCATTGTCTACCAGTTACTTATGCTACATGAGACGTCCTTGTGCCACATTGTTCCCTCCACAGTGCTCAAAATATTAATTGTAAGTGCAAAGAAAAGATTAAAAAGCAAGGTTCTTATTGGAATTAGACGTATAAACACAATAACAACCTCAAAGAGGGTAATTTCCTAAGATTAATGACTGGCTGGTGGGATGTGTGCCCACCATGCAGTCAATAATCTCTAGGAAATGATGACTCTTTGGTCATTATTGCTTAAATACAAACTATTACATCATGCTTAATTATCCCAGCTTATGAAGTGGTAGTGGTGGTGGTGGGGGGTTGGAGGGGGGGTGGAGTGGACCAGATGAACATAAAATCATCTCTTACTTTTTTTTTACTATGTTACAATGTGACAGATTTTCAAATGTTAATTGTCCTTTCCAGGATTTTTAAGAAACGTGGCGGTGTATTGAAAAAGTTGTGAGTTTTTCCAATTGATTTCATAGTGCCTTTACTTATGACATTATAATGCTTAGTATGACAATAGATTACGAAGTCACAAGCACAGCAATTTTGAGGTCGATGAGGAATAGTCAGAGGATTTTTGAAACACAGAGAAATAAGAACTGCAGTAGCTGAAGTAATTATTAGCCCAATAACAGAAGAAAGAGAAAAACTAAAAAACACAAAAAGATCAACAGAAACTTAAAACACAGAATTATCTTTCGAAATATTTTTGATTGAGGCTCCAGGTGGGAGACTGGACAATACATGGCAGGGTCACATTTATGCCCTTTTTTAGTGATTGGTGCTATGATATTACCTCTCAAGCTATTCGGTATGTAATTGTGTGCCATACATTAATAGAAAAATATTTCTAAAATTTCAGTCCTCCAAATCAGGTCAAAATTATAGATTCATGCCCTGGAGCTTTGTTGTTCTGAAATTCTTCTATTGCTTTCTCAATTTTTTCTTTACTTATAAATATCATATTTTCCAACCTGCTACTTAGAAGGTCACAGTTCAGAGGTTGATTCGGGTCATAAAAATAGTGTTATAATATATGGTTACCTCTTATTGTACATTGAAATCAGAGTCTCTCAGAAAGTTGTTGTAGGGCAGTTCAAAGGTGAAAAAAGCTGTTGTTCTGACATCACATAGATAGTACAACAACTTTTTAGCTTTTACCTTCCACCTGATTGGCTCAGACAGTGGGACCTCCTAGAAAAGCAGTGTAAACATGGTGATGTGATTTAGCGAGAGCCTAGCAGCGGACCCACCAGAGTGAGTAGATGTGGCACCACCGATTTTATCGGAAGTCAGGACTTGAATAGCCACACACATCTGCCATTACAAAATACATTTTTTCCCCTAAATTTAAAAATAAATGGTGCAGCCACAGATGAGCAAAATTGGAGCGAACACGAGTAGCACCAGAGTGAGCGGCACCAAAGTGAGCAGGAGTGGGAGCTGTAGCAAATAACCAGGTAAAGGATGTGAAAGCAGTAAAAACACACACAAAAAACATATATGATATAAAACAATGGATGAGAGACCATCCACAACAAAGGCTATATTTCTATCTCGGGAGTTGATGACATCACAGAGACCTCTCAAGCTTCACTCTTGAGGTCTCTATGATGTCATCAACCCCTCAATGGAAACATAGCCTTGTTGTAGATGGTCTCCCATCTACTATCATATATATATATGTGAATATATATATATATATATATAGATAGATATAGTGTTTGGTTATGGCTTATTGTGCGCAGAATTCAAGCAGCTTAAAAACCTTGTTGTGCACATTCTAAAGTTATTGTGCACATTCTAAAATTGTTGTGCGCATTCTAAAATCCTTATTATGCAATGGCAAAAAAATTTCCCATATCCTGATTGGTCAGTGTGTGCCTGGCGCAGTGATGTTATTGAACAATAACATCACTGCATAAAGACCAGGCACTCAAATGACCTCATAACACACTCAGAAATCATAGTGCACTTATGTTATCGCCACAGCTTTCCCCATGAACCGAGCACCTCACTGAACCCCAAGTGCCCCATACTCCCCACACACACACACACACACACACACACACACACACACACACAATTTGTCCATCGCACCTCCAAGCAAATCTGTAGTTTTCAAATTGATTTAATAAGAAATAACACATTTAATTTGAGAATTAGCCCTTTAGCACCACTGGCCTAAGTGCTGCTGGCTCCAAAACATAATGCAGCACGTGCTTACTCCTTCGAGGTCGCCGCTCTGCAGTTTCCCAGAGAACCGCATGCAGCAGCATTTATCCTAAATGTTCACTGTCTAAGTAACTCTATCAACAAGTAACATATTCCTAAAAATTAAAATGTTTCACAGAAACAAAGAAATCATTTGGCATCTCCTTATTGCCTCCTTAATGCTCTGACTCGCTCCACACGCCACTGCCCCGCCTTGCGAAAACGCCATGCTAGTTTTGGCCACATATAAAGAAATAAAATCCAGATGATTAATCCAGATAAAAAAGATTGTACACTACATAGAAATATTTGTTTTCCCCACTGCCGCTTACGAAGTTATGATCACTTCTGAAAATGGGAAGTAGGATCCCAGTCCTAGCGTGGTCTAGTCTCCAGTCCCCACTCCTATTTCAAAACACGGATAACAACATAAAAAAATATCAACAGAAAATAAGGTCTTCAAAACTGTAGCTCCACAATCAAAACTAAAATGGGGGGGGGGGGTCAGGCCAAGACAGGATAGTAAACAGTGTTTTTGCATACTTTGAAGGGACTACTTTTTTGTCAAATTCTAACATTATCAGTTTCCAACAAATAAAATTCATTTAAAAAAAGAGCTTTTCTCTGTTTATTAATTAAACACCATCAAATAAAATGCACAATGAGCCATTGTATAATAGCAATAAGGCACTCCAGGGTGTGTGTTATTGTGTAATAACGTCACTCCTGGGGTGGTGGAAGTACTTGGCGAAAAGTGCTTCCACCACCCGAGGAGTGACATTATTACACAGTAACACACACCCTGTTGTGCCTTATTGCTTAATTATGTACATTCTATCATTAACTGCAGCTGTGATTCCTTGGTGCTGACTCACGCTGCCTGGTTTCACTTTCTCTCCTCTTTGCATCATGTTTTGTGGGGGGAGGTGCTGACAACAGGCAGGAAATTTCAAGCCTTCCCCCCACAAAACATGGCAGGTAGTAAGGTAAACAGTGAGGTACAGAGCTCAACAGAGGGCAGGACAGGGGTAAATGGAAAAATAGACAAGGGCAATAAGAGCAGTGATAGGGGAAAAAAGGATAAAGCCAACATTAAATGGAGGGCAATGAGTACCAATGCCCATAGTCTGGGAAACAAGCTTCCTGAGCTAGTAGCCCTGATGGAAGATGAAAAATTGGATATTGTGGCAGTCACTGAAACATGGTACGTGGAGAACCTTGACTGGGATGTAAACATAGCGGGGTACACAGTCTACAGAAGGGACAGGGAGGGTAAAAGAGGAGGTGGAGTAGCTCTATACATAAGGGAAGGGATCAAAGCTACAGAACTAAAAAGTAAAGGGGGAGGACAAGAGGCACTCTGGGTCACCTTGGAGACAGGGAATGGCATCACAATCCGCACAGGGGTTGTACAGACCCCCATCTCAAGGGAGGAAAGCGGACAAGAAAATGATAGAGGACAGTCTCAAAATAGCTGAAAAGGGAGATACTGTTGATGGGGACCTGAATATGCCAGATGTTAACTGGATGACATGTGCAGCCACATCCAAGAGCAGGGTCATTCATTTGCCCTGCGAAGCGAACGCTGACAGCTGGTGTTGCAACCCCACTCGGAGGGGAGCAATACTAGACCTGGTACTCTTAAATGGAAAGAGGATCACAAATTTAGAAGTCAGCAGACATCTGGGAACAAGTGACCACTGCATAGTGTGCTTCACAATAAGCACAGCCATGGAGACATGCCATACAAAAACAAGGATACTGGACTTTAGAAGGGCCGACTTTGGCAAAATGGGTGAATACCTGAGGAATGCACTAGCAAATGGCCAAAAAGGAGGGGTGGAAGAACAATGGAGAAAAATCAAAACTGCTACCATAGAGGCAACAAGCCTTTGTGTGGGACAAATGAAAACAAAGCGGAGTAAAAAACCACTATGGTTCTCAAAGGAGGTGGCAGGGAAGGTTAAGGAGAAAAAGGCTGCATTCAGAAAGTATAAGGAATCACAGAAGGAGCATGGCAGGGAACTGTATTAATTAAAGCAGAAAGAATTGGGGAAGGCAGTCAGAATAGCAAAGGCTGAAACCGAGGAAAAAATAGCCAACTCAGTTAAGAAGGGGGATAAAACCTTTTATATGTACATTAGGGAACAATGAAAGGTTAAGGGAGGAATAGTGAAGATTAATAAAGGAGAGGGGAGGTGGGTAGAGGGAGACAGTGAAAAGGCAGAGATACTGAATGAATACTTTTGCTCAGTATTCACAAAAGAAAATGAGGAGGAGTTATCTAAACCAGACAATAGAAGCACTCTGGGTAGGGGGGTTGACACCAGTCCATGTACAGAAGAAAGAGTCCTGAAAGAACTCCTAAAACTCAAGGCGGACAAAGCAATGGGGCCTGATGGGATCCACCCTAGAAACCCAAAAGAACTAAGGGAGGACCTAGTGACACTACTGACCACACTTTTAACAAATCATGGGAGGATGGGGTGGTACCTGAGGACTGGAGGATGGCAGATGTGATTCCCCTTCACAAAAGTGGAGCAAGGCAGAAGCAGAAACTACAGACCTGTCAGTTTGACCTCAGTGGTGGGGAAAATGATGGAATCACTTCTGAAAGAAAGAATTGTTGAGTACCTAGAGGCCAGCAGGGCACAGGACCCAAAGCAGCATGGATTTACAGCAGGAAGGTCATGTCAGATGAATATAATTGATTTCTTTGACTGGGTGACCAAAGTAATAGACCAGGGAGGGGCTGTGGATATGGCCTACCTAGACTTTAGCAAGGCATTTGACACAGTCCCCACAAAAGATTAATAATCAAGTTAGCCAGCCTGGGAGTGGGTCCCAGGGTGGTAGCCTGGGTAGCAAACTGGCTGCACAACAGTACACAGAAGGTAATAGTGAATGGAACACATTCTGAAGAAAGGGGGTTTACTAGTGGAGTACCTCAGGGCTCAGTACTGGGTCCAGTCCTCTTTAACGTCTTTATAGGTGACATTGCAGAGGGTCTGGAGGGAAAGGTATGCCTCTTTGCGAATGACACAAGGATCTGTAACAGAGCTGATACACAAGGGGGGGTAGAAAGGATGAGAAGGGACTTGTCAAGGTTGGAGGAATGGTCAGAGATATGGCAACTTAGATTCAGTGCAGAGAAGTGCAAAGTAATGCACCTGGGAAACAAAAACCCAGGAGAAGAGTACACAATAGCAGGGGAGGTACTAACAACATCAAAAATGGAAATGAACTTGGGGATAGTCATATCATATGACTCAAAGGTGGGTAAGCAATGTGAGAAGTCAGTAAGGAGAACCAGGGGGATACTGGGATGCATAGGAATGGGCATCACAAGTAGAAAAAGGGAAGTGGTTATCCCTCTGTACAGACAGTTGGTGCGACCCCATCTGGAATACTATGTGCAGTTTTGGAGACCCCATCTATGCAAGGACATAGACAGGATGGAAACAGTCCAGAGGAGGGCAACTAAAATGGTGCAGGATCTGCATAGAAACCATATGAAGAGAGACTGAGAGAGCTTAATATGTATACCCTTGATGAAAGGAGGGACAGGGGGGACATGATAGAAACTTTCAAGTATCTCAAGGGAATCAACAAAGTCCAGGAGGGTACCATCTTTCAGAAAAAGAGATGTGTAAGAACAAGGGGGCACAATTTAAAGATAGAGGGGGGGACGGCTCAGGGGTAATGTGAAGAAATGTTTTTTCATGGAGAGAGTGATGGATGCATGGAACTGCATTCCTGGGGAGGTTGTTGGGTCTAAAACAGTGAGAGAATTCAAACATGCAAGGGACAGACATAAGCCAATATTAGTGGGGGGTTGCAGGAAGTAGGCTGTTGGTTAACTAGAATCTGCAGCTTATCCAATAGGAAGGGGAATGGGCAGACTGGGTGGGCGAAGTGGTCCTTATCTGCCGTCAAAGTCTATGTTTCTAATTTTCTAATGTTATCATGCAGTTAGAAAAAAATAAATGCCAACCATATTTTTTTTAACCATACACTATAACAAATAAAATATGGGTGCACATACACTACTCACCTTGTGTTTCCATCTCAGGGTTGAGATACCAACATGGACCTCTTGAGCTTCGTTCTCAAGGTCCATACACTAATATCTGAACCCTGGGATGGAAACACAAGCTCATTGTGTATGTGTGCCCTTACATTATTTCTTATATAGTGTTGTAGCCATTGTTCTGGTGCTATATGAGAATAAATGCCATTATCAAAATTAAGGGTTGCTCTAGCCACTAGTGCTCAGAATCATTTTGAATCTGTATTCTGGATTACTAATGGTGTCTCCTGCCACAGTTTTTCTTTATAACATGTTTTTCTTATAATTCAAAAGGTTTTACACTCTTTCCTTAGGTTATTTAAATTATGTCTGTATTGGTCATTGGGAAACTTCTTAACTCTTCTAACTAAATTTGTAATGCCTTTTTTGTAAGATTTACATTCCTGAGCAAACCATGCTATTCTTTCCTTTTTCCATCATCCCTGTACAAATAAGGGGTGATCATATCAAAGTATCTAATGATTTGTGCATACTGTGGCTTATGCATGTACCTGGCCCATGGAGCTCCACACTCTTGCATAGGCGCGCAGTGGCTGGCAATCACTATTGCCATTCTCCTGTCCATGACCCCTAATCCCTGGTGTACAGCAGCGAGGGGGTGGATTGCAGGGCACATGTGGGCATCCAGTTGGATGCCTGTTCTGTGTCTCATAGTGGATCCCCTGCTACGTGTGAGCAGGGGGTTCTGAGCAGACGCGGGTTCCCAACAGTTAACTCTACAGGCAAGTGCTTGGCCATGACTATGCATCTGCTGCACACTGCAGTGCATATATAAATAGTCTTGGTAGTATGTACACCCCACTGTTGCTGTGGCATAGCACAGAGTACATGAACGCAGACAAGTCCTTTGTGTACATCACCCCATATGGCAGAATCATAGGCACTTACACTGACGCCACAGAGGATCTAGCATATTCTATATACTGAATATGCCATGACCCCCATGTGACACCTACACAGTGCTGTTATATAGAAGGATGTTGTGTCCTGCAATAATTATAGGTTTTGTACGAGGTGTACCACTACATCGGTCTCTCTCTCTCTGTCCCAACAGCAAGCTGCAGACCTCAGATATGCCCTGCTAACAGTAACACCATGTTAAGTCTATAGGACTGTGCAGCTGTCACAATTGGTTCACGTCAGTGACAGTATATAGTATATGCTGCACTTCCAGTGGTGTCATTGCGATTGGGTATAATGCTGCCATAGGGTGGTGCTGTGCACAGTGGACATATCCAGGATCATGTAATTGTTGTCATGCTACATAAATATTGGCATGTACATACTAACACTACTATTGATTCACCGTGCTGTACAGCATGCAGGTGAGCATCACTAAGAGGTACGCATGGGTACCCCCAGCCCTACCGTGCAGCTAAGAGGGCTGGGACATCATGGTGGGGGTATTCCCTGTCCCACTGGAGCTGGTGGGTGGCATTGCTAGTGGTGCATAACACCAGTTATGGCAGGGTTTCCCCTAGCATAACTCACACCCCCAACTACTAACAATTAGTTATCAAAACTGTTCTCACAACCAGAAATATTTCCTGTGCCCCCCATTGTTACTGTTTAAACCTATCTTGGTTCCTTAATCATATAACCACTGTTGTCTTTATGTTTAATATAGTTAAAATATGTTAGCTTTGTTTTGCCAAAAGCTATCGTGTAAAGCCAATACAAAGCTTTTAACCTCTATCTGTAATTACAGTTTCCAATTATAAACACGCGTGGTATGATTATCCTGAACTTGAAATTTAAATTCAGGTCATAATGTTTTCTGGAATAATCCAACAGTGAGAGACGCATCCTCCTGCCTCTGTTTAAATAAAGCTGTCTGGTAAATGTTTGCAGGACTACTTTAATTATCTTAATAATACAAGCATCTAATGGATTATTAAGGAAACTCTTACACAATTTGTAATTTTCTATTTCTTATTTCATCTCTATTGATATGTTTAGAACTGATGTTATCTCTTTTTATTTAGGAACTTTAAGCGCCTTTTGTGCTCCTTATTTTATAATTATCCCTTTCTGGTAGGATTTTAAGTTACTTCTCTTTAATTCTTAACCAGCAAGTAAACTATTGTATCCTACTATTATACATTGATTTACGCTTAATAACTATCTTTTATCTGTTATAAAACGTGATGTCATGAATAGTTATAATTGCCTATTTCAAAAGATATATCTGACAAATATTTACCAACCAGATTAAGATAAGAGATAATGATAACTTCACTGTTTGTATGCTTCTGCACTTACCATATTTGCTGTACTTGATTACTTGACATTGACTTACTAACCTGCCTATAACGGGAAGTTTGCTTGTATTGATCAAAATCTTGAATAAAAAGATAAAGTTAAAAATAGATAAATAAATAAATAATGCTGTCAGAATTTAATAGCTTCAAAGTTCCTATTTAGTGTTCTGCACATGAATGCTTAGTGTGGTGCTAATTTATCTTGTGTTTTTGTATTTGATTAAAAAATTCAAACACCATGCTCACTCGCTTTCCTATTGTCTCAATACACATAACACAGTAATCTGTTAGTTCCTCAATTATATGAAACTCATTCCCACAACTTCAGACCTCTTTTCTTATGCTGCCCACATAAATACTTATTGTAGTACTAATTTGTCTATTTTTATTCTTGTTCTATGTCTGAGTAGCTAAAAACACCGTACTTACCTGACTTGGTTTCAAAATGGTTCTAGGACAGAGAGAACGCCATCCGTTAGACTTTTTAAATCTCATGCCACTGTCCACCACTGGTGATATCACCAATCATGATGTAATAGAAAGAGTTTAGTGCTGAAAAAGTTCCAAGGTCGCTATGCAACCATACCCAAGCTTGTTACATGTTAGGAGCCACGGCAGTGGATAACAATAGATCAGCACCGGGGAAAGTGCAAGGCAGTCAGGGAACATCTGTTCCATATCACATCAAGTGCTACACACTAAGTTCCCTATACCAAATATATCATTACTTTTATATAGAGAATAATGCATATGTAGGTGTGTGATGTGCAGTTGTTTTATACACCCAAGGTGTGTGATGATATATAACCTCAAAAGCAAAGCTCGAAGGTTTTATGTTGTCACACACACTGAGAAGTATGAGGACCTCTGATCACACACCTTCATTTTTCATTTTCATTTTTTATTTTTTATGCTTGTAAGCAGGATGAGCAATTCTGCCCATTTTTACCAGCGACAAGTTACAAAACAAACTTTACATATGTTTTAAAACAAACATTTAAAGACAATATAAAAAAGACAAAGACAATTAGCAAACAGTTATTTAACATGAACATGCACAAATGTCATTATCCATCAACCAATATTTTATTCTAGATTTAAAAGACCACACCTTCGTATGTGTTATTTTTTATAATAACTGGTGCTAAGTGAATAAAGCTCAGAGTCTTAGCATTACAAGCTTCCTGTGTTGCTGATTCAACCTCTGTATGGGCTCCATGGCATGCTGGTTGTTATGATGACAAGGTGAAGGTTCAACAGCTTCTCCATGGTTTAAAGTTAAAAAATAACTGTGGATGGTTCAATTTTCCGAGCTGGTAAATACCTTAGCATGTTATGCACAACCCGATGAGAGACAGTAAAAGCTGTATCAACTTGCAGGTTGATATGACTTTGCCATATCGACTTGCAGGTTGATATGACATTTTACAGGTCTCAAAAATGGGTTGATATTGGGGGCTGTCACAAACCCACTAAGCCAGTCAGCCCTCTACTCCCAAAGTACCAACTGCCGAGCGCAGTCTTGTAAGCAGTTTAACAGAACAAGGTAACCCTCTTGTCTGTTTTGTGAGTTTGGATTAACCTTTGGTCTCCAGTTCTGGAGGGATTCAAACTGTGAACCTCTTGCTAGCATATCCAATGCACAGGCTCAAATATTTCTGTCTTCAGGGGGCCAGATATCTTTACCTATGGGCACCTAACCAGGTATACGGAGATGAACCCTTAAAAACTTTAATAGATTTAAAACGTTTCTCTTTCCAGTTTGGTACCACCATTCAAGCTTATGCCTGCTGTCTGCTATAACCATAAATACTTTTCTTACAACTAAAAGAAATTCAAAGACAGACTAAGTAAGTTCTAAAAAGAGTTTTACTAAAATAGTTAAAAATATGTAAAATGCAAAATACAGAACTCTTACATCACAAGAGATACAAATCTTTTAAAAGAACAACATTTAAACAGTGCAAAT
This sequence comes from Neoceratodus forsteri, assembly GCA_016271365.2. NCBI lineage: Eukaryota > Metazoa > Chordata > Ceratodontiformes > Ceratodontidae > Neoceratodus > Neoceratodus forsteri. Next base: position 706,458,643 of record CM028130.1, read on the forward strand.
TTCTACTTACAGTACTTAGATTTGGAATCTTTCTAAATACTTGTTTACAAGTGCTCCAAAGATCTTTCCTTAGTCAGAGTCTAGGTAAAAATGTGTCTATGTGTAGTAAAACAGAATATTCCTTAAGCAACTGTATTGGCCAACCCCTTTTTTTTGTGTGAGGTCAGCTAGCTCCTCCTCTGTCAGATTATTTATAATAAATATATATCTTATACAAAAACAGGATGTCTTTTTTTTAAAGTATTACATTATGCAACTTCAACATAATTCAAGTCCTTCAAATGACACTTCCTTTGATCTATGCTATATCCTCCCTCACACAGGCTTCATAGGAGCATTTATAACCTTGCACCCCTGTGTAACAATCTAGGTTCCTCTCCAGCGTCATAAAATGGATATGATATAGCAACTACGGCTGTAATAAACTCAGACAAACATGATCCTTGATTAATGCCTTCCATGTAACACATTGTCTCTAAAACCTGAGTGTGTGTAATACACATGCTGTCAGCATTTCTCATGGCTTTCATCTTTCAGCTGAAAGCCGGGGGGGAGGGGGGAGGTCACTCCTAGAGCACCAGACCTTCAGCAGTGACAGTAAGGAATACATTTTATATTAAAAAAATGATACAGCACTCAGAACTGGCTGTCTGCATCACAGGGGTCACCAGTTATTATAACTACACACAAATAAACAATGTCTAAACCAAACAATGAGACTGGAATAGTAGCCACGTCCATGAACAACAGGTAGGGAAATGGGCAGACTAAGTGGGCCAAGTGGGCCTTATCTGCCATCAAATTCTATGTTTCTGTGTTTCTATGTTTCTTTTTACATGGCAGAGGGTTTCTTGTACATTGTACAAATCAGATATATGCACTGAGACAATAAGCTGGGTCTAATACCCCGAACGTAGGAATGAATAGAGATGCCAGTTGGAATGTGAGTTGCACATAGCATTGAAAACTGATAAGAAATATTTATGCAGGTCCATGAATTTTCAGCTAGCATCTAGGTACAGGCATGATGTTCTTACCAATGTAAATAATGTTAAGTAAATAAGAATAGTGTACATGATTTATTCTCTCGGTGCATATATCCTAGTTTTACAATGTACTAGAAACCCTCTGCCATGTAAAAAGATACAAGAAAAAATGATATTTGGGTACTACTGTAATGGGTGGATTTCAGGCGGTAATAGTCAATTAGGGGTAAAGCAGTTTACGCACTGGAAATTTGGAGTTAGTGATTTCTCCTGAGTACTGATGCCTTTGCACCAGTCCTCTTAGTACAGAGGGTTTCTTTATGTAAAACCTATGTATAATCTATGTAAATACACTCAGTTGTTGCATGTTTGTATATGGAACAATATACTGCTATCCTGTACATGAAAACTGTTCTAGTTTGTCCTATGGAAAGTTAGTGTTACATAGATCTAACACAGTGTTATTGGTTTTTCGCTGATGTGGCTACTATTCCAGTCTCATTGTTTGTGTTTGGATTTTGTTTTATTTGTATATAGTTATATCAATCAATGCTATATTTGATATAGGGAACTTAGCAAGTAGCAATTAATGTGATATGGAACGGATGCTCCCTGGGTGCCTTGCATTTTACCCAGTGCTGGTCTATTGTTATCCACTGCCACAGCTCCAAACATGTAACAAGTGTGGGTATGGCTGCATAGCAACCTTGGCACTTTTTCAACGCTAAACACTTTCTACTATCATCACGATTACTGAAGTAACCAGCGAGGGGCAGTGGCATTTAATCTAACGGACAGTGTTCTCTCTGCCCTAGAACCATTTTGAAACCAATTCAGGTGAGCATGGTGCTTTTAGCTACTGAAAAACAGAACGACAATAAAAATAAATAGACAAATTATTTATTTATTTAGCTTTTGTTAACCAGGTAAGCATGCTGGACAAAACAGATGCCTATTTTCAGGCACGACCCGAGAGAGTACAAAGAAGGACAAGTTCATACAGACAAACACATAGCATCAGGTAAAAATAACACAAGCAGTTAAGGATTGAACACAGATACAGGAGGGAGTGTACATACAATACATATGACTAACAACAGGGCAGCAAAATAAACACCATACTATAACAGAGAGTGCACACATATGCATTCGTGGCAGAACCACAGGCGGGCGAGGCAAGCCAGAGGAGCCTGCACAGGGACACCAGAAAGTGTCTGTGCTACAATAAGTATTTATGTGCATTGGAAGCATAAGAAATGAGTTTTGAAGTTGTGGGAATGAGTTTCATATGACTGAAGAACTAACAGAGTACTTTGTTAAGTGTATTGAAACAATAGGGAAGTGTGAGAGCATTGCGTTTTAAATTTTGTACAGAAATACAAAAACACAAGATAAACTAGCACCATGCTAAGCATTCATATAGTGAACACTAAATAGGAGCTTTGAAGCTGTTTAAAAAAATATAGCAGTGTCTCATGTAATTCAGACAGCGTTATTTAAATGGAGGCAGGGGGACGCAGCTCTCACTGTTGGATTATTGCAGCAAACATAATGACCTGAATTTAAATTTCAAGTTCAGGATAATCATACCACATGTGTTTATAATTGAGAACTGTACTTACGGATAGAGGTTAAAAGCTTTGTATTGGCTTACTCGATAGCTTTTGGCAAAACAAAACTAAGAGATTTTAACTACATTAAATATAATAACAGCAGTGGCTATGTGACTGAGGAACCAATATAGGTTTAAACAGTAACAATGGGGATGCAGTAACTATTTCTGGTTGTGAGAACAGCTTTGATAACTAATTGTTAGAAGCTGAAAAGTCTTCTTCACAAACACTGTGAGCAATCTTGTCACTTAGACACTGATACCAAAGACTGCTGTACTTTAAAAGCCTAGTAGTAGTGTTCATTCAGTAGCCTTATTAAAAAGTATATAGATTAAGTTGTGAATTAAGATAGACATCATTGGGAAGTTATATTTAGAAAATGGGTAGGGAGCAATCTTCACTTTGATTGGCTAAGGACACCAATCAGCCAGTCCAGTATCAGGCAACAGAGATCAGGAAATAATGAGCCCCAGTCTCCGTTACCTGATTACGTTCTGAAATCCTCGTGCAATAGAATTTTAAGTTTGAATTGTCCTCCATGTTGTCTCACTTAATGAGACATACAACACCCCCTTCCCTCACTCGATTTTACCACTCTCCTGCTGGCATTCTAGTGCTCAATTTCATTTAGGCTTTTCATTAAATGGAACATAACTTCTTCCCCCAGCTTCTTTCTTTTGACTTACAGCCCCCCACCATCATAACATGCTGTAACAGTTTCCCTACCACAATCGCTGGATCGCGACCACAATTTCAGCTGCTCAGTGTACTCCACCTTTTGCAACACCAGCATGCTGAAGATTTCTTTTAAATAAAAAAAAAACCTCTCTTTTCCTAATATCATCACTTTCCTGGTTTCACACCCCCCCACTTCCCGAGCCTGCAACTATGCTCACTTAGCTGAAGGCGCTTTGACAGTCTCCATCTTCCCATGTCGATCCCAACTGCAACAGCTCCCAGTCACAACAGTCTGCCACTGTCATCTTGACTTATTGATCCTGCCATTTGTATTTATTTGGTCAGAGAGACACAATTCATAATTTCTCCCAGCCGCGCTCAGCAGATTCCCGATCGCGATCTTGTGCCCACTGCTCTAGATGCCAGTCCATTGCATTTCTGTGGGAGTGGCCCCCCTGCTCTGCCACCAGCTCAGTTTTCATAACCGATAACTTTGGTTTTCCAAAAAAATATTCACTGTAAGTACAGCCCCTTACCAATACATAAGGGACACTTTCTAACACTGCTAGAATAGCGCAACTCGCACTATTTCTCTGTTCGGCTGCAATAAATAAGAACTTAAAAAAATGCAGAAATCTTCACTATAGTTTTCTCTGTCTTGTCCTTGTAATTTCCTTGGTTGTCGGTAATGAATGCACAGCCACCTGTATGGGGGGGGGGCACACGAACAGACCAGTACCAGTATAAAAAAAAAGGATTACAGCCTGTATGTCTAAAGTGTGTTGTCTTGTGTTGTATTTTGGAGGGGGGGGATCAGTCAACTTTCTCAAACTATGCAAGTGTGACACACATATCTCTGCCTGTGTGTGTACCTCTGTGTGGGAGAGGATAACCATGACAACCAGTTCCAGTCATAAATATGGAGGCTCCTTTAGGACAAAAACACGTCAGTATAATACAGGCGGAGGAACTATTTTATTACCAAAGTTATTTTAAATGTATTTGTTATTATCTTTCTTTTATTAAATTAATAATTTTACAGTGCCCATTTTCTAAGCGTAATAATACCCTTCAGGGTGGGCAGTATTGGGCTATACCGGACCTTCCAGGGGCTATAAGGCCCTCCGCCTGCGGCATTGGGCCTCATTACGTCCCTGGGCAGTCCGGTATAGCCCAGATCCACCCACCCTGTTGGGTATTATTGCTTACTGAAAGCACTGTCATATGTAGGTTGAATGAAAATATGAATTTATACTAGGTATAAGTTTACTGGGTTTTGTTTTTATCACAGCAGAACATTTGGACAGTAAAAAAATTTGAAATTCACTACAAATCTTGCAACTGGGCACTGAAGTAATAACAAAAATAATTTTGATAACAGTTTTTAAGCTCTTTGAGCATTGGTGGTGCGTGCACAGTAAAGAGAACATCAATTTACTATTGTGCTATATTTCTAATTGTAATTCCAACATTGGTCTTAGGTTTTTCATTAACTGAAACATTTACAAAGAATAACAATGAGGTTTCTAAAAGGCCTACTTAAGCTGTAAGTAATATGAACAAAGGTTTTTTGAATGAAAATAAAATATGAATATAACAGCTGCTTATTAAATTTTGTATGTTTTGTAATAGGTAAAAAGGCAATTTCTCCTGAAGAAGCCTGTTATACTTGGGCAAAACATTGAGGAATTTTGCCTACATGAAATATATAATAAAAAATGTATACTCTCAACTACCTGGAACTGCGACTGCGTTTTCAATTTTATGTGCCCCCCCCCTTTTGAGTTCCAGACTAAGTTATTAAATGACCAAATTCTTGAAATAAAATCACCTATAGACATCACTTCTACTAAAAGCCATTTGTCTTTCCATGCACTTAAATTATCCTCTATCTCTTCCCAGATACTTTCATTAAAATATTTTGACATGGTTGGGGGATGTAAACATTAGCTATGATAAGTGGTGAATTCTGTATCATAATGCAAGCAAAGATCATATACAAAACTTGCCATAGGACTTCCTTTATTTGTATCCCTGCATTTATTTTAAAACGAAGTTCTGGGCTACCTCTGGGTCTCCATAATCTACATTTTCATGTTGATTGTGCACATGCGCAAGAAACATATTGAGGCAGATTGCCAGAAGCAGGTTGTGGAGGAATGGCACTGCTGTGGCCAATGCTCCCACAGCCTTTAAAGGCTTGGCCCACTTTCCCCAATGCTGTGGCATGCTGCTGCTGACACTAGTTCAGCCAGCGTGCCATGATCTTGTAAGGTATCAGCCGCTAAATTCAGGGGCCACCTCATCATTGCAGCATAAGTCATTCCACTGCAATGAGGGATCGACCAGTCATTGCTGGGTCGAACCTTGTAACACTGATGTTGTTTGTAGACATGGCGGTGGCTTGCGCCCATGTTCATAAACAACACCCGCCCTGCCGAGGTGTCCAACCCCTTGGCAGCACATGTGCCCACCATGTTTTTGTCAACAGTGGCCCCAATTCCCTCATCTCGCTTCAGTGCCCGGGAGGATGTTGCCGATGGGGAGCCCACTCCCATTGGCATTATTGTAACCCCTGTTTTGTTGTGTGCCGATGGGGTGCCCAATCCCTGTTGGAATAATGTAACTCCCTTTTTTGTTGTGTGCCGAGGGGGTGCCCAATCCCCCATTGGCTACAGCTGCCCCCCAAAAAAGAGTCCGTTGGCATGCTGGAGCCCGCCCCAGCATACCACATGCACCTGCTAAAAACAAAAACAGTCCCGCAATGTGTGTTTTACCCTGTCAAAAGAAAAGCGGTCCTCGCAGTCTTCCTGCCCCCTCCACAACCCACACCACCCTGCGCACCCTGCCTTCCCATCCCCCACCCCATACTTACCTCCGGAGTCCAGCGTGATGATCTTCGGTGGAACAGGAACACGTCTGCACTCTTCAAAGCCGACCTCAAACTGAGGAAATGCCGGTAAGCTGTATAATGGAATAAATAGGGTTTTTTCAACTTTGATGCATATCTCAGGCATTTTTTTGAATTTTGGCACCAAATTTTCAACATGGGGTTTTTGGGACCCCTCCTCATGAATTCTGGCACTGTTATGGTGTTATTCAGCCCCGAAAGGTGATCTTGTGGTCACTGCGTAGAATCACCTTTCCGGACTGCTTAACAACATGACAGTGCCAGTGTTCATGAGGTGGGCTCTCAAAAAGCCTATGTTGCAAATTTGGTGGAAAAAGTCAAAAAAATGGCTGTTTTATGAGCGTGCATTGCACAGTTTGCACACGCACTCGTAAGTTCATAAATTTATAATATTTTCATTCCAGATTTTCAACATTGCCTTCGTTCTGCACCTCCTTATGAAAGTACAGCTGTCATTTTTCACATCCTGGCCGAAATGTGTTTTTGCAGTTCCGGTGCCGAAAATCGCGGTTGCTGTGGGAAATCCGTGTTCGGGACACATTATGAAAATGACAGTCACACTGTTTATTAGCAGAGGTCCTAAAATGCCTATGTTGAAAATTTGGTGATGAAAGCCCATAAAATGAGTGTGCTACGAGTGTGCATTGTGCAGTTTCCACGCATGCTCATACCTTCACAACTTTGCAATATTTTCACTCTAGATTTTCAATATTGCCATTTTTCTACACCTCCTTATGAACAATGCAGCTATCATTTTTCACATCCTGGCCGAAATGTATTTTTGCTCTTCTGGTGCACATTAGCGTGGTCGCCGTGGGAAATCAGTGTTCGGGACACATTAAGAAAATCACACTGACACTGTTCATGAGCAGAGGTCCTAAAATACCTATGTTGAAAATTTTGTGATGAAACTCCATAAAATGACTGTGTTACGAGCGTGCGTTTTGCAGTTTCCATGCACCCTTGTAACTTCACAAATCAGTAATATTTTCATGCCACATTTTAAACACTGGCATTTTTCCACACCTCCTTATGAACAGTACAGCTGTCATTTTTCACATCCTGGCCGAAATGTGTTTTCGCGCTTCTGGCTCAGAATACTGCAGTCACTGTCGGAAATCAGTGTTTGGGACAGATTAGGATCGAGTGAGTTGGGGGGTGGACCGAGCTCAACTAAGCTCTGTCAGGACTGCTGGAATTTCTTTGTGGGCAGAAAGGGTGGCAAGCATGAGCAGGAGCCCGTGCAAAGGAGTAGCCTGCAGCGCCAGCAGAAATGGAATGGCGAGTGAGAGAGGGGGAGTGAGTGAGGTCAACGGAGCTCTGTCGGGACTGCTGCAGATTTCTTTGTGGGCAGAAAAAGGTGCCAACAGAGGCAGGAGCCCAGTACAAAAGGGCAGCCTGCAGTGCCAGGAGAAACAGATTGAGCGTGTGAGACGGGGGAGTGAGCAACCTCAAAGGAGCTCTGTCAGGACAGCTGCAGATTTCTTTGTGGGCAGAAAAAGGTGCCAATGCAGGCAGGAGCCCAGGACAAAAGGGCAGCCTGCAGCGCCGGGAGAAACCCAATGAGTGAGTGTGAAAGGGAGAGTGAGTGAGCTGAACGGAGCTCTATCATGACTGCTGCGGATTTTTTTGTGGGCAGGAAAAGGCAGCAACACAGGCAGGAGCCCAGCACAAAAGGCAGCCTGCAGCGCCAGGAGAAACAGAATGAGTGAGTGAGACAGCAGGAGTGAGCGACCTCAATGGAGCTGTATCATGACTGCTGAGGATTTCTTTGTGGTCAGAAAAAGGCAGCAACGCAGGCAGGAGCCCAGTACAAAAGGCCAGCCTGCAGCGCTGGCAGAAACAGAATGAGTGAGTGAGAGAGGGGGAGTGAGCGAGCTCAACGGAGCTGTGTTGGGACTGCTGTAGACTTCTTTGTGGGCAGAAAAAGCCGCCAATGCAGGCAGGAGCCCAGTACAAAAGGGCAGCCTGCAGCGCCGGCAGAAATGGAATGAGTGAGTGAGAGAGGGGGAGTGAGCGAACTCAGTGGAGCTCTGTCGGGACAGTTGCAGATTTCTTTGTGGGCACAAAAAGGTGCCAACACAGGTAGGAGCCCAGTACAAAAGGGCTGCCTGCAGCACCTGGAGAAACACAGCGAGCGAGTGAGAGAGGGGGAGTGAGCGAGCTCAGTGGAGCTCTATCATGACTGCTGTGGATTTCTTTGTGTGCAGAAAAAGGCAGTAATGCAGGCAGAAGCCCAATACAAAAGGCCAGCCTGCAGCACTGGCAGAAACGGAACGAGCAAGTGAGAGAGGGGGAGTGAGCAAGCTCAACGGACCTGTGTTGGGACTGCTGCAGATTTCTTTGTGGGCAGAAAAAGCTGCCAACACAGGCAGGAGCCCAGTACAAAAGGGCAGCCTGCAGCAGCGGGAGACAGAATGAGTGAGTAAGGGAGAGGAAGTGAGTGAGCTCAACAGAGCTTTGTTGGGACTGCTGCGGATTTCTTTGTGAGCAGAAAAAGGCAGCAGTGAATGCAGGGGCCCAGTACAAAAGGGCAGCCTGCAGCAGTGGGAGAAACAGAATGAGTGAGTGAGTGAGAGAGCGGGAGTGAGCGAGCTCAACGGAGCTCTGTCGGAACTGCTGCAGACTTCTTTGTGGGCAGAAAAAGGTGCCAACAGAGGCAGGACCCCAGTACAAAAGGACAGCCTGCAGCACCAGGAGAAACAGAATGAGTGAGGGAAACAGGGGGAGTGAGTGACCTCAACGGAGCTCTATCATGACTGCTGCACATTTCTTTGTGGATAGAAAAAGGCAGAAATGCAGGCAGGAGCCCAGTTCAAAAGGCCAGCCAGCAGTGCTGGCAGAAACGGAATGAGCAAGTGAGAGAGGGGGAATGAGCGAGCTCAACAGAGCTGTGTCAGGACTGCTGCAGATTTCTTTGTGGGCAGAAAAAGCCGCCAATGTAGGCAGGAGCCCAGTACAAAAGGGCAGCCTGCAGCAGCGGGAGACACAGAATGAGCGAGTGAGGGAGGGGGAGTGAGTGAGCTCAACGGAGTTCTGTTGGGACTGTTGCGAATTTCATTGTGGGCAGAAAACAGCAGCAATGCATCCAGGAGCCCAGTACAAAAGGGCAGCCTGCAGCCATGGGAGAAACAGAATGAGCAAGTGAGAGAGGGGGAGTGAGCGAGCTCAATGGAGCTTTATCATGACTGCTGCGGATTTCTTTGTGGGCAGAAAAAGGCGGCAACACATGCAGGAGCTCAGTACAAAAGGCCAGCCTGCAGCACCGGCAGAAACGGAATGAGCGAGTGACAGAGGGAGAGTGAGCAAGCTCAACGGATCTGTGTCGGGACTACTGCAGATTTCTTTGTGGGCAGAAAAAGCCACCAACAGAGGCAGGACAGAGGGGCAGTGAGCGAGCTCAACGGACCAACGCAATCAACATTCAGCATTGACAAATGCTTGTTCTTTGCAGTTACAGTTATGATTACATAATCATTCACTGGGTAATCTTTTTATCCAAGAACCAGATTTCTTGAAATTTTATTAGGTGATGTTCTAAAAAAATTTACTAAAGCCAGATAGTCGGTGCTGCGGTAGCACTAGTGCTCATGACGCCGACAATGCAATTTCAGGAATAAGCTTCAGTTGTTGGGTGCTGGCCAGGGGAGGAGGATCAAGTGTCCCAGCAGATATTCTCCTCCTCCAGGGAGTAGGAGGGAAGGTTGTAGTTGCTGCCTTGCAACCACCAGTTAGGTGACCACAGGTGGTGCTGCAGGCAGGGGATCAAAATCAGGGAGGGGAGATGCCGATGGAGCTGGACTCATGACACACTTCTGGTGCATGTGTTACCCAGCTCATGGCCAGTAGCTGTCTCAAGGGCAGAAAACAGAAGGAAGGAAACACCCTCTAGCCAGCGGAATGACAACAGCAGCACTCTGCAGGTCCTGCAACACCACCCTTGGCACCTCGACTGTGGATCAAGCTTGAACTTTGGTGAAGTCAAGGCCCACCTCAACGACCTTGATCTGGGGAGGTAAGCCAGGGAGGAACAAGGAGCTGGGACGTAATTCCAGTAGAAAGTAGGTGAGGGGGTTGGGATCGAGAGATGGACAAAGAGGGCAGGCTGGGGAGTTGGAGCAAAAAAAAAATAAATAAAAATGTACTAATTCATTATCTGTGAGTTTATCATCCAGACCTGCTATTTTCCAGCTATTAAAACCTCATTTTTATGTTGGCTTGCCGCGCTTGCGTGCAGGTCAACATATTGGGAGAGTGGAGATTTGGAGGCGCGGCTGCTGTTGGGCTAATGCAGGCACACATCAGTAGGTGCATCCCTCATTCTACCGTCAGCATGCTAGCGTTGACACCAACATTATGGAAAGTGGACAAAACTTCTAAACAAAGTGCCGCTGCAATCAGAGACAAGCTCATCATGCAGCGGCATCAAGACATGCCTCCCATACGTGCCTTTGCAAGGCAAACATTTTAAGAAAAATGGCGCCAAAGCCCCCACATGGTGGGTGAAGCTCGCACCCCCCCCTTGTGTGACACGCTGACAGGGGAGCCCACTCCCCGTCAGCATCACCCCTCCCAACTGTTGAATGCCGAGGGGGGTGCCCAATCCCCCTTGGCTCACGCTCCCCCCCGACTTTGTTTGCGGGGGGGTGCCCAATCCCCCGGTGGCATTACCCCCCCCGTGTTGTGTGCCAACGAGGTTGCCCAATCCCCGTCGGCTAGTGACCCCCAAACCCACTAAGGTGGCATGCTGGGAGCCCACCCCAGCGTGCCAAAACAGTCTGCAGCTTTGTTTGCCGGCTGGGTGCCCAGTCCCAGCGGCATTAACTCCCCTGTGTTGTGTGCCGGCAGGGTGCCCAATCCCCGTTGGCTACTAACCCTCCCGCAAACCCACTTAGGTGGTACGTTGGAGCCATCCCAGTGCCAAAACTGTCCTGGCGACGCTTGTACCTCACAATACGTAAAACGGTCCCTCGTAGTCTAGGTCCACCCCCACCCGCACCCACCCACTGCGCACCTGCCTCCCCTCACCCCTCACCCCATACTTACCTCCAGAGTCCGCGACGATCTTCAGTGGACCGGGAACATGTCTGCACTCTTCAAAGCCGACCGCGAACTGAGGAAATGCCGGTAAGCTGTATAATGGAGTGAATAGGGTTTTTTCAACTTTGTTGCATATCTCAGCCATTTCTTGGACTTTTTGCACCAAATTTTCAACATGGGCTTTTTGAGGCCCCTCCTTATGAATTATGTCACTGTCATGGCATTTATCGGCCTCAAAAGGTGATTTCGCAGTCACTGGGCAAAATCAACTTTTGGGACCCATTAACGAAATGACAGTGGTGGTGTTCATGAGGTGCCCTCTTAAAAAGCCTAAGTTCCAAATTTGGTGGAAAAAATCCAACAAATGCCTGTTTTACGAGCATGAGTTAGCAGTTGCTAACAGGCTCGTAACCCGCTTATTCACAATATTTACTGCCGGATTTTCAGCATTGTCATTTTTGTACACCTCCTTGTGAACAGTACAGCTGTCATTTTCCACATCCTGCCCGAAATGTGTTTCCGCACTTCCGGCTCACAATAGCGCAGTCGCTGTCGGAAATCAGTGTTTGGGCCAGAATATGAAAATGACAGTGACACAGTTCATGAGCAGAGGACCTAAAATGCCTATGTTGAAAATTTGGTGATGATACTCCATAAAATAACTGTGTTACTAGCATGCGTTGGCAGATTGCACGATCGCTTCGACCGCCATGCATTTGTGATATTTTCATTTGGATTTTCACCATTGCCATTTTTCCACACCTCTTGATGAACAGTACAGCTATCATTTGACATATCATGCCCAAAATGTGTTTCGCACTTCGGTGCAAAATAAGCGTAATGCTGATGTGGAAATCACTTCTTGGGACATTTTGAGGAAATAACAGTAACACTGTACATGAGCAGAGGTGCTAAAATGCCTATGTTGAAAATTTGCGCCAAACGCCCATAAATGGCAGTGTTAAGCATGTATCATGGCTTCCCACGCGACCTAGTAGCTTCGCAAATTTGGTATATTTACATGCCACATTTTCAACACTGGCATTTTTTTCCACCTCCTTATGAACTGTGCAGCTGTCATTTCTCACATCCTGCCTGACATGTTTTCCCACACTGCACTACCAAACACCCAAAGGGACACCCTACTGCTTGTCACTTTCTGCAGGGTGGGGGTGGGTTGGCATCAGTTCAATACTTCACTGCCATTCCTATGATGCATCTGTCTAACTCCTGCACTACCAATGCCAATGCCAGCAAGCCAACATTCGGCATTGACAAATGCTTGTCTTTTTTATGTTTAGTTTCTTGATTTTTATTGTTCAAATCATTGTTCACTAGGCAAGCTAATATTTCATGCAAAGGTTCAGATCTATTCTGTGTCATTATTAAATTATTAATGGTTGAAAATCTTTGCCTATATTCATTTTTCCCAGACCAGTTGTCTCTGTTGAATACCTCATCCCTAATTACACTTTTAGCATCAGTGAATATTTTGCGCATATCTACTATGTATCATCATATTACCCAGCTTGTTAGCATATTTCAGAATTTGTTCTGCCAGAATATGATCCCATATAATCATGTCAACTGGCCTGCTTTGTATCCTGTATTCTTTTTTTTTCTACAGTATGTTTTATGTCCTGGACAGCTCCCTATCAGCCCATGCCCCTACCGCCTTCCCCATCACCAGCTCGGGACCATGCTTCATCCTGGTGTTCCTCTCTGGCTTACCCTCCAGGGTAGGGCCTCTGGCGTAACTCTCGCTTTCCAATAGGATGCCATGCTTGGTGTCTGGGAGGGCGGGACCCCAGTGACAGATGTGTTCTATGAGGCATGGCATGCAATGGTGCTGTGCTGTAGAGATGCCAAGTGTCTGGCATGCCTCCCAACCTCAATCTCTGGCCCCCCCCGGGTAAGCCGCCCCTGTAGTCACCCAGGCCCCCCCATCCTCCTCCCAGAGATGGAGAGCAGGCAGTCCGCTGCTCAGTCCATCTCCCCCTGGCCGACCCTCCAGCCTCCTGGGTCCACTCCTGAACTCGGGTTGCTAGCGCTGCAAGCGGTAGCTCTACCGCTGTGCTGGCGGACTGGCCTATATCCCGTGTTCTAATTACTTTATAAATTCCCTTTCTCCCTAATCTGAGTCCCATGATGTTTCCTAACAAATTAAGTACTGATTTGAATAAAGAATGGTGCCTTTCTTACTTTGTCTTCCTTAATTAAAAGATTGAAAGTATCACTTTTTCTTTTGTCATGCTTTCCTCTTCTTCTGCCAGTAGTGTTCAATTATATCTAACCAATGATTTTTAACTTTTTGTTATAGCTTTATCTGGTTTAATTTCTTGCTATGTATTCCATTTAAATCTTACAGATAATCTTATTACCTCATCATTCTCCATCCTCAGCTTTTCCAGGCTGACCATTTATTGCCTACTTCCATCAGAATCTGTTCTCTTCTCTAATGACTAATACCATATCCCCACCTTCGCTATTCAGTCTTCTAACCCAGATGTTTTTCTGATTTACCGTCAAAAGTAGTAGCAGTAAAATATTTTATTCGTCATTGTATGAACTGGATATTCAGTTAAGCAAAGCCAGCCCTTTGGACGTCCTGAGTGGAGTTCATTGAGTCTACTGGATCATTGAGGATTATTGAGAGGAACCCTGTGGAAAGATTGCAAGTTGGTGGAGGACCCCCCAGCCAGATTAACACTGAGACGTTTTGGCAGTAGGATCCTAAACCAGAATAGTGTTGGTGCCTGAATTAAGATGGACTGTATCTAACTGGCTGCCCTGAAGTTTTACCTCTGGAGGTCGGTTTTAGATATCAGGGGAAGGGGCCTGTTTCACCTGTCTTTGCAGCGACTGCTGTTGCCCAGTTCCTAATGTGAGGCACTGGTTTTGTGCCCGCTGAAGGGTGGGTGTTTATTTCTGGTGCCTCCTAGGTTTCCCAGGGAGATGTCTGCTGGTGGGTGGACATGGCCCTGGGGCCGTGGTGTGAGGCTATTTGGGTGGGATAGCTCTCACATGTGGCGGGTGTTTTGAGACTTCCCTCCTGGGTCATGACCAGTGCTCCTGCCTGCGGCCAATTTAAAATCCCTGGGGCAGCTGTGGAGGTGGCTGCCACTAGGTGAGGCCTGCATAAGTTGAGATGGGCGAACATTTTAGCAGCCTGCAGAGGAGGATCTAGAAAGAAGTTTCTTCAGAAAGGACCAGTAACGTCTATGGGAAGGATTCCGGAGTAACAATCTGCTGATTAGACTTTTCTTGGACTTGTTTCCAAACTGGTACTTGTTAGGCAGTGAGAGTGCCTTTTAATGTTATTAGTGCTTACATAAACTGTATTGCACATGTTTAAGCTTAAGTGAGAGTTGGGTTTATATTTTTGAGCATTTTGGCGCCATTGGTCCAGAGAAGTGAGAGTTCATATGGACCCTCATTGAAACTATTTCTGAGAGTATCAGCAAGTCTCATTAAAGCTGTGGACAGATAAATATAAATCATCCAAGGACTTCACTTCATTTTATATTTATAGTTTGTTTATTGCTGTGCTATCTTCCCATAGAGGTGGGAGCTCTAGGGGTTATAAACATTTGATTGAGAGACTTGAAGTGACTATTCTCTTTTTATTGGTTTCACTTCTGTTTTATGTTGCTATAAAAACTTGTATTTTTATTTTATTGTTTTGGGTTTGTGGGTGGGGTAGATATTTTATTATATTTTAGATGGTGTGTGTGAAGATTGTAAGTTGTCTGATTGTGCTTGTTTATATTGTTGACGTAGGCGCTGGGGAGGCTTAAAGACGGTCAGGCAGTATTCCCCCACTAGGCTCAGGAAACTGCGTCCTTTTGAGTGTACCCCTTTGTCATAAGATACCTATATAAGGTGTTGAGTTTTAGGGACATTGAGGAGGCGAAGGGGGAGAACTGGGCCAGGTGGAGAAAGGGAAAGGGGAGGGCGGATTGAGGTTGTGGAGACCAGGAGATGTCCTGGGGTGAAATGGAGTCAGGACAGGGGTATTCCTTGTCTTGTCCCCATACCCAGGGGCTCCACAATAAGTGGGCAGGAGCTGAGGTCTTCCTTGAGAACCCATCCTACCTGGGTGGTGTTATGTAATGCCAGATCTATTAAGAACAAGATAGCTATTATAGCTAATCTTGTTGGAACTACAGATTTGACATGCATCCCCGAGATCTGGCTGGATGAAAATGCAGGTCCTGTATTAGCCTCTGCTGTTCCGTCCGGGTTCTTGGTGATACACCACCCAAGGTTGGATCATAGGGGTTGGGGTGTAGCCATTGTATTTAAGATGGAGCTGGGCCTTGTGGATGTGCCAGTGGGACCCACCAGATCCTTTGAGTGTATTCTGGGAGAGGGTGTAGGTTGCTGGATACTCCTCATCTACCATCCACCAGGTGATGGTGGGGAATTCCTGCAGGAGATAGCAGACTTCATCGTCGACATGGTGTTGAGGTCCCCCAGACGGATAGTTCTGGGGGACTTCAGTGCCTAGGTCAATGATGAACTCTCGCAATTTGGTCAAGATATCCTCCAGCTAATGACGATGCTGGGCCTTACACAGGTGGTTACCTCTGCTACCCATCTAGGGGGTCACTCACTGGATCTGGTGTTCCTCCTGGAGATGGAGAGCACAAATTTGGGGGTGGAACCAGTCAGTTGGTCTGATCATCTTGTCATAAGTTTCAGCTTCGGAGCTCCCCACCATGGGCCTGCCCCTTTGGAGATGGTCCAGTACCGCCTTTTAAGGGGAGTTACCCCAGACAGTCTAATGGCAGTGCTGGACATATCGGGATTGTCGGGTGAATGCATGAGTCCAGGGGATCTCGTACTGGCCTATAATAGGGCGGTAGGAGATGCCCTGGATATGATTGCCCCTGTTCATGTTCAACCACTCACCCTCCACCCAAGGACCCCTGGTTTGATGGTTCCTTGAAGGAGTTGAGGTAAGTTGGTCAAAGGATGGAGAAAGCATGGCAGAGGTCCAACCTGGATGCTGACAGGCTTTGATTGATAGAACATTATAAGGGCTATCAATCAGAAATCACCCGTAAGAAGGCAGAATTTCTGTTCAGGGAGATTTCTGCTATGCAGCATCGACTGGCTCAGATCTTCCGGACTGTTGATGGATTGTGCAGTCCAGTCTGTCTTCATCGTAGAGAAGCCTTTTCTCAGGCTAAATGTGAGGAGTTTGCTCGATTCTTCGCAAATAAGGTTGCTAGCATCAGGTCCAGCATCAGTCCTGCTCCTCCTACGAGGGACTGCGGAGGTCGGTGGGAGGTGGTGAGCACTCGGTCTGTTTGGATGGACTTTAGCCAGCCAGAATTCATGGACATTGTGAAGATCGTCCAGATTTTGCACCCAACCAGTTGTAGTTTTGATCCAAGCCCTACACCCCTATTAGTGGGTTGTGTAGCTGTTATCTGCCTGATCCTAGCTGAAATTGTCTGGAGTTCCTTGGAGAGGGGGATCTTTCCAGATCCCCTTAAAGAGACAGTTGTATGACCACTCCTCAGAAAACCCTCCTTGGATGCAGACTGTCCAGCTAACTACCAGTCTGTCTCTAACCTGCCGTTTGTGGGTGAGGTTATTAAGAAGGTGGTTGTGTTGCAACTAGATGATCACCTTGTGAATCACAATGTCTATGATGCTCTCCAGTCCAGATTCAGGAAGAGACACAGCACCGAGTCTGCACTTGTCAAAGTATTGAATGACCTCCTAATAGCGAGAGATCGAAAGGCTCGTACCATCGTGGTCCTTCTTGATCTCTCCACGGCATTTGATACTGTGGATGATGGTGTCCTTTTGGAGTGCTTGCAGCTTTTGTGTGGGCTGTCAGGTACAGTCATTGAATGGTTTTGATCTTTCCTCGCAGACAGGTCTCAGAGGGTAGTCACCGGAATTTATTCCTCTGATGCCTTCCCCCCATCCTGCGGGGCGCCCGTGTTGTTTGCAGTGTATATGCTGCCATTAGGAGATATCATCAGGTGATATGGTTTGAGTTTTTACTGCTATGCAGGTGATACTCAACTGTGTATGTCCTTTCTGCCCAGACAGGTTGATGTAGTCTTGGTGCTTAACAACTGTCTCGCCGAGATCAAGGACTGGATGAGCACCAGCTGGCCGAGACTGAAGCCAGACAAGACTAAAGTGTTGGTAGTGGACCCAGCTCATCCCGGGGTGGGTTTGGGGGCTGGACAGGCATGGGGCTTATGGCTTGATGGGGTTCAGCTCACTACCTCAGACCGGGTGTGTAACCTGGGTGTTATTTTTGACAACGGCTTGACCCTGAAATCTCAGGTGTCGGCTCTGGCTAAATCCTCATTTTACCATCTGAGGAATATTGCCCAGGTGAAACACCTGGTTCCTCTGGATGACCCTCCAACATTGGTCCATGCCTTTGTCACCACCCGCCTTGACTACTGCAATGTCCTCTACCTATGGCTTCCTGGGGTTGATATCTGCTGCCTGCAGCTAGTGCAGAATGCTGGAACCAGACTTTTGACTGGTACATCGAGGGCCAGTCATATTATGCCTGTGCTGCGTGAACTGCACTGGCTGCCTGTTCAGTGGTGGATCATCTTTAAGGTTGGCTTGCTAACCTTTAATGCCCTACACGAACAGGGATCCGGCTACCTGAAAGATCTCCTAACTCCCTACTGCCCCTTCCATCCTCTCCGATCCACCGATGAGGGATTGCTAGAGATTTCCAGGGTCGTTTAAAAACATCTGGTGCCCATGCTTTCTCTTTTGTGGCACCTACCCTGTGGAATTCTCTACTTTGTTGGTTAAGAGAATGCCTAACTGTCGATAGATTTAAAACAGAGCTTAAAACATATTTGTTTCATCTAGCATTCCCAGACAAAATTTTACTTATTTATATATTTATTGGTTTGCTGCTAATTTTATATTGTATAATGTATGTTAATTGTGAAGCTCCTTGGTTTCGGAAAGGCGTTATATAAATAAAGATTTGATTGATTGATTGCTTGATTTTCAATGAGGTCCGGTACATTGCACCTGATACAAGCACAGGAACATAAAATAGCATGTTTAGACATTGTTACAACATTTGTAGTATAGGTACATTCATACATTTAGATAATGTTGTGGGCAAGTAACAACATATGCATCAGGAAGTGCAATAATACAAAAGTGGAGAGTTTCATATTTTCATTCTAGAGTTAGGCAGCAGGACAGGGGCCTGTTGGTCTGTTTGAAGTACCATTGTTTGATTTTGCCTATACTGATCGGTTTTTCAACTGGTCTGAGGTGTACCAGCATGGAGTTCCAGAGTTTAGGACCTACATACAGGAAGTGTTTTTTGTCTACCTCCAGGTTTCTGTTTAGGAGAGAGAATTCTGTATCGCCCGTGGACCTTAATGACCCCTTGATATCTCTTATATGGATATTTTTTGTTACATAGTCTGCAGCCTTGTTATTACAGCATTTGTGCGTGAATGCTAGGCAGCATAATCTCCTTCTCTCCTCTATCCTTTGCCATCCCAGTCTGTTAAAGAGTTTGCACCTGTGTGTTATGCGGGGGGCAAGGATGAAGCGGGTGAATCTACCACACATTGTGTCAAGTTTTGCCAGCTCCAGAGTAGATGCTCCCAAGAACAACGGGTCACCATAGTCAAAGATTGGTTGGATCATGGATTCTACTAATTACTTCCTTGTCTTTGTGTCTGTTGAACGTTTAATTTTGTAAAGGATCCTATGCATTTCCCCAGATTCTTTGTTAGGTTATCTATGTGGGCATTCCATTTAATTTTCTCATCTAGCCATACACCCAGGTAGCGGTAACTGTGGACCTGCTTTAGGGCAGTTCCATGTCAGTTGCAAGTTGAGGGACTAGCTGCACAATCAGGCAGACTCAATAGACTGTGAGGCCTGTTTCTGCTGGCGTTTTTGTATGTTCGTATGCCAGAATATCGACAACAATGTTGCCGACATCCTGAACAGTGACAGGAACAGTGCTGACTGTCAGCATTGTTCCCATCAGGAATGGAGTGTTTTATTGGGGGGGGGGCTTTGCCCCCCCACAACCCTCATACAGGGGGCTGTGTCCTCCCCATCTCTAAATAACCAATTCTGAGTCAGAGTTGGTTCGGGGTGGTGGCGTAACACTGGGAGACACAGTCCTGGTGTACACAGCGGACCATCACAGCGACCTGGTGAGATTTGTTGCTGTGATGGTCTTCGCTCTGGAATTGTCATTGTGAGATGAAACCTGGAGAAGCTGGAGGAATGGTTGGAAGCCTGGCAGCTAAAATTTAATGCAAAAAAGTGTGCGGTGATGCACCTGGGGCAGAAAAACATGAAAGCAATGTACTTCCTTGGTGGGGAGGAACTCAAGGAAACTGAGCAGGAGAGGGACCCGGGGATTATTATTTCAAGAAATCTTAGGGTGGGAAACCAGTGTAGTAAGGCAGTGGGGAAGGCAAATGGTATTTTGGCATGCATTGTGAGGGGCTTTACCAGCAGAAGGAGGGAGGTGCTTCTGCCACTATGCAGAACTATGATGAGGGTGCATCTGGAGTATGGGGTGCAGTTCTGGAGAGTGCACCTACGGAGGGATGTTGAGATGATGGAGAGGGTTCAGAGAAGAGCAACTAAAATGGTGCGAGGGATGCGAGGGAAACCATATGAGCAGAGGATGAGGGAGCTGAATCTGTGCCCACTAGAGACTAGGAGGGAGAGGGGGACATGATTGAGACTTTTAAGTACATAAAGGGGATAAATAAAGTTAAGGAGGGGAGCTTGTTCAAAAAGAAGGAGGGAGCAAACACGAGGGAGCATAGCCTCAAATTGAAAGGTGGGAAATACAGAGGCAATGTCAGAGTGCACTTCTTTAAGGAGAGAGTGGTGGAGGCCTGGAACAGACTGCCAGAGGAGGTGGTGGGATCCGCAATGGTGCAGACACATGGGGCTGGGAGGAGGGGAGAAAGTCCAGAGCCAGTATAAAGGGGGAAGGGGGCAAGGGAGGATGTAACATGGCAGACTAGATGGGCCAGTGTGGTCCTTTTCTGCTATCAAATATCTGTGTAATCTGTATAATGTGTGCTGACGGCACACCCTTTAGGGCAACGTGGTCAGCAGATTTGATTTGTAATGTACTTGTGGGTGTGCCCTGACCTTTGTTTCTATTGAAGTACATTACCTGGGTTATTTTTTTGCGTTCAGTGCTAATTTTGAGTGCAAGTAAAGTCTTGGAGCTCATCAAACCTCAGTTGTAGTCTGGATTGAATATCTATTTATTCATTTATTGAAAAGTTTCACCAGGAAAGGCACATTGAGCAACAAATTTGCTCATTTCCATGTGCATCCTGGGGAAAAGGGAGTGGGAGTAACAAACCAATGTAACATACTTCTTAGCATTCATATTTAGATAGACAATACAATATACAGTATAATACAATACACAAGCAACCATTTGAGGTTACATTTAAAGTGCTTAAGAATAACAGATATCTACAGAGAGTCCATACTGCATTAGGGAAAGGGAGTGGGAGTAACAAACATACGTGACATTCAAACTTAGGAGACAACTTAAATGTAACATTACATATCAATGAGCTTAACAGTAGCAGTGCTTAAGCATTTACAGTTATACCAGATATGACTCTGATGATTTCTGAGTGATTTGTGCCTATTGTATAGAGTATCGTGTCATCAGCGGAAAGATAGAATTTGACTTGAGGGTTGGACATGGTGAGGGTGTTTATGTATATGTTAAATAATATGAGCCCTAAGATTGAGGTTTGGGAGACATCTGACACTAAAGGTTTATTTTTATTTATTTTATTTTTTTTATTTTATTAAAAGTATTGGAATTACAATCCTTTGAGTCAGAGACTCCTTTACAAAGGCTCCACGTCATGTTAAGACAAGGTACAAAAGACAGTGTGGTACAATAGACAGTGTGATACAGAGAATACAGAGATGTGCAGACAGAGGTGGTCACTATACAGTGCAATAATGCATACAGTGCAAATAGGCAGGTCACATTACAGAGCAATAATACATACAGTGCAAATAGGTAGGTCACATTACAGAGCAATAATACGTACAGTGCAAATAGGTAGGTCACATTACAGAGCAATAATACATACGGGTGCAAATAGGTAGGTCACATTACAGAGCAATAATACATACAGTTCAAATAGGTAGGTCACATAGAAACATAGACTTTGACGGCAGATAAGGACCGCTTGGCCCATCTAGTCTGCCCATTTCCCCCTACCTACAGGATAGGCTGCAGATCCTAGTTAACCAACAGCCTATTTCTTCCTACCCACCACAAGAATTGCCTTATGTCTGTCTCATGCATTCTTGAATTCACCCACAGTTTTAGACCCCACAACCTCCTCAGGAAGGCTGTTCCATGCATCCACTACCCTCTATGTGAAATACTTCCTCACATTGCCCCTGAACCGCCCTCCTTCTATCTTTAAATTGTGTCCCCTTGTTCTTGCAAGTCTCTTTTTCTGAAAGATGCTACCCTCTTGGACTTTGTTGATTCCACTGAAGTACTTAAAAGTTTCTATCATCTCCCCCCTCTCCCTTCTTTCCTCAAGGGTATACATATTAAGCTCCTTTAGTCTCTCCTCATACAGCTTCTCTTGCAGACCCTGCACCATTTTAGTTGCCCTCCTCTGGACTACCTCTATCCTGTCTATGTCCTTGCGGAGATGGGGTCTCCAGAACTGGACACAGTACTCAGATGGGGTCTCACCAACTGTCTGTACAGAAGGATAACAACTTCCTGTTTTCTGCTGCTGATGCCTCATCCCTATACATCCCAGTATACCCCCAGCCTCCCTACTGCCTTCTCACATTGCTTGCTAACCTTAAGGTCATCTGATATGATTACCCCAGGTCCCTTCTCTTTGTTGTTGTTACTATCTCCCCACCCATTGTGTATTCTTCCCTGGGTTCTTGTTTCCAGGTGCATTATTTTGCACTTCTTTGCACTGAATCCTAGCTGCCATACTTCTGACCATTCCTCCAACCTTGCCGAGTCCCTTTTCATCCTTTTCACGCCTCCTTGTGTATCAACCCTGTTGCAGATCTTTGTGTCATCTGCAAAAAGGCATACTTTTCCTTCCAGTCCCTCTGCAATGTCACTGATGAAGACATTAAAAAGGACTGGACCCAATACTGAACCCTGCAGTACCCCACTAGCAACCCCTCTTTCTTTAGAGTGGACTCCATTTACAATTACCTTCTGTGTCCTGTTGTGCAGCCAATGTTTTACCCAGGCTACCACCCTGGGACCCACTCCTAGGCTGGTTAATTTGACTATTAATCTTTTGTGTGGGACTGTGTCAAATGCCTTGCTAAAATCTAGGTAGGCCATGTCCACAGCCCCTCCCTGGTCTACTACTTTGGTCACTCAGTCAAAGAAATCTATTAGATTCGTCTGACATGACCTTCCCGCTGTGAACCCATGCTGCCTTGGGTCCTGTGCTCCACTGGCCTCTAGGTACTCAACTATTCTTTCCTTCAGAAGTGACTCCATCACTTTCCCTATGACAGAGGTCAGACTGACAGGTCTGTAGTTTCCTGCCTCTGTCTTGGTCCCACTTTTGTGAAGGGGAATCACGTCTGCCTTCCTCCAGTCCTCAGGTAACACACCATCCTCCCATGATTTATTAAAAAGAGTAGCCAGTGATTTCACTAGTTCCTCCCTTAATTCTTTTTAGAATTTAGGTGAATTCCATCAGGACTCATTGCTTTGTCCACCTTCAATTTTAGGAGTTCTTGCAGAACCTTTCTTCTGTGAAAGGACTGGGATCGACCCCCTATCAAGAGTGCTTCTGTTAATTGGATTAGGCACTTCCCTCCTCTTTGTGACTACTGAGCAGAAATATTTGTTCAGTATCCCTGCTTTTTCACTGTCCCCCTCTGCCCACCCACCGTTCATTCTATTCAGCCTCACTATCCCTCCCTTTGTCTTTCTACGCTCGCTGATGTACCTATAAAAGGTTTTATCCCCCTTCTTAACTGAGTTGGCTATCTTTTCCTCAGTTTGGGCCTTTGCTATTCTGACTTCCCTCCCTGCTTCCTTCTGCCACAGAGCAATAATACATACAGTGAAAACAGGTAGGTCACATTACAGAGCAATAATACATACAGTGCAAATAGGTAGTTTAACTAGTGCAGTACAACAAATACAAACAGTGCAGTTTATTTTGTTTATTAAGTACTAGGAATTAATACCTTTGAGCCAAGGCTCTTTTACAAAGGTTCCGCGTCAAATTAGGTACAAGCAATAAGGTTACAATGAATGACACAAGTAAAGTACATTGTGGAATACTATACACATAGACTGAACAAATATCAAAAAAAAAGGAAGAAAACATTAGTGCAAGGACAAGTAATTACTAGGTGAAACACATTAAATCAATAAGCAATCAAATGGGGGAAGAAGATAATGTGAAGAATGGGGCATACACAAGAAAGGAGGGAGGAGGCAACCACAGGTAGTGGAAAGGAATCATCTACCGGCCTTTGTCAGGTAATGAGGGCAAGAGAGCAACAACTTAACTAGAGAGGAATTAGTCAAAGCAGTCACAGGAGTTAGAGGTGGTTAGGTGAGAGAATAGGCTAGATTTAAATGCACCTAAAGAGGTAGAGGAGGTAATAGAGGTGTTAAGTGCATTTAGCCAGGAAGGGGCACGATAGGCAAATGATCTCTGGCCCTGGGAAGTCCGGCAACGGGGGACCTGAAGGGGCTGAATTTCTGATCTTCTGGTGGGTCGAACACTTGCGTTCTGGCATATCAGGTCTTGAATGCAGGTTGGAGTGAGGCCCAAGATGGATTTTTTGGCCATAAGGCAGGTAAGGTACTTTAGGCGGTTTGAGAGTTGAAGCCATCCAATTTCAGCATACAGCTCGCAGGTGTGAGTATGTTGATGAGAGCCAGTGAGCAACCGACAGGCCTTGTTAAGGGAGGTTGTAATACGTTTAAGCGCACTTGTAGAGGCAGACCCATAGACAATTAGGCCATAGTCAACAATTGAGATGATTGAAGATTGAATAGCTAGCTTCAGTGCTGGTAAGGTGAGAAGCTGTCTGTTCCGGTACAATATCCCAAGCCGCTGATTGATAGTTTTGGCTGTGCTATCGATATGGGTTGCAAAGGTGAGGCCCTGATCAAAGGTGATTCCAAGATATTTGAAGGTAGCCACCTGTTCAAGAGTGGATCCCATGGATGTGTTGATGGTGAGTGGTGTTTGCCTTTTCTTGTTTTGTGGACTTGAGAAAAGCATGGATTTTGTTTTTTTATGGTTTAGGACTAGCTTATGTGCCACGAACCACTTTTCAACACTAGCAAATGCATGCTGGAGGCTAAGGCATAAGGAGATAGGATCTTTATGAGAGGATAGAATCACAGCATCATCAGCATAGAGAATAATTTGCTCGGAGCAGGATTTAGGGAGGGAGTTTAGGAAAAGGCTGAAGAGGAGAGGGCCTAAGATGGATCCCTGTGGAACTCCTGAGAGGACAGGCTTAGGTTCTGGGAGCACACCTGCTATTTTTACAACTTGGGAGCGCTGGGTGAGGTAATTTTTAATCCAGGCCCCTGCGCCCAGGGAGAGCCCAATAGATTGCAGCTGACTGATGAGTAGGCCATGATGTACCGTGTCAAAAGCCTTCGTTAGATCAATGTACACAGCTCCAGTTAGGAGTCCCTTGTCCAAGACCTTGTGGATAGCGCCTGAGAATTCAAGGAGGGCTGTCGATGTGCTATGTCCGAGTCTGAATCCATGTTGCTGGGCACAGAGGATGTTATATTTCTGCAGGTAGTCCGTAAGCTGGTCTGCCACAATACGTTCAAGAGCCTTTGAGAGGGGAGGTAGTATTGAAATAGGTCTATAGTTGCCAGGCAGGGACTTGTCACCATTTTTGTGCACAGGAGTGACAATTGCAGCTTTCCATATACTGGGGAACTTACTGGAGCAGAGGGAGAGATTGAATAATCTGGTGAGGGGAGTAAAACTTCATCCAAAGTAAGGGACAGTATTTTAAGGTCGATAGAGTCACTGCTTGTCCGAGATTTGGAGATTGCCTTCTTTATGTATTTATGGACTTCGTGTGCTTTAACTATTTTGAGATGGAAGGGCGGGATGTTTGGAGAGGCAGAAGGGGATATGGGATAGGAGTGTCCGTGTTAGAGAAGTAGTCAGATGAGAGGACACCGCTGAGGTCTGTGAATGTCTCATTAAGGGTATTTAGCGATGACAGGGGTCAAGGTGTAGTACCACCCACAGTAAGTATAGTAGGAGAGGACTTAGCCTTCTTTCCTGTGATATTTCTTAAGTTGTCCCAGAAGAATTTGCCTTCCCCCCAGGAGTTGGAGAGGGCATTCTTGAAGTAAGAACTTTTCACCGGCGGGTCTCTTTGGTGCAGTGATTTCGAGCCTGTTTGTACTTTAAGATGTCAGTCAGTGAGCCAGTGGCTCTTGCGATAGCCCAGAGGTGGTCCCTACCTTGAGAAGTGACAGTAGCTTGGCAGTGAGCCAGGGATTCGAGGCGCTTTCACTTTACGTTTTTACAGGTGCATAGGAGTCACAGGCAGCATTGAAAATGTTGATAAAGTGATTAAGGGCTACGTCAGCTTCTTGAGTGTTGTACATAGGAGACCAATCCTTCTGCCTAAGATTTTCCTTGAGTTGAGTAAGGTTGCCGGAAGGTAGTACTCTACTAGAGATGGTTATAGGAGGAGATTTTCTGAACTTATTTGACCAAGAACATTTTATGGGAGAGTGATCGATGAGAGAGTCCGGGAGCATGGCAACATTATTTATTCGAGTAGGGTGATTTGCAAGGATCCAGTCAATTAGGATGCTGTTCCCAGATTTATAGTTTTTCCTAGTGGGTGAATTGACCAGCTGTGTAAGATTTGCCGCAAGGATAGCATCCTTAGTCGACCCTGAGTCAGGTGATAGCCAGTTAATATTGAAGTCACCAAGGAGTAGGAGCTCTGCCTCAGTAGGTTGAGATCGGACAAATTCAAGTACAGTCAGGAGACCGGCCCTTGGATCTTTTGGTGGAATATAAATAGCAGTAACCGTGAGGACTTTGTTGTGGGCACCAAGAAGTAGCTTGATTGGGAGGAGTTGAACAGTAGTTTCAGTGGTGGAAAACGGGACGGGGGGCATGTGAGATAATCCTTTATGTATATAGCACAACCACCACCCCTTTTTGAGGTCCTGTCCAGCCTGAATGGTTTGTAGCCTTGTAGCGATATGGCATGGTCAGGGGTGTTAGGTGTCAGCCAAGTTTCAACAATGGCCAGGATGTCAGGGTTATGTTGGCTGGTAAAGGTTTGAAGGGAGGCCAGTTTAGGTAGGAGACTGCAAATGTTCAGAGTGATAATAGTGAGCCCCCCCGCCATGTTGGCTGGCTTTTTTGTGTTATAGGAGATAGGGCCAGGATTAGGATGTGCACAGTCTGACATTAGGAGAAGGAGGAGGAGCAGAAGTTTGAGAGTCAAATGCCGCAGTTCATAGTAGATAGTAGTACATCTCCGCTGATTATGTGAGTAGGACCAGTGCAGGTGTCTAGAAACCCAGTGAAAGGCATTGGTCAGAAATAGATGCCAAGTCGCCCCCAGGCCATCACCGTATTTATTCATTATTATACAATCCATTGCCAGATGGCACCATTTAGGGGAGATTGCAATCGTACTAGATGAGGGGTAGCTGGCCATGAGGACCAGAGTACAGTGTGGAGAAGGATAGGAAGAAATTGGAAGATGGCACAGCGTAGGAAGCAAGGAGAGGGCAAGAAGGGGCAGAAGAATATAATTACAAGAAGGCATGATAGCTAGGTGAGAGAGGTAAAGGGTGTGAGGGATATTGGTTGTAACAGGGCAGGAAAGAGGAAATAGGAGAAAGAAGCCAGGGGGCTGAGGGTACACTTAGGTGTGAGTCCAGCAAATCACCCAGTGAAGCTAGCTATCAGAATGAGAGTGCAGGAGGAGTGGGAGGGGTTTAGCAAGTCAGACAGGATAGGATGTAAGGAGAGGTGGAGGGTAGTTGAGGGCAAGGGGCGGCAACAGGGAAGACTATTTAATAAAGGTCGGAGGAGGGGAGGGGGTGTAAAATTTCGGCACTGAGCAGCGCAAGTCTATGGGCTCCTAGCCCAGCAAGCCCAAGAATCGCCCAGACCAATCAGGAAGCAGGGTCTGAGACCGGAGGCCAATCAGAGCTAGCACAATGCTCTGTAAGCCAATCGCAGCTGATCACTGCTTCCCCAGTCAGAGGAATATCCTTACCCAGCTTTAGGGGTCGGGAGGCGGCAAGAAGCGTCGTAGGTGGCGTGGGGGAACCAGGTCCCATCGGCCGTGCCCACCTGGCACCCGGCTAGCCCTCTCTAGGCTACGAAATCTGGAAGGAGGAGAGAGAGAGGAGAGCGGTGAGTAGCTTTATAAATTACACATGTGACATGACAATGACGCAATGGCCAGAAAACAGGGGGAGGGGGGAAACATAGATTGGACGTATAAGCAGCGAGGAGGAGGGGGGGTTAAAATTCGGGATAGGGTTGGGGAGGACAAAGGAAACTACCAAAGGGCGGAAGGTGTTAGCCAGTAAACGATCAGGTCTGAAAGGATACCTGGCACCAGTCTGAGGAGACAGCAGTTAGGAAGTGGGAAGAAAGGAGAACCAACAATAGGTTTAATTTATATATTTATAAATGTGTTTTTTTAATTTTTTATTTTATTTATTTAGCAGAGGTAGAGGAATGGAGGGGGGGAGGCAAGGAGTGGGGCTGCAAAGGAGGGCAGGATCGAGTACAGTAAAGGAAGAATAGAGAGGGAGGGTCTGGCTATCAGCAGTAGAAAGGAACCGGAGTTCAAGGTGAGAGACACTCCACAGAGGGATAACTCCAGTAAGTAGGGTATGGACACGTCTAAACAGGGATCAACCTGCCCGAGTAACCGTAGAACAGAAGGGAAAACAGAGAGAGTTACAAGAGGAGAGGCAGAGGTACAGTTTAAGGTGCACAGAAACAAGGAAGATTATGAGCGGCTGCCATTTGCAAGTCGGGGGGGGGAGGAGAGACAGCAAAGTTGCAGAAACAGGAGTCAGGTAGCCACAACCATGTTGCTCAGCAGTAAAAACACTTATGCAAGCTAATTTCAAATCTATGGCACTAAGGTATACTACGACTAGCTACTTTCAGACCTACGGCAGGGCTACAAGGCAAGAATAGTCATTTAGGCAGTAACAGTATAGTAAGCAGGTAATTTGTCTAACAGCCTAATAGATACTGATACGCAATAGACTTTACAAGCAGATTTAAAATAGTAGTTCATGACTTATTTACAGATTAAAGTAGTGCAATATTGCAAATCAGGGCAAGTAGACTTTACAGGCAGACAAAAGCAAAATGTCGCGGTTTGAACACAGATTACAAATAAAAACAGTTTTGCAGCTCTAGGCAAGCTGGAAACTAACAGTGGAACAGCAAGGATTAGAATTAAAATAGAAATCAAGCAGCAAATGTCCGGGCACAAAATTTCGGCACTGAGCAGTGCAAGTCTATGGGCAGTATATTTATAGTGTGGAATGTATCCACTGACACAAGGCATAAGCCACAGCAGGCATATGTCAAGAAAGGGGGGGGGGTCGGGATGTAGGTCTGTTGTCAAAGACAAAGAAGGGGGGGGACCTGGGCATACAGGGTGGGCTATGCGCAGTTGCAGGTGTTCAGAGAGCGGAGATAGCGTTGGAGTGAGAAAGACAAAGTAAGTATATAATGAATTATTTTAATGTAACATTGTTCTCATAATCCTTCTTGTGGATACAAGTCAAAGTTATGGACCTCAGTTTGGTATTCATAGTATTCAGCAATTGTTCTACTTGATTCAAATTCATCTTTATTAAATTCTTAGCTTCACTTTCTTTCCTTGTTTCTGTAATTTCCCGTACAACAGTTTGCTGTACATCTGTCCCTTCAATATTAGCTTCTACTGCATTTTCTATTCTTAAATGTGCATTTTCATTTTATTTCATTCTTGTCTAGTAAAGAGATGTTAAAACATTACTAAAAATGCAACTTTAAACATGATACAGTATCAAACAAAATGTCAGTCAAAATGCAAGTACATTAAATTAAAGTCCCAAGGGAATATGACACATAAATAATACATTTGAATCATCTTCAAGTATTAAAGGTTCTATGTCAGACTTTATGTCCATGAAATTCCATATTTTTTTCACACACACAACTTTAACTTGCTTAATAACTGCATGATGTTAATCGTAGTACCTCGGGTATTATAAATGTTTGTGAAGTATAAACAGGTGTCTTAAAAAGAAGACCCAAATATAATATAATTTTTTTTTTTATCTTTTTAACCCCTGCTACTGATCAAAGCCCCTTTCTGAGTGACTCCCTCTGGTCTTGTCACACCGCTTACCCTGGACATACCCATCAACTTCTTGTCCCCATGGCTTACTACCCCCCGTGGTGGAGGTGGCAAGGGATCCAACATTGGAGGTGGGGCCATATCAATGGGGCAGGGCCTGAGAAAGGTTGGCTTATCATCCTGCCTTAGCCAATCATTTTCTGCTGTTCCTAATCCCCTTGGGATGCTGACACTGGGGAGTGTGTAGGCACAGACACATGCAAGCATGCAGAGTGCACCACTGTTGGCATCCCCAGTCCAGTATGCTGCTGCACGTACACTGCCACCTGAAGTCACCCAGGTGGCAACATTGCAGCTAAGCCAACAGCCCTGTTTCCTCCTTGGAGGATGAGGAGCATTGCTGGGATGTTTTGATCCTCTCGCCAGGCTGGTCTCCGATGACCCAGGCTCATTACAAATCCCAGGTCCCTGGCATCATGAGCAGTAGCCCGACCACTTCACTGACAGGCCAGACAACAAAAAATAATTATTGCACACCTGCATCTGGAAACAAGATTGTATCAGCTCAGTATGCCTTTCCTGGTAAAACTTTTGAAATAAATAAATAAATTGGTTAACACGATTCCGCTCTTCAGGTGTATCAGTCATCTAACTTTGCATTCTTTTTTCACAGTTTACATCAAAGCAATTGCATTTCCCTTTGGAACTGAATATAAGTTGTTAAAACAAGAAATATTTAATAAATGTTTTTGGGGGGTCCATCGATGTCTCTTGACAAATTAAGAGCATCCCATTGTAGCTTCTTAGTTCAGAGCCGCTCAGCTTTGCTTCACAGTTCTTGTACCCTAGGAAGTCATGAGGAGACACTCCAGATTAGCCAAGAGACACCTCTTGAGCCGCATTTACTTATTTTAGAAAGCAAGTCAGAAATATTTTATTGATATAATGCAGATTACTTCCTTTGTGGCCTATCAATACTTTAATGTTATGTTTTGTATGAATTGGCCATGCATCAGTTGTGTGGTCTGTGTAGCTGCATGGTCAGGAGACTGTAGTACTGGTTGGAACTTTTTCCTATGGAGTTGCACAGCCGGGCACCAGCACACATGTCCAACACACACACTCTTGAGTCTCCGATAGGAAGTCCTTATTTCACTCTCAGCTGCTTACCATGCTACCCAGACTATATTTCTCTGTCATCATAATTTTATGGGGGTAGTGTTTTACCAATGAGGAAAATGTACTGACAACTGGGACAAACCCATATATTTTTGTGAGGGAGCAGTACAGTTCAGATAACAGTCAGATAAAGGCATTACCATGGCTGGTGGCAACATTGATAAAGCCCCTCTGTGGGGAGGAGGACTAAGCATCCCAAAGACACTGTCCTTCTTGGGGAGGGAGGGAGGAGGAATCCCATGATGTGGGTTACTGAAAAAGATCCACTGCAAATTGAGCCTGTGTAACATGCCGACTGACAGGACACCCAAGGCACATAAATGGCAGGACAGCACAATGATCAACCATGCTAAATGTCGACTGCCAGAACGATGAACAGTGGAAACAGTGCAATGTGAACACAGTGACTGGCACAGTGGCAAATGGGCACATGATCAAATGCCAAAAGAGTGAATACTGGAATAGTGATCCCTCACACATGCACCAAATACTCACAGCATCTGCAGCGCCCCCCCACCACCACCCTGGACCACCACACACATCTGGTGGACATATGGAGGTCATGCCGCCATCGAACCACCATGCTGCCATCATGGCAAAGTCAGGTAGCCAGTGCACAGCAATATAGACAGTAGTCAGGGGCAAGTGTGCTGCACAAGCACACCCCTCCCCCACTGCCAACTGCACAACGCCAAGCTCCCCAGTACACACTGTGGAGTCATGGCATCCACAAAACTCCATACAGTGACATACCCCCTTCTCCGGCTGTGCCTGTCTCCATCGACTGCTGCCCACAGCACTGCAATGTCTCTGCCAGCAACACCTCTCTCACCGCAGATGCCTCCACTGGCACGCTGTTTATTTTTGCAAACTTCACTGGCCACAGCCACAGGTTCAATGCAGCATGCATGCCAGGTGCTGCAGCACATGAACCACCCCAGACAGTTAAAGGGGGTGGATGCAGAAATGCCGGCGTCTTGCAAGGATGGTGAAACTACAGAATGGATGCTGTTGCATTCATAGATAGCCAGAAGGGGAGACCACTCCTATCACACTCTGGCTACCTGTACTACAGGGACAAGGAGGTGAGGGACAAAGTTTATTGGTGATGTGCTGTTTACCACAGGTACGGCTCCCTGGCTGGGGTCCACATGGTGGTGGACCATGCTGTGAAAACCGAGCACTTGCACAACCATGTGCCAGATGCAGGGGAGACTGGCATGTGATGGGGGCTATCAAATGTTAGGGACAGGGCATGGACAAGCCTTGAGAGCACCTTGCAGGTGCTGGTACAGTGCACCAGTGGGGTACCGGATGTGATAACCAGCAGACTACCAGCCATTCCTCTCCTAAAGAGGACCATCCAACACACTGCGACCACTGCAACCATGGCAGACCTATGCATACCGCATGAATATACCCTTACTGGGACAGGGAAGCTCTTCCTACTTTTTTGACAGTGGGATGGAAGGGGACAGGGTGCTTCTATTTGCCACACAGCACTCACTGAGGTACCTACAGGGCTGCGAGGACCGGTTCCTTGATGGCACCTTCCACTCCACTCCACCACAATTTAGCCAGCTATATGCCATCAATGGGATGTGTTCTGATGTGGTTGTGCTAGCGGTCTACATACTCATGTGCTCCAGAAAGGAGCAGGTGTACAACCAGGTGTTCATGGAATTGTGATGGCTGGGGGGGAAGGGCTGCAAGCCACAGACAGCACTCATGGACTTCGAGCATGTCACCTGGAGGGGTGCAATCCGCAATTGCTTTTTCCATTTCTGTTGGGCGGTATGGCGACATGTCCAGCAGTGCCCTGATGTCCATGCACTGTATGCCAGTGATGAAGAATTCATGCTGCAGCTCTACATGCTGCTCACCCTGGCATTCATACCAGTCAGTGATGTGGTGACTGTGTAAGGCAAGCTTCGGGATTGGGACTTTTACAGGTGGAATGAGGATGTCCTCCAGTCAGTCCTGGACTTTGTGGAGGACACCTGGATTGGCCGCCCTGTCGGCTGGTCGGGTAGGTGGTGCCCTCTCTTCCAGGTCATAATGTGGAATATGTATGAGGCCACCCATGTCAGCCTGGCCCACACCAACAATGCTGTGGAGGGCTGGCACTGGGGATTCAACACCTGGTTCTGTGCCTGCCACCCCAGCATATGGCACATCTTCGACTGCTTGCGGGAGGAGCAGTGCCTCAGCACCATCCACATGGACCAGCTTGTGTCTGGGGCTGGTCCTGCCATGAAAAAGAAGAAATATAAGGACCTGATGAGGTGCATTGAATCAATCATGGAGGAGTATGGTGTGCGGAGCAATGCCAACTACCTGCGTGGGCTGGCATACAATTTCCAGCTGCACGTGTAGTTGGCACCTCCACCATGCTACACCTCCATTCCATGGGTGCCTGCATGTCTGCCCCTGTGCACCCTTCCCGGTAGCTGCCTGTGTGTCCTGACACTTTGGAGCCTCTTAATGTCCCTAGCGCTCTGTTGGCTATGCTGGTGTCCCACTGTCAGCAGGGACTCTGTCACCTGATCCTACTGTCACTGTGCTGGTGCCCACATTTGCTTTGCCCATGTTTGCTGTGCCTCCATTTGCTGTTCCCACATTTTCTGTGCCTCCGTTTGCTCTGGCCATGTTTGCTGTGCCTCCACTTGATGGGCCCACAATCGCTGTGCCTCCGTTTGTTGTGCCCATGTTTTCTGTGCCTCCATTTGCTATGACCACATTTGATGTGCCTCTGTTTGCTGTGCACACATTTAATGTGCCTCTGTTTGATGGGCCCACATTTGCTGTGCCTCCTTTTTTTGTGCCCACATTTGCTATGTCTTCATTTGCTGTGCCTGTTTGCTGCGTCTTTGCATGTGATGTGCCTGTTTGCTGTGTCTGCATGTGCTGTGCGACCATTTGCCGTGTCTGCAGGGTCAGAGTTGGTGTGTGGTAGTGGTGGTGGTGGTAACATTGTTTTTTTGTTTGGCCTCTGAATCGCCATTCTGATGTGTGCCACAGTTCCCCTGTGCCATTCCTGCCTTCAGGGTTTTGTCTGCACTGTTGCGGACCACACTCTTCTGCACTCACTATCTTGACATAGAACTGGGAGGGAGGGATATGTGCTACCACCACCTAGATGACCAACAGGTGGTGGTACAAGTGTAGCTTGAAGGGAGGGCAGGCACTTCCTGACTGTGATGGGATCATACATGCATGCTTACACTACTGCAGTTCATGCCCCCAAAATGCCTGGAGGAAGGGAGAACATGGGAAAGACTGCCAGTTGAAGCACTATGATGCAGCATCCTCTAGCAGGCCCCTCACTTCCTCCTGGGCTTCTCTGCCTACCACATCCAAGTAAAACTCTCTCCAATGCTTGGGGAGCCTTGAGAAGCACCGCCACAGAAGGCAAACTGTAGGCCACCGTACAAGGAAGGCAAGTAAGAGGACCCAGATGAAGGCCAGCTGAGCAGACAAGGAACAAAAAAAAAGGCCTCTTTGAGCAGCAGACACCACTGCATATTGCAACATCTATAAAATCCCTCTGGTGCAAAGCACTGCAAACGTTGATGCTGGCCAGTACCATGGGTATTTTGATTATTATATACCTACATAAATCCACTTGATTTTGCACAGTGTTGTTACTTTTTGCATTATGTAATTTAGTTTGTTTATGTTGTAGACCCTGGTCGCTCCTATAGAAGGAATGATGTTTTAGTGAGCTTTATTTATTTACTTTATTTTTTGTTAAGCAGGTAAGGCCCACTAGGCAGAGATGCCTGTTTTCAGGGGCAACCTGGGAGCATTAGGGAGGTTAAGTGACTTGCCAAGAGTCACACAGTATGTAAGTGGAGGTTGTGGGAATCAAACCCAGGTCTGTCTGCTGGATGTACCAAGCTCATTCACAGCTCGTTACTCTAACCTTTAGGCTATACTGCCAGCCCCAGCTTACCCAGCTAGCAAACTAAACTAGACTAAGTTAAGCTAAACTGAACTAAACTTTAAAAGGACACTGTCAACTGTTTTGGCATCATATTTTTGTTTGATTTGGATAAACACATTTGGGCCAGTTTTCACAGGTTTACACGTGGCGCAAAGTGACTTGCACGTACAGGAATGATGCAAGTAGCACTTTGTGCCATGATTTGTGACATGCAGGATTCTGGAAAGCAGTCTGAGACATGACGCAGGCTGCTTGCGCCAAAGTAGACTAATGCCATGGTTGCAGCTAGAAACCCCAATGCAACATGGTGCAAGGGGATTTACAGCAGCAGTTGTGCCTTATTCTGTAAGGGCGGCTGCCACATACCTCAATTTGGGATTCTAAAACAACCCCCAGAGGACATCCGTCAAAGTACATTTACACTAGTTATTAGCTGGTGACAGTGTACTTTGCCATCCACTGGGGGTTGTGCAAATGTGCACAAGTGAATTGTACAGCACCCCCCATGACCACACATAAGCCCCCCCCAGTCCTAATCTCCAATAGTGGTAATATAAAAGCCCATGTAGAGGCTCCACACACACATGCCCCGATAGTAGAAATAAGTATGTCCTTTGGGCCATTGGGCCCCAAGCCCCAATCCTTAATAGTGTGAATGAACATGCCCATGTGGACTACTGCCCCCCAGTCCCAAGCCCCGATATTGTTATAGTGGGCTTGTGGATCCCCAGCCCTGATCCCTGATCTGATCCCCAAACCCTGACATATTGCTATGTAAGTTTGTAAAAGAAAAATTTGTCCAAATCACCATTGCATTGGTGGTCTAGTGGCCCCCCCACCCAGCAGTGCCAGACCACCCCACTCCCCCCTGACCCATACCCATCTGGTGACTGGCACAGCCCACCATCACCACCATGGCCAGCTGCTAACTGAGCTGTTCTATGAGCACATACTGTAAATAGTACACGCTCAGTGAATGACAGCTGCTGCCATTCACTGAGCGCATACTATTTTTATTTATTTATTAAATTTTGATAACCGGGTAAGCCCACTGGGCCCCAGAGGTCCCTTTTTCAGGGGTGACCCGGGATTACATAACATTGGTAAATATAACAGTATGATAATGAAATTATACAGTATGATACAAGTTATACAGTATTATACAGTCAGCTGGTTACATGTGCTGAGAACAACTTGTATTCGTGGTGGGTACAAGAGTTTAGCAGAGTACGTGAATAGACACGAAGAATGAAAGAGGAGGATGCGAGCCACATTGCAGAATATGACTTACTCTCTGAGGGTATTATAGGATTGTGAGATTCAGTTGACCATGAGGTGGTCCAAGGAGCCTAGCAGTGGCATTTGGAAGTTGCAATCATGTGAGCCTTAAGCCTAGTGCGGAAACTTTTGATAGACAGTGCTTCCTGCACCCCGGGAGGGAGGGGGGGAGTTCCATAGGGTGGGTGCAGTGTGAGCGAAAGACTTGCCTCCTGCCTTGGTTCTTACTCTGGGGACAGCTAGGAGAGTGTGATCTGTTGTGCGGAGGAGCCGGGGATTAGTCTTTAGCACAATGAGTCCAGATAGGCTGGGAGGGGGAATTGGACTAATTAATTTGAAGGTTTGGCATAGCAGAGGGTACTGGAGATGGGCGTCCAAAGAGGGCCAATTTAGCTGTGATAGCGTGTCACAGTAGTGATTCCTGGGGTTTGACTGGGCAGTGAACTGGGCCACCTTATTGTACAGGGCTTGGAGTCTGTTCATCTCAGTGCTTGCTACTCCATGGACTGCTGGGACCCCATAGGTGATTGTTGGAAGGAGGACGCTGGTGGCGATGGAGACCCTTGCTTCAGGTATCAACTGGTTTTTCAGTCGGTAGAGGGTGCCTAGTTTCCCATGTAAGGTTTTAGTAACTTGGTCCACATGGTTCTTGAGGGTGAAACCCTGGTTCAGGGTGAGGCCAAGGTATTTTAGTGATGCCACTACCTCTAGGCTACTACCCGATTTGGAGGTGAGTTGCAGGTGTTGTTTTCTATCATGTCCCAGGGATCTTGGACCAAGCAGCATGGCCTTGGTCTTATCCGTGTTAAGGACCATTCTATTGTTAACAAGCCAGTTCTCGAGGGAACACAGGTCACTTTGGAGCAAGGGGCTGAGGTCTCCCAGATTAGTGGAGGGTCGATAGATAACGTCATCATCCGCATACTGGACCACAGGGCTCCCCCCACAGTGGTTGCTCAATTCATTGGTGAAAAGGGAAAAGAGGAGGGGGCCGAGTAACGACCCTTGCGGCACACCCTCTATTAGTGGGAGTGGCTCTGAAATGGAGTCTTTCCATTTTACCCTCTGTGTGCGACCAGTTAAGTAGCTTTCGAACCAGCTTAGAGAATGGCTGTCAAGACCTACAGTACATTGCCCAACTTGGTCAATAGCAGATTGTGACTGACCAGGTCGAAGGCCTTGGATAGGTCAATGAAGACCGCACCAGTAGGGGTCCCCTTATCCAGATTTCTGAGTACGTCCATCGAGAATTTGATACGGGCAGTGTCTGTACCATGCCGGGTTCTGAAGTCATGCAGGGAGGGTGCCAGAAGTTGATGGTACTCCAGGTAATCTCAGAGTTGCCCATAGATCAGCCTCTCCTGTAACTTTGCCAGGATGCAGAGCAGAGAGATTGGTCTGTAATTGCTGATAGACACCCGATGGCCTCCATTGTGGATGCGGACCACGTGGGACTGTTTCCACAGTACACACTCATAGCAGAGCTCAGTCAGCAGCCGGCCATGGTGGTGAGAGGTGGGCTGTGCCAGTCGCCAGCTGGGCATGGGTCGGGGGGAGCGGGGTGGTCTGGTACTGCTGGGTGGGGAGCCACTAGACCACCAGGGCTACAGTGATTTGGAAATATTTTGTTTTATAAACCTACATGAATATGTCGGGGTTCAGGGATTGGGGATCGGGTCTGGGGTGGGGTTCGCTAGCCCACAAGGGCTTCATTGTAACACTATCTGGGGTCAGGACTGGGGGGGATGGTAGCCCACATGGGCATGTTTCTTCACACTATTGGGGATTGGGGCTTGTTTGGGGGCGATACCAATTGGCAAATTTACTTATTTTATCAGAGATTGGGGCTTGTGTGTGTTTGTGTGTGTGTGGGGGAACGATAGCCCAAAAGGGCATATTTATTTATTCTACTGGGGATCGGGCTTGTATATGTGTGTGTGTGTGTGTGTTGGGGGGTGATAGCCCACATGGACTTCAGCATTTTCATTATCGGGGCTGGGGAGGGGGGGCTTGTGCACTTTTATCATCCAAGCAGACCACTAAAGCAGTAGGTAAGGCTAGGGGGATGTTAGGGAGTATTAGTAGGGGTATCACCAGTCATAAGAGGGAGGTAATAATCCCTCTTTACAAGACACTGGTTAGGCCCCATCTGGAGTACTGCATGCAGTATTGGAGGCCACACCTTCACAAGGACATTAACCAAACTGAGGCAGTCCAGAGAAGGGCAACCAAAATGGTGCAGGGACTGCATCAGAAAACATATGAGGGCCGGCCCGGTGGCGCTGAGGGTTGAGGTGCTGGACGCCACACCTCGTGCTACGCCGGCGACCCGGGTTCGGGAACGAGCCTGGGTCGTCGGAGGTCGGCAGGGGGAAGGAGGATCGAGCATCCCCACGGATGCTCTCCTCCTTCGGGGAGGGATACCGGGGTGTTTACGCGACCCTTCGCCCGTGAGAGCCGGGTGGGAGCACCGACTGGCAGCGGCACTCCTATAGGAGTCGGGGATGGAGGATGTCATCCGGCACTGGCAGGCGGTGAGCATCGCCGCCTGAGCCGCATCCTCAGTGGGAGGGAGGGAGGAACAGAAAACCGAAACAACCCGCTGCACTCTGGATGACGGCCGCTCCAGCCACCCAGTCCTCAAATTACAGGCAGACCCCACTGTGCAAGGTGAAGGAGGCAGATAGGGAGTCACCAGAAGGCACTCTAGGGGCAGACTCAGTAGGGACTGGAGGGCATTGAGCTAGCCCAAAGGAGTAGAGTGGCGAGGGCTACCAGGAGGATAAAAAGAGAACGTTCAAAAAAAAAACAAAAAAAAAACATATGAGGACAGATTAACGGAGCTCAATATGTATACCCTTGAGCAAAGGAGGGAGAGGGTGATATGATCAAAACATTCAAACACCTTAAGGGCATTAACAAGGTGAAAGAGTCTAACATGTTTAAATATAAGAAAATAGCAGGACAAAAGGACACAGCATGAGATTAGAGGGAGGCCGATTAAGGGGAATATGAGGAAATTCTTTTTCACAGAAAGAGTGGTGGATGCATGGAACAGTCTTCCTCAGGAAGTGGAGGCTATGAATACAGTACAGGGCTTCAAACAGGCATGGGATAGGCATAAGGGAGCAATACAGATGAGTATGAATAGATAGGCCATTGACAGAGCAAGGGCTGATGGCGCATTCATAAGGTAGAAAAAGAAATGGTCAGACTGGATGGGCCTTGAGGTTCTTATCTGCTGTCAACCTCTATGTTTCTATGTTTCTATGTATGTGCCAATACCACAGGTTTGCACCACTCTATTCAGGTGCACCCTCCATTTGGTGCAAGTCTGGTTTTGGCCAAGACCGCAGGACTTAGCTGACAGGACCCTGTCCGATACAGAATTGAGCACAAGGTCCCTGGGGAATCGACATTTGGAGCAAGTGGCCTTTGGCACAACTTGCGCCATCCCTTTGAGAATCGGTCCCATTATGCTTGCTTGCCTTCTGTTAAATTTGATGATGCTGTTAGTTCTTTTTTCCTCTGCCTTTTTCTTTTAATTTAAAGAAGAACTGCACTGAATTTATAAACA
Organism: Neoceratodus forsteri; assembly: GCA_016271365.2. Taxonomy (NCBI): domain Eukaryota; kingdom Metazoa; phylum Chordata; order Ceratodontiformes; family Ceratodontidae; genus Neoceratodus; species Neoceratodus forsteri. The sequence goes on from CM028130.1 coordinate 706,498,253, forward strand.
ATTTTCCCCAGCAACAGCTGTTTCTAAGTATTGGTTTCAGTTCTGTTATTGTTCCTCTATACGGGCCTTTCAGTAAACACAGTGGGTGTTTCTGATTTACACCCTGATGTTAACTACCATTTTGAAACTGTATGATGCACTGTATGTCCCTCTCAGCCACAATGTTCTATGATAGAACATGGATACATTGAGTCAACAATGGAAGAGCTGAACAAGGAACAAAAACTACATCATGTACCTCTACAAGGGTGCTTACTACCTGTGCATAAATACTGGCAGTTGATCTGGTTTTTGTCTTTAACCAATAATCCCCCCAAAAACACAACCAGACGTTTTTTCAGGCATTAGGTTGAAACCAGAAAGCTCCGCAATTGCTGGTTAATGACTGATCCATTTCAATTCCTGCACTGTGGTGCTGACGGCTAAAACAAAACTCTGCTTCACTCCATGGTCTTTACAATGGCCCACTCATCAAGGTGGCTGTATCCTACAGGACTCGCTAAAAATGTAGTGCAGCTGTGAAGTCTAACACTTTCATAGCAGCGCTGCAATCATAACACTAACACATTGTAAAAATGCAGCGTTAGCATTTCTGTCATTAAACTTAACTTTTAACCTTTTTTCCAAGAAACACAATAAAAAGAAAAGAAATACTAGAAGGCCCAGATTTTCAAACTGCGCCATTCTGAGGCGCAAGCCCCTGCGCTGCTCAAAATAGTTGCACAGGGGTGTGGCTGGGGTGATATTCAAAGGAGTTGCACTATTGAGCAACTCCTTTGAATATCACCCCCCAGTCACAGCACTTGCGCATGGCGCAGTGGAACTTGCGCCACCGCAAGTTGCCAGAGTTGAGCATTAAACTTGCGGTGGCGCAAGTACCATTGCGCCATGCTCAAATTTCCGATATTCAAAAGGTGACATGCAAATGGGGCCATAATTTATGCAAGGCGCAGGGGGGGCCATTTGCATCTATTTATGGCCCCATTTGCATGCCATTTGCATGTAGGTGCGCCGATCCCCGAGGACTTGCTCCTGGCCACCCTGCCAGGCAGCAGCCGTCGGGGACCGACGCACAATGCAGCCCGATCGCGGGCATCACAGTTACATGAAACCCCCACATATCCCAGAGCCCGATCGCGGGCATCACAGTTACATGAAACCCCCACATATCCCACAGCCCGATCGCGGGCAGTACAGGTACATGAAACCCCCACACATATCCCACAGCCGATCGCGGGCAGTACAGTTACATGAAACCCTCGCGCCCACACACATTCCCACAGCCCATTGCGGGCAGAATCTGCATGAAACCCCCCAGTGCCCGAGCAGGGCAGAATGTAACCTCCCCCAACCCGAATATCTTCCTGGTGGTCCAGTGGACTGTAAAGCCCCATCGCGGCAGAATGTCACATCACAACCCCCCAAACATCTTTCTGGTGTTTAGTGTCCTCCCACCCACCCATAAGCTCCTCCACCCCGCTTCCCCGCAGCCGCTGGCGACAGGCATCCCACCCGCTTCCACCCCGCCGCCTGCCAACTGACTGTCCGGTAGGGCTGCACCTATTGGCTGTTGCCTCACCAGACAGTCAGTCGGTGGGGCGGGCAGCAGGCGGGTGGATGCTCGCTCACGGCCGCGGGGGAAGCGGTGGAGGGGCTTCGGGGTGGGTGGGGGGACACTAGACACCAGGGAGATGTTTGGGGGTTGTGATGTGACATTCTGCCGCGATGGGGCTTTACGGTCCACTGGACAACCAGGGAGATATTCGGGTTGGGGAGGGTTACATTCTGCCCGCGATCGGGCACTGGGGATTCATATCGCCTGCCCACAATCGGCTGTGGGAGATGTGTGGGCGGGGGTTTCATAACTGTACTGCCCGCGATCGGGCTTCGGATATGTGTGGGGGTTTCATGGCCTGTAATGCCCGTGATCGGCTGTGGAGATGTGGGCGGGGGTTCAGTTACTCTCATGCCCGCAATCGGGCTGGTGGGGGGGCATAGGGACTGAGTTGGGGCCAGCCAGGTGGCAGCTGCTGTGTTGTGCCCTGCAATGCAGCAGCTCACCTGTGGGTGGCCCTCAACTTGATCCTTTTTTTGGCTCAAGGTTGTGCAGGCGCAGGTTAGTTGCGCGATGCACAATTCCCTGCACAAATCTGACTGAATATCGGGTTGCGCAGGTTATGCATGGTTCCTCCCCCTCCTGTTGAGCATGCATTCATTTGCATTGCTCTTTTGCGCAACCTGTTGCCAGTGGAGCAACTGCCTCCTGCTGAATATCGCAGAATGGTGCAATGTAGGACTTGAGCATGCGCAACCCTGTTGCGCATGGAGCAATCCTTTTGAATATCTGGGCCGAAGTGTTTACACTATACATTGTTTTATCTCATTGTTAGTGCTTTCATTTATAAAGGCTGGAAAAACAGTTTTTCAAAAAATTCTAAGAACTAAAAAATGTTGAAAAATAAATACTAGAATTTGGAAAAAATAACATCAAAACCTGGAAACCATACATATAAATCAGAAACACCCACTAAGATAATTAAAAATCCCGTAGAGGTGAACAGTAACAGAAATGAGACCAGTACTGCATTTAACAATCATTTGTCCATGCCAAATGTTTGTTGCTGTTATTGCTGTTGCACCAAGCTTTGCTTGTACATGATTTTACTATATAGTTACCCAGGATAGAGCAGATGAAATGCAGTGTTTCATTTTCGGTGGCGTCCTGCTTTTACACGTTGTTAGATTGTAATTACCCAGGATAGAGCAGCTGAGAGGCAATATCTACTTTTAAATGGGCTCCCACATTTTAATCTCAAATGTCCAACAGTATTTTTATGAGCTGACATTACAATCAAGACAGGTGGAATTTTCAAAATCCCATCCAGAAGGGGATTTTGCTGTGCAACTGTAGAAACAAGTTTCAGAGGGGATTTGAAAAATGACACTTGCCATGTACAGGAGGTGGGGTAACACAAGGGATATGCTGAACATTAGGGGCCAAAATCTGAAAAAATTAAGTGATGAGTAAATGTTGGAGCAGTTCAACATTTCCTCATAAGTTGTTTTTTCACATTTTTAACCAACATTTTCAACATAATCTTTTTTATGACCACTCCTTCTGAGCATGACAGGTGTCATTTATAAAACAATGGCCGAATCATCATTTTGCATCGCAAGTGTGAAAAAAAATTTTGAGTAGGGTTTGAAAAATGACTGCAGTCACATTCATGAGGTGGTGTGAAAAAATGACTATGTTACAAATCTGGGGTCAAAATACCCAAAATTACTACAGGTATGAGCATGCATTGAAAAATGTCAATGCACACTCATAACTGTTGATTTTTAACATTTTTCACTCTAAATTTTCAACACAGCCATCCTATGACCCCACCTAGCATTCTTATGACCCCACCTCACGAACAAGAGTGGAGAAAATTTTCAAATCTAGCCCGAAAGATGATTTTATGCCACAGGTGTGAAAACACATTTTGCCCAGGATTTGAAAAGTGAAAGCTGACACATTTTTATTTATTTATTTATTTAGTTTTTGTTGACTGGGTAAGGTGCTCTAGCCATAGCAATGGCTATTTTCAGGCACAACGTGGGAGTTTACAGAAAAAAAAACATTGTTGAAAAAAGACAGTACAATCACAAACAGTAAATGCTTAGACAATAATAATACAGTGCAGGCATGAGAAAAACAATAAGTACAATTGATTCAAACAATAATGTATAACATAGAACTATAAGAGAGCAATACAATAAAGAGCACAGTAGGTCGTAGGGTACAGAGACATTCAGAAGATTAACTGAGCTAAGGGGGTTTGAAGCAAGAGCAGGAGCATGAGACAGCAAGATGGGCATGCAGTAATATTTTGAAAGAGGCATGGGATGATGCCTGACAAACAGTTAGAGGGAGGGAGTTCCATTTTTGGGGGGCATGGCAGGAGAAAGCGCTGGCACCTTTTGAGGAGTGATGTCTTAGGATGATCACAGGGGCATTAGCAGCAGAGCGTAGTTCATAAATGGATGTCTGGTTTAGAAATAGGTCCACCAGTGTCTTAGGAGTTTGACTCCGGGTGATATTATCAATGATTGAACAGAGTGCATAATCACGGGAGGCTGCCGGGGAAAGCCAACCGAGTTCCATGTAGAGTAGGCAGTGGTGTTTCAGCCTATGTGAGGAGGATGCATATCTACAGATATTGTAAGCGACATCCCACTTTTGGAAGCTTGTCTTACCTGATGAGGCATATGTTGCCACCCCATAAGTGAGTGATGGAAGGAGTAGGCCTTGAGCTATGGTAAGTCTAGCTGAGGGAGTGAGTATGTAGCTAGACCGGTAAGCCATACCAAGTTTTATGTTAGCCATTTTGCAAGTCTGTTGGATATGGAGATCAAAAGTGAGGGCTGGATTGAGGGTGATACCCAGATATTTAAAGAAGGGTACCACTGTAACAGAAGATCCAGTTCTAGTAGAGACATTAAAAGTGGGCTGTGTAAGTTTATGTTTCGCATTGGGGCCAAACAGCTTGGCTTGAGTCTTGGACACATTTAGTACAAGTTTATTTCTGAACAGCCAGCGCTCAATTTGTTGAAAGTCTTGGGACAGACGTTGGTTAATTTCAGTGATGTTTTTTGCACTGGTGTACAGTACAATATCATCGGCGTGTAGCAGGGAGGCAGTCTGGGGAGTGTTTGAGGTAATATCATTTATAAAGATAGTGAAAAGCAGGAGACTGAGGATAGATCCTAGAGGTACACCAATATTTATGGTAGCATAATTAGACAAGGTGGAGTTGAATTTAACTACTTAGGAGTGGTCTGTCAGGTAGCTGTTAAACCATGCGGTCACACCAGGGGAGAAGCCTAGTGATCTTAGGGCAGAGAGGAGGATGGGATGATCCACAAGATCAAAAGCTTTGATCATATCTATAAAAATAGCCCCAGTTAGGAGACCTGAGTCCATGGCAGCTAGGGTATTGGACGTAAATTTGAGTAAGGTAGTGGTAGTGCTGTGACCCTTACAAAAACCATGCTGTGCAGACGAGAGAAGATTATGCTTCTGCAGAAAATCAATGGTCTGAGTGGCTATGAGCTTCTCTAGGATTTTGCTAAGAACAGGCAATATGGCAATGGGCCTGTAGTTGGAGGGATCTTTATGGACACCCTTTTTGAAAACAGGGGTAATTCTAGCTGTTTTCCAGATATCTGAGATGTAGCTGTGGCAAAGGAGAGGGAAAAAACTTTAGCAAGAGGTGCAGCTATGTAAGGGGCAGCAAGCTTTAGGAGTTTGGTCTCGAGGTTGTCTGACCCAGCAGCTGTGGATTCAGAGATGTTTTTGAGCATCCTTAGAACTTCCAGGCGAGTGATTGTCTTGAATAGAAATTTGGGACCCAAAACATTGGGTTGGTCATTCGGGCACAGAAATGCTGGAAAAGATGAAGTATAGGTGGAGAGGTTAGAGAACTGGGCACTGAAGAAGTTTGCAATAGTGGAGGGATTATTGCAGTGGACCCCATTGAGAGACATATCTGTTGGGGTGGGGGATGGATTTGATCCTAGGAAGCATTTGATATGGGACCAGAATTTTTTTGAGTCACCATATGATTTAGTTAATAAATCCTTACAATAGGCACTTTTGGCCCTTTTGATATCCTTCTTGCAAGAATTTCTGAGTGTTCCATAGAAATTTAAGTCAGCAGGGAGCCCCGTGCTTTTGTAGTGGTACCATGATTTGTCCCTCAGCCGGAGCTTGGAGAGAAGGTTGGACTTTAGCCATCGAGTATGTTTATTTTTTACACGTCGGGTAATAAGAGGGCAATGTTTGTCCTGTATCACCAGGAAGCGAGACAGAAATAGGTTTAGAGTAGTCAGAGGGTCATCCGAGGCATAAGGGGGGTCCAGTCAATAGTAACAATGTCCATTAGGAAGGCTTGTGGGTCAAAATTTGCATATTCACAGAACGTAATAAAACGAGGCTTTGAAGGGGAGGGCCTAGGTTTACCCCATTCACAAAAGGTGGGGGAGTGGTCTGTGATAGTATCTGCTAGTATGCCAGAGGAGATAATATTTTCTGGGTGTTTGGTCATTCATGAGGTGCTATGAAGAAAGGGTTATGTTTAAAATGTGGTGTCAAAATATAGAAAATTTCCAAAGTTACGAGCCTGCGTTCATGAATTTCAATGTTGGTTCATAACTTTATGTTGTTGTTTTTATTACTGTTACCCCAAATTTTCAACATAGCCTTCTTATGACCCCATCTCATTAACAACGGTGGAGAAAATGTTCAATCATGCCCAAACGTTATTTCACGCAGTGACTGCAAAAGCATCCTTTTGCACAGATTTGCGTAATTTCACTGTCATTGTTCATGAGGTGGGGTTCCAAAAAAGGTATGTTGAAAATTTGGGGCAAATATATTCAAAAATAAACAAATTATAACGACAAGTTCAAAAAACCCATTGAAATATATTGAACTGCATACCTGAATTCCTCAGTTCGTGGTCTGGTGTTGAAGACTTGTTTACAGTCCGCAACGGATTATGGTATTGGACCCCTGGTAGGTAAGTAGGGGCTTGTGGGTGTGTGGGGTGGTGGGTGTTGAGTGGGAGAGTAACATGGGGGGGACAGTAACGGTGGTGGCAGCAACTGATATTGACTGGCATTTTTCTTTTTTACTGGGTGTATTTCACATAGAAAAAAAACTCTGATGGATGGTTTTCTTTATTTTAGGTACCTACACTGGTGATTTTGTACCCCAATGTCAGTGTTATGTTTGGTGGCACCCGGGTTGGGCTCCCCGGTGTCGCACAGTTAAAATGGGCAGCGAAGGGGTAGAAGCCGGCATGGGGGATAGGGCACCCGTGTGCTGGAATAATAACAGGAAAGGGGTGGGAGAGACTTAGGGAGGGTTTTCTTTATGTTTGGCGGCACTTGGGTTGGGCTCCCCAGTGACATGTGAGAAAGGAGAGTTTTAGTTATGTTTGGCAGCACTGGGAGTGGGCTCCTATGGTGCACCCCTTTTTGTCGACATTCGTGGTAATGGTCCTTTCTCCATGTTTCACCTTCCACCAGTGTTCCGCCCCCTTCCCGACCAACTCTGACCTGGAGTTGTATTCCTAAAGTCCAGGAAGTGCGGGGGGCACAGCCCCCCCACAGAAAACACCCTTAAAACAGGTGGCACAGTACCTGCATTGGTATTGTGCCGTTGCTGTGGGGGAGGTCGGCATTGTCACTGTCAACCAAACTTGGTGCTTCAGGGCTCCCCAGAGTTGCTCAATGAAAAGGGGCAGGATGGATGGATTGTAGCTGGCACTGTTGATGATTTTGGAGGGAAGGGACCACAGCAGGCTGATCATGACAGATCAGCTGTGCTTACTGGGTGGTGCTATGCAGATTAAAGGAAAGAGTCACCCTATGATTGGGCCATTTCTCTCCTTTGAACTACACAAAGTTTCTGCCCAGCAAGCTAGAACAGTGTCAAGATTAGCCTGGCTGATGAGTGGTGTGACACTGATAAGCCCCTTGCAGGCTGCTCTGCATTGATACACAGACATATAGATACATAGAAATTGTATGCAGTCACTGACCCTAAGTGATCAATAGCTTTTTATCACTCCCTCCCCACCCAATGTTCCTTTCTGCCTGTCCCAGGCATGTTTAAATCCCTCCACTGTGCTTGCCCCCACCACCTCTTGTGGCAGACTCTTCCAAGCATCCACCACCCTCTCTGTGTAAAAAAGTCCTCACGTTACCTCTTAATCCCCCCCCCTCCAATTTCGTATCATGTCCCTGTGTTCTGATATCTTTTCTATATTGGAAAAGATCTCCTACCTGCACCTTGTTTATGCCCTTGAGGTACCTGAAAGTTACTATCATGTCTCCCCTTTCTCTTCTCTCCTCCAGTGAGTACATATTGAAGTCTGTTAGTTTCTCCTCATATGTTTTGTGATGCAAGTCATGCACCATCTTTGTCTCCCTTCTCTGGATAGCCTCCACCTTGTCTGTGTCCTTACGCGTGTGTGGTCTCCGATACTTCACGCAGTACTCTAGGTGAGGCCTTACCAGTGTTTTATACAATGGCATCACCACCTCCCATCCCTGCCAGTAATACCTCTGCCTATGCACCCCAGCATGCCACTGGCCCTCCCTGCAGCCTTTGCACACTGCTTTGATACCTTACAGTCATCAGATATGATAACCCCTAGGTCCCTTTCCTCTTTGGTGACAGTCAGCACCTCCCCCCCATTCTCTCCCCCGGGTTCCCCCTACCCAGGTGCGTTATCTTGCACTTCTTGCATTGAACCTCAGTTGCTACACCTTCGACCATCTTTCAAGCTTCTCAGGGTCCCTCTTCATTTTCTGTACTCCTTCTGAAGTATCCATCCTGTTGCAGATCTTGGTGTCATCTGCAAATAGGCAGACCTTTCCTTCCAGCCCCCTCTGCAATGTCACTAATGAAGACATTGAACAGGAAGGTTCCCAGTACTGATCCCTGTGGTACTCTACTGATCACCTCTCTCTCCCTTGATTGGATCCCATTTACTACCACCCTCTGCCTTCTGTACATCAGCCAGTTTCTAACTCAATGTATCAGCTTATGCCCCATGCCCAGACTACTCATCTTGTTAACCACCCTTCTGTGTGGGATGGTATCGAAGGCTTTGCTGAAATCTAGGTAGGTGATGTCTACCACCCCTCTCTGATTCACTTCCCTAGTCACCCAATCAATAAAATCTATCAGATTTGTTTGACAAGACCTTCCTTCGGTGAATCCATATTGTCTCAGATCCTGGGCACTATTGGATTCCAGGTGTTCCACTATCCTGTCTTTCAGCAGTGTCTCCATGATCTTCCCCACCACTGAGGTAAGACTGACTAGCCTGTAGTTCCCTGCTTCCTCCCTACTGCCACTTTTGTGCAGTGGGACTACATGTGCCCTCCTCCAGTCCTCTGGAACCATGTCTGTGTTGAGTGACTCTGTGAATAGGGTGGCCAGAGGCGCTGCTACTACCCTTCTCTACTCCCTTAATATCTTCGGGTATATGTCGTCTGGTCCCATGGCTTTATCCACCTTCAGCTTTGTGAGTTCATCCAGAACTCTCCCCCCCCCCGTTGCCTCTGCTCCCCAACTGTGGTCTTTGACCCTCTCCCTCCTTAGTAAATACTGAACAGAAGTATTTGTTCAGTATTTCTGCCTTGTCTAGAACCCCCTCCTTACACTCTGCCTCCTCCCCTTTGAGCTTCACATTCCCTCCCCCATTTTTCTTCTATTGCTGATGTACCTATAGAATGTCTTGTCCCATTTTTACACAGTCAGTGCTAAACCCTTCTCTATCTGTGCCTTGGCTTTCCTAACAGCTTTCCCTACTTCCCTTAGACATTCAAGGTACACCTTTCTGTCCTCCTCCCTTTGGGTCCCCTTATACTTCCTGAAACTTGCTCTTTTAGCACTTACTTTGTCTGTCACCTCTTTAGAGAACCATAATGGTTTCCTTCTTCTTTTCCCTTTGGCCACTATCCTAACACATTGGTTAGTTACCTCCGCTATGGCTCCTTTTAGTTTCCACCACTGTTCCTGCACTCCCTCCATTACCTCTCCTTTCTCAAGGGCTGCTCTTAAACATCTACCCATTTCACTGAAACCTGCCTTCCTGAAATCTAATACTTTTGCCCTTGTGTGGCTTAACTGAGTCCCTGCTTCCATGCCAAACTGCACCATGAGGTGGTCACTGGATCTCAGCTGCCCTTCAACCTGGACTCCTTCAACTCTGTTCCCATTGGTCTATACTAGGTACAGAATCCATTTGTCTCTGCTTGGCTCATGCACCAGCTGTCGGAGTCCAACCCCCCGCATGGATTCCAGGATGGCTGTGCTTCTGGCTGAAGCAGCTGCCTGGGTGGTCCAGTCCACATCCAGCATATTGAAATCCCCCATCAGCAGGATTTCATCTTTAGCTGCCATGTTGTGAATTTTTTCCATTAGTACCCTGTCCGCTTCCTCCCTCTGTGCCGGAGATCTGTGGAGCACCCCTTTATGTATTGCTGTGCCATTCCCTGGTTCAAGGGTGACCCACACTGCCTCAGCCTCCCCCTGTCTTCCCTGTACTTCTGTAGCCTTTATACCTTCTCTGATGTACAACGCTATCCCCCTCCATTTTTACCTTCACTGTGCCTTCTGAACAGTGTATAGCCTGGTACATTGACATCCCAGCTGTGATTAGCAGAGTACCATGTCTCTGTTATTGCTGCTATGTCAAGGTCTGCATCTGTCATCAAGGTTTCCAGGTCTGGAACCTTATTTCCCAGACTGTGGGCATTTGTGAGCATGACCTTCCATGTTTTAAACCCTGCCCTCCCTTTCTTGTTCATGTGCTCCTTCCCCCCCATCCCCCCTTATACACACTTCACCTGCCTGCTCCTCACTGTCTGCTTCAGTTGTTCCTGTTGTCAACTTGTGTTTTTGCATCTTCCCAAGGGGGGGGGGGGATGTTCCTAAGCCATCTGTCCCTCCATTGGACTGACAGTGTCACTCCTCTCAAAACCCACCCTCATAACAAAATGTTTGCTGCACGTGCTCACATCGAACAAGAAAATCAACTTTTACAGAAGATAATGACATACAGATTCAGTGCAGTTCTCCTTAAAAGGGAAAACTCAATTTTTGCTACAACCCAGCATACATGCATTCTTCCTGAACTATAGAAGCACCCACACATTTCAGCCACTCATGATGCAGTAGACTCCTCACACTGTGTCATGAGTGGCTGGGCTGTGTTGGGCATAACATTAGAATGATAGACTGACACTGAGGGGCCTGCTCCATGTTTATTTTCTGGATGGCATTAAGGTGGCAAGTGCTGTACTTGTCAAGGGATAAAAGGCTATCATGTAATGTCACTTGAGCTAAGCTGTCAGAGCACTGCCATTGTTCTTCTAATTCTATGGTGTTGGGGATGTTTGGAAAGATGCATTTGCAATTTATTAAAGGCTACAAACAAACAACTGTTTTGTGGGAAAAAATGATTGGACAATAATTTCTTTCCACTTTTATTAAGTTAAAATAGGCAGATATAAATTAACCAGCTACATCAAGAACATACATTGAGCAATCATAAAGCATATTTTTTAAACTATGGAGAATTTGAAACCTTGGGAGGGTTCTTGTTGCTCTTCTAAAGCAGCAGTGGATGATAGTAATGAAAATTTTGACCTATACTTTTTATTTATTTTATTTGGATTGTCCCTTATATCCTGTCTTATATGGTACTTTTTTTCCCCATTTTGAATCTGTTTTATCACATTTTTACATTTCAAGTAATAAAAGAATTGTTCCTTTTAATATGGATTAGCCCCAGTTTTGATCATTATTACATAGAAACATAGACAGTGATGGCAGAAAAAGACTGGTGGTCCATCCAACCTACCTGACTTCCATATCTAACCCTTGGACCTCCTGTCCATCCAGGGCCCTAGCCCACCCCCTCCTCCCCCCATTCTCCTTCCCAGTTCTGCCACTCAAGTGGCCACTATACCCTTCACTCTGTCCCAACTGTGCTTGAAACTGTCAACTGTTTTAGCGCCCACCACTTTGGCTGATGGACTGTCCCATGGCTCTACCACCCTTTCTGTAAAATAATACTTCCTCATGTCCCTTCTGAACCTCCCTCCTGTCAGTTTCTACTCATGCACTCGTGATCTCAAACTAGCATTCAAGCTAAATATTTCCTTACAGTTCACCTTGCTCAATCCTTTTAAGATTGGAAGATCTCTGTTATATCTCCCCTATTCCTTCTGGTCTCCGGCGAGTACATGTTCAGTGCCTCGAGGCACTCCTCATAAGATCTGCCCTGTTGGCCCTGAATCCTTTTTGTTACCCTGCACTGAACTATCTCCAGCCTGTTCCTGTTCTTCCTAAAGTGAAGGCTCAAGTACTGGGTGCAGTACTCCAGGTGTGGCCTCACTAAAGATCTATAAAGGGGTAGTATTACCACCTTCTTCCTGCTATCATTACCACTCCCTTTACACCCCAGCATCCTACTTGCCTTACCATAGGCCCTTTTGCACTGGCTTGATTGCTTGACGGTGTCACTGATGGTAAGTCTTAGGTCATGTTCCTCAGCTGTAGCACTAAGTCCCACCCCCCATCCAGTACTCTGACCTGGGGTTCTTATTCCTTAGGTGCTTCACTTTTTATTCCCTAGGTACATCACTTTGCACTTGTTGGCATTGAATTTCAACTGCTAAACCTCCGACCAACCCTCTAGCTTTTGTAAGTCACTCTGGATTTCTCAGATTCCTTTGTCACTATCCACCCTCCCACAGAGCTTTATGTCATCTGAAAGAGACATAACCTGTCCTGGATACCTTCTCTAATGTCACTAATGAACATATTGAAGAGGACCATGCCCAGGACAGGTCCCAGAGGCACTCCGCTTGTGACCTCCCTCTCATCTGATTTGACCCTGTTGATCATAACCTTCTGCTGTCTACCCTTTAGCCAGTTTCTTGCCCAGTAAACTATGTCCTTAATCGCACCCAGATTTTTCATTTTCTTCCATGAGGGTCTGTGGTGCACTGAGTCGAAAGGCTTGCTGAAGTCAAAATAGAGCAAATCAATGGTGTGGCCCCTATTCAATCCCCTCACTACTCAATCAAAGAAAACTATCAGGTTTGTGTGACAGGACCTCCCTGCCACAAACCCATGCTGTTTACTGTCCTAGAAAACATTGCACTCCATGTAGTTCATAAGGTCTTCTTTGATCAGTGACTATATCAGCTTCTCTAAAATGGAGGTCAGACTGACAGGTCTGTAGGTCCCTGCTTGTTCCTTGTTCCTCCACCTTATGGGGCAGAATGACATCCGCCACCCTCCTGTCCTTCAGAACTACCTCCATCCATAGTGAACTGTTGAATAGTCCTACCAGGGTTCAGTCAGTTCCACTGCCAGCTCCCTGAGTATCCTTGAATGCCATTCATCTGGTCCTGATGCCTTAATTATCTTTAGGGCTGCCAGCTCTTTCTTGATCCTGTCACTTGTAAATATTGGCTACCTCATCTCGGCGACCCCCTTATAGACCACTTTGATGCCACTCTCAGGCAAGGGCCCACCTTTCTCCATGGTGAAAACTTAGCAAAAATAATTATTAAGGATGACAGCCTTTTGCCCATCTTCTTTTATCACCCTGTCCCCTCTAATAGCCTAATGGTTCCCCCTCTTTCTTTCTTTCTTTCTTTCTTTCTTTCTTTCTTTCTTTCTTTCTTTCTTTCTTCCTTCCTTTCTTTTTCCCTAATTTATTGGAAGAAATGTTTTTCTCCGCCCCTTTCACCCCCCCCCCCAATTCCGGCACCTATGCCTACCTTTATTACCACCCATCTCTCTTCCACCGCATTTAAATTGTCTACTCCAATTAGCTTTTCCCTGACCAATTTCCTCAGCCTGCTGAAGTCCACCTTCCTAAAATCAAGGACTTCAGTTCTTGATTAGGACTTTCCAATCTTAAGGGCCAGTTTGAGTGGTGCAGAGCTGTTAGGATGTTGCTGCTTTAGTAATGTGAATGCAATCCACATCGCACTATGTGCATGCATTGTGTTACACCACGATCCATCATTTCTTGGGATCGCATACTGGTGTGGGCATTTCATGTAGTCTTCTAACAGCTTGAACCACTTACAACAGTGCTGAGGTGATTTGCCAGGCTGCACTTCTGTTAATTTCTGTAAGACTTCTGTATTTCCAGTAGTCTTCCAGAAATCAACTGATGTAAGCCTGCAACAGTGCACAGCCCTACAGTGTGAATGCTGGGTGGCAGCATTCACAAAACAGTGGCAGATCTGATGGGGACAGCAGTGATCCAAGTACTTGCCATGTGAACGTGGCTTATAATGAAGTAACATGCAGCAGACAGTGCTTCCTGAGGTTATGGGACAATAGGCATGTGTATGAATACTGTACAGCTGAGAATGTTGATGAAAACCTGGTCTGAACCATATAAAAAGGAGCTCAACTTTTATTTTGGGCTGGCAGTATAGCTTAGAGGTTAGAGCAATGAGCTGTGCATGAGTGTGATATATCCAGCAGACCTCAATTTCATTCTCCAAACTGTGCTTGCATACTGTGTGACCCTGCACAAATCACTTAACCTCCCCAGTGCTCCTGGGTCACCCCTGAAAACAGGCCTTGTGCCTAATATGCCTTACCAGATTACCAAATACTTATTCAATAAGAATGATCACACATTTCAAAAAAGTGCTAAAGCAAACATAAAATGGGGAAGGAAGGGTATCGTATAAGACAGAAGGTAAATAGCAATCTAAGTGGAATAAACAGTTACAGGTCAAAACTTTAAATCAATCAATCAATCAATCAGTCAATCAAAATCTTTATTTACCCAGGCAATCACCGTTGAGCAAGCTCATTTACAAGGTGGACCTGCAGTTTGCAAGGATGAGGGTACCGAACAGAGTACAAATAAAATATACATAAAACAACAGTAGCAAGACGTATACAACAAAATATTTACAGTGTAGAAATAAAGGTAAATAATATATACAGAGATGCCTTTATAATCCTATCCATCAATAACATGTTCATAGCCTGTAAAGGAGTCCCTGGGACATGGAAAAGCACACGCGTAGGAGGCAGGGATGCTGGCAGAAAGATTCTGGGATACTAAGCAGGTGGTATCAGGGCATAAGAGTGAGCGATGGGTGAGGTGTTGCAGTGACTACATAGTACCGGTGGGACTAGAATGGACTGAGGGAAGGGGGAGTAATCTCGGTACATTGCTGCTGTAATTGATTTTTCAGGAAATTGCAAGGAAAAAAATGCTTTTGTCATTTGTAGGCTCAAATCTCACAAAATTCAAAAAACAGGAATTTCTGGACATTACATGTATTACTTCTGAATACATTTGCAAGAAAACAGGCTGTTTGCCAGTTAAACTTGATCTGCCCTGCTGCTTTTCCTGCTTTGAAGTCATAATCCTTTGCTTATGACATCAGAATCATTGCATGGCAACAGGCTGTGATGGCACAAGCAGAGAACTGTGATTTCTTTGCAGGAATAAGTAACAGAAACAGATGAAGTCTAAGAGGAAAAGATGGTATTTTAATGAAGATGTCTTCAGTGATAAATGGAAGGTCCTGATATTCAAATGTTGGAGGGTGTTTTGTGTAACTGAGCTCTGACGAATCTCTGATGCCATTTATTTCTTGTATTCCAATGATGTTTGGTGAATTGTAATGGTAAATGTAAAAATCAGGGAGAATGTCAAAAAATGGACAAAATCAGAAAGCCTCTGTGACAGTAGAGACGCACAAAAGGTAAATTATAATAAATTGCACCAAACTACACCCTCATATCTTGTACACTTTATTTATTTTCATGTCAACAGACAACTCTGTTCCTGTAGCTGTTAACTGTTCATACCAGTTCTCTGTAACTATCCAGGTGGTCTCCATTTTATGGTTGTTGAAATCTCATAGTCCATGAGAGGTGCATTAGCATATGAGAATATGATGTCACATCACCCATTTATACCATGTATTTCTATGCTGAAAGTACAGCTATGCTGAAAATTTTCTGGAAACACACAAACTGAATGTAATTTAGAAGGAAAACCCCTGCATTACAACTCGGACAGTTTGCAAAGCTAACTGAAGGTAAATGGGGTATTTCACACCTTACTGCAACTTGCTTTGTTGAACTCTAATTATGCAGACAGGCATACTTTGGAACCTAAAGGGTGCTGACACATCATGTTCTCATATGCTAATGCAGCTCTCAGAGACAATGAATTTTCAGCAATTAGAAAATGGAGACCCCCCAGCTCCCCCAGGATAGTTACAGGGACTAGTAGTATGAACAATGAAAATAAACTAAAGCGATCACACAGCTGCACAAAAAGAGTTGTCTGTTCACATGGAACCAAAATAAACTTTACAAGATATGAAGGTGTAGTTTTCCTTTAAAAGAGGGAATAAACACACTTCTTATAGCAGATACAGGACTGAGTAGAGTGCAGCAAAATGAAACCACAAGACCTCCATCAACATACAGCAAATTTCAGCAGTTTCCATTTCTGCAGTTACAGTAACTACCTCTGCACCCCTCCACCTGACTCAGAGGAATAATAGAATCACTCTTTTTCTAGGTGAGTATATCAAAATGATCTTCTTATCATTAATCACTTATGTAATTTCTGTCAGTCAATACACAGAGTCACTCTAACACTTATACTGTGTACAGCAGTCTCTCGTGCAGGAATGATATGAGTGGAGTGTGCCCCTTCACAGCCAGGGGGAGGATAGCTTCATTTAACTTTTGAAACACTCAAACAAAAAAAAACCTAAAAATGATAAATCACTCTAGTTAACTTCATGATTTATAGTAAGTTAAAAGGGCATCTGGAGGGTGTCTCTTATGGTGTAGGTGATGCCTCTCATCAGGGCAGTCATTCCCATAGAGACTGGGTGGGGTGGTCATGTGCTCCCTCAAATTCTGCCAATGAATTGCATTTTGTGCAGAGGAAGAGCTGTAAAAGTGTAAATTCACTCCCTCCTCTGACTCATTTTTAATTGTATGCATCCCCCAGAAAGTTCCTGCATCTTGTGAGGTATGGGCAACCAGAACAGCTCAGCTTTTCTTCAGGGTCCTCTTACCCAAGCCTCCTGCTAAGAATCAAGTGGCACCCTGTCGAGGACTTATCAGCTTATAATATGGTGTACATGGTTAGAACAGCTGCAGAGGTTTATTATGTAAGAATTCAGTAAAACTGTAGCTTATTCAAAAAGAGCTTTTGCTGGGGGTAAAAACGCGGAACTTATAACATCCAACAGCCTTTTTGGGAGAAAAATCTGGGTGGCCATTGTGAAATTGTCTTTTGACTGTTGGACACCTTGGAACTGCACCTGCATGTCTCAGTAAAGCATTGATTGGTACATAGTGTAATAATGATTCTGTGATTGAGAAAATAATTTTAGATGGGCAGTGTAAATAACAAATTCTAGATCTGTTATTCAGCTTCTGTGAGGTTATCAGGCACTCAACATTTCTTTTATTTATTGAAATGTTTCACCAGGAGGGCACACTGAACAACAAGTTGCTCGTCTCACAGTGCGACCTGGGGGGAGGAGTTACATAGAGTTGTAAAGGATGATCAGTTACAATAGTATGGGGGTAGTACAAACAATACAACATTGTAAGATTGCGCAACAGTTGGAACACAAGGTATTCTACAATAAACAGCAGTGGAACATTGGGTAAATACAATACATGTCCAAAATCATACAAAAGAACATATGAACGTACAAAACCTATAGAACCATTTATAGTGCATGAGTGTACCAGGAGCAGGCTTGAGGTAGTATGCAAGTGCTGTTGGAGTAAAAAGGATGGGGTTAGGTTGTGCACACTGGTGACCCAGAAGGGCAGGTGGAGAAGAGAGGGGGGAGGTAAGAACTGAATATGAGGAGAAGGGGTAGCCATTTCCTGATTTCCCCCTTCAGGATGTTGAGAACCCTGCCAGGGGGAGGGGTCATGGTAGGAAGGCAGAGTCTGGGGACAGGTATTAAGGTGGGTTAAAGCAGGAACAGCTGGGGGAAGGTAATTGTGTAGGGCAGAGGTAAGGGAGTAGTTGGAGGAGGAGTGTTGTATTTCAGGGGGGAAGGAATTTCAGATTTTAGGGAAATGAGGGGCAAAACCAGTCTGACCAATGAGAGTGGAGCGGCGTGGTACCATCAAGGTGCGGGCATCATTTGATCTGAGAGAGTGGGTGGGGGGTGGTGGAGTCGACAGAGAGGATGAGAGATAGGAGGGGAGCCCCTGAACCAGAATTTGTAGGTTAGTTTGGCACAATGAGAGATGCGTCTGTGAGAAAGTGGAAGGAAGGTTAGAGAGTGATAGAGTTCACAGTGGTAGGAGTGGGAAGGGGAGTCGATAGCAAAGCAGCAGAAGGAGTTAAAGAGAGTGTCCAGCTTGGTCAGGGAAGATTTGGGAGCAGCACCATAGACTACGTCGCAGTAGTCAAAGATGGGGAGTATCATCTTCTGGACAGTTTTGCGTCTTGCAGTCAGTGGGATCCAACCACGATTCCTGTACAGAGCACCAAGCTTGGGGTGCAGTTTCTTCAAGATAGCATCGATATGCACAGAGAAGCTGAGGTGCTGGTCCAGCCAAACTCCCAGATATCGAAATGAGGAGGTGTCCTCATCTGTCACCATCCATCAAAAAAGATTTGAATCAGACTTCCCATTTACTCTCTTTTCACAAGATTTTATGTTCTGGTTACAGCTTATGCATAAAACACCTTACCTGTCAGACAAAATAATTTATTTTGGTGTGTGTGTTGGGAGTGTTATATAAGCAGTTTTGTACAGTAATATGCACTATTAATGTATTCCAAAATACATTATTGGTTATGGTCATTTTCCTGCACTTTGTAAAATGCAGTGGATACCAAACTGAAATTGAAGTTGCTTCTCTTGCTGTTAGTTTTAGAAAAAACTGTATTACAGAAATCTGCCAATAACCATGTGCATCCCCAGTCTGTCATTATATAAAAAGCTCATGGCATTGAAATATATCATGTGCATTATAAATATATGCCCTAAAGTATTTCTGTTATTTAATCTATGATTTGTTCCTATTTTATGGGCTAGTCCAATGCAATCATATATCAAAAACATAAGATACTTTCAGGACTGTGCCTCATTCATTTTTTTGACAGGATTTGATTATTATGTAAGCGAATAATTTCTTAAAATTTAAATTAATTGATTCTTTACCCAAAGTGCACTCACATTATTCTGACACAAAAGGACTGAACAAATTCCACCAGCATTTTCTTAACTCACAGCTGCAAGGCTGCTAGAAAACCAAGTGAAGACGTATGCAGTAAAATGGCACTTCAAGATATCACGGCATATCTCAGTGTTCATGTTCACACTCTTGAAGCAACAGATTGTAGATTTCATCCATTACTTTGATATCTGGGATCACATTTTGTGGATAACTTTCTGATGTCACTGCAAGCAACAGTAAACCTCAACCTCTTTGGATTTCTACCAGAACAGAGGTTCATTGTGCCCAAGTTTGCTAGACTACACTTTCTTGCTGGCGTGAGAACTGCTTTTCTTTGCTCGCCTGATTTTTTTTTAAAAACCACAGTAACTGGAAACCCAAGGCTGCTGTAATCGGCTCCCTTTGATCTGAGCTGTTTGTACTTCTATATATGGGCATGCCACTCTAGCCACGTGACCGGAAATCCAGGATGACTCATTTCACTTTCCTCCTGGTGTTTTCAAGTGGAGCTTATTGAGAGAGGACCGGGGTTCCTAAGGAAAAATATTTACTTGCTGCTGCAGAGTTAGCACAATTCCCAAAGGATCAGGAAGAAGGATGAGGTTCCTGTTCAGTGTATTTACCATGAAATCTATAAGTTAAAAGTACACCTATGTCAGGGCTCTCATATCTACAGGGATTCCTGTATTTTATAAGGAAATTGTTCTCATAGACTTGCACTGGTTATATGGTAAAACAGACCAATTTGGCTTCCATAGGAAATAATATAATCTACAGGGAAATACAGGAATATTACCCTGGAGTTACAGGAAAAATGGAAAATTAATCTAGGATCATTGCTATGTGTATGTAATAAAGCTGTAATTGTATCAAGCTGCAAATATAAATATGTTTAATTTTCTGTTCTGGTCACTGCATCAAAGAACTGCATCACCAGAATGTGGTTAAACAATTCCCTCAAACCAAAGATGAATGGCGTGACAGGGTAAATGAGATGTATCAGATGGAGAAGCTGACAGACTGCCAAAGGAGGCTTTTGATAAAAATGGATATTATGGGCGCTATTTTGGGACAGGCAGAGAGGAATCTAATTTTATACAGCACCTTTCAGGCAAACGCCAGCCAGTTTGCTTTACAATCTGGGGGGTGGGGGGGGCGGTTAAAAGGGTTGGATGTGTATGCAGAATGCAGGCTGCACCTGCATCTGCATTCATTAACTTATATCCAGGCAGATCTGCTGCTGTTTTCAGAAGATGCATGTGTTACTGACAAAAAGTCACAATTTGCAACAGAAAATGGATGCAATTGTGAGTTGCGTGCATTTTGGATGCTCTTGGGTTTGTTTTCTGGATGCAAATTGCAGACAGTGTTAGGCCATCTAATAGATGGTCTGTCAGGTTTGGATGCATTTCTGCTTTGAAAATAGCAGCCGATGCATCTTGTGCTGATCCTTTTGAAAATCTTGTCCAATATCACTACCATTTTAGGCATACAGAGAGATTTCAACAACCCCAAGCAAGATTAGACAGAAATTTAAGGGAGTTTAATCTTTATCTCAGGGTGGTTTTGTGAAGTGCCCTGGGTCTCTCAGTGAGTGAATTGCAGTTTGGGGATTCAAATCTGGTTTGCTAGGCTCGCAGCTCTGTGCTCTAACCATCAAGCCAGATTGCCTCCCACCCCATGGGTAAACTTGTTACTGTACTTAAAGGATTACCTGGGACTATGTAACAGTTTTAAAACAGCAGCATTTGTTAGTCTGCAAAAATGGCATCATACAGGGTTTTTTTTTTTTTAGCAGAAAATATTTGAGAAATCCGTAGATTCATTCTCTGTGTATTTTTAATTTCCTTCGGTATGTTTAAAACAGTCAAAATGGCTAAGATGGATATTATACATGGAAGAAAGGGTTCTGGATTATACTGTGTACATTTGGTCAGAGATCATAACATAAAATTCAATAGATACTTGGGTATCATGCAAGGATTATAAAGGGAAAACAGATGTTCTGGGGTAAATGTGCACTGAGCGGGATACGTGGCAATGAACTGTATACCATAAAGTTATTTTGCATTTCTTTTATCAGTACTGACCTGTATGTAAAACAATGCTATGATTTTATATGTACTGTGTGATGCTGGACATCTGTACCACGTTGTAGTGTACCAAAGCTGTTCAATAAACTTGAATTGAAAAAAAAAGCTGCTAGAACTAATTTTGTAATTAATGCCTCAAGTCATTAAAGCTGGCCACCACTTACTTTTTAAAATATCTCTCACTACATAGAAACATAGAATTTGACAGCAGATAAGGACTGCTTGACCCACCCAGTCTGCTCATTTCCCTACCTAATTGGTAAGCTGCAGATCCTAGTTAACCAACAGCCTACTTTCTCCTTCCCCCACCACTTAGAATTGCCTTATGTCTTCTTCCATGCATTCTTGAATTCCCCCACTGTTATTTACTCTACAACCACCTCAGGAAGCCCGTTCCATGCATCCACAACCCTCTCCATTAAAAAAATATTTCCTCACATTACCTCTGAGCTGTTCCTCTTCTGTCTTCAAATTGTGCCCCCTTGTTCTTGCACACCTCTTTTTCTGAAAGATGCTACTCTGTTGGTCTTTGTTGATTCCCTTGAGGTACTTGAAAGTTTCTATCATGTCCCCCCGTCCCTTCTTTCCTCGAGGGTATACATATTAAACTCCTTAAGTCTCTCTTCATATGTCTTCTGGTGCAGACCCTGCACCATTTTAGTTGCCCTCCTCTGGACTGCTTCCATCCTGTCTATGTCCTTGCAGAGATTGGGTCTCCAGAACTGCAAGCAGTACTCCAGAAGGGATCTCACCAACTGTCTGTACAGAGGGATAACAACTTCCTGTTTTCTACTGGTGATGCCTCTCCCTATACATCCCAGAATCCTCCCAGTGCTCCTTACTACCCTCTCACATTGGTTGCCCACCTTTAGGTCATCTGATATGACTACCCCCAGGTCCCTTTCCATTTTTGTTGTTGTTAGCATCTCACCCTCCATTGTGTACTCTTCCCCTGGGTTTTTGTTTCCCAGGTGCATTACTTTGCACTTCTTAGCATTGGATCTAAGCTGCCATACATTTGACTATTCCTCCAACCTTGCCAAGTCCCTTCTCATCCTTTCTACCCCACCTTGTGTATCAACCCTGTTGCAGATCTTTGTGTCATCTGCAAAGAGACATACTTTTACTTCCAGTGCCTCTGCAATGTCACTTATAAAGACATTGAAGAGGACTGGTCCTAGAACTCAACCCTGCGGTACCCCACTAGTAACCCCCCTTTCTTCAGAGTGGACTCCATTTACTATTACCCTCTGTGTCATGTTCTCCAGCCAATTTTTTACCCAGGCTACCATCTTGGAACCCACTCCAAGGCTGGCTAATGTGTATATTAATCTTTTGTGTGGGACTGTGTCAAATTACTTGCTAAAGTCTAGGTAGGTCATGTCCACAGCCGCTCCCTGATCTACTACTTTGGTCATCCAATCAAAGAAATGTATTAGATTCGTCTGACATGACCTTCCTGCTGTGAATCCATGCTGCCTTGGATCCTATGCCCCTCTGGCCTCTAGGTACTCAACAATTCTTTCCTTCAGCAGTGATTCCATTATTTTCCCTATCACTGAGGTCAAACTAACAGATCTGTAGTTTCCTGCCTCTGCCCTGCTCCCACTTTTGTGAAGTGGAATAACATCTGCCCTCTTACAGTCCTCAGGTACCATCCCATCCTCCCATGATTTGTTAAAGAAGGTAGCCAGTGGTGTCACTAGTTCTATCTTTAGTTCTTTTAGAATTCTACCATGAATCCCATTAGGCCCCATTGCTTTGTCCACCATCAGTTTTAAGAGTTCTTTCAGAACTCTTTCTTCTGTGAATGGGCTGGTATCAACCCCCCTATCTAGAGTGTTTCTGTTGTTTGGTTTAGGTACCTCCCCTTCTTCATTTGTGAATACTGAGCAAAATATTTGTTTAGTATCTCTACCTTTTCACAGTCACCCTCTGCCCTCCCCCCTCCTCCCCTTTATTAAGCCTCACTATCCTTCCCTTGGTCTTCCGTCACTCCCTGATGTACTGTGGTCACTTTTTTTATTATTATTATTGTGCTTATCCCAGTGTTTTTCCCCTATTTTTCCAGCCCCGTGCCTCAGCCACATGCATGTGGAGGGACATGTGCCACAGGTTCCATGGTGCTGCCCTTGCATTGCTGCAAACCTGTCTGTGTTACCCTCAGGCCTCCATCTCGGGGCAGTGGAACTATGAGGGGTGATGGAATTGTCCACAGGAGAGAAGAGCTGCCATGCGGCTGCTCAGTTCTCCCCTCCCCAGCTGGCTCCCGGGTGACCTGGCTTTTTTCCCCAACCTGGTCGCTGTGATGCGAGGTAAGGCGCTCCAGGTGCCCTCAGCCCCTCAGCACCACCGGTTGGCCCTACTGAGGTCACTTTTTGAATGTATATAATAGAGTCACACTGTTTAATGTTTACTGTAATAGAATTATACTGTTATGTTTCTGTTGGTAAACAGCATAGATCCATACCAAGATATTTTCTTCCACCTTTCTTTCTTTCTTTCTTTCTTTCTTTCTTTCTTTCTTTCTTTCTTTCTTTCTTTCTTTCTTTCTTTCTTTCTTTCTTTCTTCTTCTTCCTTCCTTCCTTCCTTCCTTCCTTTCTTTCTTTCCATACTCAGCTGGTAACAGTTCATTTCCAGATGTGTCCTTGTTTTCATGGTAGGCATGGCAGGGGAGTGCGAACTTTTAACAACTTCAATATCCCATATCTCAATTCAGGAATACAATGAACTGAAAAGGAAATGAGTATTTTATGTTGCCAGGAAAAAAAAAACATTTTGCTGGAAACAAAACTCCACAGTGACTAACAAATACTGTTGTTTTAAGTACATATGTAGAGCTGGAAGAGATATGGTTATAGAAAAGCTAAAATAAGACCTACTGAATTGGGTGTGGCCCATATTTTTTTCTCTTCTGAAATGGGCATTTGAGAAAGGCAAACTGATTTAAAAACCAGTGAACATAAATATTGTGTCTGCTGAGACATGACTGTAAAACATAAATTATAAAATATCACAGCTACTGAAGTGCTGCCATTACTATGGACTACTGATTTAACCTCTTCAGGGTTGACCTCTTGCCATTAGTCTGGCAATCAATCAAACATTTTATTCACAACTGGGAAATCACAAATGTTTTTGACCTTTCCATATTATAAATTGCTATTGATATACAGAGAAGCCAGATACACACAAAAAAGAAACTAAGACTAAGAAGGTGACATAACAGAAGGACTTCTTATTGTATGGCTTTAACTCAACGTAGGTCATTCTTCTTTGGACTAGCAACCAGTTGAGATATGGTCAACTACATCTGCCTCCTACATTCTGCCCTTATGAGACTTGCCAATGTTTGTTCACCCCATGCTTGATGGCTTTGTCTGGTCAAATATTTTAACCTACCATAGCAGACAAATTCATTGTTAAGTGTAAAAAGAAATCATACATTCCAGTAGACGTGCCAGCAGTATCTCTCAGTTGTGGAACATAACATCTCATATGCAGTTCTTTCTGTCACAGCCAGACAGAGCAATGACTATTTTACTGATATCTTTAACATTTAACGTATAATGACAGCTCTTTGATTATTCAGTTTAACCAATCTGGAGATGTCTGTACTCTTCACTCCTCCTACAACCTTTGAAACTCCAAACTCAACACCTTTTCACTCCTTTGTCCCTGGACCCAGCCAGGCAGGCTGCCTACAGGCTCCCCCACCTCTGGACTAACTTCCCCCCCTTCAGTGGCCCCAATTTTTGAAGCCTTCACTCCCCTTACTAGTTCTTTTGTTCTCTCTCTTACCTCTGCACCTGCTGTCCCAGGTTTGGGGGTGAAACTGGGTCCCCAGAATGACAAAGCAGCCCCCCAGTATTCACTGTCATAAATCTCACCTTAAAATATATGACTTTTTAATAATCCGTGAGATTTTGTCATGATTAAGAAGGGAATATTTTCTTTATAACCAATTTTTTTGTAACATGAAAAAAGGATAATTACATGTTTATTAATTGCAAAATTACAAAGATGGACATTACAAGCATACAAAAGATGCAGCATGCCTTTGAAAGATGTGTCTCTTTTGAAAAAAAGGTAGAAATAAATCTTCAGGTTCTTATAGAAATACGAGGTCCAATGCACATGTACTCATAAGTGAAAAACAGACAGAACAACAGGTAACTGTGGTCATTTTATTAGGGGACATCCCTGATGAGTGTTGGGGAAGGCTACTTGTGAATGGGAACTCATTTATAACAGGCATTTTGAAAGGCACTTGAACTGCATGTGAATTGCATTTTGAAACTGTTCTGCCTGTTTATGCAAATGTAATTAGCACTAATAAAATGAACACAGTTTGATCAGGTACCTGCTGTTCTGTCTGTTTTTCACTTACGAGTGCATGCACTATCTGCAGCTGGCTGCCCCTGTGCACCCACCAACCTGGCACTGAGGTTTGCGGCTCCACCTTTAAGAATCTTATAGAAATACTTTAGCCTCCTTAGTCATTGGGATTTTCTGACATCACAGTACTAGAATGCTTTTGAATTCTTTTTACTATCACTTTAAAAAGCAAAGGGGAACATTTACTTTTTTCATCATAGAACAGACTTATAATTAATCTAGAACATCTTTTTTTTTGCTATTTAGGTTTTTTCCGCTGCCCTAGCCATCACACAGGGGCTATAGCCTGTTGCCACTGATATATCGATATTCCTGTTCAGGCACATTCACTGTCATTGGGATGGCAGGACACTTTTCTTCCCACAGTTTTCCTCCATTGGTGCCTCTCTCCTACCACTGGCATGAGCGATGCCTATCAGCCTTGGCATTGCAGCGTGCCTCTGCAAAAGGAGGCAAGCTCCTTGGCCCAACCACAGGGGTCACTGCATAACAGAACCTGCTGCCAGCACTCCATGGCTGAGGCACCCTGCCCTCCAACAGGTGCTTGCAGTATAGCCTTCCTCCCAATGTGGCAACTGGCATCTTCTCCTGATTTCCAGTCATCTGTGCTGCCACTGGGCCATCAGGCTGGCCAATATAAAAAGGCTTTTACTAAAACATTAAAACACTGTAATAAAATAACCAATTGCCTATCTGATGGAAGGGAACACTTTCGGTTTCATGCAATTTATGTTTTAAGCCCAATGCCTTGCTTGCAAGAGATTTGATGGGCTTTTTGACATTAAAGGGGAACAGTCAGCACAACGTGTTCCACACTCAAGTGTGGGTCTGGTCCCAGTGTACACTTTGTGTACAAAAACCTTTTGGTTTACTTACTGTTTACTATAGTATAATAGATTGTATTAGACAAATTTTGATTAGTTCTAGGCTGACATCTTCTGGTACTACAAATCCCAGAATCCCCTGCAGTTGACATCACAGCAGTAAGCAGCAGTGGAGTTTAAATAGCCTGCAGTACAAATTAGAGCTTTTATAATCTATGATCAGATGTTTTCTGGGTCATCTTTTCTCCAGGGGCTAAGTATAGACCATAGCCGTTAATGTACTGACTGATTATTGCCGCCCTGACGTTGCAGATGGAATCATGTAGTGTGCTTCTGCTGTGACTTTGATTTTTTGCCAGCGGGTGATGTTGCCTTTCCTTGGTTCCCCCTACTGTCCACTGGGGCATGACCTGGAGTTGGTTATAAAATATCTTGGTGGTGCCGGGGGCATGGCAGATTGTCAGAGAGCGGAGGCTGGTATTGGCAGATTGCTGGCGCTGTACTTTACACTGCCAAGTTCTTTGTCACTGTGGCATGGATGAACCAGTACAGACCTCTGTGACTGTACTTAGCTCAGTTAGGACAGTGGGACCAGCAAACAAAAGATCAGGGTTTATATAATCTCTAACATGCACTCCAGGCAATTGAATCTCCCTCTGCTGCTTACTGCTCTGATGTCAGCTACAGGGAATTCTGGGGTTTGTAGTAAAAGAAGATGTCAGCCTAGAACTAAACAAAATTAATCTGATACAATCTACTATTAAATAAGCCAAAAAGATTGATTAGCAGTTTCACACATAAAAGTGCTAATTATGATCTTTTGTTTGCTGGTCCTGCTGTCCTCCCTGGGCTATGTACAATCACAGAGGACTGTACCTGGCTTCTGGAGAAAAACAGACCTGGAAAACATCTGATCAGAGATTATAAAAGATCTAACATGCTCTGCAGGCTGTTGAATCACCCACTGCTGCCTGCTGTTCTAATGTCAGCTGTAGGGGATTCTGGGATTTGTAGTAACAGAAGATGTTAGCCTAGCACTAAGGAAAATTAGTCTGATATAATCTACTATACTACAGTAAACAGTAAGTAAACCAAAAATGTTTTTGCACACGAAGTGCACATTGGGACCAGCCCCATACTCAAGAGTGGAGTCCTATGTGCTGCCTGTTTCCCTTTAAGAGGTCTTGAAATCTTTACATCCCCTTTAGAAAAGATTTTGAAAACCATATTTAAAATAAAACCAATTATCTCATGTCATGCATTTTCCAACGTTGCTAAATATTAGAGATGTGTGCCTTCAATTAGGGCTGAGTGGTTCAGATTTGGTGCAGTCCAAGCCACCCGAACATTTGGTGGTGTGCCTTAAATACAGCAAAACCAAAACAGTGTTTATTTAACAAAGCCACAGTATCTGCACTTCTCATCACCATCTTAAGTATAATCAGAATAAATAGCATTTATCTGGGGAAGGCTTGTTCAAATAAAAAAGCACCATTATTTTAAAGATGGTTATGAGAAGAAGTCAGGTGACTCTCCACTGGGAGAGTGCTCCATAGGACCAGGGCTGCACTGCATATATACCATCACTGGCTGATTTCTGGCAGGCAGAAGGAATTAGAAGCAGCCACTGGTTCACAGAACAAGTTGATCACCAAAATAAGTAAGCAGCATAACTGCAAGAAGAATAGTGCCTTTAAGCACTCTTATTTAATCCAAGTCTTTGCCCTACATTTTCAAATGACATTCAGCTTAAAAGCTGATTCTTTTTTTTTGTTTAAGGAACAAATACCTGGTCAACAATAATAACACTAATGCTTAGCACACCTCAGTAAGTTTTATCCACTTAGCATGTATCAAGAAAGTGAAAAAAATTAAACAACAACAAAAAAAAAACATTCAGAGCAAGTTTAGACCACCTTCAAAGAATATTAATTTTCAAAGATACTTGAACAGGAGCCTGTCTTTCCACATTTTGAAAGGGTGTATGTCATTCTAATTTATTTATTTTTCTTATGTGGCAATCATGGAATGTAAATAATGTGCCATTCGGAAACCCATGCGGAAAGCTGGTTGACAAAAAAACCAAAAACCTGTTAGTTTCAGTGGAGCTGGACTAGCTTCTGTTGCCTTGCGCTCTCTTGTGTTGTACATGTACATAGGCACTTACTTGCCTTGTGTACCCTATTTATTAAATAAAAACAAAATAAATGATTAAACAAAACCTATGAGTAGAGCTCAGAAAATCGAATGCTGATGACATCAACGTGCTCACCCTTATTCCTTCTGAGTTCTGTTTTTTGTTAAGTGGTGTTATAGAGAATTTATACTATGAATGAAACTATCTAATCTGGGGAACTTGTTGATAGTAGAGAAAAGATTACTGAAGAAGAGTTATAACAGTCTCCAAACTGAAAAGTGTTAACTCCATCTGCTCTGATAAAGCAACAAACTATCCCAAAAGGTAAGGGAACTAGAAAATGGTGACATGATTAATTGCTTTTTATTACCAAGGGGTTCAATCTGTCACTTTTAGTGAGAAAAAAAAGCATGCATGCTGCTTGCCATTGTATGCTGCAGTGCTGAAAGTTTATGCCAGAAACCAGAGTGCCAAAATACTGTACAGTAGTACCTTTCAACATAGAAGATAATGTATGGTCTTTGATTAATAACCATGCTGTAAACACTGCGAGAGGTTGCCATGACATCATTATAAACCTCGAGAGGTTTTTAGATATTATGGCAATCTCAGTAAGTGTTTTCAGCATGGTTGTTAACCAAAGGTTATACATTATATTTTGTAGTGTATGGGCTACCAAGACTGTGTAATTGCAGATTGAATTACTTTACAGAACATTGATTGTTGTGAGCATTCCATTTTGTTATACCATTGATATGACATACTCAAGAATGGTTAACAACAAAGCGATGTCATAACAATGGTATAACAAGGTTGTAATCTGCTCGATTTCAGTTAATAAAAAGGGCTCCCCATACATTAAAATATGTTTTATTTAATACAGGTTACTGTGTAGCATACATCTCAAATATATTTGTAACAAATGGGAATATAATAAATGCATTTTATACCGCTGTTGATCTCTAAGTTAAGACTAGATAGATAAGTGCAAAGAGGAAAAAGAATGATTGTGTCTGCTGAGTTGGTGGGTAAAATAACTTGATGGTGTACAGGCCTTGCCCTCCTCCCTCCTCCCTCCTTCCTTCCTTCCTTCCTTCCTTCTGTAACATAGGGTCCCACCCTGCCTTTTACTAAAACGACAGGTGGCATGCTGTTGGCATTTGGCAGCAATACCTGGTGGGGACCTGGGTTCAGGGAAGGATGAGGTTACCTGGCACAAGGGACCTAGGTTTGGCTACTCTGCACAGGGCACCCAAGTAAATCCAACTACAGGAAGCAATAACTGTAATGTCCAGAACCAGAATTGGGATTTTTCAGTGTGGCTTTATTTATTAACTAACTGAACATAAACAAAGCATTGCATGGTCCCCCAAAGGGCTACGTTACTGTATGTGCAGATTAGAGGTTAACACAGCGGTCCATTTGAGGAATGAACACATTACTACAGTTGTCTGGCTTTGGACCCACCAGGCACTCAGCCCGGACTTTGCATGTGCATTGGATACATAGCCCGACTGGCCCGGCTCCCCTGCCGGCCACTCGACTGATGGTCCACTTGAAGAATGAACCCAAACTTTATTTGGAAAGACATCCCATCAAACAAGGAGACTCCCAAACTGTGGCTCCCCACACCACTTAGAGTCTGCGACTCCTAGAGAGATTTGTTTTCGTACTTCCAATTGAACTCCCATCAAACAAGAGTAATTTTACCATCCTGTGGCTCCCCACACCACTTAGAGTCTGCGACTCCTAGAGAGATTTTTAAGTTGCGACCCACGTCTGGGTACCCACTCCATCACTGGCCAAGTGCATGAGGCAATTAGCAAAAACACAGAAGAAATCTGTAGAGGTGGACCTGGTTACTAAAGATGGGGGGTTTTCCCACCTCCAGCTCCCACAGCCCATACCCGGCCATTTCTCTGGACACACAGAAAACTTTAGATTTTAAAATGTAGATTGAACGGTGGATGACCTGAAGCACCCCCTCTACAGTGAACTTTAAATCCATTTAAAACTTCAAACTGTTTGACTGCTCCATTTGTTTGTCCTAGTGAACATAGTCCTCCCAAATAGCAGTCCACATTTATTTCCCAACTGAAGAAAACAATATGTTTGCCCCTTCAAATGGAGCCAAACACTCACCCATTCGTTGCAGGTGCCCCACAGGCGAAGTACTATAACCTTTGCTGTTATACAAGAACAGACTAAATTAAATCAGGCAGCTTCCTTCCATGGTGGGAGAAGAGGATTGCCCTGAACCTGAGAGAACTTTCCTCCCAGAGGAGGGGGGGCACTAGCCGGGGGGAGTGGTCTCCACCACTTTAAAAAAGCAAAACACAGAACACTTCCTTTTCTTAGTGAGAGATCAAACAGCAGACTGATGCTTCCTTCTTTCTTAAGGACAAACGGAAGAACTGACTTTGAATTTCCCAAAGTTCTAAACTCACTCCCTGAGCTGTAGATTCCAAAGTGGCTCATGCAGCTGCGACAGTTCTATAGTGATGTCATCTCTCAAGTCTCAGCTGTGACTGAGGACAGAGTGAGACAGTGTGAAACCCATTTAACTGGAGTTTCACAAGCTGCCTTCCCTGCCTACCACTAGGTCTTACTGGGATTCTAGTAACCCTGGGTAACAAAGGGGTTACACTTCCTTCCTTCCTTCTTTCCTTCCTTCCTTATGTTTGCCTATCTGCTGATTGATGTCTACTTTATTTATTTAGCTTTTGGTTATGGGGTAAGTGCACGAGACAAAAGTTTGCCTATTTTCAGGCATAGCCCAGGAGGATACAGTCAAAACAGTAGAACAATACAGAGGCATAACAGTAAATTACACAATTGAGACTAGTATCAACAGTATATATGCATGGTACAGGAGTAAAATATACAAGAATGTTAGAATATACAATAAAGTGTTGTTGAAAACAGTAACAATTATGTAACTTTAAACACAGGTAAAATACAAAAATAAACAGATGACAAAATTCAGTAACACAGCCTTTCCAGTTTGAATTAGACACTATTTAGACAGTTTGAATTAGTTTGAATTAGACACTATAGAAAAAACAT
Source organism: Neoceratodus forsteri (assembly GCA_016271365.2). NCBI lineage: Eukaryota > Metazoa > Chordata > Ceratodontiformes > Ceratodontidae > Neoceratodus > Neoceratodus forsteri. The sequence continues at coordinate 706,529,577 of CM028130.1, forward strand.
ATACAAAAAACATTGTAACATAGATTTAGTAAATATTACTGAGGGAATTACATCAAAGAAAACTACATCAAGATAATATTGATGGTCCCTAGTTCTGAACATTTGAAACATCAGAAAAATTAACAATATGGCTGATTAAACACCACACCAGATAACGGTGGTTACTGTGCCATAGTCTTCCTAGATTCACAAATGTATGACTATAAGATAGTGGAAGCCCAACTGTCTCTCTAGGCATGGCAATGATTTCTGCCACTTAGCAAACATTTCAATATTCAGTCATTATGAAACTCTCCTATCAAGTTTAGAGAGCGTGTGACAAAGTTAGAGTTTCACTACCCAGTTGATAATGCGTTTTTAAAGCTGCTCTGCCCTCAACTCAAAATGCAAATCCAGTCCCCAGTTAGCACAAGCAAAATATCAAACTATCCATTTTGCTGTGCAATATGTTTTATTCATGAGGCAGTGTTTTTTTTTTTTTTTTGCGTGGGGCAAATGTTTCCTGCCCCCCATGCTTCCCTTGCTACCACACCATGACATCAGTGTTACAGTGGCTGCCCTTTGGCCTCAAGCTAATAGGATGAGCAAGTGGCAGCCTTCATATACATTCCCAGTACCACTCTGTGATAGGCCACAAAGGGATGCATAAATGCTGGATGGCCTACACCATCCCTCCCCAAAAGTTAAAGTACTGTTAGTGGAAAACATTTTCATGATATGGTTTTTTCAGTAATAATGTAGTTCTGCCAAAAACATCAATATATCCATTTGTTTCATTGTATTTCACTCCTGAACTGAAAAAAGGGATTTTGAAGCTTTATAATGTCTCTGCTCTCTGGCAATGCTCACTGGCCCTTATGCTCGAAGCCAGCCTGCTGCATATATGACCAGCTGCTGCGATTGGGGTCCCATATTCACTAAAAGAACGTGCACCCCTTGTGCAACGATCCCCTGTCTGTCTGTGGCTCTGCGCATGTGGATGAACTGGGGGCATAGCCAGGGGAGATGCTACATTCCACTCCATGCACTAAGGTATGGAGTGTCTGAAGAGGGGGTTGTAGAGTATGTCGGCAGGGACTGTTCCATTGCTGCTATGTGCCCGCTCAGTTCTGAGATTATCAACCACAGTGGGATGAGTGATCCCCCTTGCCATCCTCCCCCAGCCCTCTGGACATGCAGGGAGGGCTGGGGGCAGATGTTGAGGCACTTGTCTAGTCTGATATGTTTTGTGGGTCCTGCTGTGTCACACAATCCCCTGCTCCAAATGGATGTCTGCCTGTGTCTACTGATCTGCCCCTGTGCACCAATGCACCTGTGGTGCAGAGCCACAGCTGGGCCGACAGCAATAGTGAATGGCACGTGATGTGTGTCTGTCCTGGGTGCAGGTGAGTATGGGCTGGGAATGGACCTGTCGTGCATACCCAGCCTGCAGTACTGCATAGGACCCACGATGAATAAATTAAACATCCTGTTTTGGTGTTGTACTGTTTACCATCAGAATGCCCAGAGGGGGAAAGCCTGGGAGGCTGTCCGCTACGGTAAGTCCCAGGGAGTGGGCAAAAGTCAGGGGTGGTGGGAGCTGACCCTCCAGAGGTCTGCCATCATGGCACAAAAACAAAAAAAAGAAATGCAGTACTGCACCCTCCAAATGCATCCACAATGTGAATCCAGTATGTAAAGTCAAAAGGTAACCTTAAAGCAGAAGTGTTTGCTAGTAAACATAAGCATATAGTATTTTTCAGCAGTAAGGTCCATCTGACAAAATTATTAAGATGCACATTTTTTTTAATTTTATCTTCTTTCATTTCTAAACTGAGATATAGGATATTGAAGTTGTTATAAGTTCCCACTCCCGTGCCATTCCTGCCGCTAAGAAAAGGAACTAGCTTTGTACAGTGTTGTGCTGTTTACCATCAGATACATGTGGCAGCACCACTGAAATACATCTACACTATAAACCTAGCATGTACATTCAACAGGTGGCCTCAGTGGAGGAGATTTTTAAAAATGGTGTGTAGTGGCCATCTTTAATGATGTGAGTCACTAATTACAGAATTAGCGGTAAAAGACAAAGAACCTCGGTGCACAAACACTGAGGCAAGGGTTACCCTAAAGGGCATTTGGCTGGGAAGCCAAGTTTCAAGAAAATACAAAATCACACATGCCCACACAATGTAAAGCATCATGGGCTGCATATGCAAATCACCACAGAATGTTATGCTGGTCCAACTTTAAGCAGAATTGCATGGTGCCGAAAGGCCTCTCACACAGTTTGCAAAGGGTGCTAACAGAAGACAGAATTAGTGGTAAAAGCTGCTTTAACGAATTATGAGAAAACTAAAAATATACTTTACTTGAATCTTAGGATGTCAGGAATATTTTTTTCCTAAAAAAACTATATGATGATTTTTTTTGCCAACTAGCAAATACTGCTGGTGTAAGGAAAATATATTTTTAAAAATTGCTAGTGGTGGACATCTTTAGCTAATTATAACATTTATAATAATAGTGGTTTTAAAAACATCTGACAGAAAAAAATATATACAGATAATGAATCTAGTTATGTCAGAAATATCCTGCATATATGCTGTCATTTTTGGACAACACTTACTGCTGCTTTAAGCTTCTCCCCTCCTCCATGAGACCTGGTCCCCTGCCATACTCAAAGTGTGATCCATGCATTTGCATGTGAGTCTAACTCTCATGGGTGGCGGCACCGCTGTCATTCACTAGGTCAGTCTCAGGCAAGTGTTTACGGTGTTTTAACATCTCCTGCTCTCATGGTAGACTCAGCTGAGATTTATGCAAGTTGGGGTGGTGCTCTGCTGCATCTTTTCTCAGGAACAGGCCCTTGCAATATCCTGATATTCCATTTCTACATTTGGATTCACCATGTGCATCAGAGGAATTATCTAGGTGGGGAGGGATCAACACTGACTTGGGGATGCCACCTTCATTATATTGCACTAGTGATCACAGAACAAAGAATGTAAAATTAAGTTCAAACTCTGCTCTGTGGTCACGTTCCACCCTGCCCTCTAATGTCAGATTTATTTCTAAAGCTAAGATGAGCTGTGACCACTGAAATACTGTAGCTAAATGGGTACCCAAAAAAATGTAAACTTTTTCTAAAATTTTAAAAAATAGTAAAACACAAGGAAGAACAACAAAATATATCTTGAAAAAAAAGTTTGTAATCAGACCACTGAGCAGCAATTGCAAAGACACTAACAAGTAATGCTCAAATCAATAGGAAATACGTGATTTCTTGTTTGAACCTATTTCCAGGTTCTGGAAGGGGAAGCAGGGTAAGGGGTTGTGCATACTACTGATGGATCCCTTAAGAAGAAACAGAATTACTATGATGAGTAATTTTTTCTTCTAACCTCAGGAATCTATCAGTATGTTCACAAAGTGCAGACTACACAGCAGTACCTTGGGAGGCTAGGTTCAGAACCTACTTAGGGAAAAGGTTCTGCAAGACAACAGTGCCAACGCTGGCACCTCTTCTGGAATGTATGTCCAGGCAGTAAAGTTTTGTGAAGGTGTGTACCATTTTCCAATTAGCTGCTTTGCACATTTCTTGCAGGGGGATAGCTCTTGATGTTGCCACAGAGGCAGAGGTGTCTCTTGTAGAGTGTGGTGTATGGCCTCTGGGGGACAATTTATCACTTTATCATAACAGGATTGTATGTAGGAGACTATCCAATGAGAAATGGTTCTCCTGGATGCTGGTTTGCTTTTCCCTACATAACCATAAGTAACCAAAAGTTGAGTGCTACTGTACCTAACATCCTTGCTGTGGTCCAAGTACAAACCTAATGCATTCTGACATCTAGGCAGTGGAGCATTTGTTCCCCTGTGCTGGATTTTTCAGTAAAGAACAGAGGAAGGGCCATTAACTGATTCAGGTGGAATTTAGATACCACCTTCAGGAGGAAGTTCATGTTTGTCCTCAGAAGTACCTTGTACCTATGGGAAATTATGTAGTTTGGCTCTGTGCAGAGGGCTTGGAGCTCACTCACCCTTCTAGCAGATGCCATGGACACTAGGAATATTGTTTTCCAAGTAAAACACTTCAGTGCAGCAGTGGCCATAGGCTCGAAAGGACCTTCCATCAGTTGAGGAATACACACATTTAGATCCCAGGGAGGGACAGGGTGCCTCACATGAGGGTACATGTGATTAAGGCCTTTAAAAAACCTTCACAATAGGTTACAAGGCCATGGACCTATCTTTGCCAGCTGATGCATAAGCAGGTACTGCTACCAAATGTATGTTCAGGGTTGAGGGCCTCAGGCCCAGTTCCTGGAGGTGGATCAGGTAGTCCAGAACTGTAGGTAGACCTGCCTGCATAGGGGTTATCTGTCTGGGAGCACATCAGAAAGGAAACCTCCTCCATTTTGAAGCATGTGTTTTCCTTTTTGCTGGTTTTCTAGAAACCTTCAACACTTTTGTTACTTCTTCTGATAGATTTAGATCAGAAAATTCTAGCTCTTCAAGAACCATGCTCTGAGGCATACAGTTCTGATGTATGACAGTGTCATACTGCCCTGAGACAATGACAACAGGTTGCATCTCAGTGGCAAATAGATAGTAAGTTTGCTGGAGAGGGACAGGAGCATGGAGTACCAGGTCTGCCTGGCTCAGTCTGGTGTTATGAGGATCATCTTTGCTGACTCCTTCCCTCCTGAGCTTTAAGAGCACTCTCAGTACAGGTGAGAATGGAAGGAAGATGCATAGAAACTTCCATGTCCGGTCCAGGACCAGCGAATCTTTTGGGACTGACCCCATTATTTTGGTCTGCAATAAAAGAGTGGGAGCTGGTTGTTCTCCCAGGAAGCAAAGAGGTCTATTTCTGGGGTACCCTAACATCTGAACACTGATGCCAGCACATGCTGGTTTAAAGTCCACTCATGGATTCCTTGGCGGATTCTGGTTAGAGAGCCTGCCAGGACATTGTCTTTCCCTGGCAGGTGTACTGCAGATAGTTCTACCACCGGGGAATAGGCTAGGTTACAGATCTTCATTGCTTCTGTGCATAGCCTTGAGAATCTTGTTCCTCCCTGTTTGTTTGTTTTGTGTAATACATTGTTGTGTTGTCTGTTTGGACCTGGACAGAATGACCCTGGATCTTGGAGGAAAAGGCTTGCATTGCTAGGACCACTACCATACGATCTAGGAGGTTGATTTTTTCCTGAGTCTCTTGTGTGCTCCAGGTGCCACCTACAGTGAAATCTTCCACGTGGGCACCCCACCCCAGGATGGAGGCATCTATTGTGAGGATAGTTACAGGAGATAGCTGGAGAAAGGGAATTCCCTCTCTGAGGTTGTCTTCCTCCTTCCACCACTCTAGTGCCCTTACCAAAGTTTTTGCGACAGGCACTAGCTTGGATAGAGGATCCCATCTTTAGGACCAGTGATCCCTTAGGTGATACCAGATGTCTCTCATTTGAAATCTGTTCCATGATACCATTGCAGTGAATGAGGCCATGTGTCTTGATAGCTGTAAAAAATCCATTGCATGCTTTGGCTGGCCTACTGTGAAGGATTTTGCAGTTGAAATTAAATTTGCAACCCTTGCTTGTGGAAGAAAAGCCTTCCCTTGCAGGGTATCTAACCCTGTGTCTGTGAAGTCCAATACTTGGCCTTGCTCTGCTTGCAACCTTTGTAGGTTTTTCAGGAAGTCTAGGGCCTCTAAGATACTTTTTACCACCTGTATGTAGGACTTAGCCTCCTGTTGTGTTTTTCCTGAGACAAGCCAGTCGTCCAGGTAGGGAAAAACCAGTACACCTTGCCTTCTCAGCTGTGCTACCACCACAGCTAGGCATTTTGTGAACACCCTTGGGGCTGAGGTGAGGCCGAAGGGAAGGCAGTGAACTGGTATTGGCACCTGAGGTACTTTCTGTGAGTGGGTCTGACTAGTATGTGGATGTATGCATCTTTCAGATCCAGTGACCCCAGCCAGTCTCCCACTTTTAAAGATAGTATTACTGAGCACAGTGTGACCTTCTTGAATCTCTCCTTTTTTATATGTTTGTTCAGATACATCAGGTCTGAAATGGGTTGCCACTTTTCATTTTTATTGTGGGTCAGGAAGTCTCTGGAGAATAGACACTTGCCCCACTGTGTGGTAGGTACTTTACTGCTTGTGACTGCAGTAACCTCTTCACTTCCAGCTATAACAAGATTTTCTCTGTTGGCGTGTGAGGTTTGAAAACTTTTGGATTCTGCAGTTTTGGGAACTTTCTTAACTGCAGTGACAAACCTTGGCCCACTACTTCCAGGATTCACTTGTCTGTGGTGAATTTTGACCATTCTTGGAAGTAGTGAGACAACCTTTCAACCACTGGTAATGGATGGGCCACCTGGGTTAAGCTGTTAGGGGTTTTGTTTCTGCTGGGGCTTAGAGGCTGGTGTTACAGCTACATGCCTAGTGCCTCTCTTGCCCCTGCCCCTATAGTAAACTCTTTGTGATACATACTCATAGGGAACATAGGGCTGTCGAAAGTAATCCATACCTCTACCTGACTTCCCATAAGGCCTGCTGGAAGTGGAGGCCTTTTCTTTCTCAGTATTGCTCTTGTACGTGGTTTTGTACGCCTCCACCTTTTTCAAATAAGCCTCTGTTTTGTCACCAAATAAAGAGTTTGTCTCAGAGGAGCAATCCACAGCTTTTTTCTGAGTGTCCTGGGATAGGGTGATAGTCCTGTGCCAGGCAAGCCTATACTGCATGTGCCAGAACCCTGTGAAACTGGTACTTTGCGGCATCATGTTCTGATCTAGCTGTGTCAGCCATGTCCTGTGCCAAGTCACCAGTTGCCTTTTCACTCAGTGCCATTATGGAGTTCCACAGTGCCTTCTGATACTGAGCCATGTATGCCAGGTAAGCTGCTTGCCTGAGGAGCAGGGAGGCTGATGAATACACCTTTTCGGCCATGCTATCCACTTTCCTTGAGTCTTTTTCAGGAGGATGGGAAGAATAAAGGCACTTTGACCTTGTCACATACCACAGCTTGAACCACCCCCCCATGATCAGGATGGGAGTATAGGTACTCACCCCCCCTGTCTAGTTGATACTTTCTTTCAATTTTCTTGTCAATGGCAGCAGCTGAGGTGCATGCTGATATGTCTAGGTCAGTGAGTTTCCTGAGGGATTCATGGATGGAAAGTAATAAACTCCTTGTGGGAACTAATTCCATCATATCCATGAACTTTACCTCCTCTTCACCCTCTTCAGTCTCATGGGAGGCATGTTGAGGGTGTTCACCATCTGCCTTGAAAAGGAATAATGAGATGTGTAATCCTCTGATGGTATAGGAGGAGAGTCACATTCTTGTTCAGGGGAACCATCTGGCTTCAGAGGTTCCCCTTTCTCCTCAACATCATAGTATGTTTTTTCCTCCTCCACAGGCATTTGGTATTGAACTACAGCCCAGGGGGAGGGGGTGCAGGCATATTAATAAAATTTCCCATAGCCTGGAATGCCTGGAAAAATTGCCATGCCTTTGTTGTGTCTTTTGTTGAGGACATTTGTTTTGAGTCAGCTGTCTCCTTTCCTTTTTCAGGAACAGTGACAGAGACATTCTCTTTTTGTTTTATCTGACATTGTTCCCAGTGGTTGCTCAGAAACTGTTCTGCTTTTACTGAAATGAGGGTTCCCCTTTTGGGCACCCTGATTGCTGAACCATCTTTAGCAGCTTCTTTTCTGCCTCCTTTGACAGGGTCTGCTGCTTACTTTGAGGGGCAGGGCCCTCATTTGAGCCTTTTAAAGACATAGAAGCAGACCGAGAAGCTATGATGTCTTCTCTTTTCTTACCCTTTTGTTTTCTTGGGGCAAAACATTTTACAGAGATCACACTTTATAAAATTGTGGTCAGGACTCAGGCACCTTAGGTAAAGCTTGGGGCAGTCTGCTTTTGTTAGGGATTGAAACACAAACACAGTAGTACAAGTTTTAAAGCCTATAGGTCCAGTCTTCATTTTAGGTCTTCCCATCATGCAAAACACTGAAGACCTGAGAAAGTCATTAACAATTCCAATTTAGGAAAAAACAAAAACAAAGATAATTATAAGCAAGCACAAATATGATAAAAATAAGACTTCAATGCCTGGGTCAACAATGAATCCTCGCATTTTGGACATGACCTCCTCCAGTTGATGACATGTATGGGCCTAGCACAAGCAGTTGCCTCTGTGACCCACCATCATGGCCACACCTTGGACCTGGTATTCTTGCTGGGCCTTGAGGTCACTGACCTCAGGATTGATTGGGTCATTTGGTCCAATCATTGTACGGTGGAGTTCTTGTTTGGCCTCCCCCCAATGATCCCTCCCCTGTTGAGATATTCAGCTATCGCCCTTTAAGTGGATTGTCCCCAGAGGCACTTTTGGCAGTAGTTGTGTTTTCTGGTGTGAGTGCTGCATGTGTGATTGACTCAGGTGAGGCAGTGGTGACCTATAATTGGGCTGTTTCCAAGGCATTCAAAGCCATTACACTGGTCGGTATATGACCCAGGTCTTCTCACTTAAGACCCCCAGGGTTTGGTGGGGCTCTCAAGGAGATGAAGACCAAGACCAAGGGTTGGAAGTTGGAGCATTGCTGGCATAGGACACGGTCCATGGAGGATAAACTGGCTTTGAAAAATGATTATAATGATTATCAAAGGACATCCAACCATAAGAAGGCATAGTTCTTGTCCAGGAAGATTGCTGCAGGGAAGAACAGACCAGCTCAGCTCTTTTGGACTGTGGACAGACTACTTCATCCAATCTGCCTGCAGCTGAAAAGGGCCTTTTCAATCGTACTTTGTGAAGAGTTTGCTCTGTTCTTGTCTGACAGGGTGTCCTTTGTCTGGGCCAGGATCTCACCAGTGGGGCAAGATCAGCCCCACAGTGGGAGTCCTGGTTGGAATGGGGGCACTCCTACTGTTTGGGGGGAGTTCCAGCCAGTGGAGGTGGTTGAGGTCATTGGGGGTGATTTTGAAGCTGCGGACCGTCTATTCTGAGCTGTACCCTGGCCCAACTCATCTCCTAGTGGGATGTGCTGTGGGAATCGGTCCAGTGTTCACAGAGATAATCCAGTGCTTGATCTCAGAGGGGTCCTTCCCTGATACCTTGAAGGAGGCATTGTAGAGGCCCTTTCTGAAGAAATCATCTCTGGACCCAGACATCCCTGTGAATTATAGACCTATTTCTAACCTCCCATTCTTAGGGAAAGTTGTTGAGAAAGTGCTGACTCTGCAGTTTGAGGCACGTCTCATGGCCTTTGACATCTAGGGAGCCATTCCAGTCCAGAATTAGGCCAAGGCATAGCATGGAAGCGGCACTGGTTCGGGTGCAAAATAATCTCCTCAGGGCTAGAGATAGAAGGGAATGGTTAGTTCTCATTCTCCTTGATCTCTCATCAGCATTTTACACCGTGGACCACATCATGCTTTTGGATTGCCTTGGAGAGTATTGTGGACTCACCGGAACTGTCATCCACTGGTTTGAGTCCTTTTTCTCAGGCAGGAGGCAACGGGTGGTGATGGGGAATTTCTCCTCCTCCCCAATGACCCTGTCATGTGGAGTTCCTCAAGGCTTGATCCTATTGCCAATGCTGTTTGCGGTGTATATGTTCCCCCTGGGGAGGCTCATTAGACATTGCAGTCTGGGTTTTCACTGCTATGCAGATGATACCCAGCTGTATATGTCATTTGCCCCTGGAAAATATGGTGCAGTTGAAGTGCTGATTAAGTGCCTTGCTGAAATCTAGGACTGATGTCCTCTAACTGGCTGAGGCTGAACCCTAACAAGATGGAGTTCCTGGTGATTGAGACTGGTCGCAGGCGTGATTAGGGTGCCTCTAGGGTGGAAACAGAACTTGTCCCGGGATCTACCCCGCTGATGACATCCTCCAGGGTGAAAAATCTGGGCATTGTCCTTGAAGACAGACTGACACTTGATGCTCAGGTGTCGCCTGTTGTCCAAAGTGGTTTTCATCACTTAAGGAACATCTCCCGGATCACACCCCTGATTCCGCCTGAGGACCAGCTCTCACTGATGAACACTTTTATGATATCCAGGGTGGACTACTGTAATGCTCTATACTTCAGGGTCAGTGGAGGGAACCTTCGCCGACTGCAGCTGGTGCAGAACGCAGTGGCCAGGTTGCTGGTGGGCCTGCCAAGGTCTTGCCATGTGACTTTGGTCCGGCGGAATCTGCACTGCCTGCCTGTCAGGTGGAGGATTCTCTTCAAGGTGGGTTAACTCACTTATAAGGCCCCATATAGCTCAGGCCCTGGATACCTGTCAGACATTCTTATACCTGCCATCCCAGTATGCTCCCTTCGAGCCTCCACCGAGAGCATCCTTGCGGTTCCGAGGACCAGGATGAAAATCTCAGTTGTCTGATCATTGAGGTGGCTGGCCCGGTCCTCTGGAACTTGCTTCTGAAATTTTTGAGGGAGGCCCCACCGGTAGAGGTATTTAAGAGGGGCCTGAAGACCTATCTTTTTAAAAAAGCTTATCCTGAATATTTATGCTGATTTTATTAATGACTTATTGATGTATTAATTTATTGTGTAATTTATATGTTCTTATGTTGTCTGTCTAACTGTGCTTGAGTATCTGTAAGGCACCCAGAGCCTCCTGGACTGGGTGCCATACAAATAAAAATGTACTTACTTACTTTTCAGCATAGTTCATGGTTCAGCTCCTTTACAAAATGAATGGCTAATATTTTTTTTTTTACCTCAGAATGAAGTTTTTCCCCTGAGGTAAGTAAAGTGAAGAAAAAAAGTCTTGGTTCATGAACTGAGCATTAGTAGAACCAAAAACTGCTAAAAGTGGTTATAAACAGAAATTTCTTTTTATGGGAAAAAAACACCGGCTGCCAGATATTCAAAACTTTGTGCCTGGCGCAAAACAATTTCATGTTCAGTGCCCGGGGTTTATGCCACTGTCCCGGATTCAAAGGGTGTGTAGTACATGCTAAATCCATTTGTGCATGCAGAGAAGATATATGCAGAGTGTAAAGCTGGGGGTGGGACCATGCAAACTGGTGCAGTGTGATATTCATCATATTAGTGCTGCACAATAGGGTTAGCACAGGCCAATTATTGTTTTGGAAGCGAAAAAGGCCAACTTAAACTGTGGCAAACCCCAGAGGTGGGCAGAGATACTGCAGACCATAGTGCAAGATGGCACTCGGAGGAGCATACATAATGCACATGCTGTAGTTGGCCGTACAGAAGGAGAAGAGGGCTGATGCCCAGCCTGGGCCTATACATAGGCTGTGGAGGCACTATACTGCACACAGATTACCGTCCATGAGTCACATTTGAAGTTCTTAGTGACAGTCTGCTCGTGGGCTGGTACAGGCTGAACAAGCCTGTCCTCAGGCAACTGTGTGATGCTGTATGATCAGCTGTGGACAGACACCCCGTGCGGCCATATGTTGTCCGTTGAGCTGAAGATGATGGCTGCAATGTATTTCCTGGCCACTGGAACATTCCAGACACTGGTGGGGGACACCACCTGTGTCTCACAGTTGGCTACCTCGCATCAGCTGTGCCACTTTCTAGATGCAGTAGTGGACCATGCTGGTGAGTTTATCCTATTTCCCCAGCACATCAGCAGAATGAACAGCAACCATGCAGCAATTCCATCAAGTTGCACACCTACCATCTGCACTCAGTGCTATTAACTATTCCCATGTTACCATATGGACACCCACTGGTGATTGAGTGGATTGAGTGGAGGCCTATCTCAATAGGAAGGGGTACCACTCCATCAATTGCCATGTGGTGTGTGATGCAACAGGGCGACTCATCAGTTTCCTGGCATGGCGCCTTGGCAGTGCCCACAATGCCTTCATATGGCACAATTCAATCTTGTGCCAGAGATTTGAAAGTTGGGACATCTCTAATGGCTACCTCTCAGTGAGCATACCCCAAAGGACACCCTGAAGCACCATATAAGACATGATGGGGTAGAATCCTGTATGGACAATAGGTCCAGGTGTGCTAGGGTCTATGGGCAGTCTTATGGGATGGGGCACTGGTTGTAATCTATCATCATTGTTCATGTGCCTGTGCTGCCATGTGACATTAACCTGTGCCCTTTACTTTCACATGGGTCAGTGCCTATCTTCTGTGCTCCTGACTCCTCTCTCTTGTCTCCAGCCTGCATCCATTGCAGAGGACAGGTACAGTGTGGCACAAACCACCACATGCAACATCATTGAGCATGTATTTGGAATGCTCAAGATGTGGTTCTGTTGCCTTGACCATTCCAGTGGTTCTCTACAGTATACCTGTCAGAAGGCATGTGCCATATTCCTTGCCTGTTGTATATTACACAACATGGCACTCAACCTTGGGATATGCATGCTGGCCACAGAGGAACAACCTGCATCAACTATGGAGTCAGAGGACCAGGGGATGCCATAGCAGCATGATGGGCATGATCCCAGAATGGCTGGCAGTGCTCAGGAGTACAGAGCCTGAATCATAAGAGACATCTGAAGACATGGCAGGTGAGTACAGACAACACAAGAGACTGTAATATGGTTAAGCGATGTACCATCAATGTTCAGCAACAGTGTAAACAATGCAGTATACTAGGCAGTGGGGTAATATGACAGGAGATACACACATGCAGTGCTACCAGGTTGGGGGGAAAATAAGGAATATAAACACAAGTCCTTGTTAGCAGTGGTCCCACAGAAGTGTCAATGGAGATACTTCCAGACACGGGGGAAAGGGTGTATATGGCATGATAGGCCCACCATGCATGGGAACAGCACATGAGTTACACAGACACAGGCCATGTTGGGGGGGAGCAGGAATGTACACAGGGATACCAACCAGCCAGGCATTGTGGGGACTGTATGATGGGCTATCCATGCTATGGTTAGGACCACCTGTGCTACATTGCAGGGGTAGCTGGCAGTGTTGCAGGGGTACAATGGGGGAAGGTGGAGAACTCTGTTGGCAGGGGGTGGCTATGCGCAATCTACATCTGTCCCCTACCACCACCTCGGGCACGGACAGTATGTCTGTGCAGTCCCCTGTATGGTGAGGGGGGACCTCAGCCATGGTATAGGGGATACATGTGAGGATTGTGTAATCTACCCTCAGTCATGGGCCTGTAGGGTACTGCCCCCATGGAGGGGCAGGTCATGACACGGTGTGCAAGGCATCCTCAGTGACCTGGAAGTCTGGGGTATACTGGCATTCTCATCCCAGTACTGCTTGGCATCAGCATACATCATGGTATCTGTTGTGGGGTGGCACTACTCCCACTGGACAAGCAGGAGCTATGGCTAGCCTTCACAGTGCCTGCCACCATGGCCGCAGTCTCACACACAGCAGCACACAGGTCATGTAGGACTGCCATGTACTCTGCGTGTTGTGTCTCCACCTGCTGCCTGGCACGCTTTATGTCCCCGTGCAGCATTTGGTATAGGCATGTCAGCACATGCTGTGCAGTACTCTGTGCCTCAACAGTGGACCGCAGCAGCTGCTGATTCTTGGCTGTGTCCACTGTTGCTGGGGACTGTCCATTGGGACAGGGTTAGACTGCACCCACAGCCATTGTGTGGGCTGGGGCTGCACTGCAGTAGGTGCAGCCATGGTAGGTGCTGCTGGTTGGCTGTGGTCGGCCTACTGCAATGCGCATGAGGTGGCAGGGCCATGATTATGCCGAAGATGTATCATGAGGAGTGCAGTAGTGGCTGATCCTACATTATTGTCTGAATGAGGTAGGGTGATGGCCCTGATGTGAGTGGGGTCCTGCAGTGGCACAGTGGTGGTTGTGCCAGATACAGTTGTGGGCTGTACCCCTGTGACTGCAGGGCTACATGAGGACACTGTTTGGACCCCCAGTGGTATGAGGGATGGCAGGGTGGGGAGCCTCGCCCAGTCTGACATGGGCCATGCCTATTCCATGCTCTCAATGTACAGTAGGTTTCATCATCATCCTCTTCCACATCCTCTTCACTGTTGTCCCCTGGATGGTGCAGATGGGTGGGTGGTGGGACTACACATGCCAAGATGGTCATGTGGCACCCTCCTCTGTGTCAGATCCCATGTGTTGTGCTGTAGGGAGATGAGGGGAGATAAATAGTCCCAAAGGGCAACCCTAGGAGGTGTACAACAAGAGCAGTCCAGCCCCTAGTCTTATTGTCTGTTGAGCTTCACTGATCTTAACCAACTAGGAGAGAGACCAATCACAGAGGGAAGGCAGACTATGACAGGAGCAGAAGCAGGGATTCCTTGATAGCCCCTCTACCTGGGAGAATACCCTTTGGAGTGCACAATCCAGGCTCCTTTCTCCACTGAGATGACTTCTTTCCTCACCCACTCTGCTCAGACCCAGCCAGCGGCTGCTTTCTCAGCATAAGGGGCAGTTGGAACACTTACCCAGAATTCCTGGCTGCTGTATGTAAATCAGCATTTGTACTGCTGTACCCACTACATTTTGCTTCCATTTTTAGAAGCAGCAGATAGAAGCTGAAAGGGAGCTAGAATTTACTTTTAAAAGCACCTAATTTTGGAGAGGGAAGCTAGCAGCTAAAAGAGAGCTAGCATTTGCTTTTAAAAGTACCTCATTTTGGAGAAAAAAAGCTAGCAACTAAAAGGGAGCTAGCATTTGCTTTTAAGATTACCTCATTTTGGAGAGGAAGAGGGGAACATCTTCTCTTCTTTTTGTGTGTGACTGTTTCTGGTAGCAGCTGGTCGATCCCACCCACCCTGCCCTCAACCCCACCCACCCCAGCTCCATATTTCTTTATAGGCAGGACCTGTGACATCACTCCTCCTGAACACTTCCTGGTGACAGAGAAGGTCAACTTCTGTCATTATAGCATAAAAGAAAATAGAAAAAAACCAAAACAAACAATAAGCAAATAGTTCAGAGAGGCTGCTTTTGAAAGGAACAGCACCAATCTCACAAAATCTCATCATCATACAGGAAATACCTCACCAGAATGTTCAACTTTGGGATACTACACTGTGATGTCTGCAGAGTACTAGGTTTGCTGGCAAAGGCACCTAGCTTCACCTGAGCTCTTTTCTTCTAAGTTTGCTTGTAAGGACAGAGCAAGGAACAACATTATCAGAGCAAGGAAAAAGATTAAGGCTTCTTTTGGCTAGGCAGATTTACTGTGTGTTACTATTTTCTTTTGTGCTTACATGTTTTGTTACTGTGTTTTGCTTACATTTTACTGCTTTATTGTTCTCTGATTCAAATTGCTGTTGCAGGGTATACTTTTTGCTGCATTATTATAGGGTGTGCCTACAGGTTTGTTACTGTTTTGTGCTTGCAGATTACTGCTGTAATCTTCTCTGATTCAAACTGTTGTTTTGCAAGGTATATCTACTGTTAAAATGTTCTACAGGTTGTGCTTATAGGTTTTGTTACTTTTTTACTGCTTTATTTTTTTCTGTAGCAAAGTGTTTTTTTCAATGTATATCTTCTGTGAAGTTGTTACAGGAGGTGCTTACAGATTTTACAGTTTTACCTATCATTAAACTAAGCTTTCAGGGCTAAGTACAGAAGCACATATGAGAAACAGACTGAGGGATAGTGATTGCATTTGTTCTTGGTTGATTGTTTCTGCTCTTACTTTCTTGTTTCTTTCATCCGTGGTTCTTCTTTTTTGGCAGAGGGTAGTTGGTCCAGGAGGTTGGCAGGTGGTTAGGAGGGGCTAATCGGGTGCCCCATCACTCAGTGCTCACCAACGTATCATCTCTACAAACCATATAAAAACTATAAACAGGTATCTGCCTCTATCTCCAAAATCAAACAAAGGGGCAGAGGACACTGCAGAACAGGACACTGCAGCACAGGAGCTAGCACTACAGAACTCATAAAAAACAGGGACCAAAACAAAAAAAAGCAAAAATGAAATCCAAAACACATCTGGTCATAGAAGACTCCATGATTCGGGGAGTTGATACAAACCTCTGGCCGGGGGTAATAGTCAGATGTCTCCCAGGTACATCAGTGTGGAGAGACACTGACCGCATTGCTAAAATCATGCAGGAAGCAGGAGAAAACATCAGTGTCCTGGTACACACAGGGACTAATAATCTCACCAGCTGGTCAGTTGTGCAGACCAAGGAACACCTGACCAGGCTGGGAGACAAACTGTTATCCATTTTGTCCGGCATCTCCTTCTCTGAGATCCTGCTGGTCTGGGAAAGGGGGGAAGATGGACGGAAGGTCAGAGAAGGGGAGATAGGGGAGCTAAACATATGGCTCAAGGGCTGGTACCAGGAAAAAGGACACATTTGTAGGAAACTGGCAACAGTTTTGGAAGCGAAAGTTCTTTAAATTCGATGGACTGCATCTGACTAAGGAGGGAATCAGTGCATTGGGGAAGAAGTTTGATGTCTTTGCAGAATATTTAAACTAGCAAATGGGGAGAGGGGTGCAGCACCCGATACATCAAATGGGAAGAACACCCTCCCCCCCCAGCTAGTGATCAAACAGGAGTGTAGCATGTTTGTAGTTCATTTGCATCA
Source organism: Neoceratodus forsteri (assembly GCA_016271365.2). Lineage (NCBI taxonomy): Eukaryota > Metazoa > Chordata > Ceratodontiformes > Ceratodontidae > Neoceratodus > Neoceratodus forsteri. The sequence continues at coordinate 706,546,091 of CM028130.1, forward strand.
CCAGGTAAGGAAAAAGGTCTGGCTCCCCATACGACCCACAGGGGAAACATCGGACCTCACCCAACAATTAACGCACCAAAATCTGGCCAATGGAAAATCATGTACACAGATGCCTGCAGTCTGGGAAACAAGATCCCAGATGACAGAGGCTAAACTGGACTCAGTAGCCATTATCGAGAAATGGTTCACCAGTAGCCACACTTGGGAGTGACTTCATTACCCGGCTATGTACTGTTCAGAAGAGACCGAGGTGCAAAGGGGGGGGGGTGGAGTGGCCCTTTATGTCAATGAAAATATCAAAGCTACAGAAATTCAGAATACACATAAGGAGCCAGATGAACTGTGGGTCACCCTGGAAACAGGAAATGGGACAGCCATATGAAGTGGGGTTGTCTACAGGCCTCCAGACCAGGGGGAGGACATAGACACATTACTGTTAGATGATACACAAAACATGACAGCTAAAGGGGAGGTTCTGCTAATGGGAGACTTCAACATGCCAGATACAGATTGGGCAATACCAGCAGGAACTTCCTCCAGAACTAGACACATAGTAGATTCCCTGCAGGGGGAGGGCCTCAAACATATGGTACAACAACCTACAAGAGACAGGGCTTTCCTGGATCTAGTACTGACTAATAGGGAAAGGATCACAGATCTCCAGGTAGAAGGTCACCTGGGAGCCAGTGACCATCATATGGTATGATTCAATTTGGCCACTAGAACAAAATCATCCTATTCCAAGGCAAAAATATGGGACTTCAGAGGAGTTGACTTTGATAAGATGACCAACAGAGTTAAGCTAGCCCTGACAAAGAAGAAATACAGGTGAGGGGTACAGGCAAAGTGGGCAAGCATTAAGGATGCAATACTTGAGACAACATCCCATTGTGTTAGGGAGAAGTTGCAAACATCCCATTGTGTTAGGGAGAAGAGCAAAAGAAGGAGGAAACCACTTTGGTTCTCAAAAACAGTAGCAGAAAAGATCAGAGCCAAAAATTTGGCCTTCAGGAAATATAAGGGAACGCAGCAGGACGAAGATAGGGAGGCATACCAAACTTCCCTAAGGGAAGCAGGGAAGGCAGTAAGGCAGGCAAAGGCCCCAACCGAGGAAACATTAGCATGAACAGTAAAAGAAGGGGACAAGACTTTCTATAGATACATTAGTGAAAGGAGAAACTACAGACCAGCCAGTCTTACTTCAGTAGTGGGCAAGATTATGGAGGCACTCCTTGAGGAAAAGATAGTGCAATACCCGGAATCCATAGGAGCGCAGGATCCAAAAACAGCATGGGTTTACAAGAGGAAGGTCCTGTCAAACTAATCTCATTGATTTCTTTGACTGGGTAACCACAGTGGTGGACCAAGTGGGTGCAGTTGATGTTGCCTATGGCACATTCATAAGGTAGAATAAATGGGTAGATTGGATGGGCCTTGCGGTCCTTATCTGCCATCAACTTCTATGTTTCTCCCAGCAGCACCTGTGGAGGACAGGTCATTGCCCAGTATGCATGAAGATACATAACCTGCAGGCTCAGCTGGTAGCAGCCTGGAATGAAATTTAAAGGTTTTGGCAACATTTGATTTGGAGCAAGCCATCGCCACTACCTCAAAGATCCATAGAACCAGGAGGCTGGAAAGTGTGAAAAGAGGACGTGGGAAACCAGCAAAGAAAAGCACAGACAATACAACTCGAGATATAGAAACATAAACATAGAGTTGACTGCAGATAAGGATCACAAGGCCCATTCGGTCTGCCCATTTTTTCTACCTTCTGAATGTGCCATAGGCTTTTACTCTGTCAATTGCCTATCTATTCATACTCATCTGTATTGCTCCCTTATGCCCATCCCATGCCTGTTTGAAGCCCTGCACTGTATTCATATCCACCACTTCCTGAGGTAGGCTGTTCCATGCATCCACCACCCTTTCTGTGAAAAAGAACTTCCGCACATTACTTCTTAATCTGCCTCCCTCTAATCTCATGCTGTGTCCTCTTGTCCTGCTATTTTTCTTATATTGAAACATGTTAGACTCTTTCACCTTGTTAATGCCCTTAAGATGTTTGAATGTTTCCATCATATCACCTCTCTCCCTCCTTTGCTGTAGGGTATACATATTGAGCTCCAGTAGTCTGTCCTCATATGTTTTCTGATGCAGTCCCTGCACCATTTTGGTTGCCCTTCTCTGGACTGCCTCCATTTTGTTAATGTTCTTGTGCAGGTGTGGCCTCCAGTACTGCATGCAGTACTCCAGATGGGGCCTAACCAGTGTCTTGTAAAGAGGGATTATTACCTCCCTCTTACGACTTGTGATAACCCTACTAATACAATCAACAACCCCCTAGCCTTACCTACTGCTTTAGTGGTCTGCTTGGATGATTTCAGGTCATCTGTGATGACGATGCCCAAGTCTCTTTCTTCCCTTGTGATTGCCAGCAACTCCCCTCCCAACCTATAGATGGCTTCAGGGTTTCTCTTCCCTATGTGCATGATCTTGCACTTCTTTGCGTTAAACCCCAGTTGCCACTCTTCTGACCATTTTGCCAGTTTATTCAGATCTCTTCTCATTCTTTCCACCCCATCTGGATCATCTACTCTGTTGCAGATCTTGGTGTCATCTACAAACAGACAAACATTACCCTCCAGTCCATCTGCAATGTCACTGATGAAGATATTGAAGAGGACTGGCCTCAGAACTGATCCCTGAGGTATCCCACTTGTGAATTGCATCTCTTCTGACTGTATACCGTTTACCACCACTCTCTGTTTTCTGCCTGCCAACCAGTTTGCCACCCAGTTGACCAACTTCTGACCCACCCCGAGCCTACCCAGCTTATTAATCAATCTTCTATGTGGAACAGTATCGAAAGCTTTGCTGAAGTCAAGGTACGCAACATTAACTGCACCCCTTGGTCCACTACTCTGGTTACCCAGTCAAGGAAATCTATGAGATTAGTTTGATAGGTCCTTCCTGTTGTAAACCCATGCTGTCTTGAATCCTGTGCTTCTAAGGATTCCAGGTGTTGCACTATCCTTTCCTTAAGAAGTGCCTACATAATCTTGCCCACTACTGAGGTAAGACTGACTGGTCTGTTTTTCCTTGCCTCCTCCCTGCTACCACTCTTGTGGAGAGGGATCACATGAGCCCTTCTCCAGTCTTCTGGGTCCTCTCCTGTGCTCAGAGACTCACAAAAAAGTTCTGATAATGGCTCTGCTAGTTCCACCGTTAGCTCCTTTAGTGCCCTGGGCTGTATGCCATCCAGTCCCATTACCTTGTCCACCCTGAACTTAGCGAGCTCTTGTAGGACCCTTTCTTTTGTGAAGGGATTTGAGCACACCTCCCTCCCCCCTGTGTCCATGGTGCTGAGCTATGGGCCCTGCCCTACCTTCTCCTCAGTAAATACTGAGCAGAAGTATCTATTTAAGATAGATGCTTTTCCTTGGTCCTCCTCCACACACTCTCCCTTATCCCCTTTGATCTTAGCAATACCCCCTTTGGACTTTCTCTTTTCACTAATGTATCTATAGAAAGTCTTGTCCCCTTCTTTTACTGTTGGCAGACTAGGTGGGCCAAGTGGATCTTATCTGCTGTCAAAGTCTATGTTTTTATGTTTCTATGTGTTCATGCTAGTGTATCCTCAGTTTGGGCCTTTGCCTGCCTTACTGCCTTCCCTGCTTCCCTTAGGGAGACACCCCAATTAGGACAACAAATCACTTTGAGCTACTAGCAGAAGGAAATCAGTCAGCTCCACTTGGGGGAGGTGCTAGTCCCATCAAGGAGGTGAAGACTGCAGCAACCTCAGTAACCTCAGCAACCAGCAGCAGACCTCAGCAGGACAGTCAAGGAACCATCAAGGGGCCAAAAGCGCTGCAACCTCTACAACCAGCAGCGGATGTCAGCAGGCCAATCAAGATACCAAGAAGGTCCTGGTAGTCGGCAACTCCATGATCAGAGGAATGGAATCTTGGATGCACAAGTACTCACAGAAGATGGTGACAGTCAGATGCCTTCCTGGTACCTCAGCAACAAAAGACTATCAGTGCATTGGGAAAATTGCGGATAGGGAGAAAGGAGACATGCGAATACTGGTACACATTGGAACAAATGATCTGGCTGACCGGATGGTAAAGCATGCAAAACTGAGTGTGGAGAAACTGGGAGACAGGCTTTCAACAACTGCCACCACAGTTGCCTTCTCGGAAGTCTTGCCTGTATGGGGTAAAGATGGCAGCATAGAAAGAATCAGACTGGAGGAAATAGAAAAAATCAACAACAGGTGGTGCCAGACAAGAGGCTTCCATTTTATTGGATCCTGTGTGAATTTCTGGGATAGATCATTCTTCAGACAAGACGGATTTCACCTCACACAAGAGGGAACAAGAGCACTGGCCCAGAAGATGGAAGTATACTTGGACCATTTAAGCTAATTGGAGAGGGGGGCAAAGGCATGGAAAGAGGTAGTGTGCCTTGACAAACACTCTCCCAACAGGAAAAATGAGAGCAAATGTAAGTGCACCAATCACATTACGACAAAGAAAGCCTGTAACAAAGGGCCAGCATCAGAAAAACGACACAAGGAACAACCAGCAGGAAAAAGGGAAACAAAATTGCCTGACAAGAATCATGATGCTAGCTCATGCCGAGGCATCTGCCTCAATGCTAGGAGCCTCGGCAACAAGATCAGTGACCTCCAGGCTCTAGTGGCAGACACAAAGGTTGATCTGGTAGCTATCACCGAAAGCTGGGCCATGGACAACAATGAATGGGATCTGGCCATCCCAGGCTTCACACTGTTTAGAAGGGACAGACAGGTGGGGGGGCGGGGGTGTGTCCTCTATGTGAGGGAGGACATTGAAGAAATGGAGGATGAAAACACCAAGGCTATAGGTGGGGGCTTGGAGTCACTCTGGGTCCACTTAACCACTAATGCAGGAAAGAAATTGCACATGAGTGTGATATACAAACCCCCAGGACAGGGAGAGGAGAAAGATAAACAATTAGCTGAGGAGTTACAAAAGATGGCTGATAAAGGTGACATAGTGGTGGTTGGGGACTTTAACCTGCTAGATGTGGACTGGAATGTCCCAGCAGCCAAGAGCTCCAGAAGTCAAGATTTACTGGACACATTCCAGGACTGCCTGCTGTCTCAACTAGTGAAGGACCCGACCGGGGGGATACCATCTTGGATCTGATCCTCACAAACTCTGAAGAAATTAGATCTGTGAGGGTGGAAGAACCCCTGGCAAATAATGATCACAATATAGTCTGGTTTCAAATAACCATTGGTGCTACTAAAACCACCTCAAGCAGAGAGGTTCTGTGCTTTCACAAGGCTGATTTTGGTAGATTGAGACAGATAATGAGGGATAAGTTAACAAACATCAGAGACAAGAGACAAGCCAGACGTGGAGGAAATACGGAAAGATATTAGGGATACCATTCTAGAGGCAACAAGACTCTGCATCAGGACTACAACAAAGAAAAATAGGTTTAAAAGATTACTGGGGTTCTCTGCTCCTGTAAGAGAAGCAATCAGGCCCAAACAGAATGCAAACAAATGGTTCAGGCAACATAAAGGGGACAGGGAGTGGGAGGATTACACTCAGAAAAGTAAGGAGGCCAGGAAAATAGTGAGGGAGGCCAAGGCAGCAAAAGAGCTGCAAATTGCTCTTGGAGTCAAATTAGGGGAGAAAACCTTTTTCTGCTATATCAGTGAAAAAAAGGAAGAAGGGGGGAGGAACTGTAAGGTTAAAAGTGGGGGGATGAGGCTCTGGAGGACAGCAGACAAAAAGCAGAGGCCCTAAATGAATACTTTTGCTCGGTATTCATGAGGGAGAATCAGGGACCACTGCCAGACAGTGGTATCAGAGCCGAAACCAGAGGGGTTCAGAGAATGTGCACCCAGAAGTTCACCACAGACAGGGTCGGAAAGGGCCTTTCAGACATCAGACCCAACAAGGCCCCTGTTCCTGATGGTTTACACCCTAGAGTGCTCAGAAAGCTTGCAGAAGAGCTGGCAGCACCACTCGCACACCTATTCAACAGGACACTCGAGTCAGGGGTAGTTCCAAGCGACTGGAGGGTGGCTGTCATGGTGCTACTGCAAAAGAGTGGAGACAGGGAAGATACAGGCAACAATAGGCCAGTCAGACTCACATCAGTAGTGGGTAAACTTATGGAGGCCCTTATCAAGCAAGTTCTAGTGGAATACCTCGAAGTAAATCACCTACAGAACTACAAACAACATGGGTCTGTGATGGGTAGATCATGTCAAATTAACCTCATTACGTTCTTTGATGAAGTGACCAAGGAGTTGGACAGGGGTCATGCAGTGAACTTGCTTTACTTTGACTTCAGTAAGGCATTTGACACAGTCCTGCACAGACACCTCTTAAAAAAGCTAGAAGACCTTGGGGTAGCAGAACAGATAGTAAAGTGGATACGGAGTTGACTGAAGGACAGAAAACAAAGGGTGGTAGTAAATGGGGTGAAATCTAATGAGAGGCAAGTCACTAGTGGGGTGCCTCAGGGGGCGGTCATGGGGCTGGTCCTCTTCAATGTATTCATTAGTGACATCAGAGAGGGCATAAATGGCAACATCGCCCTGTTTGTGGATGACACGAAACTCAGTGGGCGAGTGGATAGTATGGAGGGAGTCAGACAACTGCAGGAGGACCTTAAGAAGTTGAAAAGGTGGTCACAAATATGGCAATTAAACTTCAATGCTAAGAAGTGTAAGGTGATGCACCTGGGTAGGGCCAACCCCAAGGAAGAATACTGAATAAACGGAGTCCAGATGAGCGCCTTTGCTGAGGAACATGATCTGGGAGTCATCATTAGGGATGACCTCAAGCAGCAAAGTCAGTGCAATAAGGCTTACAGCAGGGCATTCAGGGTGTTAGGATGCATTGGCAGGGGGATAAACAGCAGGGACAGGGAGGTGATGCTACCATTTTACTGGTCATTAGTGAGGCCTCATATGGAATACTGTGTACAGTTCTGGAGGCCTCACCTAAGAAAGGACATTAATAGATTGGAAGTGGTCCAGAGAAGGGCAACAAAAATGATACATGACTTTCAGGAAATAATCTATGAAGAGAGTCTTGGGGCTCTGAAATTGTACTCACTAGAGACTAGGAGGGAGACGAAGGATATTATTGAGACCTTCAAGTTCCATAAAGGCATCTTCAAGGTGCCAGAAGTGCACCTTTTTACCAGGAATGTCAGTTCTACTACAAGAGGGCACGAGTGGAAATTGAAGGGTGGAGTGCTCAAGAGGGACATTAGAAAGTATTGCTTCTCAGAGAGGATGGTGGAACCTTGGAATAGATTACCTCCCGAGGTGGTGGCTGCAAAATCAGTATCAAACTTTAAGCACGGGTGGGACAAGGCTTGGGAACAAACACATGGCACTGGCAAGGGCTAGGCTGGGTGTCTAGGAGGACAGAACAGCGGTGCACAATAAGGCCCGGGATACCTCACTTGGGCAGACTCAATGGACCACAGGTTTCCATCTGTCATCATCTTCTATGTTTCTATGTTTCTATTATGGATGGAGTAGTGTGCAGGTCGAGGCAGCATGTGGTGCCCGGCAAATGATGCCATGTCATCCACACTTTGTGTGCAGTGCATCGCCTATACCCTGCAGGTACTGGCACACCCCTACACTGGGAACATACACACTGTCACTGGTCCATCACTGGTGTACTCACACCTCCACACATGTGTACATACACCCAGCACCAGTGAGTGCACATCCCACCACCAGTGGACACTCACCCAGCACCAGTAGGCACACACCCCAACACCAGGAAACATACTCAACACCAGTGGACACCCTCCCAGCAGCAGCGGGCACACACACCCTCCCCAGGGAGCACATATTCCCAGCATGGGAGAGCACACTGGCACCATCGCTTGGGGCATGGTCATGGACATGTACACAGATGGCTATGCACTGGGTGACAGGGAAACAGTAGTGTGGCCTACGCCTAATGTGCTACCCAGCATCAGTGTATGCATGCACCCATACCTACAGACAGCCCGACATATACACATGGCCTATGGAATGTCGCACTGACAGTAACTCACATGACTAGGCAGGTCCGCCTTGAATTTCATAGCTGCCACCCAGCAGTCCTGTCACCTCCATGGGTCATAGAATGGATGCAATGTCCTCCTCTGCAGGATCCAGGGTATGAGCAGCCACCGATGCCTTTGGGCCCCGCCTATGGCATGCAGCTCCCTGTGCTGCATTCCCATGACCACCGTTGTGCACCTCTTCAGGTCCCTGAATTCTTTTCTCACCACTTCCACAGGCTTGTTTCATTCACTGATGGCACTGACTTTCTCTGTGATCTTGTCCCAGGCCTGTACCAGAGCATCCATGCTCTTGCACCAGGACATGACCTTCTCCCTGGCCTTGTAGGCATGTGCCAGAGTATGCAACTCCTCTGTGGTGAAGCGGGAAGCCTGAAGCCTATTGGTATCCTCCATGGTACCTGTTGGATAGGGGAGTGCAACACAGGTGACCAGGGAGTACACATAGTGACACTCAGCTAAACAGGACAGTGGTGTATCCCCGCAACCCCCAACCATGTAGGCGAATCAGCAATGCCTGCCCACCCACAGCCCTAGGCTGACCAACACCGGACTGTCCAAACATGCACCCAGCCATTGTGATGGACACAGATAGGTGGGGTGGACAAGGCAAGGGCCCACAGAACCCTGGGCCACTGCCATGGATGCATGTCTGTGAGGGACTGACCCTGCCAGCAGTGGATGCTCCTCCCAGACACATCAACTCCTCCACCACTAGATGTGGGTGCCATTGGTCACCACCGTCATATAGACATGGTACTACTGCACACAACATACATGAAGGGGTTATATTGTGCAGGGGCCATAGGACCTACCTCCATGCACATCTGACAGGCCCACCACTGCCATCATCCAGCCCCACCTAGCAATATTGCTGACTACCACCACCTCCACTGCACATGCTTCAGCTAGAAATCAGGATGTGATGGATCCCCCACTTATGCTGTACCTGTTTAGCAGGGCCCTAAGCTGTACAGGGTGGCCTGTATACTACAGCTATGTACATGGACAATGTGTCCATGGTGTTACAGTGGGTACATAGGAACACTGACTACAATGTCCTCCAGGTTCAGGAGACACAGTGACAGTGCTCCTATGTACCTGTGGCATGTTCCCTCTGGCTCCATAGTAGCAGAGATCCCATGTTTCTCTGTAGCGTACATCATGGCCTATGGCAGCATGCAGCCTCTGTTGTTCCTTTCTTATATCCAGACTCGACTACTGTAATGATCTGTACCTCAGGGTCAGTGGAGGGAACCTCCGCCAGCTGCACCTTGTGCAGAATGCAGTGGCAAGGCTGCTGACAGGACAGGTCCTGTCATGTGACCTCGGTCCTGCAGGGTCTGCACTGGCTGACAGTAAGGTGGTGGGTTCTCTTCAAGGTGGGCTTGCTCACCTATAAGGCCCTATATGGATTGGGCCCTGGCTAGCTGTCAGACTTGCTTACTCCTGCAATCCTGGCTCACTGCCTTTGTTCCTCCACCCAGGGCCTCCTGGCAGTTCCGGGGGCCAGGTTGAAAACTTTGGGTGATTGCTCATTCGAGGTGGCCAGCCCGGTCCTCTGGAACTCACTGCCAAGACCTTTGAGGGAGGCCCCTATGGTGGAGGCGTCTAGGAGGGGCCTAAAGACTCATCTTTTTAGCCTAGCCTTTCCTGTAAATGCTTTTTAATTTATACCAAATATTTTAAATAATTTTACTTGTCGCTGATTGTTTTATAATATGGTTGTTTTACTACTCTGTTAAACTGTTCTGCTGTACAGCACCCTGAGCCCTTGGGATTGGGCACGTAATCAAATAAAATATTACTTACTTACTTACATATTATAAAGCAGTGTAACTACTGCACCTCCACCAATCAGAGGACAGCATTACTGTACCTCTTATTCCCTGTACAGTTGCTGCCTCATGCTCTTCTGAACAGCTGAGTCCTGGCGCAGTAACTCGCTTATCACTGTGTTCCTGTCAGAATTGCTGTGGCAAAAATCAGCTGTCAGAGGAATCACGATTGAAAATAATTCTGCGTATTGAAGCAGAAAAGTTACCGAGGAACTGCCATTGCAGTATTTGAAATGAGCAGTCCTTCAGCCACACTAGTGATTGGGAAGTGTAAGCAAATAGAAATTGAGTATATCTGACCATAAAACTTCCTGAGGAACTCGAACAGCACTTCTTAAAACGAGCAGTCCTTCAAGCACAGAAGACATGTGGAAATTGCAGTTAGGCACATAAGTGAGAGTGTTAGTCATTCTATCAAATAAACAGTTTTAGCTAGAAAATGGCAGTCAGTTTAACTTCTGTGCCTAAAGGACTGCTCGCGGTGTCCCTGGGTTTACTGCTGGGGTGGGCAGGGTTCTGTCCCACTGGGACATGGCACATTGGGCAGATATTACCAGTTTCAATGATGTGCCAGGCCTTGAAGGGCTACAAGGCACAGGGTGACACTGTTCAGGGGTGTGCAGATAGGCACCACTCTTGTTCAACTACTTTTTTTGTAAATTCTTTTTATTGGTATATCAAAGAAAGCATTACAATCTACAGTAACAATTGAGTAATGGGTACGATACACAGCAAAACTCCATATGTCTTCCTGTCCATGTGTTCCACTTATAGAACTGTTAATTGGCCAACAACCATCTCAGCACCTTAGCAGTCATCTCTTTCACCCCTCATCCCCATTCCAGACCCTTGAGTCCTTCCCTTAAAAGGGAACGTGCCCCTACTGATTGCTTCAGACAGCAGGCTCCAATGTTTGGCAAACCTTTCCCTATCTTCATTAGCAGAATACTGTATTTTCTCTAGGGTCAAACACTGCTTCATATTGTTTACCCACTGTTGCACTGATGGAGCACTAGGAGAGAGCCACAATTAGGCTATGATCTTTTTAGCATTTATTAAGGCCAATGACCAAAGGAGGTCATATCTGCAGGTCTGCACCGAGCTTGGATCCACCCCCAGTAGTAGCTCCAGGGGAGAATTGGAAAGTGGGTGCCCCAGCACTTCGCTCATTATCCTGTGTATCTCATGCCAGTGAGGGGCTACCTTGGGACAAGCCAGTGCCATGTGTAGGAATTCTGCATTTCCCCCCATACATCTGGGGCAATGGCTGGGGGTTTCTGGGCTCATGGCATGGAGCCTATTGGGGGTCAGATATGTCCCATATAAAAAATTCAGATGGATCTGCCTCAGCCTATTGCTCCTTGAGGATGAATTAAGTTGTCTGATGGCTAAATTCCACATTGAGCGGTTTACTGTGATGTTCAGATCGGCACGAGGAAATCCATTGTCCCCCCATACTCCCTTACATTTTCACAGCCTCCTGCTGTGACATATGGGTCTTCTGCAGGAGCACCACCTTCAGTTTGGCCCTCTTTACTTCTGCTAACACTTGCTTCTGCTTGACCACTGATTTCAAGCCATGAACATTCCAAGTGGCTACATTTACTGGACTACCCATGATCATCTATAGGATGTATTTCTTTGACCAGCAGGACTCCTTTCTTATAGTAAAATCGACATTCTAGAGCATACAAATGTGAATCTAAGTTAAGCATACCCATTTTGTATAACCTGATAACTTTTCCCCCTAAACTTGTCTTCCTCTCCCAATTCCTCACAAACTCTGAGTTTACTATAACTATAGTACACCCAGCAAACATTGCCAACTGGGCACAACTATTTCCCCCTGCCACTCTCCACCCTTCCCTTCCCCATGACTGGGCTCCCCAGTGCCCTGTCAGCTTCCCCATTCAAACAGATGGCGAGTACTGTGTTTGGGATGGGCATCCAAGTAATGAACAACCATCTAGGGCACATGAATGTGCCCAACCCACAGACCGAATTTATGTCCAATGTGTTGTTACTCCTATTGACAACAGTAACATGACTCCCATGAGACTAGTTACCATTTACCTGTGCTCCAACGCCCCTGCGCAAAGGATCGAGTACCGGGTGCTTGGCCAACCTGCTCTTGTTAAATAGCCCTCAGTCTTTCAACTTTGCTTGTTGTGGGTGTTTATCAAGGCAACTTTCACCCTGCAGAGAAGAAACAGAGCACAACACAAAGTACCATGGCGATAAAAAGAGCAGTGGAGATCCCCCAACCCCACATCCCACCCAACCCCACCATTGATCCCATATGGCATGCAGGTCCGAAGGGGCAGTGGAGCAACAAACCAGGGGCCCACAACATATACAGAAGTGATATTCCTTGTTCAACTACTTGAGCTGGCTCTATGGGTGTTGGCGACCCCAGGCAGGGAGAGGAGTATGTACCCCTTACATCCCTGGCCCGACAGTGTGCTGACCTGTCTGCCATCCATCCACAATATGCTGCATGTGTCTGTGGTTGGTGATGGGTGTCTCTATGTGGGCTGCCATGCTGGATGCATCACCTCAGGGACTGTGTTGGGACACACTCACAATTCACATGGGGCAGTGGGCCAATAGTGCCACTGCGCTGTGTCATGTTCTATGTAGTCTACTGTGGTGCATCTACATGCCACCGGCATGCTGCCCTGTGTCTGTCTATCATGCCATGCCATGGCCCACACCATGTGGATGTAAACACCATATGCAACTGGACAGTTGCCACGAGGGATGGTGACAGTACATACAGCCTCAGGTGTGCCCCCCCTCACAGTTGGTCAGGCTCATACTTCCCTCAGGCTGGGACTGTGTATGTTGACTGTCGGCAGGTGGCCCGCACTGTGTGTGTGCCTGTGCCTCATTCTAGCTGCAACCCATGGAGGCACCTGGATGTCTGTGTTCTGCATACCAGGGCTGGCCTGTGCACTGGATGCTTCGTCAGTGGCTCTGGGTGTGTGGGTACCCCTCCTTACCACTCAGGATATGACACGCCTGTGCACACTTTTGAACACCTGGCTCCAGGTATAGCAGTTCCCTAAAGGTGGGAACTGTGCTGACTAGCTGCTGTCTGGTTCTTGTGAACCAATCAGGAACCTGAGAAACTGCTAAATGTAACAAAATTATATAACTGTACTATATAAATGTACACCCTAACTAATGCAGAGTATCGTGAAATAACTAAAATAATAAACGTTATGAAATAAAATAACTGTAGACAAGCCAGAAGAGTTGAGCTGTACTTTGGGGCGACAGCTCTCTTCAGCGGAGAAATAAATCTAATGTTAGGAGACAGGGCAGAGTGTGGCCACAAAGCAGAGTTTTAACTTAGTTCTAATTCAATGTTCCATAATAAGCATAAATTCCAGGTGGGGTTAGAATGACATTTTCCTTGGGGGAGGGGGGAGGAACAAACACTGCTACATTAACCATCTGTAAACCAGGGAACTGTACCCAGCTAATGGTGTGCTTTTTTTAACTTATTTTTATTATTTTATGGATGTAACAATACATTGTACACATACAGTAGGCAGTTACTGTACATGGACTAGTTTGTGTCAAAGAAACTATCAAAACAGAATAGCTGGGCTCCTATTGCATAATTGGTGGTGAGAAATGCTTCTTTGAGGTTGATTAAAGATGAGCTAATAACCACCAAGGTGGATGGCAATCTTCTGGCTTAAGTAGCAATATTTTTGTTAAAATACAATTTGACTCATCATTTTGGAAGCCACTGTACTAGCCAAACAGTGTTTGCACATGCACAGTGTGGTTTGTGCAAGTGCACACTGAACAGCCCATAATGGAAACCTCACTGTGGCCGCACATAGTGGTGTACATTGCAGTGTAGAGACACCCCTGGGACACATGTAAATGAGATGTTATCTCATTACTATGTGCACACTGGGACAGTGAAAGCTTTTTGGATGTGCTTATAGCCTACTGTAGCAGTGCTAATTAACATGAACAAAAAGCACCTCTAATTATAGTGGACAGTTTAAATATAGTGCAATGCACCTAGCAATTTCACTCAATCTGGTGGAGGGGGTTTTGCACTCAGTTGGCCCCCATCCTACATTCAGTGCTGTCCCTGGCATCTAGTGGTTCCCATTCCTCACCAGATCCCCAGCAGCTATATACAGTAGATTCCCTGGTGTTCAGAGGTCCCCCTCCCTCACCCAATTACTGAGAGCTATTTACAATACTTTACCTGGTGCTTGGTTGTCCTCCTCCCTAATCTGATCCCCAACAGATATGTACAGTGCTTTCCCTGGTGTCCAGTGGTCCTCTCTCCCTCCCTCACCTGACCATCGATGGCTGTTTACAATACTTCACCTTGTGTCCCACTGTCCCCCTTACCTCACCGCAGTTGTCCCTTCCTCACCAGATCCCCAACAGCTATTTACAATACTTTTCTTGATGTATTTGGTGCTCTCACCTGATCCCTGATGGCTATGTACTAAATTTTCCCTGCTGTCCAGCTGTCCAACTGATCCTTAAGGCAATGGCTGTTTATAATACCTTCACTGGTGCCCAGTGGTCCCTCTCCAATCCCAGTAGCCCCCTGCCCACCCCTATATCCCCCTCTAGATGCCAGCCAGCATTTATCCTCCACTCATCTCCCTGGCCGGCTGCCATCTGTCCCACACATTTCCAGTATGGCTATACAGTGCTATATAGTGATACAGTACTTGCAGTCTGACCAGTAGCTAAATCTGTACAAAGCACTACTGTGCATGGGTGTGGACTTTTTTAATTCTTTGGTAACTGGATAAAGGCCCACTAGGCACAATGCCTGATTTCAGGGATGACTCAAGAGCACTGGGGAGGTTAAATGACTTGCTCAGCATCACACAGTGTGCAAGTGGAGGTTGTGGAAATGAAACCCAGGTGTTCTAGATGTACTGTACCAAGTTTATTCACAGTTCGTTACTCTAACCTCTAGGCTATACTGCCAACTTAGTCAGATTTCAACGATGTTTCTTCACGTACCACTTACTCTATCATAGTACAAACTTTTCTCCCCAAACTTGGGTGAAAGCTTCTGGACCAGTTCCCTACCAGCTGCATTAGGGATGGCTAGTACCCCCAAGCCTACAACTGGTGTTCGGCACTTGCTTATCAAACACCATGTGTTATGCCCATTCTGTGACCCTGGCTGTCTACTCTTCAAAGATCATCAGGGGTCTTGCCTGCAGTTTGTGCCTTCAAGGCTCTGTGCTTAGAAGAGAATATTTTAGAACATTTACTGCACAGACAAACTGTGCTTTGTGCATGTTCAACTGTGCCACTCTTGGCACATTGGGCTACTTTTCATTGGGATGGAACTTTCCCTGTCACTAGACTCATGCTGTGAAAATGCTGCTATATGAGTTTATATACCATGACTTATTGATTTCAGCAAAAGAATAATTAGGGACACTAACCACAACTGTAGACTAAGTAAGCAATAAGACACAACGGCATGGTGGTTGTCATGGGTTAATGCACGCCCAAGTGCATTGTTAGGCACAAGGAGCTTGCACCGAGTGCCTTCAGCACCTTGAAGAGCATTAACTCATGACAAAAACCATCCCAGAGTGTCATATTGCAGTTATAAAATAGGCCCCAAGCCAAAAAATATTTAATTAAGAAAAAAAACTTAATAATTAGAAAAAACAAAAGAGAAAAATAACAGTTGTCCTGTTTGAAAGAAAAATAGTTCCTACTTTAGCTTACTGTGTTTTTCTGTTTTTCCATGTGCCACTATGGGGAGCTGTTTTGATTGTAAGCTTTTTTTTTATTTTACGTTTTTTTCCTAGTAATGCTTCATGTTCCAATTTTATTTCTTTTCCATTTTACTTGTAGAGACAGAGTGAAAGCTTTTTGTTGCCAACTGCTCTAAGAGCAGGAGCTGTGCCGTGGGTCGCTACTAAGGAGGGGGGAGAGAGATTGAGTGAGCCATATGCAGAGGTTTCTTTGTTAATTTAATTATGCTTTATTTGATTTTTTTGGAAAAGACAGAGTTTTTTTGTGGCCAGCTGTAGTAAGGAATGAAGGAGTCAGAGTCGTGTAGCCAGCTGCCGGAAAGTGCTCAAGGAGTGAAAGGGATCAGGAGGAATATGAGCTGACAGCAAAGAGAGTCACCAGGGTGGTGAGAGCAGCTAAGACAAAAAGGGAGCAGTCCTTGGCCAGTGGGATCCAGAGGGGGGACAAGGGGTTCTTTAGATACATAGGGGAAAAAAGGAAAGTAAGGGGGCAGATCAGCAAGATAAGGCTAGGGGATGGTTGGGCACAGGAGGCAGGGGAACAGGTAGAAGTCCTAAATGAGTACTTTGCCTCAGTTTTTACCAGGGGCGATGGAGAGGCTATGTCTTGTGAGGGGAGTGGAGGTGAACCGGAGCAAGGGGTGGGACCGGTAGAGACCAGGGGCCCTGATGGGTCTGGGGAAAGGGAGTGGCCACCACAGACAGGTGGGGGCCCAGCAGTGCAGGGTGAAAAGGAGGAGGATGTGGAGGCTGAAATCCCAGTAGAGAGAGTAAGGGAAGCCCTCAGGTCCCTTCGGATGGAGAAAGCACCTGGGCCAGATGAGATACATCCCAGCGTGCTGAGGGAACTGGCAGATGTCCTGGCAGTCCCTCTAGTGGAGATTTTCAACATCTCTCTGAGGACTGGGTGGGTACCCCAAGACTGGAGGGTAGCCCATGTCATGCCGATCCACAAGGGTGGATCAAGACAGGAGGTGGGAAATTACAGGCCAGTTAGCCTGACATCAGTGGTCAGCAAAGTGATGGAGGGTATTGTGTCATGGGTGTAAGCTGGAAGGGTGCAGGCTCAGAGGGGAGAGGAGGAGATGTTATTTCACTGAAAGGGTGATGGAGTCATGGAATGCACTGCCCAGGGAGCTGGTAGAGGCGGAGACTGTGGACAGGTTTTAGAGGGGATGGGACAGGTACAGGGGGACGGTAAATCTGACCAGGCCCAATACAGGTAGAACATCTGGAACTGGGGACAGTATATCCCAAGGGGGAGAGGGGACACCAAAATCGGCCCTCAGTGTGGGTGCTGAAAATCGAGCAGACTCGAGAGAGACCATTAGGCCTATTCTGCTGGCATTTTAGTATGTTAGTATAAAGGAGAGAGACAGCGTGAGGGAGCCGTTGGCACTCACACATTTCTTGCATGCTGCTGCAGAAACCTTTCCTCATAGAAGTCAAAAGAAAGAGTTTCTTTCGAGTTCTATGCCTGTCCTCATAAGCAGAAAAGACACTGGGCTAGATTTTCAATGGGTGATGCAGGGCTTGTGTCACACCTGTGTTGAACCTATTTCTTTGGCACAGCTGTGTCAAACAGCTTTGCTGCAGCTGCACCTGATTTTATATTCTTGGACCCAGTTTCAACACTTTCCTCACTTAATGGCAGCTTGTGCCAAATATTTGGCACATACCCCATAAAAATGGTTCACTGAATGCTGTATGTTACACTGGGGGCAGCTAGTCTAACTTGTGGCATTTGGTACATGGGAAGGAAAATCCCAATCGCCGGCCAGGAGACTACAGCAAGCCTTGTATGCATGTGATCAGTGCACCAGGGCCTGTGGCAATCTTGGGGCTTTGAAATCCAGAGGACTGAGAGGCCAGCTAGCAGCAGGAGTAACTAACTTGTTCTGCAGCACAGTTTGCCATCAGTGCTGCAAGCAAGTATGCCAGTCAACATCAGCAGCAGTGCCAAGAGAGAGACATCCACCACTGCATGGCAGAAAAAGTTACAACACTCCTCGATTCCTGTACAGAAAGAAGAAAAAAACTTTGACCAGGAGGGGAGGGGAGGTGGAATAATAGTTCATGAAATCTTTTATAAATGTTTGTCTGACAGTTGTATGGAGTAGGGTGATAGGGTCTCAGAAGCATTAGGGGTGGGAAGGGGTCTGAACAGTGCAAGGGGTAGGCAGAAGCGTCACACAGTACTGGACCAAGTGAACATGGAGACCAACAGCTCAGATGCCTAGTGGAAGGAAGGATCAGAAAAACAAAAAGACAGAAGGTGAGAGACACATTTTCAGAGTAAATATGTTTGTGGTGATGGCTGGAGGTTGGGAGGTTAAAACATGTAAAATTAGTTTTCTCATTTATGCTAGGTTTGGGTATTTGACAGTTTTTACAATACAAAAATGTCTGTCCAGCAGGCTCATAGCCAGGACATCGACACAGACAGGGCAGACTGCAAGACTAGGGGGCAGTTGTGCTTGCCTTCATGTACTTAGTGAAAAACACAGTGTCAAGGTATAAGACTTTTATCTCCGTTGTAAATTACAAACTTAGGGCCCTATTCATGAAGGTGTGGAGTGGGTACGTGCCGCGTAACTGGGGCGTGTAACCCACCCCACACCTGCCCGTGGCCACTGCATCACATCCACGGTATTCACAATGCAGTTCCACCACTGGAGAGCAGGGTGGGGGCCAAGGCAGCACTCTGCACAATTCACAAAACCATGGAGTGCTGTGCACAGCTGCTGGTGGTTGTACCAATCTGGGGGCCAACCATAAACCCCGGGTAGCCGGTTATGTGCTCCCTGGAAAAGCTGCTGCCAGCCATTGCAGACATGGCAGGGAGCTTCGGCCTCCCCAGTAGGGACACCCCTGCTGTTGAGACACATTGGAAGGACTAGGGGAGGTTGACTGGTGATCACACCCTCTGACATTGTGCCCAGCACTCTGCACACTGGGACCATCATGGCACCCCTTGGGCACAAGTGATCCACTGCGGGACCTGGTCCAGGCAGCTGATTGGCTGTACCTGGGGCCACCACTCCACACCTGCCGCCCCAATGTGAGAGCTGCATGCTGGGGGCAGGGCCACTAGAGGAGCTGGACGGGGACGGTGTTGTAAATCTGCGTCCCCAGTGGCTCTCCCATGGGTGCAGAGCTGCAGAGGGGATACATGCCTTGTGCTTGTACCCTCTCCCACACTCATGAATAGGCCCCTTAGATCTTGACATGAAAGTGCTGTGTAACATAAAGACTGTTCATGAAACAAAAGTTGAAGTCTTCTTGGATAATCATAGGTATCATAGGTATTTACAAGCCAAAAGATAGTATACTACCCTATAAGGCTTGCCAAACATAATTAAATTAAAAATTTTCTATTACCAAAGTGATCAATCCCATTCTTAAATTCCGTCATAGTAATACTATCTACCAGTTCTATTGGCAAGGTATTCCAAACCCCACAACTCTGCAACTATACCATTGTTTTCGAAAATTGTGCTCCCATGCATGCTGATATAGTTGTTTGGCATGTTTCCTAGTACTAGTTCTTCCAAGGTTTCTTATGAGCCCCATTTCTCTCATTAAATCTACATCATTCATGTATTTATATAAAAACACAAATCTCCCTTAGTCTACGATAAGATAATGAATAAAGGTTTAGACTGAGTAATCGTTCATAGTAATTTTTGTTTTTAATCCTTTTATATTCCTAGTCAGTTTTCTGAACCCCTTCTATTGATAAAATATCTGCCTTATTTTGGGGAGACCAAACCTGAGCACAATATTCAAGGTGGGGTCTCACCAACGCACTATAAAGTGGATCAATACCATTCTATCCTCTACTTACAATATGTTTGAGAATGCAATTAAGGTTATGGATTGCTTTCCTAATTTGGTTCCTACAGTGTAATCTAAATTTCATATCATTAGTAACTGTAATACCCAGATCCCTTTCCTCTGTTGCTTCTCCCAAGGTGTTATCATCTAAAATATATAATTCTCTTATTATTCCTACCAAAGTGCATTACCTTACATTTGTTTTTGTTTAATTCTAACTGATTTAGAAATGTCCATTTATAAATTAAATCCAAGGCTTGCTGCAGGGTAGCTTTGTGTTGAACATCATTAACCACTAATCTCAATCTACAATCATCTGCAAATTTATACATCCAAATGTTGTTATTACTCATTGTTAATGAAGCGATGTATATGTTAAATAGACAAGGACCCAAAACTGAGCCCTGGGGAACCCCACTAGTCACAGGAGCCCAATCAGAATATTCTCCATTAATAACCACTCTCTGCCTTCTTTCCTGAATCCAATTTGAAACCCATTTACATATATTACTAGGCAAATTAATGGCTTCCAAGACTGACAGTAAGCCATTGTGAGGTAGTTTATCAAAAGCCTTGCTGAAATCAAGAAAACCACATCCACGAATTTCCTACATCCATTTCTCGATTCACGTTGTAGAAAGACAATAAATTTGTCTGACATGATCTATTTTTGGTGAATCCATGTTGTTTATGGTCAATTATATCTTATTTCTCCTGATGTTCTATTATAATTTCCTTAATTAATTGCTCCATCATCTTACCCAGTACTGAAGTTAGGCTGATTGGTCTAAAGTTTTCAGGCAAAGTTCTAGACCCTTTTTTTAGGATAGGAACAACATTAGCCAGTTTCCAATCCCTAGGGACCAGTCCCGTATCCATAGATACTTGGAAAAGATAGGTTATAGGTTGAGTCAATTCCACTGCCATCTCCTTCAGTATCCTTGGGTGCATTCCATCTGGTCCTGGGGATTTATTGACATCAAGGCTAACCAATTGTTTATATATGGTATTGGGATTAAATATAATTAACCCTGGTACTGATGTCTGAATTCTTCCACAAAGGCATCCAGGTTGAGATCTGAAGTAAGATCACTTTCATATGACAAGAGAATGCGGTTTCTCTTTTTTTCATGGGTTATGCTCATCCTTTGGTATGATAAAATTAGTTTCAGACAAGAATAGGAATTCTCACAAGCTGCAGTTCGATGCTCCAAAAAACAAGACTGCTATAGACATTTCAAAAATACATGGGAAAGCCTCCTTTAATTCCTTGGCAGCACCTAGAACTTCTTCAGATTCTTAGCAATTTTTCTTATCCATCAGTGGTTTAAATATAGTAATTTCAGCTTTCACCTTCTCAATATCTAATCTGAGTAAGTAAATCAAAGGATGCAGTGATTCCATTTTCAAGAAGTCTGGAGAGCTGGAGGAACAGTTTGCTGACAAACTTTTGTATAACTTGGAGTTCTCAGAAAATCTCCTTTGCAATTCACCATTGGTTTCATCAATCTATTCATGATAAATCTGGGCCCACTGATGCTCATTTACACTTTGGAATCCTGGTACATGCTTAGTGACGACAGAATCTTGAAATTTATGGGGCAACCCTTTGGCTCTTTTTGTGGCACGATGTAATGTCGATGCTTCATCACATGCATCTTTCAGAACAGGGTGCTTGGATGAAATCTTCAAACTTTTCTCTCTTTTGTTAAAGTTCTTCCCAGGAAACAATAATCAATTCAACTCCTTTAGCAAGGTGCATTGCTTCCTTTTGAAGGTAATAGTTCACAGGAGCAAAAACTTTCAAAATCATTCTCATATCTTCAGTCAAGAACAAGAACAAGAATTTGAATGATTCTGTAACTTCCAACAGCCATCTTGCCTCAACGGACTGATTGCCATATCCATTCATGAATTTTGACCAAATACTCCGACTCTCTTCAAGATTACGGAGGATTATTTCCAAGGTTTTCAGGTGACCAGTCCATCTTGTTTCTGTGAGTCTTTGCAGGTGCTAACCTTTGTAGAGCACACTCATATCATGCCTGTGAAAAAAATAGTAGAGAGAGTTACAATTTGGGAACATATCTGCCACTACTGAGTTCTTCTCACATGCATGAGTAACCACCAGATGTAACTGGTGATTCAAGCAGTGTGTATAAGGTATTTCCTTATTTAGTTTCTCTTGTAAAAGCTTTTCTACACCTCCTTTGCACCTGGACATAACTTTGGCACCATCAAAGCAAGAACATAAAGTATTTTGAGGGTCAAGACTCAATTCTTGGAGATGTTTCAAAATTTGTTGTGCAATGTCTTCAGCAGTGAGGCCATGCAATTGGGCTACTCCAGTAAGTCTCTGCTTGGCTTTGCCATCAACAAAGTAATGTAAAAAAGTGTACACACTTTTTACATTCATAGCATCCCTTATAGTGTCACATTTCAGGCAGAAGAACTTGTCATCACCATTTTTCTGAATATCTTCAACAATATCCCTCAAAACCATCTTCTTCAAAATATCAATTATTTCATTCAGAATTTCAGCAGAAGTGTACTTTGCATTTTCTGGAATGGTTTTTAGAGCATCCTTGAATTTTGGATCTTGTCCTGCAGTAAACTTAATTAGGCTGATGGAAATTCCTGATGAATTATTCAACGTAAGATCTAAGTCATTGAAGTTTATGATATCTTGATCTCCTCTCAGAGGCAACTCATTTATCACAACAAACTGGATGACTTTTGTCAAGGTTTTTTTGTAGTAGCTGTTTCTTTTGATTGTTGAAGATGACACCAAAGCAGCAACTGTGACACCTGAAAAAGGAAGTTAGGATGTATATAATAAGTATTATCATCAAATTCATAATTCAGCTGAGGAGAAGAAATGATCAGGCATCCATATTTTAAAATCAGAAAAAATACAGTTGTCAGGGGCAGTAGTTTACAGGTTTCTACTTCATTTCAATGTACACATAACAAGGGAGACACACATCTTCTCCCTGTCTCAAATCGGGATGCTAGGCATTAATGGGTTGAAAGTTGATAGGTGGTAAAGAGTAGAGTTTAGGATAGGTCAAGGATGTAGAAAACAGAATGATATGAAAGCATAAATGTGAAATGTAGAAATAGCAAAACATTACCTGTAGCCTCTCCTTTCCTTGCTGCAGTCCAATCAGCCATTGCATTCAAGTGGACTAAGCTGGTTTCATGTTTGATGAAACATTTGCCTCGAGAAAGTGCATTTTTCCAATTGCAAAATTCAGAGTTGATGAAAACCATATCAGCTCCCATTCCACCAGTATTGCCGGGTGGGGGGAATATATTTTACAAGCAAAACAAAAGGCCTTATTGGCCTTAACAGAGTACTCCAGCTATGACTGGTTCACATACCACTTTTCACTAAAACAACACAGCACACCTCCAATGTTTGTTTTGGGAAAATTAATTTTCGGTTGAGCTAGTCCGTGAGTTCCAAGATCTGATGGTATCAATGAATCATTCATGTTTGTAACCTCACTATGTTCTGTATTATCTTCTGAAGTAGATGGTGAGCTTGGTTGAGTCTGTTTATGAGATGAATGAATCACAAATTTGTCCATTCTGAAAACTCAGTAGACACTTGACATCTGTTATTACAAATAATTGCATTTATTTTAACTCAACTACATATAGATAATGTAATTACTGGAATGTTACATATCTCAGACATGTCAAGTCTCACACATTCACATGCTATGTAACACTCCATCTCTCAAGCATTGCCCTGTTCCTCCAGCTCCACAAAATGTTTTATTATAGCAGCTACGTAGTGCAGTCACCACACTTTACTGAGCTGAAACACAGTTAATTGCACTTCTCCCCGGCTGCTGGAATTGTGGCTACTACTCTGTGTCCTACAATCACTCATCTGAGGAAAGTCAGACTAAGAAACTGGAAAAAAAGCTGGAGCACATCTTACTATTTTTTTTATAATCATAAAGCTGAAACACATCTCAGTTCCGACAGGGAAGCAAAGATGTTTACAGGTGGGGCAGTGCTCCCTCAGGCATCCCCCTTAGCTATGGGCCTGCTGTCCAATATTCTTTTCTAGAACATTAAAGGCACTGATATACATGTGTGCACTGCATTCTGGTTGCTGAAAGGGTTCCCTACCCAGTGGTTGACGCTCCTTATGGCACTGGATTGCGAACCCTCTCAGCCAATCAGGATGCAGTAAAAGACCTACCCATTTTATCCATATATTGTAGAACATTCAAAATTGATGAATGTGGCTCTGCCATAAAGTTTCTTTACACAATAATAACATTGGATTAGAGCAGAACCATGAGATTATAATAAACCTGTAGTAAATCACAAAACTTCACATTAGACCCCGGCAAACACAGACGCCACCCACAGTGAAATGTGCACCGGTGTCAGGAATGACAGCAGCCTGAGGCCACTGCTCTAGCATCTTCACAGGCAAAATAATTTAATTAATTTAAAGAAAGCCTGTTTTAAGGAACTTCCTTAATAGAATTTATGCTGGGGAAATGAAGTCTACATAAACCGCTACAGTTTTACGAGTTTTGTTTTTAATTTTACTGCACTAAGTGTTTATGGTAGTTCTTACCTAATGGTGATGGGTAACAGTAACCCATCATTGTCTCGTTAATGGACACAATGGAGCCACACCTTGAAATGACAGTTCTACAACTAGTGCTTCTTCTGGTACTTCTTCTACCTCAGGTAAACTCAATTTTAATTGTGTTGTTTGAATATAAATGAATATACAGACTGACATACCAGAATTGAAGCTAAGCACAGACAAGGGGGAAAACAATGTTTGAATTAAAAGAATGGACTCTTTCAAAGAAAGAATGGCTTTTTCTGGAAGAATCCTTCATTAAGACTGAGGACACCACTGAATTTCACAAAGACATTCTAATAAATCTGAACATTTATGCAAATAGAAGTGGTCAGAATAATTTGTGATTCATTGGGATACCAGAGGGAATGGAAAAATGACATGGTAGCATTTCTACACTTTATTCCCACACTTTTGAATTACCAGGTGCTGGGGCCATTATAGACTGAAAGAGCCCATAGAGCCCCTTTGGCCAGGCCTAATCTAGAACAGAGGCCCCATCCTATAATTGCCAGATTCCTTTATTTTAATATCAAAGTGGCAATATTGAAGGTAGGCTGAGACAGAAACATCTTGATGTTTGACTGGAAGAAAATACATATTTCTCCAGATTTCTCTGCAGAGGTTGGATGAAAAACCAAAAGGTTTGCTGAGGTAAGATCTGATTTACAGTCAGTGGGGTTTCAAATATATTTGAGACTTGCACCACAAACCATGGAGAGTGCCTGTATTTGCAGGTGATAAAAACATAGACCTCATTTCTGATTGTGGAATGTACACCCTCTAGCTACAATCAAAGCATTTAAATCTCAACTTGGCCCAAACTACTTGAGTTTTCTAGCACAATTTACTCCTTCTTGCTGGTGAAACTCGCTCTGTTGTAACCAAATCTAGTTATGTTCCCTGTGTGCTGATGTAGCATTAAACAAGTCATGTTTTAAACATCCCTACCCTCAAATATTTATATTATAGTACCTACTGTATATTTCTGCATTGTAATGTACATTTGTGTTTATTCTAACCTCAACAAAACAAATTTAGTTTTTCCTACTCCTCTCAATCTGTCTTTGGGAAATGGTCATTTGCATCACATGCATCAGAGTGAAACTGGTGGGAAGAAACCAGCACTGCAAAATCATTGCTTTGAAACAGGAAACACATTCATTTCCTATCTTCTATAATATGCAATATAGGATGCAACTGTTTATCTAAAGTGCAGAGACTACACTTTGACCTTAAGACTCATGCAACAGTTTTTATCTATGGTAGCACTTGCTATATATATGGGCTATCTTATATAGAGCAAAGGCTACTTGAAGATTATAGATCCTGCGGGGGTATAGCCCTATATCTACCTGTACAATAGTTACATGCTCAGAGAAGAACCCTGCAGAGTCAGGATGGCTTATTCTGACCAGTTTTACATAAAACAACACCTACAATCTTGTAGTTCATTTGTATGTTGCTGATGAACTTACTGACCCAGATAAACAATTGTACTGTACATGAATATATAATCAGTTTAAGACCTTTTACAAATGGGTTTGTCATAATTTAACCCTGACATTGCTTACACTTCCCCCCATATATCTGGTGCTGAATTTGTCATATCCTGTGGAAAACTTCACAAATAAGACATGTACAGGTGTAAACTGTATACAGTTTGAAACATTTTTCTTTTTATTTTGTCCAGGTAGAACACTCAGTGAAATAGAAGTTACTGTACAGATTTTTCTCACTTTTCTCCTAATCCGAGATGACCTATATACTGAATATGTTACATTGGAAAGTTCCTGACACAATTGACATAATACCGTAATTATTTGTACTTTGTTGCAACAGCTAATTTCTTAGGAAGCAGAAGAGTTGAAAATAGCACTTTGAGAGGTTCTCTCTTAGTGGTCTCTACTACTGACTTGCTTAGTTAGGGAAATTTTTGAAAACGAATAACTTTATTATCAAATAGATAGTTAGACTATATAGTCTGAGTTGATTCATAGTATGTTTTTCAGTTTTAGCTCAGGTTTACTGAACTCATCACAATTTGTTATTTTTAATTTAAAACTTTTTATTGAAAAATTCTAAACACAAAACAGCACAACAAAAGTACAACTAACAGAACCAAAGAACTATGTACATAAGAAATACAGGGGAAAAACTCATCACAATTTAATTCTAGTTTCCAATTAAATAATAGGGAAGCTATATATGTTGTTGTGTGACTTGTAACATAAAGTACTTTTTCAAATTGTTTAGCTAGATATTAATCTCTATTATTAGTATTTCGCTCTTTCTATCTGATTTATCCAAAAACTATTATTACAAGGGACTTCTAGGTTTGTAATAATATCTGTTAATTTTTGACTAATATGAACTCAATTAATTCAGCCTGATGGAATATACTGTCCAGAGATTAGGTTCAGGAGTTGATATTAACATTGTTTTTCTTGTTTGGGGCATAGTGCAAACTGAACCAGTGCAGCTAACCCTCTACTTGTCTGTCTTGACTTGTGCTGGTTTCCACTACTGTAATAATTGGGAAGCTATATATGTTGTTGTGTAACTTGTATCATCACATACTTTTCAAATTGTTTAGATAGATACTAACCTCTGTTATTAGTGTTTTGCTTTTTCTATTTGATTTATCAAAAAAAAATATTATTACAAGGGACTTCTAGGTCTATAACAATATCTATTAATTTTTGACTAATATGAACTCAATTAATTCAGCCTCATGGAATGTATAGGGCTTGGCTTCAGGGGTTGATGTTAACATTGCTTTACTTGTCTGGGGGCATAATGCACACTGATCTGAACTAGCACAGCCAGCTCTTTACTTGTCTGTTTTGACTTGTACCGGTTCTCCAGCGCTGTCAGTGAAGTTAAAAAAGACCCTATTAATCATGCTGTAGTCTTCATGCTAATTCCCCTCAGCATTGCTGTTGGACTGGTGCGATTAACAGCTACTTAAGGGCCAATATTACCTGCCAGTGCAATATGGGAACCACACAAAAGACTCAATGTGAGTCATTATCACACCATTTTATGGCTTGCAGCTAGTGTCCAGACTGTTATCTGGGTTGGAGTACTGTTAAAGGAGTATTACACCCTCATATCTTGTAAATGTTGTTTATTTCCTTGTCAACAGACAACTCTTTTTGTGTAGCCGTTGGGGAGATATATATGTTTGCTTTAGTTTATTTTCACTGCTCATACCAGCCCCTGTAAAAAACCTGGGGGGTCTCCATTTTCTGGTTGCTGAAATCTCATTGTCCCTGACAGCTGCATTAGCAAAGTCCAGGAGGGTAGCATCTTTCAGAAAAAGAGATGTGTAAGAACAAGGGGGCACAATTTAAAGATAGAGGGGGGGATGGTTCAGGGGTAATGTGAGGAAATTTTTTTTCACGGAGAGAGTGGTGGACACATGGAACCGCCTTCCTGGAGAGGCTGTGGGGTCTAAAACAGTGGAGGAATTCAAACATGAATGGGACAGACATAAGGCAATTATAGTGGGGGGTGGCAGGAAGTAGGCTGTTGGTTAACTAAAATCTGCAGTTTATCTGGTAGGTAGGGAAATGGGCAGACTGGGTGGGCCAAGTGGTCCTTATCTGCCATCAAAGTCTATGTTTCTATTATATGAGAACATGATGCCACAGCACATATTTACACCATGTATCTCTATGCTGAAGGTACGCATACAACCATATGAAGATGCCAGTGGATTAGGACTTACAGTCTATCATGTCTGCTCAGGAGGCAGCTCACAGTACAGTCTCTGCTGGTGCCCCCTTCCGTTGTCCCTCCCTCACTCCAAGGTGCCCCCCCGAGTTCCCCTGCTGGTCGCTTCTCTCCCTACCTGCACCTTGCCCATGTACCAGTCCCATCCCTTCTTGAATCCTTCCACTGATTCCATTTAAATCAGTTCTTCTGGTAGGGCATTCCAAGTAGTGAAAAAAACACACACACACACAAAAAAAACACCTCTCTGGAAACACACAGATTGAATGCAAGTTAAAGGAAAGAAAAAAAAAACCTTGTACTGTATCTAAGACCGTTTGCAAAGCTAATTGAATGTAAATGTTTTCACACATTGTTACATGAAGGATTTCTCCCTTCCCAATCTCCCTTCCTTAGTTTACCTGGACATCACTGTAGGCTAATCACAGGTGGTAACACTGGAATGACCACCATATGCCTGTAGCAGCTGTAGGGGTTCGCAACTCTTCCCAATTCACCACACTAGTCAATGTCATTCATGTACTGTACTCCCACCCTTATCTCACTAAGCATGTCCTTTCAACCCAGAAACAATGCTTTGGTGCATGGAAGGTACAACAATAACCCCTAATCTAGTGATTCTCAAATGGTGAGCCCAGCCTCCCAAGGGAGGCCCCAGACTGTTCCAGGGGAGGCTCAGTCAAGTTTGAGAATGTACAGTATTTACTGTACATTTTAAGTTTTGGATTTTGTGTGTGAAGGTGTGAAGCAAACTAAATATGTATAGTGGCAAGTGAATTTCTTTACTTATGCACAAATTGGTGACCAGGAAAATCCCACTGAGCCAAAGCTTATTTCTGGGTGTGTATTTATATGCAAATTGGTTACTGGGATAGGTCCACCGAGTCAAGGCTTGTTTCTACAGCAGGTGTTTATATGTAAATTAGTGACTAGGAATGGCACTCTGAGTCAAGGCTTATTTCTAGAGTAGGTGTTAGTTTATATGTAAACTGATGGCCTGAAACTAGCCCACTGAGCCAGCACTGGTTCTCAAGTGTGACCTGGGGTAAAGGTAGAGGAAGTTGCTTAGCAACAGGGTAAGAGGGGAAGTGATTAAGGTGGCAAGGAGGGTTGTTTCAGATAGAGGGGAAACAGACAGAGTAATAAGGGTCTAAAAGTCAGAAAGTGGAGTGACAAGAGTAACCTGGGGTGTGGGGTTGGGGGGAGAATAGTAAGTTGAATAAAAGAGAATATACTGTCAGCTTTATTAGTCACACTTTATTCCTGCTGCACTGTGCAAAATATATTTTTTTTAATGGAGAGACCCAAGGTTTTTACAACATTTTGAGAGAGGCTCAAAATGTTTTCCATGGCTTGGGGGAGGCTCACTATCATAAAGTTTGAGAACTGATGCCTCAAATAAATTATTTGAAAGGCTCTGAAATTCAGTTCTGTTTGGTATAGATCCTCCTAAATAGAAATAGAGGAGGTAGAGCTTCATGCCTTGGAACATGGTTTTGTTTGGCTGATGAAAGGACAATGTTTTTTAAAAAAATACTGCTTTTGTTGGGGGAGAACATGTTAAAGCAGAACATATTAAAATAAATACTTTCTCCATTATAATTGTGAACGAGTGCAATTTTGAATCAACTTGTTCTGCTGGCTAGTGCAAAAACCAAAAAAGAAAAGTTGAGGTTAAGGTCAACCCTTGATTAGGTTCCACAATTAGGCAAAAAAAAAGTCCTGATCTATTTTAACAAACATAAGACTGACACAGCCTTTTTGAAGGAAGCACATCTTGTTCCATTGGAGAATGAGAAACTTTCAGAAATTGGGTATCACAATCAGAACATAATTGTTTTTCCTGAAAGAAATGTGTGTGACAATTTTAATCAGAAAAGGGAGTCACTTTGTTACAAAACATATCTCAGACACTGAAAGAAGATTCCAGATATTGACAGGTATACTTAAAGAGCAAATGACACCATTTGGCCATAAGTGCTGCATTGCAGAATTAGAATAAGCATATCCCCAGTAAATCTCATACCAAAAAGTAAATTTCTGTGTTACTTCATTTTCAAGTTATTAGCCATTTTGTAACTCAGATTTCACTACCTGTTCAAAAAGCCTGTTTCAGTGAAGAGCTGCTGCTGATGTCATCTAGGGACCTCACAACCTAGTATTCCATGTCAACAAGCTTATAGGACCTGTTTCTCTAAAGTTGTAAAGATCATGTGCAATGGCCTTCACAAGTAAAACAGGCAGCATGAGTCAGTAAACATTTTTTTTAAAAGTTGTGTGTTTTAGGTTTTGTAACAAAGCTGACAATATTTTATCTGGGTGCCTTTTGTTGTGGTCCTTTTTTCCTGGGTTGCTGGATGCTGGGTCATAGCACACTGTTGTGAGGTTTGCAGACTGAATAAGTTTCTGATGTGGTGAAAGGCTGAGATTATTACATCTCCTTGTCATTCGGAGTGGGGCAGACTCATCTATGTCCTGTTCTAAATTAAAATGATCATTTTACAAGAGCTAACACTACTACCCCTAGTAGGAATTAACACATATAAGGCCCCTATTAAAACTTATTGTAAAGCAGACGCTGACAAACAGCAGTGAAGTTGTTAACATTACAATACTAGCAGCAATACAATTTCTTAACAGGCACAGTAAAGTAGCACTCCAAATGGCTTTAGCAACCTTGAAGAAATGGACCACACCAAAATGGCATTAAATAATACAATGTTGTCAACTTTGTTACACAACCTGAAACACATATCGTTTTCATAGCAATGTTTTTGAATGGTGCTGCCTGTTTTACTTTTGACAACTATTGCATGTGATCTTTAAAACTTTGGAGAAACAGGTCCTATAAGCTTACTGACAGGGAATACTAGACTTAAGGTCTCTAGATGACATCAGCAGCAGCTCCTCACTGACACCTGCTTTTATTACACAGGTAGTGCAATCAGGGTTTCAAAATGGCTAATAACTTTAAAATGAGCAACATAAAAATCTAGTTTTTGATATTAGATTTACTGGGGGTACGCTTATTCAGATTGCGCAATGTAGCAATGTAGCACTTTTCACGTCAGTGGATCTTTAATGGGAAATAAGTTGTTCTGTGCAATATATATGCCCTAATCTCTGATCGTCTTTTCTCTTTAATAAAATAGTGTTTGAAGGAATCTATCAGGGTCAAAGATTATTTTCTAGGTGGGGACTTCAATTAACTAGTAGACCCCCTTTTAGACAGACGTAAACAGAACAAAATTATTTTACCCTCCAAATCTAGGGAAACTTTTCAGGGATTGTTAAAAGATCTAGAATTAACAGATGCATGGAGAATTGTTCACCCTTTGCCTTTTAGCCTTAAAATGTGTATATGAAACTATATGAAAGCCAGTGTTCCCCATGACCCTTCAAAATTGGAAGAATTCATGTCAACTACAAAGCTGTCAAAATGAACAGAAATGGACAGCAGAACCCCAGAAAGACATATTTTCCTTAATGGGATTTCAGATGCTATTGCTGGATTCTACCTAGGGAAAACTCCTGGACCTGATGGAATAAGCTGTGAAGTCTATTAGCATCCTAGCCCAATAGTAACAAACATTTACATATGATGTCCACAGAGTCATTCCAGAATGGATATCTGACAAACACAATGAACAAAGCCTTTATCTGCCTCATATATAAAAAAGACCATCTAGATTGTACTAATTATAGGACATTATTACTACTTGAGGTTGATTATATAGAGGATAATGGATGGGCAACAATGAACAACAGTGCTGTGTTCACTTCAAAGAGGTTGTCAAGACAACCTAGTAAACCTCAAGATAGTGTATGGGCAACAGTTAAACAATAACTAAGCACTTCATGATCACTGCACCACTGTTTCTGACTTTGCCCCCCACCCCATGAACAATCCCCACTCCGGCCCTGGTCCCCCACTCTCACAGACTGAATTTAAAAAAAAAATCTAAACATGCCTGCTGTCCTACTGAGGAGTCTGCAGTGTCTCTGCATGTCAGTTCTTCCAGTACTGCGCCCACAAGTGAGGTTCGGTGTGTTTCAACAACATCGGTATGATAGGAGTTGGCAGCAGCACACATTGACATTCCATGTTGTTGTACCATTGTTGTGACGTACTCAAGAGGCTACAACAACCTCCTGTCGCCATAGTGATGGTACAACACTGGGAATTAATCAAATTCAGTGAATAATAAGTGTCTCCCATACACTATAAAGTATTAGCAAAAATAAACAAGACAGAAACAGGAGGTGGCTAAGGAGATCCACATCTGGAGTCAAACCAAACTAACAGCTGTAGAGACAAAGCAAGAAAGTCAGCTCACAGATACTGGTTCAGAATAACAACCTCTTATGACTGTAGGATAATGTAAACAGTTGGTTTATTTCAAAGTTAGAAAAGTAGCACTCACCACACCACCAACAAAATGCTATATTTTTTCTTCGGTGGCTAGTGCTACTTTTCTAACTTTGAAATAAACCAACTGTTTACATTATCCTACTACCATAAGTGGTCATTATTTTGAGCAAGTGTTTGTGAGTTGGCTTTTTGTGCTTTGTCTCTTTACTAGTAAAAGTACTAGCAAATAGACTCCAAAATATTATACACAAATTAATAGGCCATTAACAGGTAGGCTTCCTGAGGGATCAGAATTCCTCGGATAATCTGAGACTACTCTCACTGCTAGCCTTACAACTTGCTGCCTGGAGCGATGAATTCACACTGCACTTCTTCCTACTAACTGCAATGTTTAATACTGTATTGTAATACCTGTTTTTGGTATTGCTGTCTTACAATGTCCCTGTGTTCTGGTCACTTTATATTAACTCTTCACTACTATTTGCCTGATGAAATCTGTTGCTTGTAAAGTCCCTGTTGTGCTAATTCTATGTAATGTAATCCTCCACTTGTATTTGCCTGATGTTCATGTATGTACCTTGTAATGTACCTTGTAATCTCCCGGGTCGCACCTGAAAATAGGCACTTGGCTGTCTAGTGTGCTTACCTGGTTAACAAAAGCAAATAAATAAATAAATAAACTCTTCTCTATCATTTGGACCTCTCATAAATTTCTTACACCATCTATGATCCTTGCATTGGATATTAGTAAAACCTTCGATTGGTTAGAATTGCCCTTTCTTTACATAGTGTTAAAACAATATAACTTGGGAAAATATTTCTGTGAATGGATTAGACTTCTTTATAGTAATTCCAATAATAATAACCAATATCACTTTTATACCCTTTAGTTTATACTGAGGTATGAGACAGAGATGTCCTTTATCCCTTTTTGTTATTTATTTTAGCCATAGAACCCCTAATAAGCTAAATTATGGATGCTACACATATTCATGGTGTTGAGATTAGAAGAAAATGTAATAAAATATTTGTATTTGCTAATGATTTATTAGTGAGTTTAAGTCAGACCCTTTTCTCAGTTGGGAATTAACAAATTCTTTTAAAACCCTTTGGACATCTCTCATGCTTACAAGTGAACTGGAGCAAAACAGAAGGACTCATTGTTAAGCCCTCCCTCTTTGAGGAAATGAGACTGACAGAATCTTATGCCTTTTCTTGGGAAGACAAGTGTTTAACATACCTCAACAAGGAAGCACTTTCTCCGGCATCTGCTTTGCTAGGACTCTTCAAAAGGAATCTCTGACACTATCTCACCTCAACCTCACAATGTGACTGCCTCTCCTAAATCAAGCTCTCCGTCTCCCTGGCTGTCTCTGAACTGTGACCAGTAACCTCTAACAGATAACTGCCTCATGGCAGCTGCTCTCCTGCCCTACCCTTGCCCCCCCACTGCCTCACTCCTGCCCTACCCCAGTCTTTCATGCCACCTCCCAACACTATTGCACCCTATAGGCATCGGCCCCTTCTCCCATAATTCCGTTTACACCTCATCCTCCCACCCTTCACTCTGACAGTGGCACCTCCACCTGCCTACCTCTTCCTGTTCCCCCACTACCCTGCACACACAATCTGACCTTCCTATCATTTCTTTCTTGGCTCTTGCTACTCTGAAACCTTATTTAAACTGCCCTCTGAAATCAAGCAACAGTTTATGATTGCAACTGTAATATGTGTTAAGACTGTAAACCATTGCCTACCTTTGTATGTATGTTACCCACCTCCTCTGACATGGAACCTTTGTAAATGAGCAGTCCTTGCTCAAAGGTACTTGTAATCCTAGAGTTCAATAAATAAATAAATAAATAAAATGAAAAAAAATCTGAGCATGATAATTCATAACTCAAAAAAAAATACTAGAATTGACACCACTACTTGTAGAAATTACTAAAAAAAATGTATTTAGCTTTTGAATCAGTTTGTATGGAATGGCAACAAACTGTGAACAATACTAGGTCTCATAAATTAAAGTTCAAATCAAGTATAAATAAGACAACCAGATGAAATCACTTTTTTACACAAAGAGTAGTACCAATATGGAATTCACTACCTTTAGAAGTGGTGTATAGTACCACTCTCCAGCTTTTCAGAAATAATCTAGATTTATATATGGGTGATTTTAAATATAATTTCCACCCGGGTTAGTGGGTTGTGAATTCTCAAATGGGCTAGTCCCTTGTATTGACCTATGAACCTATGAACCTTTTGTTGACCGGGTAAGTGCACTAGACAAATTCTGCCTATTTTTAGGCATGACCTGGGGAAGGGGGATACAGATGAATGCCAACTGACTTTGAACCATACTAAGCTGTTGGTGGTATTTTTAGTGAATGGGGGGAAATTTGGCCAGGACACCAGGGAAATTCCCCTGCTCTTTTCGAGTAGTGCCATGGGATCTTTTACATCCACCTGAACTACCACCAGAACAGGCAGATGGGACCTCAGTTTAACATCTCATCTGAAAGATGGCACCTCAGGAGTGCAGCACCCCCACATGCTGCACTGCAGTGTCAGTATTGGGATATTAACCCAAGTGCCTAGTGTGGGGCTAGAACCCACAGCCTTCTGATCTCCTGACCTCAGAGGTGAGTGTGCTACCTGCTGTGCCACTGACACTGCATACGATTTTGAGAGATGAGGGAACTCCACTTATCATTATGAGGGAATCAATTGAATTAAAAAAGATCATTGCCCCCCCCAACATTTTTGATGCATTAAATAATCTCCCAACAGGCAATACAATTTGGTTTAGAAAGATGGAACACCTTTTCTCTGAGTTTCTTTGGGAAAATAAACACCCAAGACTGAATATTTAAAAACAAGCTTTTGTAAACATGAAAGATTTGGTTTGCCATGATGTATGCTTTTTGAAACAAACCCTAACTTGGTTTAATTGTACTGACTCACTAAACTTCCCCTCTGGATGACAATAGAACAGAATCTAGGTAAACCCTACTCTAGAAATGATTTCTGCTCTTCTCACCTCATACTATTCCAGCTTATATTTGGATTTGTAAAAAAAGTAACCAGGCTATTAAATTTGAAATCTCTTCACCTTAGACACAGCTCATTCTGGAACAATCCCTGTTATTAAGACTCAGCCATAAGCAGTTAAGAGATATTGGTCAGGGAGACATGGGAATTAAAAGGTAGAGGATCTGATACTTCTGTATGATAATAGGTTAATGTTCTATGAAGAAATCCAATAAAAATACAAAATACATAGATTTCAACTCTGGTTTTTTCTACAAGTCAGAAAAAACCCTTCTACAAAGAACATTAAACACAACTCATCAACTTAGGGATAACCCTGGATGGAACCAGCTTATAAAGTTAGCTCAGATGACAAGAGGAGCAAATCTTATTTACAAAATTATTTCAGACTTTGATTTATCTATTAAAAATTCCGCAAAGTCAAAGTCGGAACAAGAATTACAAATGCAAATTGAAGATCCTCTGTGGTAAAAACTCTGGGAAAATGTCTATTGCTGTAGCTGAGAGATCCTAGGCAAACTCACCAAATTGGGAATTTTACACCACTATTACTACTCACCTCACAAATTAATGAAAATTGGTTATTCCAAACTAGATAATTCTGGAGATGTTACTCTCCAGAAGCTAACCTTATCCATATGTCATGATCATGTTGAAGAGTATGTAATATTTGGAAAGAAATTCATTAAACATGTCAGAAAGTACTGGGTTATAAAATCCCCTTTTCATCAGTGTTTTTTATCCCAGGAGATACATCATAGTTGGTGAATATAGACAGATCTCATCAAACTTGGCTATTGTCTCATCATTAACTTTTAAAAGGTTAATCCTCAAGAACTGGAAAACCCCCAAAACACCATCCCTTAGGGAATAGCTTGACTGTATGGGCTCTACTGCCAATAATGAAAGAATAAGTCATACATCTTTAACAAACTAGATCTTTTTAACAAAACATTTCTCTTGATTTGGCCAAATGCATGAGGGATGACCATAAGGCCTGATGTTAGTTTAAGAAATCTGAGTGTGATTCCTCACTTCATAAATACTGAAAACTGTGTAATGTATTAATATAAAATTAAACAAGCACAATCTTTGTACTTTAAATTGAGGCAGAGGGTTATCTTTTCTGACTCTTATATGTTGGGGCAGAAAGTGAATTATTCATTGGGAAGATCAGTTAAAGGGAGACTGTCAGCCCTAGACAGGAAAGGAGACTGTATACACTCCACAAGGAACTCACCCAAATAGATACAAATAGGAGTCCATTTGTGTCTCAGCAGAAACTAAAAAATACATTATTGCAAGTGCAAGTTGCACTGAAATTAGGATAGAACAGTAGGTTAACAAACAAAATACCAAGAGCTGCAAATGTGTGTCTCAGCACTTTGATCAGTTGGGTCTTTATCAATAGGCAGGCTTCTGTTTATAGTGTATAGTGGAACGTCGTTGTTCACTAAAATCTAGCGCTCTCAAAATGTTGATCTGCTCTACTAGTGATGTCCGCAGTGCAGCAGAATGACTTTTCATTCTGCTGCAGTGCAGACTTCACACATTGTGTTCTCAAGCAGCAATCTGACAGTTACGGCACATTCACAAACTAGCGAGCAATGTCTGCGGCAGTACTATTAAGGCCACTATCTGAATGGGATAGATCTATTTTGGAGCAGTAAAATCAAAAGACAGTCAAAAAAACAGAAAATGACATAAGGCAAGTACATCGCTTCATCAGAGACAACTACGAGCACAGGGCAATTCATAATATTCCTACAACTAGGATTTCATTTACATTTCCTTTCATTTACAAAATAAAAAGGCTAGATGGGAGTGAGTATGATCCCTCAGTGGATACTGGGCAGTGTTTTTTCAGGGGGACGTTCCACAATACACTATATAGAAAAGTGCATGCATAACAGTTAATGCCAGGGCCATTCTTTCCTCTCATCAGTACTATGATGACTGATGACCTCTCGAGCTGTGCTCTCAAGGTCATCAGTCGTCACAGTACTGACTTGGGGAAAGAATAGCCCTGTTGTTAACTGTTACTCATGCACTATCCTATATAAACCAACCCCCTTAATATGGTCTCAGGATGCTCCCATGAACCAATCAGTAGGCAGATTCATCTACATTAATGAAGATAACCCAAGGCACAGGGGTGCAACATGCAAAACACAAAAAGTGACAAAGTGATGGGAATTACAAATAACAACATAGAGAAATTATAACAAATATGATAACCACTCATAGAAAACTGCTGAACAAAGCAGAGAAGGTTGCTTGATGACAGCCATATTTTTAAAGTCCATGTGAGTTAAAAACACAAATCCAGCACCAAATAATTTCTGCAAGCAACAAAGGCCCCAAGGATTAACATATTCAGAGTCAAGCAGGACAAGGGATATTGTGAGAAACACAATCAATAAAAAAATACTATCAAATACATCCAGTAGAAATATAGATAGAGATATACATTCCTTGATGCTCAAATGGAGGCACCATAAGATAGGTAGAATCAGATGACCAGATTGCCAAGCAAGGAACTGTGATCCGCCCAGGTACAGTACTTCAGTGTAGGGAGGTCCTTTCAAATTCATGGGGGATCATCTGAAACTTCATTCATCCAAGATCCCTGGGAAAAATAAGAGGGGGGAAAAGACCAGAAATAGGGATAAAAGGTCAAATATGTGAATGGGGGGCTGGGGAAGAGGAAGGTGAGCAGGATTTAGGTGGGGTGGAGGAGGAAGGCATAGTTTAGCGGATGGGTGGGGTGGAGAAGGTAAGGTAATGGTGTGAGACTTTGTGTGAATTAGGGATAGGAACTGATTTTTGGAGAAGGACTGGAAGATCAAGTATGAGGTAAAGAAAGAAAGATAAAAGACAAAAAAGAGAGAAGCAATTATTCAGATTTAAATTAGTCAAGTAAATCACAACATGTTACACCATACTTTTTAGCCATAATTATTATAAAAATGGTTTCAAATCCCAGTCAGCATTTAAACCTTTTTGGGTGAATGACCCAATGGAGAATATCAAAAAGCTCTTTCTTTGGAGCAATTTCTGAAGCCTGTTACCATCTCTTCTGTTTTGCCTAACCCACTAGATGCTCATAAAGCTGATATTCCTTGGGTTATTGTTGTGGTTCTCAGAAAAGTGCATGCCTGCTGTTGTATCACTTGGGGTTTCTAATGCAACTCACATGTTCCTGGATTCCTTGTTTGAGTGGCCTTATGGTCCTTCCTGTGTATAGAGCTGGACAGGGACACCACAGGGCATAGACCACAAAGTTAGTATTATAGGTAATAAATTCTCACAGTTCAACAGTATGACTATGGGCCTGATTCTCAATGCCCCCAAGGTGGTGCAAGGGGTTGGATCTCATTATATTGGCACAAAGTGCCCCTTGTGACAAGCAATGCCCAGGGAGTAATTCACAAATGCAGCCTGCATCTACCAGAGGCAACCTGCACTGAACCGGGCTTGTGGTGTGCATGCATCACAAAATTGGCTGCAGCAAGGCGCTAGTGGTTTGTAGCAGATGCAGGCTGCCATAGCACCACAATCGGGATTCGCAGACCTCACCTAGCTGCTGTCAATCACTGAACGTATACTACATACAGTATGAGCTCAATCAGAGCTCAATCAGCAGCTGGTCATGGTGGTGAGTGGTGGGCTGTGACAGTCGCTGGCTCGGGTACGGGATGGGGTTGGGGTGGTTGGGCACTGTGGGGTGGGGGGGTCCAGTAGACCACTAGGTATGTGGGTAATGCACATATGGGGGGATTGGAGCTGGAGGGCTCCACTAAGCCACCAAGGATAACATCATTCCTATACCGGGAGAGAGGGGCTTGGGGGGGGTCACTACTAGGTTTTTACCCACTTTATTATAGGTGATCATGGTTTGGGGGGATGCTAGATCAACAGGTATATACTTTATGAATTACTGTACATTATGGGCAGACTGGGGCTGGAGGGGTGGTTCGCTAGACCACCAGGGACTAATACAAGGCATTGCTGCACTGATGTCTATGGCTTGTGGCACCCTGTCACACTCTGTTTGGTGCACTGCTATGGGTGCTGCAGCCACTGGGACCCTACCTGATCGAGGCTCAGGGTCCATGGCACATCAACAGTTGGCACAAGCTGCCCTTGGTGCAGTTTGTATCATCTTTTGAGACTCGAGCCCATAGATCCTGAGCTGCAAAGTGTCTGATTGATTGCACAAGCGGCACACACTATGATGGCCACACTTGTACCTATCCTTGGGGTACGTGGGAATCCAGTTCAAGTACTTTGATCTGGGACTGGGTTTGTGCTGTAAAAGCTGACTGTAGACAGTTTTAACCTTCAGATTTGGTGGTCTACTGAAGGAAGTTCTAGGACTTTCTGCCAGATTCTCCACCAGAACAGGGT
This sequence comes from Neoceratodus forsteri, assembly GCA_016271365.2. Classification (NCBI taxonomy): domain Eukaryota; kingdom Metazoa; phylum Chordata; order Ceratodontiformes; family Ceratodontidae; genus Neoceratodus; species Neoceratodus forsteri. The sequence continues at coordinate 706,585,835 of CM028130.1, forward strand.
CACTCAGTAGGCTAGGCCAGTACTGCGTAAACTCCCAATTTTTCCTGAAACAAAGTTATATTCAGTGACAAAGCAGATCTGCTCATTCCCCAAAGAGTCCTGATTCTGCAATATGAGTGGAGTTCCTGCCCCTGGTTTTTGCCTTTTCCAGTGCAGCATCAGCATTTTTTTTTCACTAGAGTGTCTTTTGATAAAGTGTTTGCTTAATTCCTTGGACTGATTGCAAAAGTCACTCAATCCTGGGCAGCTGTGGCTAAGGCATACAAATTGCCCTAACGGGATGGAGTTAATGAGGTATTTTGTGTCGAGACTGTTGACTCTCAGAAGGCTGTTAGTTGATGTGAGCTTTCCATAGCCAATTGAGGTAACCTTGCCATCAGTGCCAACTCTGAGCATGACATCTAGGAAACTTAACTCATTTTTTCTGAATATTGAATATGAACATCAAGCTGTAATTATTTCTGTTGAGCTATGATACAAACTAAATAGCTTAATTTCTGCCACTCCTAAAACACACACACACACACACACCATGCATGTACACACATTATCTATATAATGAAAACAGTTGTGTATGTGTGTGATGAAGAGCTTGGCTACAGGATCCGAAACAAGAAATCTTTTCCAATGCCCTGAAATTTTTTTTTCGGATGATAGGGCAATTGCTGCCCCCATCACTGTACCACACTGTTGGAGATAGAAATCTCCATCAAATTTGAAGTAGTTATGTCGGAGCACAAACTTCAAGCCCTCAACAATGAAATCAGTCAGGATGTCATCCTCAATGGATTGTGATGCAGGAAGAATTCACATGCCATTACCCAATAATCATGTTGGACTGAAGTATATAGCAACTTTACATCAATCCCCAACCACAAAACATCTTCTTCCCATTGATAGTTATCAAACATTTAGAGCATGACCATAGTGTCTCTGAGATGGGATCCTAATCTCTGGACACAATGTTTAAAAAAAATCCAAGAATTTACATAAATTGTCCATCGGGGTCCCAGCCCAGAGACAACAGGATTGCCCAGTGAGCTTGTGGCATTTTTGTGTACTTTGGGGAGGATATACTGTACTGGAACCAGAGGCCCAAATCTCCCCCCAATACCCTCCTCATCAGGGCATTTAGATCTTTAGACCTTTCTGGCCTACATGAGGATCTGTATAATGCCGACTGGTCAACCATCTCCTCCTCCTCTAGCTCCATCGACTCAGCCCTTGACCTCTTCCAATCCACCTTCCTAGCCATCTGGGATAAGCACACCACCTTAAGAAAAACAAGAGTCAGAAGAACACACCTCCCTTGGATCTCTGCGGAACTCCTTACGTGTATACATGCAAAGGACTCAGCTTGGAAGGCTCATACATCTTCTGGCTCCCCCCAAGACTGACTCAAATACCACTCCCTGTGTAATGCCTGCACCAGAGCCATCAAACTTGTCAAAGCAGAGCACTTTTCCACTAACTTCCAGAACAATATTAACAACCCCTCCAAGTTCTGGAAGATCATACACACCCTATTCTCCTCTAAGATCCAGGGCACAATCAACATCCTCAAAGCTAATGGGTCCCCATCTCCAACCCACTTTCAGTGGCCAACGAGTTTAACTCTTACATCACCCCATGTGCCTCCACTCTTCTCTCATCCATCCCTCCCTCCCTCCAGCAGCTGAACTATCTCCCACCCTTAACCCCCATCCCCTCCTTTCTCCTTCTCTTCTATCTCACCTACTGTTGCCCTTAATGCTCTCCAAGCCCTTAACCCACTCAAGGGTAAAAGCCCTGATGGTCTAGATCCCAATCTCCTCCCCAGCAATTGCAGTCCCTATCGCCTGTCTCCTCACTCTCTCTTTTTCCCTTGGCTCTGTTCCTGCTGCCTGGAAACATGCCACTGTAATTCCCCTCCCTAAAGGTGGTGACACCTCTAACCCTGGCAATTATTGCCCCATCTCCCTCCTTCTCACTCTGGCTAAACTCCAGGAGCACCCGGTTCTATCTCAACTCTCCCCTGCCTTGACTCCATGTCTTTCTTCACCCTTTACCAGTCTGTGTTCCATAAATCCCACTCCACCTCCCCCCTCTGGTTTACTGATTCCATTATTTCCAGCATGAATCAGGGCCATATTACCTCAGCCATTTTTGTTGACCTGGCCAAAGTCTTCAACACTGTTGTCCACCACCTCCTCCTCACCAAGCTTGCTGCAGCAGGGCTCTTCATCCCTGCTACTAACTGGTTCTGCTCCTACCTCGAAAGCAGGTCCAAATCAGTTAGAACTGGTAATTCCACATCCCCCCTTTAAGTCAGTACTGGTGTCCCCCAAAACTCCGTGCTTGGTCCAATACTCTTTTCTATTTGCTTAAGTGACCTCTTTGCTGCCTGCACCTCAGTATCAATACATATGTATGCTGACAATACAGTCCTGTTTGCCTCCGGCCTCTCTCCCTCTGATTTGCTGACCAGTCTGCAGCTGGACTTTGATAATGTTCAGTGCTTGTTCCGTTCAACCCAGCTTGCTCTAAACACCAAAAAAAAAAAAAATGGTCTGACCCTTATCTCTAGGCAAAAACTAGTCAGGATTGCTGCTCTTCCCTCCTTCTATACCCTGGATGGGTCCACTGTTGAAGTTGTCCCATCTTTTAAATACCTATTGGTCTGGCTTTACAGCCACCTTGACTTTTCTGAACATATGGATACCATTCACAAAAAACTCCGTCCCAAACTTGGTGCACTTTACCGCAGCTGCAGCTACATCTCCCTGTGGGCCCGCAGAGCCGTTGATTAGAAAATGATTCTACCTGTATTCAACTATGGAGACATTGTCTATAGTGCTGCTCTTAAAGTCACCTTATCCAGACTGGACCCTCTCTTCCACTCCTTCTGCTGTTTTGCCCTGGACGCTCCGCCTCAAACTCACCACTGCTCTCTCTATACCTCCCTCTCCTTCCCGACCCTTGATGACAAACATCTGGCCCATTGCACCTCTTTCATAGCCAAATTCAGGCTGGGCTCTCCCCCTTCCTATGTTTCTTACATCATCTCCCCTCTCCTACCCTCCCACTATGTTCTTTGTAGCACCTCTTTCCACTCTGTTACTCTCCCTCCCAGATCCTCCATGGCAAGTCAAGCTGCTTTCTTCTTCCACTTCCCAAAGCTCTGGAACCCACTCCCATTGCACATCCAGTCTGCCTCTTCCTCCATCTCCCTGGCCTACCTCCTGTCCAAACTTACCACTCCCTCTTGCAAATGCTCCTAACACCCCCTTTTCATCTGCATATGCTTACTCAGCCTGTGAAGGCCCAAAGTCCATGCACCCTATTTGAACCTCTCTCTTGCCTGCCCAGTCCTTCTGACACTACCACTATCTGGGCTATCTCTTGACTCTTCTTCCAATGGCAGGCTCTCATCCCTGAGGGTCAGATGACAGCTTCCCCACCCTCCTCATGCCCTCCACTCCCCTCTATGACCCTCCTCACCCACTTCATTCCTCTTCCTATCTCCTTGTTCAATCTTGTTCCACCTACTTCCATTCCTGTGCATATATGTGTTTTCACTGTCTATTACATTAATTTCCTTTCTAGTGTACTTAAGGGTGCATTTGTGCTCATATGTGTAAAATACCTGTTTATTATCTATATATTCATATTTATGATTACGTACCAAAATTCGCTGTACTTTGTATTTTAAGCATTCTGTATATCACCTTAATTGCCATTTGAGGGTACTTAAGGGTGCACTTGTGTTCATGTGTGTAATTACCTGTATAGTATCTGTATGTTCTTGCATGTTTTTACTTACCAATATTTACTGTACTGTGTATTTTAAATGTTCTGTATATTCTCATGTATTTCTACCTACCAATATTTACTGTACTCTGTATTGTAAATGTTCTGTATATTCTCATGTATTTCTACCTACCAATATTTACTGTACTCTGTATTGTAAATGTTCTGTATATTCTCATGTATTTCTACCTACCAATATTTACTGTACTCTGTATTGTAAATGTTCTGTATATTCTCATGTATTTCTACCTACCAATATTTACTGTACTCTGTATTGTAAATGTTCTGTATATTCTCATGTATTTCTACTCCACCAATATTTACTGTATTTGTATTGTAAATGTTCTGTATATTCTCATGTATTTCTACCTACCAATATTTACTGTACTCTGTATTGTAAATGTTCTGTATATTCTCATGTATTTCTACCTACCAATATTTACTGTACTCTGTATTTTAAATGTTCTGTATATTCTCATGTATTTCTACCTACCAATATTTACTGTACTCTGTATTGTAATCATTCTGTTCTCCCTTCTCCTCCCACAGGACACATCTGGAAATGAGCTATTTCAGCCCAGTATGTCTTTCCTGGTGAAACTCTTTAAATAAATAAATAAATACATAAACAGAGGTGCTATCAGATGCAATAAATTAAATTAATCGTCAGAGATGGCACCCACATATCTCCCCTGTTCAAGTAAATCAAGCAGCTTTTTCTTAAACAGTGATGTAGGATACGACAGATGCTTCATATAGTTCAAAATAACACACAAAAAGCTCCAGTACCTTGACCTTGTAAAACTCTTCCCTCATAAGAACCAGATTGTCACCCTAGTCCACTGGCTTACAAGCAACACATTTCAAATTCTGGAGCTCTTTTGAAGCATTTAGCCATCATTATGCTAAGTTCTTATGTATACTGAGCAAAGGGACATCAAATGTTTCACACACCTTCTTTAGAATTACTTTTTCAAAATATTTTATCACTGGGTTATTGGGGGGCAGAATTTGTAAGGGGATTTATACATAGAAACATAGAATTTGATGGCAGATAAGGACCGCTTGGCCCACCTAGTCTGCCCATTTCCCTACCTACTGGATAAGCTGCAGATCCTAGTTAACCAGCAGCCTACTTCTTCCTACCCTCACCCCCTTGAATTGCCTTATGACTGTCCCATGCATGCTTGAATTCCACCACTGTTTTTGACTCCACAACCTCCTCCGAAGGCCATTCCATGCATCCACAACCCTCTCTGTGAAAAAATACTTCCTTAAATTACCTCTGAGCTGCCCCCATCTTCAAATTGTGCCCTTGTTCTTCAACACCTCTTTTTGAAAGATGCTACTCTTGGACTTTGTTGATTCTCTTGAGGTACTTGAAAGTTTCTATCATGTCCCCCCTCTCCCTCCTTTCCTTGAAGCTATACATATTAAGCTCCTTAAGTCTCTCTTCATATGTCTTCCGGTGCCGACCCTGCACCATTTTAGTTGCCCTCCTCTGGACAGCTTCCATCCTGTCTATGTCTTTGTGGAGATTGTGTCTCCAGAACTGCACGCAGTACTCCAGATGGGGTCTCACCAGCTGTCTGTACAGAGGGATAATAACTTCCTGTTTTCTACTGGTGATGCCTCTCCCTATGCATCCCAGTATCCCCCCAGCCCTCCTTGCTGCCCTCTCACATTGCTTGCCCACCTTTAGGTCATCTGATATGACTACCCCCAGGTCCCTTTACATTTTTGTTGTTGTTAGTATCTCACCCCCCATTGTGTACTCTTCCCTGGTTTTTGTTTCTCAGGTGCATTACCTTGCACTTCTTAGCATTGAATCTAAGCTGCCATACATTTGACCATTCCTCTAACCTTGCCAAGTCCTTCTCATCCTTTCCACCCCATTGTGCATCAACTCTGTTGCAGATCTTTGTGTCATCTGCAAGAGACATACTTTCCTTCCAGTCCCTCTGCAATATCGCTTATAAAGACATTGAAGAGGACCGGTCCTAATACTGAACCTCCCGCGGTACCCCACTAGTAACCCCTCTTCAGCGTGGACTCCATTTACTATTACCTCTGTGTCCTATTCTCCAGCCATCTTTACCCAGGCTATCATCTTGGGACCCACTCCCAGGCTGGCTAACTTGTATATTAATCTTTGTGTGGGACTGTGTCAAATGCCTTGCTAAAGTCTAGGTAGGCCATGTCCACAGCCCCTCCCTGATCTACTACTTTGGTCACCCAGTCAAAGAAATCTATCAGATTCATCTGGCATGACCTTCCCACTGTGAATCTATGCTGCCTAGGGTCCTGTACCCCTCTGGCCTCTACGTACTAGACAATTCTTTCCTTCAGAAGTGATTCCATCATCTTCCCTATCACTGAGGTTAAACTAACAGGTCTGTAGTTTCCTGCTTCTGCCTTGCTCCCACTTTTGTGAAGGGAAATCACATCTGCCCTCCTCCAGTCCTTGGGTACAATGATTTTCTAATAACATGATACAGATATTGGGGCCTGTCACGCACGGTGGTAAGTGCATGTGCCAGAGGTGTATATCCCTGACAGCCTGTAGACCTGGACAGATTCAGGTGCGCATACACTACTGCAAGCACCCACTGGGCACCTGTCCATGGCCCTGCCCCCCGGTGCACAGGACTGTGCAGGGTGGCCGGGGGCATGGTAGCGACCCAGGGGGGCATCCAATTGGATGCCTGTCCTGGGTCCCATAGTGGTTCTCCAATGTGTACAGGCATGGGTCCAGGTGTGTGAATAGCACATGCAGGCACCTGGACCCACCTGGCCAATCCCCTGTATCCAGCAGTCCATGGAAATGACCCCCTTCCACCACACAGCAAGACCATGGCCCCAGTAGGGTGCGGTACTCTCAGACACATCTAAGCCCCATACCTGTATAGTGCAAACAATCCCCCACCCCAACACATGCCTGCCCCATCCCTGGTAAAGGAAGTAATTGCCTGCACCACACATACCTGCCTGGCCCTGTATGTGCCACTGACACCTCCACAAACACAGGACTGCCCGACCCCATTAGTGCCAGTCACCCCCCCACATTTCGGCCCAATCCCCATTGGCTTGAGGCATACCAGCCCTCCCAATAACAGGGCATCCCTGATCCTGGTGCTGCACCCAACCATCCCCCCATAACACACACAGTGCAGACCTGGGCAATGGTCACCCAACCCCTGATCCCATAACCCCCACTGATACACTGGTGTTCAGTGGCTACCCACCACAGCACCACTGACTCCCCCATTCCTGTACCATCCAGTAGGTGCCACAGCTCAGAACAGTCAGTGACACAGCCCTCCGCACACCTCCTTGGCTACCAGCCATCCAAGCAATGCTGGGAGTGCAATGCCTATTTATAGGGCACATTCCTGGCATGACTTGGATGGCCAGCAGCTGAGATGGTGTGCAGAGGGCTGTGCCGCTGGCCATCCTGAGCTGCAGCACCTACTGGATGGTACCGGGATGGGGGGTGGTCAGCGGTGCCGTGGTGGTTTGCCACTGGACACCAATGTCTCAGTGGGGTTACGGGATTGGGGCTGTGTAACAGTTTCCTGGCTGCACTCTGTGTGTGTGTGTGTGTGTGTGCTGTGAAGGGGGTTGGGTATGGCACTGGGATCAGGGATGCCCTGTTGTTGGGGGGGTTGGCATGGCTGGCACTAATGGGTAATGGGCTGCCATGTTCGGGGTAAATGACACCAACAGGGTAGGAGTAGTCCTGTGTTGGGGGGTGACAATGTCACATATGGGGCCAGGGCTGGCATGTGTGGGGAAGGGGTTTGTCTGGTGCAGGCAGGGACTATGCAACTGGGCGCACATCAGGGGTATGGATCTGTGCCCCCCAGAGCACATGTACTTATGGGCATGCATCCATTCAGCTACCTCTACCCTCCCCATCTGCCTAGTGGGCTGGGCTGGCACTGATAGTCAATTCCCAGTGCCACCGTGACCGGCAGATGTAGTCCATGGGAGCACACAGTCGGTTACAGCAGTGTCCCCCCTGGCATAATTGGTGCCCTCCTACACCCCCCCGGTGCACAGCACTACTTGCCTTGCATGGTATGTAGTACAGGCACACGGCCCCTGCATGCCCCCTGCCCACACCTGGTGTGGTGCTGTTTGTGTGGTGGGGGGATTGAGTGTGTAGGGGCTGTGTGCCCCTTTGGTGCATCCATGCAGGTGTGCAATGGGTACAGAGTGGCTGTGTGCCGCAGATATGTGGCGTGTAGGCATGCTGCACATTTGTGCATAGGCCCCACTGCTATTGGTAATATTACAGATAACAGAGGTCTCAACAGCATTGTCATTTATAAGTTGATCCTCCAAGTACAGAGATTCTAACAATTTCAAATTCTGTAAATCAATACCATGTAGAGTTTCTGACACTACAGCGTCAATTATATCAGTTTCATTGACAAAATCAAGTATATTACCTGTGACTGTCAGTCTGTCATGCTGCTCACTGATTCATGTGACCAGTGGAGGTAACACCAGAGTGGGCAGGATTTTGTCTCCCCACATGTTGCTGTCATGGTTTTTGAGAAATAATCCCTGGGAAGGACTTTTTGAAATCATTTGTGCATGTTGACCTGGACCTTAGAACAATCCAGTATAATGTGGGGAATGATGGTTAGTCCTTCTGCCAAAATTTTGAGTGGCAGCTCAATTAATTCCAGTCCAGTTACTTTGATCACTTTCTGATCCTCAGCCTCCCCAATCTGTGAATGCCTTGACCTTCTCCCACCTCTGTGATCTTGTTCTGTTTTTTCTTTCTTTTCCCCATTTCTTGTTTTTTACTTTCCTAGGAACCAATATTGATACCGCTTCAGCTGCTGAAACAGACACCTTTACTTTTAAATGGTAGACACTCCTCGTCAGAACTGCTGGTGGCAGATTGTACAGCTATTGCTTATGGTGGCAGCTTCTTTGGTTTCCGAGTTTGCCTACAGTGTGATTTCAAGTCTGCTATGGCTTACAGACCAGGAGTACCTGCTCCACACAAAATTATGGCCCTCCTGGCAGTCAGTGCCATCTCTCTGAAGTTTGCTCTGCTTATGCTTGATCATCTCCTGTTCATACTCCTCGAGCTTCAGTTTCAGTTCTGCATCCAACATGGAAAATAGTGAGTGCTCCTTAAACTTGGAAAGCTCCTTCTTTATTTCACTTATGGAAGCCAAGGTAACAGAGCTTTTTGGTATCCTCTGAGATCAGAAGCTGCATGAATAGTTTTGCACAGTTTGCCGCTGCTTCCTTCCAGTCCTCCTTGTGGGTGAAAAACTCCAGGCCCCTGGAAGGTAAGGTAGTCACCTTCAGGCAACAAGGTGTCTGCTTGTTTCAATATAGTTTTTAAGAGTTATAATGTTGTAAGTTAAGTGAATTTTAGTGAAAAACAGTTACTCAAGAGTTACAAACAACTGCCTAATGGTGCCTTCCTCCAAATCGTTTGTACTACAGTTAGCATCACCAAACCTCAGTTTAGCTGCTTCTTTGCATTTTGCAAGCATGTCAGAGGGTTCTAGGCAAAATGCTTTGGCTCTATGCTTCCAGCTAGGTGAGCCTTCCTCTCCTGATATCACTTAGAGGTAACACAGCAAGGTGTCTCTGCAGGCTTCTTGTTTCAAAATACTTTTTCCAAAAAAAATTTGCAATCCTGTTCTTTAAGACCTACAACAGTGATGGTTACCACTGTTCACAAGCACAACACCCAGAGGTGAGTGCAGACAGTCAGGCAAGAGATGATGTGTGCTAAGTGATGCAGGGCCTAGATGCATGGTTGGGATACCAACCCCAGGCTGCAAGACAGACAGGGAGACCATATAATCTCCGACAGGATTGCACCCTTCCTGCTGGAGAGTGCACAGTCTTCTTGTCTCTGTCTGTGCATTTAGGCTCGGCATCGCTTAGCTCAGACCATCTCACGCCTGACACACTGTCAGTCCTTTTTGCATCATGCTATTTTTCTATGAAAACCCACATTTTATTATTTCTCACCTTATTCAAAATTGTTGATGTTGCTTTTTGTTTTATTTGCTTCCTTTCTTAGTAGAACTGAAATGCATGCTAATGGTGCAATTGCACCCAACCTTGTTTTGTTTCAAATCCTTGAGCCACTTGTTTTGCATGCTTCTTGAACATTAGAGACATCCTCAAACAGTGTAGCCACTCATGATGCAATAGTCTCAACTCCTCCCACTGTATCATGACTGGCAAGACTGTGTTGGGGGCACTTCCAAGTCCAGGAAAGATGCAGTGGGAGTTGATCAAAGACTGTACACAAACATGTTTTTGTGTGGTAAAACCAGTATGGTAAATGTCTGTTTTTCACTTTTAAAAAGAGAAAAAGTAATCAGAATCAATCTACCAACTGCATCAGCAATGTCTACAGAATGTGACCAATCCCAACATGTGTTTTTAAACTAGATACTCTTTGAGGCTTAAGGGGCTTGACAGTGTCACTTTAAAACTACCCCCCTTTGTTTAGATACTACTGAGTCAGTGATCACTAACCGTCAGATGATGGCTGAGTATTTTAATAATTCATTTGGTAACCAGGAGAAATTTGCTCAAAACCTTTATGGTCTCTTACATTTCCCAGATGGCTTAATACCCTCACCAGATAGTTAAAATCACTGTAAGTTCCATTTCAATAGAATAACTATAGCAGATATTCTTAAATTAGAAAAATGAATACTAGGACAAGAGAGCATCCCAGTAGGATTAACGTTAACCTTGTAAAAATTGCAACTGAAATAGTTGCATTCCTTTTTTTTTTCAATTTAAAGTTTAGTAAAATTTTCTGTTAAACAATACAATACCTTTGTACAATATTACATACTGATAAATCACAAGAAGTGTTAAGGAAAGTTTCAAGCACATTACAAGAGAAATAGGTTAGTCATCAAGTTTGATAGAGCCATACAATTTGACCCTACAAAGAATTTTAAGTAGTAAGGAATCAATCCAATAACTGCATTAAAACAGTTATTAAAATATTCTGCTATTATTTAGACCAATAACTAATAATATGCTAAACACCAGTATCTATTTATCTCTATAAACTTCCTGTAGCTTAGTAGGTTAGGAACACACCCCATATATCCAAAAATATATCATTTTTTTCAATCAGTGAGTAACAGATCCTTTCATTGTTTGCTACCCCTTCGAGAGAAGTTAGGCATAGTTGTAAAGTAGGTAGTTATTTCCTTCCAGTTCTTAAGGAGAAGCCTTTTAAATGCTAATACTACTGACATTATCCAAATTCTTTTAAATTTTGGTATCTCTTTTAACATGTTAACATCACCAATAATAAATATCAGCGGAGAAAGGGGGATAGGGAAACCTAACATGGCTTGACACAAAGCACAAAGTTGTTTCCAGTGATCCAGTACCCCTGTACAAAACCAAAGCAAATGTACCAGTCCTGCATCAGGTGTCCCACACCTTCAACAGTGATCAATATCGCTCAGCCCTAAACTGAACAGTTGTCTGGGGGAGTAACAATAATAATGCAAAATTTTAAAGTTTATTAATCTCCCCTTTACCTCTCTGGATGATTTAGAGGAATTTACCTGCACCTTGTTCCAAGTTGAAGCTGGGATTACTCGTCCCAAATCATTTTGCCATTTAAGTCTAGCATGTTCTGTTAGAGAGTCATCTGCCTCATTTAATAATTTATAGATTAAACTAAAACCTTTGAGAAGGAAAGCTAACTTCAACAGCGTGTCCCATTCCAGATTAGGAGGAAGTAGGTAGTTAGGGTTTAGGAATTTACTTACGAGGAAACTCCTTATTTGCAGATACATACAGAAATCATTCCTATTCAAGTGAAATTTATTTCTGAGATTCTCAAATGAGGATAATTTGTTATCAGCCTCTAATAAAATCACCCAGTATTTTAATTCCTTTACTTCTCCAGCCTGTGTCTTTTAATACTTTATTACTGTATTAGGAGTAATCAAGGGGATCCCCCAAAAAGGCATACGGTTTAGGGGCACAAATCCAATCCTTCTGAGGCAATTAAAATTTTACATACTAGAATTGAAATTTGAAGCACTGGGTGGTTTGTGAGATAAGAAGGGGTGGTGATAAAAAAACTAGTCAGGCGGGTCTAGGGGGGCCACTAGCCTAACCCACAAGGGCATACCTGCTTTGTCATTCTGGAGAAACCAAGCAGATGCATGCTTAAGCTTGTATGCCCAGAAATACCCCTGGCACCAAAGCAATGCTAAACCCCCATTACTCACTGGAGCTCTAAGTTTAGCCTTGGACAATCTAGGAGCTTTGCAGTAAGTGCTGCAGGACAGTCTGGGGTCTCTCCTCCGAGGCATTGGAATCTGGTGCGGGAAGAAACACAGGCTAGAGGTCTGCAAAGAATAGTAAACAGCCTTCTTCACCCATTAATTCAGACATAGACTACATAAAAGATCAGTTATAAAATATGCACCTTGATATTGTATCAATAAAGCAACATGCGGGGACTGACAGGGAGAAAACGGAGATTATTGAGGAAAGGTTAAACATCATAGAGGAAAGGATTGTTATGCTTGCAGAAACCTTGTGTAAAGTTGAGGACAAGTTGGACAAAAGTTGGAATATAATTGAACATATGGGGGCTAAAATAGATGATTTGGAAAACAGGAGTAGATGAAACAGTTTGAGACTTGCAGGGGTACCAGAGTTAGTGGAAGGCAAAGACATGATATGTTTCCTTCAAGAATATCTCCCTTCATTGCTAAATTTTAATTGGAACTGGCCTCTGGAGATTAAGAGAGCACATCGCTCTCTGAGACCAATCCCCAAACAGGGATAGAAATCAAGGCCAATAATCATCCGTTTTCTCAGATTTACGAATAAAGAAGAAATTTTGAATATTGCTAGACAGAAAAAGGCATTCTACTGGGGGAAGGATAATATTTACATGTTTCAGGATTATTCTGCAGAGCTGGTTGAAAAGAGGAAGGGATACAATGGCATTAGATTTGTGCTGCAGCGGCTAGAAGTGTTCTATTACATAAGATATCCTGCAATTCTGTTTTTGTCAAAAGGAAGAGGGTCTCACAGTTTTACTACACTGGAGGAAGCATGGAGGTTCATAACAAGAAATTGGTCTGCTGCCTTGCACATTCTGAACAACAGGCCTAAAGTAAATGCTCACCAAGGCCACTCTCCAATGGCCCCACCAAAATTCAAAAAATGTAAAGGTTCCAATTTAGAACCCCATGCAATGTTCATCAGTTCTACAGACCTCACAGAGAAGCCCTCATGCCACTCCTTCTAACGAGACAGTCTCGGTAACTTGAGCAGATGGAAACAAGAAAACTCACATCCCAGTACTGAGACACAGCTCTAGACATCCCAATACCAAGGCATCGTTGTTAAAATCTGCAGCTTGGCCCTCCAAAATAATAAGAACATCACAGCTCTTTTTTAAAAATAAAAGTGCAATCCTGGCTACAATAGCTCCTAAACCCTCTGCTCCCCCAGAATGGTCATTACCTCCTGCACACTCTCCTTTGATGTCACCATTGGATCTGCCCAAAGACCCAGTGACTGTCTGAAAAGTTCTTCCAGCCCAGTAATGGACATGTTTGAAGAGCTGTCTTCTCCAAGCTTTTCTACCTCAGAGATTGAGGAGTTGGTGTCCTAAGGATTTCTACATTCCCATAATCCTTGCCTGGAAATAAGGGGTGGTCCTTCCTCAATTCCTTAGTATGCCATTGGTTTATGCAGTTGTCAATGGCTTTGGACCAGGACTTCCATTTTTAATATTTAAGATTTAAAGTGTTAAACAGTTTTTTCTATGCACTGCTCATCTGTTGGTACTATTATTTGACTGGTAGACAAATAGCTTAAAGGGTTTAGGCAATATTATGATAGTATTAAATAGTTGCATTCCCGATTCATAAATGGTCACTAATGGATTGAAGAGCTGAGAAGGCAAGCATGCCCATAGATAAAGCCTGTGTTCATGAATAATATGAGACCTTCCCACCTGCCAATATGTATTTGTCTAATCTGTTTTAGAAAATATTTTTTGTTTCAGCAACTGTAATGTATTCTGATAGATTATTTCAGAGGTTGGCAATCCTTTTGGTATAGAAATATTTTCTTTTGTTTGTTTTAAATCTGCCTGATGTTGCTTGCAGTGGACATCTATGCATTTTCAAGTCGTTGTCTTTAAATGTAAGATTTAGTTCAGTCATGAGGTATGGGTCATATACTATATCGTAGAATAAGAGAAAATCTCTTTTCTGTCAGATTCGAAGACTAAAATGTTTTAGCTGCTCTACTCTTTCAATATATGATTTACTCTTGGTCTCAATTAGGATTTTGGTAGCTCTATGCTGTGCCCTTTTGACAAGGTCGTCTGTTTTTTGGTAGGGATTCCACAGCTGGGTACAGTAATTGAGATGTGGTCTGACATAAGATCTGTATAATGGCATAATAACATCTGTTTTCTTGCTTTTTATACATGTTTTAATGGATACTAGTACCCTGTTTGCTTGGGATACTACACTTACAAACACAGAAACAAATAAATTGATGGCAGATAAGGACCACAAGACCCATCTAATCTGCCCATTTTCCTTGCCTACTGTGAAAGCCGCAGATCCTACTTGATCAGACTTTACCTTCTTGTTTCTATTGCTAGGGTTCCCTATGCCTGTCCCATGCATGCTTGAATTCCCCCATTGTGTTTGTCTCCACCACCTCTGCTGGGAGCTTATTCCATGCATCCACCACCCTTTCCATGAAGAAATACTTCCTCATGATACCCCTTAGTCTACCCCCTTCCAACCTCATGTCATGCCCCCTTGTTCCTAGACATCTGTTTTTCTGAAAAATGCTACCCTCTGGTACCCTATTTATGCCTTTTAGATATTTGTAGGTTTCTATCATATCTCTCCTGACTCTCCTCTCCTCCAGGGTATACATCTTGAGGTCTCTCAGTCTCTCCTCATATGACTTTTGGTGCAGGCCCTGCACCATCTTTGTTGCCCTTCTTTGAACTGCTCTATCCTGGCTATGTCCTTACAGAGATGCAATCTCCAGAACTGGACACAGTGTTCCAAATGAGGCCTCACCAATGATCTGTACAATGGCATCGTCACCTGCTTCCTTCTGCTGGTGATACCTCCCCCTGTGCACCCCAGTATCCAACTAGCTCTCCCCACAGCCATGGCACATTATTTGGCCACCTTTAGGTAATCAGATATGATTACCCCTGTGACAGGGAGATCCTGCCACTCTTGAAGACCAACCTTTCTTTAATTTGTTGCAACGGTTCTTCTATTTCTTAGCCTAATCTACCCTTTACAATTTCTAGTCCATAAGGTTGGCCACCTATGGTTGCCCCCCCTTTCTTGACTATGCCATAGTGTCCTCTTTAATTTTACTTTTCCCTCTCAGGTCCTCACACAAGGATGTTATTGCAGTGACCTCTGAGCTGATGTAAAACAACAGGCTGTGTTCTTTGTTGTTGGATTTAGTATGCAATAGCGCTTTGTCATAAATACATTGATGTATATGCCTTATGTGTATGAAACCTGTAAATACTGAAAATACCACAGCACTACATGTTTTTGATAAAGGTAAAAAGTTACTAGGTGACTGTATTATAGAATTAAGTTATCATCAGGGTAGAGATATCAGAAAACCTCATTGTGTTGTTAAAATGCAATTAAATTGCAGATTGTTTGAGAGACCCTTTGGTACCTTGCATTCCTGCTTTAAGCCGAACCAGTAAAAAATTTCATGGTGATTTGCCTATACATCCCATGATGCTTTACATTATGGGAGTATGTGTGATGTTGTGTTTCTTTGAAACTTGGCTTTAGTACCAATGCCCTTTGGGAGAACCCTTGCTTCAGTGCTTCTGCACTGAGGTTCTTTGGCTTTAGCTTGTTTTGGGGTTTTTCATTTTTCAGCTCCCCATCACCCAAATATGCAAGACCAACATAGGGAATTAATTAATTTTCACTAAAGAGATAGATCAGTAGATCAGTGGGTCAGTAGGTGCTGACTAATTGCAGAGGAAGGACATGAATAGTCTGTTGCTGCAAACTGATGTACTGAAGAAGGGGTATGCCGTTGCTTAAGGTTATTCCCTGTGATTTAAATAAAGATCACACAAAGATTGTGTGTTGAACCAGAAGTTCTGTGTCTGTTCCATCTATTACCCCACAACTGCTCCACAGACATGGTGGTAAAAGTGGGATAACTTGCTGGAAACATCTGGACTGGGCTAGGGGGATGTTTTCTTGTGGATACCACCCAGGCATCCCAGGTGGACAGATGCACCAGAAGTTGCCAGAGGAGAACCTGGAGGGGAAGGTCCATGGAGCTCTGACCAGAATCATGGGTGACAAATTTGAAGAGAAGCTGCTACCTGGACTGGACCTGGGAGCTTAGAGGAAGGCCATGCCTGAAGATGATGAAGAGATGCAAGCGGAACAGGAAGAAGCGAGGGAACTACCTACTTTTGAAGACACTCCACCTGAGGATGTCGGGGAGTTGTTGAAGTGGCTCTGCATAAAACAGGTGCAGATGGAAAGAGATACAAACATTGAGCAGAGAGATAGAGACATTGAGTGGAGAAGGCAAGATGCCAAACGGGAGGATACCATAAGTGCCTTGCATGCCATTGATGCATGACAAACTGAAAGGACCAATAGCACAAAAGACATTAAACTGTCCAAACTATTGGACAGTGATGACATTGAAGCCTACCTTACAATGTTTGAGAGGATTGCTCAAACATGCTCATGGCCAAGGGAATAATGGGTTGTTCGAATGGCACCACACCTGACAGGCAGTGCCCGGTTGGTTTACAGCCACATGGACTCCTAAGAGGCAGAGGACTATAGCCATGTGAAGCAGGAGATCCTCATGCACTATAACATAAACACTGAAACCTATTGTCACAAACCCACTTAACAGGTCAGGCCCTCTGCTCCCACAGTGCCAACCTTTGAGCACAGTCTTATGAACAGTTAACAGAAACAGGATAACCCTCCTGTCTGTTTTGTGGGTTTGAGTCAACCTTTGGTCTCAAGTCTTGGAGAGATTCAAACTGTGAACCTCTTGCTAGTGTACCCAATGTACAGGCTTAGATAATTCTGCTCTTCGGTGGGGGGGAGATATATTTTGCCTATGGGCACCTAACCTGGCGTACAAAATGAACCCTTAAAACTCTATTAAAGACCTCAGAATAAACTCTTACCTTTTCCCAGTTCGGTAAAACCAGTAAGCTTTGTACAGTGTCAACTTTAACCATGTATGCTTTGACTCTTAACCATGTATGCTTCACTTGTCAAGAAAGAGAATTTCAAAGGCACACCAAGTAGTCTCTAAAGTAGAGGTTTACTTAAAAAATTGATAAAAAATGTAAAATGTAAATACAGAACCATATATCAAAAAAATGTAATCATTTAAAATAACAAGGGTTAAAAAAAGTGCAAAATTCCTACCACCAGACAATTAGACATATATCTAATGTATCTCTTCTTATAGTGCTGATAGACAGATGTTGTTGTCAAGAGAGTCCAAACATGTGTGTCTTTACAGGTCACTCACAGCATAATTAAAAACACTGGCTTGAGCCTGCCTTCTCCATGATGTCACCCAGTTCCTCCTCTGTTTATTAAAAATTATACAATCAAGATGTCTATGCAGCAGTGACCTCAGCAAAACTCATGTCCCCACATGACTTTCTTTAAATAACATGTATGCTATTAGATGATCCCTCCCTTGGCTGGATGTCTGACTCAGTACTATGCCAAGACCTACGTCTGAGATGTCAGTCTGAACTATAAAGGGTTTGCTATAGTCAGGACTTGACAAAACAGGAGCGCTGCACAGTGTCTCCTTCAATCTGGTAAAGGCTTCTTTATAGGCTGATCCCCAGGTAATTTCCTTTGGAATTCTTTTCTTTACCAGGTAGGATAGGGGAGCAGCCTGAGCACTGTAATTGGGTACAAATTTTCTATAGTACCCTGCTGTCCCAAGAAAACTCCTGATCTGCTCCTGCATTTCTGATCTGGGCTCTGGCTCTGCGGTCATACCACACTTTTGTTTCTGTTGGGCAGCTGCCAGGTTGCTCTGGGCTGTCCCCATAAGCTTCTTCAGCCTTTCCCTAAACCTAAGGACATAATCCACAATGGGAGTTCCCTGGATGGCATGCTTGCCTTCCCAGTCCTCCCAGATCAAGTCTAGGGGCCCATGTACCCGGCGTCCATATAAGAGTTCGAAGAGGGGAAATCCTGTCAACTCTTGGGGCACCTCCCTGCATGCAAACAACAGGTGGGGAAGGTATTTCTCCCAGTCCCTCCCATGCTGTTCAGAAAACGCCTGGAGCATTGACTTCAGGGTACCATTGACTCTTTCCACAAGCCCATTGGCTTGTGAGTGATATGGTGTTGTGCATCTCTGCACCACCCCACATTTCTCCCATAAACATTTCATCAGATCCGACATAAAGGAACCCCCTTGATCTGTGATAACCTGCTGCAGAAACCCAGCACGGGGAGATAATCCCAAGTAAGGCATCTGCCACTTTGTCTGTCCTCAGTGAGGATAGGGCGACTGCCTCTGGGTACTGGGTGGCATAATCCACCACAGTCAGGATGAATATCTTCCTTGAGGAGCTAGGGGTATTTAAAGGCCCCACAATATCCATTCCCACCCTCTGGAATGGCTCCTCCACTATGGGCAATGGAATCAGGGCAGCTTGGGTTTTCTTGCCCACCTTCCCTATTTCTTGGCACCGGTGACAACACCTGCAATACTCCACCTGCTGGGTGAAGTTAGGAAAACAGAAATTCTGGGCCAACCACTGCGTAGTGCACATGATTCCCAGATGACCAGACAAGGGAATATCATGTGCAATCTTGAGCAACTGTTCATGATACCCCTTGGGAATGACAAGCTGCCTGCCTAGCACCCCTCCCTCTGTCTGCACAGCTTAAGTATACATAAGTCCATTTTCGCAATAAACCTTATGTCTGCCATCACCTCTCTGTGCCCCATCAGAGTCTGCCCAAGCCCTCAGTTTCTCTAGACTAGGGTCACTTCTCTGAGCACCTGCAAACCCCTCACACATTCCCAAGACATGGGACAGGTCCCCTTCAGTCGCTAAACTAGGGTCCCTAGCATTAGCATCAGGGCCCTCAGGATCACTGTCAATCCCAACCCTCTGACAATGGGTCTCTCCTCCCTCTTTGAAATAACCCTCTGTAGCTGTATGGTTACTTGCTACTGGGGAAATTTCTACCCCTTTTCATTAGTCTCCATATCTGGAGACACAGGCTGGGGAACCAACCTCTCAGTGGTTTCCACAAGGGCTTCTGTGGGGTTCAGGGAACTACAATTTTCCCTTGCCGCTTAGCTATGGGTAACTGCACACACCGTCTCCTGTTTGAGATCGTTGCACAGAATCACATTCACTGCTAAGGTTTGGGCTATAGCTACCTGTTGCACAGTTCCCCCGGCTTCACCCCAGTTTAGGAGAACACTTGCAGGGGGCAATGTTTTCTCTTCACCAGTAAAGTCCTGTACAGTGATGTATTTATTGGGTATAAGCTGACCTGGCTCTACTAGATCCCCTTTTACCAATATCAGGGATGCCCCTGTGTCCCTTAACCCTTGCATCTGTACACCATTAACCATGACTGGGTACATGTGTTCCCTCATGTTCACTGGCATGCTTAAAGGGACACAGAAACAACCCACTTCCTTCCTAGCACCACCTTGTGTATTATTGCTCATCCGTTTGGGACACTGACTGGCAATATTCCCAGTTTCTTTACACAACCAACATTCATTTCTTCTCTCAGAGAAATCTTTTCTCTGAAACCTGGGGCTAACTGGTTTTGGTGGAGGCAGTGAGGGTTTTAGCTGCCCTGAAGGTGCGCTTTTACCTTTCTGTGCTGCCACGCCTGCTCCATTCACTCTCACATCAGGTCTGCTTTTGGCATAGCGGTCTGAGAGTTCAGCAGCCTCTTGCACTGTTTTGGGATCTCGGTCCTCAAGCCAGGTTTTCAGCTCTGCTGGGCATGCCCAGAAAAACTGTTCTAACAAAATTGCATTTTCAGTTTTATCAACAGAGTTTGTTTCAATTCCTTCCCACCAACATTTTAAAAACTGACATTGTTTCATGGCTAGCTCCTCGTAGCTCATGTCAGGGCTTCACCTGAGCTTACAGAATTTAGCTCTGTATGATTCAGCAGTTAATTCAAATTTCTTTAACAGTGCAGCTTTAAGTTTGCTGTAATCATCACTTTCCTCATTGTCCATTTGACCCAATGCATCCTGAGCTTTCCGGTAAGTAGCGGGGATAGCGGAAGCTCCAGGACTCCCTAGAAATTTTAGCCTGAATACAGATTTTTTCAAAAGAATTTAAAAAGGCATCCATATCCTCCCCCTCTTTAAATTCGGCTATCAATTTGGAATTCAATTTGTAACCCAGTCCTGCAGTCCCAGTTAAACCCAAGCCACTTACCTGCTCTGGTGCTACTGGTTGGAGTCGTAGCTTCTCCAGTTCATATTGCCTCTGGTGCTCACACTCCTCATGGTCTGCGTCTCGGTGTTCTCACTCTGCCTCATGGTCCACCTCCCACTGTTCATGGTCCCTCTCTGTCTGGAACTCCAGCTCCATTCTGCACAACTCAATTTGCAGCCTGAGTACTTCTGGATCCAGGATACTGTTGACCTTCCCCTGCTGCTGTGGTCCATTGCTGACAGTGGCCCTGTTGCCCTCCTCATTGGATCTAGACACTGCACTGGCCATTAGTCCTGCCACACTCAAGGTTCGGTCCTTTTCAGTCACTGTCTGTGACTCGATGCTCTGGGTATCTGCTACCATCAGGGCATCCATGAGGTTCTGTTTTGTTGGCTTTCACCTCAAACAGGACTCCTCTGTCTCTGCACAACTGCTTTAAGTAGTCAACAGTGTGCCCGCTGTAGTTGGAAGCCATCTTCTTCCCTAACTATGGCTACTCTGTCTGCACTTTAGAAAAAAAATAAAATGGGTAGGAACTTGACTGTATGCCAAGTGATATAGTTCTGTCTCCTTTTTTTTAAATAAATCACTGCCTTTTTATTTCTTTGCAAGTGAGCTGATGGTCTCAAGCTGACACACTTGCAATACCAAACTTATCACATCGCTGCCAACCAATCTGTCACAAACCCACTCAGCAGGTCAGGCCCTCTGCTCCCACAGTACCAACCTCTGAGCACAGTCTTGTGAACAGTTAACAGAAACAGGGTAACCCTTCTGTCTGTTTTGTGGATTTGAATCAACCTTTGGTCTCAAGTCTTGAAGAGATTCAAACTGTGAACCTCTTGCTAGCGTACCCAATGTACAGACTTAGATAATTCTGCTCTTTGGGGGGGGCAGATATCTTTCGCCTATGGGCACCTAACCTGGCATACAAAATGAACCCTTAAAACTCTATTAAAGACCTCAGAATAAACTCTTTACCTTTTCCCAGTTTGGTAAAACCAGTAAGCTTTGTACAGTGTCAACTTTAACCATGTATGCTTCACTTGTCAAGAAAAAGAATTTCAAAGGCACATCAAGCAGTCTCTAAAGTAGAGGTTTACTTAAAAATAGATACAAAATGGAAATACAGAACCATGTATCACAAAAACATACAATCATTTAAAAGAACAAGGGTTAAAAAAAGTGCAAAATTCCTTCCACCAGACAATTAGACATATATCCAATGTACCTCTTCTAATAATGTTGATAGGAAGATGTTGTTGTTAAGAGAGTCCAAACATGTGTGTCTTTACAGATCACTCACAGCATAATTAAAAACACTGGCTTGAGCCTGCCTTCTCCATGATGTCACCCAGCTCCTCCTCTGTTTATTAAAAATTATACAATCAGGATGTCTATGCAGCAGTGACCTCAGCAAAACTCATGTCCCCACATGACTTTCTTTAAATAACATCCCCTCTTTGATCTCAAGTAGCTTTTGTTCCCGGGATACATCAAAGAATCTTTTATGACTTTGCACTTAAGCGTTATAACCTGCTCTCTTTCTTGAAGTGTTATAAGAGTTTATGATTCACATCCTAGCAGCTGGCACATTACAAATAAGCTAGATAAACAGGAGATGCTTAATTTAAGCCTCTTCTAGCCTGTAATTATCTCCTGGTCTTCCAGGTCACACCTTGAAGCTAAAACCTGGGAGGGGGGTGTCATTCCACAGGCTGTTTCAGCATGTCTCACGAGAGACACTCAATAATACATTTTTATATTACAAAAATCATAGATTAATCAGAACCAGCTGTCTGAGTGTCACACCTATCTCCAGAGGTTTAGGTTTCTTGAAATGCAGTCACTTGATACCCCCTGAGAGACTTATGCCCGTTTCAAGGATCTCTGCTACAAATGGTTGCAGCCAGATAACATGAGCAAGGACCAACTTCTGGAGGCAGTAATTATTGAACAGTTTATTAAAGTTTTACCCCAGGATGTACAACTTTGGGTTTGGGAGCATAAGCCTCATTCTGCATATGAAACCATCATGTTGGTGGAAGACTTCCTGACAGTCTGACCCTCTAGACTCAGAAGGTTCCAAGGGACATCAGCAGCTGCATCCACCAACAATCTGGTTAAGAACCCTTTTACTTATAAACTGTCAAATCCAGCCCCAGTGAAACAAGACTGGAGAGATGGGGGGGGGGGTGAATTCCAGTAGCAGAGATTGTATGTCATGGGTGCCAAAAGAAGGGACATTATGTGAGAAACTGTTCTAATATAAAGAAAGAGGCAGCTAACCTAGCCTTAGTGAACTGGGGTCACTTTATGGCTACTGTGCAGATTGGATCACAGCAGATGATGGGACTGATTGATTCAGAGAGCCACCAGACTCTTGTGTGAGGAGATCTGGTGATTGGGAAAAATAAAGGGCTGGATACAGCAGCCATCTGTTTGCATGGTGATACCTATTACCACCCTACAGCCACCATACAAATTACTGTTCAAAAAAGACACATGAGGTAGAAGTAGGGTTGGTACCTCACCTACCCATGCCAGTTGTTATCGGGAATGACTACCCAGACTTTGCCGCTGGCGTAACCACCAGAGCTCAAGTGAGGCAGGGACATTCACCATCTGTGTTCCCATTTGATGATGAAGTTTTCGAGGATCCTGGCAAGGACCGTAAAACTAAGGCAGAGAAGAGGAAGCTAAAGAAGGACTGGATTGATACTCATGATGTTGTATAGCCAGACTTGGGACACACTTTTAAATGCAATGTGCAGCATAAGCAAAATGCAGACCCTTCACTTAACCTTTTTTTCACAGGTGGGGAAGGGAGTGGAAAAAGGTTCCCCTCAGTTTGTTATAAAACAGGGAATACTGTACAGAGAATGCACTAACCCCAGAACTGGAGTGATAGTGGACCAACTTATGGTTCCAGAAAAATTCCACTTCCAAATCATGCTTCTGGTGCATGACATCCCTTTAGCAGGCCATGCAGGAAGAGATAGTACCCTGAATAGGATATTACCCAGGTTTTATTGGCCCTCTATCCACGAGAACATAGCTGAGTATTATAAAGCATGTGCTAAGTGTCAGAAGGTAGCTCAGGCAGGAAAAAGGGATAGACTACCACTACAACCTATCCCCATTGTGACTAACCCCTTTGACTGGATAGTCATGGATGTAGTGGGCCCCCTGGAAAAGACTTCCAAGAGTAACAGATTTATACTGGTCATACAGTATGTGATTATGCTACCTGCTACCCAGAAGCTATTCCCATGAGAACTGTCACCACCCTGAGAATAGCAGAGGAGCAGGCAAAGGTACTTAGTTGGATGGGAATCCCCCAGGAAATACTTACTGATCAGGGGAGTAATTTTAATGCACACCTGCTAAAAGAGTTGTACTGTCTGCTGGGTGTGGTAGCAGTGTGTACTTCCCCATACCACCCATAGACTGACAGCCTTGTTGAGAGGTTTAATCAGACATTAAAGAGAATGTTGAGGAAGTATGTAAAAGAAGAGGGTAGAGACCGGGATATGTACCTCCCCTATTTACTCTTCTCTTACAGAGAAATCCCTCAAGCATCACAGGTTTCTCTTCTCTCTCATTACTGTATGGGAGGAACCTGAAGGGGCCACTTGATGTGGTTAAAGAACACTGGGAAGAAGGGAAGGAGGCGGGACATCTTAATGTCATAGACCACATGACTCAGTTACACAAATGCCTGATGAGGTATATCAATTTGGCACACCAGAGCTTAGAACAGGAGCAAGATTTACAGAAAGAAAGAGACAACCAGGGTTTGAAGACTAAAACATTTCAGTTAGGAGACAAAGTGTTGTTACTTCTTCCCTCCATAGAGAACAAACTACTCATGAAATGGCAGGTCCCCTTCACCATTTTTAGGCAAACAGGAGCAGTGAATTATGAGCTTATTATGCCAGGAAGGAGACCCCCTTCCCAGAAAGTTTACCATGTGAACTTCCTTAGGAAATGGCGTGAGAAGCCTAATCCCTCCCTTTATATCCATCCTGAAGTTAGGGAGTCAGAGCTGGAGAGTGCCTATAAAAGGCTAGAGCAATCAGGACAGTTGTGGGAGATCCGGATAAATCCTGAATTGGAGCCTCAGCAACAGAAAGAGTTGTAGGGGGTAGTACAAGAATTTGAGCCTATGTTCACAAACATCCTGGGGAGGGTCAAAGGAATTGTGCACACGATAACTGCCACTTCTAGGATTGTGATAACTGCCTGTACTTCCTGTTTCCCTTGATACTACCTGTACAAACTGTACCAGGGTCGCACCTGGAAATGAGCCTTAGCTCAGCATGCCTTTCCCGGTCATCAATTTTTAAATAAATAAAATAAATAAAATCCTTTCTTGAACCCCTCCACAGCTGTTGCAGCCACCAAGTCCCCAGGCCGTGCATTCCAGGGTTCCACTACCCTCTCAGCGAAGATGTGTCTCGTTTCCCCCCCGAGCCTCCCCCTTCCAGCTTCGAGTGACCCCTGGTGGTTCCCAGCTCCCTCAGCTGAAGTACCCCCTCAAGGCTTACTCTGTTTATTCTTTTGAGATATCTGAAGACCTCTATCATATCCACCATTCCTTCTCTCCTCTAGTGAGTACAGGTTGAGTTCATCCAACCTCTCCTCATAGGGCCTCGCCCCCAGTCACGCTATCACTCTGGTCACCCTCCTCTGGACCTTCTCCAGAATAGCAATGTTCCTCTTTAAGTAGGGATGCCAAAACTGCATGCAGTATTCAATGTGTAGTCAAACCAGGCAATTGTACAGCGGAAGGAGTACATCTCTACTCCTTGAGGTTATCCCCCCTGGCTATGCACCCCTGCATTTTATTTGCTTGTACTGCAGCCCTTCTACAATGCTCTGAGTTATTCATTTTGGCATCCACCACCACCCCAAGATCTTTCTGCCCCCTACAAATCTGCAGTGCCTCCCCCCCAAGGTGTATACATGAGTTATATTTTTGTCCCCCAGGTGCAGAACCCAGCATTAAACCTTAGCTTCCAGGCTCATGACCATCTCCCCAGAGTCTCCAGGTCTTCCTGGAGGTCCAGCTTTTTCCTTTCTTCCCATCCACCACCATACACAGCTTCCAGTCATCTGCAAAGAGGCTCATCCTGTTCCTGATACCATTTCTGATGTCTGAGACATAGGCGTTAAACAGGAATTGGCTCAGTACCGACCCAAGTGGGACCCCACTAGTGACCCTCCTAGAGGATGAGACCTCCCTCTCACCCTCACCTTCTGTACACACCCCGCTAGCCAGTTTCCTATCCACCTGACCATCAGCCCCCCCACCCCCATATCCTCCAGCTTTCACAGTAGCCCGGGATGCTTTATCACCCCTTAGGGACATGAGGGTTTCCCTCACTCTCCTACTGGGAATTTCAACATCCATCTCCACCTTTTCATCTGCAGCAAAAAGAGTGTCACCCTCTCCCTGACCTGCAATACTCTGGAGTTAGCAATCTAAATTCATGTGTGTTCGGTGGGCTAAGCCAATCACGAGGGGATGCGCGTTTGGGGAGGCATGACCTTTATCCCCCCAACCCCGCAAAAAAAACCATTTTTTTTATATGCTGTAAGTTGGGTAGCTTTGATGTGTATATTGCTGATTAGCTTTTCATCTATATTCACCTGCCATAATAGTGATCGCTATTTTGTGATTGCTATTATGACATGGAACTATATGAAATGATTGCCACTGTTTGCTTTTTAAAAAATATTATTACTGTAATTGCAATATATATGGAGTGTGTGTGTGTGTGAATGGATACTCAGTTTGCTGAACTTATGACCCAAATTGTTTCATGCTTTTCCTTTTCAAGATACCTCTTAACAGCTTCACTAGATATCATCACGAATAGTCCAGACAGAAGTAATGCAGTCAGAAGACATTAGATTGATAATATAACAGGACTTATACATAACTTCAGAGTTCAAGAATATGCATTGGAACCAGTTATTGATGCTGTAACAAACCAACAAGTAGTGTATGATCACAGTAATGAAATGGTGGGAGAAGAAATACGGTCTGATCTAACTCCAGATAGACTTATGAATCTCAATTGGTTTTCATGCAGTAATTGCTTGCTCATGCCAACAGAAGAGGAGAGTATATGCTGCACCAAAATGAATGGATTTCAACATAGAATGGATGGACTCTCATGTATAACTAGCAACCCACATATGTACAACATCTGCATAGACACTGAAGCACTTGACATTAGTCTGATGGCTAGCAGGTATCTTCGTGGCAGATCACTAACACACCCAGTTGCAAGCAGGTAAATTGTATTGACCTGCTAGACAAGTGAGATCAAATTTTATTCAGGAACATAATACACAGGCAATACATAATGGTCTGCATTGGTATAACATGTATCTCTACTAGTTAGTGGTAAGACACATATCTCACATGTTATGAAGCCACTTGTTAGTTATGACTGTCTTACAACTACTTTGTTGAGACATACTTGTTCTTCTTCATCCATTATGTTTTTTGTTATATATCACACCATTTGTAGTGTTTTAGCCTGTTTTTAGAAACACAGAAGCATACAATTTGATGGCAGATAAAGACTTCCTGGCCTAACTAGTCTACAAATTTCCTTACCTAATGGATAAACTGCAGATCCTAGTAAACCAACAGCCTACTTCTTCCTAACCCCCCACCATACTAGAATTGCCTTATGTCTGTCCCATGCATTCTTCCATTCCCCCACTGTTTTTGACACCACAACCTCCTTAGGAAGGCCATTTCATGTGTCCACCACTCTATCTGTGTAAACAAAATGCATCTTCACATTGCCCCTGAGCCTCCCCGGCCCCATTTTCACATTTTGTTCACTTGTTCATGCACATTCCTTTTTCTGAAAAATCCTATCCTCTTTGACTTTGTAGATTCCCTTGAGGATCTTGAAAGTTTTTATCATGCCACACCTCTCCCTCCTTTCCTCAAGTGTATACATATTATACTCCTTTAGTCTCTCTTTATATGGCTTCACTTGCAAAGAGGCATAATATTCCTTCCAGTCCCTGTTTCCCTATTTCAGAATCCTTTCTTCTTTGACAGGACTGGTATTGCACCCCCACCGCAACTAGAGTGCTTCTATTGATTGGATTAGCTGCCTCTCACTCTTCTTTTGCGAATATTGAGCAGAAGTATTCATTCAGTATCCCTGCTTTTCCACTATCCCTATCTGTGCCCCCGCCCTCACCTTTGTTAAGTCTCATTATCCCTTACTTGGTGGATCCCTAGTCCTCAATGAAGACAAAAACCTAAGATCTGCACAAGGTTTTCAACCATTTACTGAATCCCATGGTGTGAAACATCCTAGCCTCACCCATGACATAGACAAGCAACACATGCAAGAATGTTACCATTCATGCTACTTGTCTTTCTTGTCTTGTGTTTCCTTACTATTGATTGCATTTCTTCCTCCTACAGAACATATTGTCTTGCTGCCTATCGTCAATTCACTTTGTGGACTCATGGACACCTTGGAAAATGCATACGGTGGGTGATTCCAGCATGCTGTGTAAAGCTAATTAGACAAAACTATCCGGACACTGAATACAAAGGATTTCACTCAGTATTCATGTGACATAATATCTTTTTGGAAACAACATGAAGGTTATACACTTCATCAGTTAAAATGCTTGTATTCCACACTCTTTTAGACTTTCGGACAAATTGATTATTATACAAACTGTTATTTTTTTTCTTTTAGTATAACAAGTTGTAGCTCCACAAACAGATGAATGTTGTAAATAAACATCAGTTTCATATTAGCATAAGTTATTCATTTTCAGAAAACATGTGAGTTTAAAGAACAGTACCAACATGACAATTAAACTATTTCAAAAACAAGAAATGCTATTAATGAAATTCATGAATAAAAGAAAAATCAGTGTAGCAGTGTTATATATAGAAATTGTATTATTAACTAGTGATTAACAATATGATTTGTTTTGATTTTACCAATGCATAGTTTGATTTATTAATTGGCAATACTTAAAAAGAAATAAAACACTACATGTGATGCTAACTCAACATTTTTTTTCAGTTATTTATCTGACTGGGTATATGGTCACATCAAAGCTGGTGTCAAACATCAATTTGTACAAATATTTGCATTATATATTGTGAAAGTGCTCCAAGAAGACTAGAAACACTCAACCCCCTTTTCATCACACCATCTGAACTGCATTAAACTTTTATTCTTCCAGTCACTGGTCTGTGTCTTAACTTTTACATTAGTACTAATGTATATGAATAATCCATAACACAAAAACAGAAATGTGGGGGAAGTGCAAACGGTCAATGTGAGGATGTTCATTTACACATAACATTTTGTAGATGCATTTGGATGGTCTCCATGTGGAGGCTGATGTATCAGTATTTGCGAGTAACTTCACAAATGATAAGGAAATGCATAATGCATCCATTGTAGCATGAACTATATGGTAAGCCGAGAAGCAATTACTATGCCTGCAGCAGGATTTTGGAAAGAGAGCAATGTGTTATGGAATATACTATATGAGACCATGACATAAAACTCAGGTAATAATTTGTGTGTGTTTAAGTCTCTTATACGAGAATCTGGTGTGGTATGCATTCAATTTTTAATAATAATCAGAAGGAATCCAGCACTAACTACCCGAAAATGATGGATGCTAAAACAATTCTCTCAAAGGTGCTTCTTTTTAATGTAACAAAGTGCAACCTCAAAAAATTTCAGGTGCATTTTGGAATAAACACTTCCTTACTCAATGGATCATTGATAATTTTGGGTGGGGAGTGCGGGGTTTCTTCCTTCTTGTTATTATTTCATGTTTACTATCCCTGCACCACCAGTCCATGTGCAGCCTCTCCTTTCATTTGATCAGTAACTTTAATTTATATTCACAACTTAATAACTGTTTGAAGAAACTGTTGATTTAAGCACATTGTAATCATACAAGGGTTCAAATACCTGTAGTTTGTATATCAGAAATGCATCTAAATATCTTTTCTTTAAAACAGTAGATCTTTTCTGAGTTCCTTGACTTAATCACATATCATCCAGCAGGCTTTGAAAATTGATGTTTGTATTGTAATTGCCGCTTTTTATTTGAAGATTGCGAATGGAAAATATTCTCATTATGGTCCATGGCTGCAATATGTAGTCAGCAAGAGTATGCGTCATAGTCATATTTTATTATTTTTGGTACATACTTAAGGTATAATGAATGCACACTCTCTAGATCCCCTGTGTGGATTCCTTCAGTTACTTTGGTAGCAATGAGACTAGAAAAAAAAGAAAATTAAAACCACCAAAAATAATATAAAATGTTATAAATAAAATCGAACTAAGAAAAGAATTACTGTAACTAATAATTGATTCACAGTATCATCTGTAAGTAATTCATACCTTTTCTAAATCTGACAGTAACCTTCTGTGCATAATGATTTTCTCTAGTTCTTCATATGTACCAGATTGGCTAGCGATCCAAGGTTTTTGTGCTTCTATGTCTGCATTGTATGGCTGATGTTCACACCTGTGAAAGTTATCATCAGAAAATCAGCTGTGTTTATTTGATATATGGTATAATACTGATGTAAATCTGTCCTTCAGTTCATTAAAGTCCTTATTGCATGTGTCTACCGCCCACCAAAGATGATTTATAATCGAATTAACCCAAGGCAAAATTACGGCACAGTTCCTCTTCTTGCACACAGCAAACATTTTTTTCTTTAATCCCTTTGTGATGTGCCAAAGGTCAAACTCATGTTTAATGTAAGGGAACTTGTCCCTGATAAACTTCTGAACTGTGATGTGCCGATCAGTTGCTAACATAGATACGGTAAGATGTTTATTATTCAAGTTTGTCAGACTCCTGACTAATCCCTCCAGCTCCATCCAAAAACTATTCTTTACCTCTGTCACCTTTACAGACTGCTGGTCTATTATTGGTCTGCTATCACAGTCAATTAACATGTATGTACCTAGAGTAGCACAGTGCACTGGACTGTCACATCATGTGTCACCAGATAAGATCAGTGGTTTATTTGACAGACTATGATATATCTCATTAACTTGTTCTTCCCACATGGAATGAACTGCTGGCAGAATCACACTTTGTTGTATGTTGTTACAGTGCCTAACAGTTATTGTACTTATCCCAACTGTCTGTAAAACTTCTATAATAGTCGTATGTGATCCTCCACAAATAAAGGTTGCTGCTGGCATCAAAATATTTACCTCTGGCACACCATTTAGCTTCTCCTGAGAGCCCCATGTCATTGTGTGTCCATCTAGGCACTCTGTTGTGACAGTTATGGAGCTACACTTTTTAATGATATCTGGATTTTTAGCTAAGGGGCTGCAGCAGAAAGGCGAAATACATTTGTTAAATAAGATCAGTAACTGTTTTTTTGAAATAATGAAAAATCTGTCTAATTCATCCAGGCTATCATTGTCTGACTCTGAATCGATTATTTCATCAGTATCTGATGAGACCGGACTGTAGTCAGGATCATTAAAATAATCATCTTGAAAGTCATCTTCACTGTCTGAATTGTTCTGGTGGAAATATGATCATACAAACATACGAATGTGCCAGCAGATACAGACCACCCAGTCTATCTAAGTCTGCTCGAGTGTGCAGCTAGCACCCCTAGTTTGCAGCTGCCCCACCCCTCCCCTTTGTCATCCCACTGGTACCCCCCACCTCCCCCACCCTCACTCTCTCCTGTTCGCTGTCTCATGCCCTTTTAAAGCTGTTCACAGATTTACATGATATCACCCATTCTGGTAGGGTGTTCGATTTTGCTACCACCCTCTCTGTGAAATAGTGTCTCCTCATTTCATTCCTAAATCTTCCCCCCTCTATTCTTAGCCCATGCCCCCTGGTGATCCTCCCCCTTCTTTACTTAAAGACCCCATCTGCCCCATCCTTATTGATTCCCTTCAGATACTTCAATGTCTCTATCATGTCCCCCCTGTCCCTTCTATCCTCCAGGGTGTACATATTTAGGTCTCCCAGCCTGCTGTCATAATCTCTCCTCTCCATTCCACATATCATCTTTGTTGCCCTCTTCTGCACCACCTCCAGTAGCCTGATATCACACTTTAGGTATGACCTCCAAAACTGTACACAATACTCTAAGTGCAGCCTTACCAGTGACCTGTAGAGGGGCAAGATCACCTCTCTTCACCTGTATGAAAACCCCCTCTCTATGCACCCCAACAATTTGTTCACTTTTGTAGCCACTCTCCTGCACTGGGAAGTGTTGTTCATGGTCCCTGTTATCATTACCCCTAGGTCCTTCTCCTCCTCAGTGATTCCCAGCTTAACCCTCCCAGCCAGTATTCTCTCCTTGGGTTCTTCACCCCAAAGTGCATAATCTTACACTTCTCTGCATTGAACCCCAGCTGCCACCTCTCTGACCATTCCTCTAGCTTGTGTAGGTCCACCTGCTGCTGCTTCCATCCCTCCTCTCCATCCACCACTGCTCCGATTTTGGTGTTGTCAGCAAACAGACTTACCTTGCTCACCACCCCGTGTCCAATGCCTGATATGAAGAGCCCAAATAATACTGGCCCCAACACAGAGCTCTGTGGCACCCCACTCATCACTGGCCTTGGAGCTGAGAGCTCCCCTCTCACCACCACCTGTTGCAGCCTCCCACTCAGCCAGCTTGTAATCCAGTTTATCATTTTTGTCCCTACCCCTACACCAGTTAGCTTCCCCCCAAGCTGCTCATGAGGTACCGAACTGAAGGTCTTGTTGAAGTCCAAGTAAAGAACATCCACCGCATGACCCTTATCCAGCTCACCTGTCACCCAGTCACAATATTGTATGAGGTTGGCTTGACAAGACTTCCCTGAACCAAACCTATGCTGCCTCACATCCTGGATGCTATTGTCCACCAGGTACAACACCAGTCTTTCCTTTAGTATCATTTCCATGAGTTTGCACACTATAGAGGTGAGACTTGCCGGATGATAATTACCCAGTTCATCCCTTGGCCCACTCTTGTGTAATGGTACTACATGTGCCATCCTCCAGTCCAGGGGCACACATCCTGACTCCAGTGAGGTGCTGTACAGATCCACCAGCGGCTCCGTCAACGGCTCCGCCAACATCTCTGCCATCTCCCTCAGCACCCTGGGGTGGATACCATCCAGCCCTGGTGCTTTGTCTACCTTCAGCGCCCTCAGTCCCTCTAGGACTTTACTTGCCTCAATTCTTCCATCTGTCACCTCCTCTCCTCTGTTCCCACCCTCCCAGCCCATGCTGGTCAGCCCTTTTCTTCCTTGAACACAGAGCAAAAGTATTCATTCAGTGCTTCTGCCTGCTCTTTCCCCTTTTCCGTCCACTCCCTGCCCCTTTTTATCCTCGATAATGTCTCCTTGCACTTTCTTTTCTCTTTGATGTATCTGAAAAAATTCCCCCCATTAATTCCCTGTGCTAATTTCAGCTCCCACTGGGCCTTGGCTTCTCTCACTTTTCTGGTCACCTTTCTGGACCATCTTGCATATTCCTCCCTGTCCACTTCCATCCCCATCCTCCTAAACCTCTGGTGCACCACTTGTTTTGCCCTCACCACGTCCACAACCTCGCTGTTCAACCAGCATGATTTTCTTGCTCTGCTCCTCTTACTCTGTACCTTGGTGCAGGCTTCTGTTGCCTCTGTAACCCCCCATTTAATAATATCCCATTTCTGCTCCACATCCATCTCCTGCCTCATGCCTTCCAGTTTCCCTTTCAGTGCTTCCTGCATCCTCCCAAAGTCCACCCCCCTGAAGTTTGCCACCCGAGTAACTGATTTCTCTGGCTCCCTGCACATTGTGATATTAAACCACACCATTTGGTGATTGCTGTCAGCTAGTGGGTCCTCTACCTTTATTTCCCTCACTACCTCCCCATTCGACAGTACCAGATCTAAAGTGTTCTTTAGCCTAGTAGGTACAGTAACCAACTGTGTCAGGAGACGCTCCTGGATTGCATCCAGGAGCACTTGCTCCCTAGCACTGAAGGTGACCGGAATGCTTCAGTCAAACCCCGGCAAGTTGAAATCCCCCATGCTTTGATTTTCTTCATGTAGCATCATGTCGCTGCTTATATCCAATACCTCAGAACAAACATCTGAGAAATTAATATTGTTTGGATTTGGACTATGTCCACAGTTCTGTTAATATTCCAGTTTTTCTCAGTAGTATAAATGTGATCATTCATTATACCATATTTTGAAATTAGGTTGTCTGTCATTGTATAGGTTGAGGTTTTACTGATCTTCTGACTCTCTGCAGATGAATCTGTTTGACAGGCCCTGTTCTTTACTTTAATATGCGGTACAACTTTTACAGGCTCACTCTGTGTACTGATAGTATGACTCTTAATAGTCCAGAATGGGGCAAATAGACAATTATGACATCTACATGTACAGACCTGAGATAAAATCAAATAGCGTATACATCTTGTTAAGGAAAGGTCTATCAAGTCTGCTCAAATGTGCAGCTAGCATCCCTTATTCTGCAGCTGCTCCTCCCTCCCACCCTTTATTTGAATATGAAAACATCAAGTATGACCTATTAACATATGAAACTGACAGCAGATTCAGGCCATATGATATAAAAAAAACTGTCTGGAATATGTACCTACTGTAGTGATC
This sequence comes from Neoceratodus forsteri, assembly GCA_016271365.2. Classification (NCBI taxonomy): domain Eukaryota; kingdom Metazoa; phylum Chordata; order Ceratodontiformes; family Ceratodontidae; genus Neoceratodus; species Neoceratodus forsteri. Next base: position 706,619,824 of record CM028130.1, read on the forward strand.
ATTACGCTGCAGCTGCCCCACGTTCCATTCCTCCTATTCAGGAGACTCACACCCCCTCACTTAGTCCCATCCACTTTTAAAAATGCTTAATGGCTTAAAGGATATAAAAATATTGGGCAGTGTATTCTACATAGTCACCACCCTTTCCAAGAAGAAGTGCTTCCTAATTTTTCTATCATGAATATTCCACCCTCCAATCTCAGAACATTTATACTTATGTCTTCCAATTCCATTAGTTTAACAATTCACTCTGAACAAGCATTGTTTATACATTTCATATATTAAAATGTTCTTACCATACACCCCTATCCCTCCATTCTCTCATTGAATACATGCTAAGCTCCCTCAGTATCTCTTCGTGGGGTGGGTGATTCTACATATGTATTATCTGAACTTAGTTACCTTTGGTATTAATTAAAGGCATTGTATTTTACCACCACTCTACAGTTTGCATTGCTGAACATTGTTTAGTATACAATATAAAACTAGTGTACCTCCTGCACTAGCAGTATAAAACTACTTCTATAACCAGAGTCAGCTGCTTTGTCCTTATTCAGTTCTCCTGTATTTTGACAAACGTCCTTGCCTGCTACATTCTGATTGATGGTACTGCTTGAGACACTCATCACGATGGCCGTATCAATACTCTCATTCATCATTGAATTCTCAATTGTACGTGGCACAGAATGTTTCTTAAGACGGTTGGTTTTAACCAAAAAAATCATTCCATTATGGCCGAACTGTCCTTTAGTAATGTAATCATCATCACTAAAATGTTGACTACAGACAAAACTATGTACATTTGCATCATGATGCTGGGTGTTAAGAGCCTGTAGCCATCTGTTATAAAGTTCAACATTGCCAGTTGGCGTTTGATGAAAGTTTATACTTGGTGTGCGAGAATAGGAACTCATACAACCATGAACAAGACAAGATGGACCAGTAAGTCTTGTCTTATTAATGTCAACATTCTGCGTTATCGGTATCTATATGAAATAAGTCTATGCTGATAGATTAATTAATGTCACGAATATAGCAATTCACGGTCAGTCTTGCATTAAATCTGTTAGAAAAAATACAAATAAGTAAGTAATGTGCCACAACATTAACAATGAATAATTATACCAACATAAATTGGTCAGGATCCACAAAGGAAATGCTCTTGGCACATCTTGGATCTATGCTAATCACTCAATAGGAGTGTAATGTGGCACGAGGTGCAAACAAGTGCCATATTGCCCCATAGGGTGATTAACTGACTGTTTATCTAATTCTTGTGAATGCCTTATTGCTATTATAAAAATTGTTCCAAAAGAAAAGTTTTAAAAGTGTACTTTTCAATGTTTTCCTCATTGAGATGGATATTTTTTTAAATGAAATAGTTCTTTCACCAACCATTTACAATTACTGATTAGGAATCAGAATGCATCATTCCAGTCATTCAGTAGTGCTAGAAGGATGGAATGCTGACAGGTAGAATTCATGTGACATGTTAATTAGAATGTACATGACAGTGTGACAGAGATTAATGTAAGGCTGTTGGAATCTAACAATCAATTAGACTGCAGCACTTCTGAGACCCTTATTATAATATTTGATAAGTAAATTCAGCACTTTCAGTGTCTTCTTCAACTAACAGCACATCGCCCCCTTCTAGTCACAATAACACTCCTCTAGAATGTTTTATTATACAAATACACAAATAAGACAGGTATTGCTCTATAACTGTTTACTTCAAGCGGTATTCTTTCATATGTTGCCTGATTCACCTAAATGAGATATAATAATACACAGGAACAGGTAGACTTAACTCAGTGTTAAACAAGGACGGGGGGGTGGAGGACACATCAGCATCAGGTAAGAGTGATGTGATCCACAACAGGGGGAGGAGAATTGAGCATCCCATTGATTTCTCTTCTGGGAAGGCTGGGTAGGCACAACCACAGTCATTCAGGTTCCTGATGATGACTGGAGGTTGGTGCAAGCCGCCGTGAATTGGAGGGTTTGGCATTGACTGACATTGGGCATGCAGTGTGTGGAAGCGCGCACTGCAGTGTCATTGACCAGGGGCAGACCAGAAAGAGCAACCATAGTATCACCCCTGCAGATGAGGAAAGGTGGGGAAAGATATGAACCAAAAAAAAAAAATAACATGATGTACTTGATGACTTCAAACATTGCATCACTGGACAAGATGAGAAGATGAGGGTGCTATTCTACCCGGTTGTCACCCTGATGCTGAGTACAAGCTGAACATGGTAGCCATCCCTTGTAAGGGGGCACACCAACACAATACAGCACACATCAGCAGCACTGAATAAGAAATGGAGATGAGAGGAGGTTGTTCAGTAATCAGGATACACCACATTTTGATGGGTGACACATGTCTGGGGTCATCCAGACAGGCCACATGTTCCAGTGATAATACTGCTCTTGCCATCAGTATGACTCACAGTCTGCACTGATGTGACTCACACCACACATGATACCAATGTTACTGCATCATTTGATAAAAGTAGCTCCAGAGGGCGATACTGGGTTGGTCCTGGACATAGCCAGAAAAAGGAAAGAGGCTGAGGTGGACAGGTCAGTGAGGAGGAACAACTGGGTGAATGGGGGGGAGCCATGCTCCCAGAAGACAAACTGGAATGAACCACAGTGCTGAAGCAGGAAGGAAAGAGGCCAAGGAGGAGGAGAGGGGAGGATATGGTGGCAGTCACAGCGACTTGGTCCACATCCAGACATGATTGAGACCTAAACCTTCTAGGGTACACCACATGCAGAGGGGAAGGGGGGTAGTTTTTATCATTAGGGATAGCATAGGGGTAGGCAAGGTAGAGGAAGTGGACGATCAGGTAAAGGTTCATTGGCTAACCCTACAGGCTCCAGGGAGTAAATGGGTGAAGATGGGGGTAGTATATAGACCAGCCGGGCAGGAGGAGGAACAGAAGGTTGGCCTGGTGGCTAACTTTAGGGAGTACTGTGATAGGGAAAAAGACAACACTGTGGTGCTGGGAGACCTGAATATGCCAGGAGCAGACTGGGGAACTATGGCATCCTCATCGAGCAGGGAGCAGTGCCTGTTGGGCATCTTCCAGGATGCATTTCTTGCCCAACTAGTGACTGAGCTGACGAGGGAGGGGCATGTCCTGGATGTGGTCCTGGCAGATGGGGAGCTCATCAGGGATCTAGTTGTGGGGGACCCACTGACAGGAAGTGACCACACCTCAGTTTGGTTCTCCCTAGAACTAGTGGGTGTGGTGAACCACACAGGAATCACAGTGGTTGATTTTAGAGGGGCGGACTTTGCGGGGATGGAGCTAATCCTTATGGGCTACCTAGAGGAGATCAGGCCAAACATGGGCATGGAGGCCTGGTGGGAATTTATAAAAAGTGGGCTTCTGGAGGCTACCAAGGCCTGCACGAGGGAATGACACAAGTGGGGCAAAGCTAGGAGGCTGAACTGTTGGACAAGGGAGGTCCAGGAGGCTGAGCTGATGGACAAGGGAGCTCCAGGATATGGTGAGGGAAAAAAAGGCTGCTTATAGCTGATATAAATGTTCCTGGAGAGCTATATCCAAGGAGGAGTATGATAAGGCAACCAGGAGGGTCACCAGGGTGGTGAGGTTGGCCAAGGCGGAGGCAGAATTGAGACTGGCACAGGCGATTAGAGTGGGGAAAAAGGGTTCTTCAGGTATTTCAGGGAAATAAGAAAAGGGAAGGGGCAGATTAGTCAGCTTAGGATAGAGAGTGAGTAGGTGGAGGAGATGGGGAGAAGGCGGAGGTACTAATTGACTTTTTTGCCTCAGTCTTTACCAAAGAGGATGGAGGGGTGGCATGGCTAGGAGACAAGGAAGGAGAATTGGCAGATGAAGTGGGAGAAGTGGATGTTGAAATACCCAGAAGGAGGGTGTGGGAAGCCCTCAAGGCCCTAAGAGGGGATAAAGCACAGGGCCCATATGTTGGAGTTCTATAAAAGGGTGACAAGTGTGCTGAATCAGGGCAGGCTGTCCTCTTTCTGGATTGCAGCATGACATTTGACTTGGTGTCACATCCCAGGCTACAGTGGAAGCTGGAGGATATGGGGGTGAGGGGAATGATGGTGAGGTGGATAGGAAACTGGCTAGCAGGCCATGTACAGAAGGTGAGAGTTGGGGAGATGTCTCATCCTCTAGGAGGGTCATTAGTGGGGTCCATCATGGGTCGATACTGTGCCCACTCCTGTTTAACGACTATGTCTCAGGCATCAGAAGCAGTATCAGGAGCAGGATGAGCCTCTTTATGGATGACTTGAAGCTGTGTGCAGTGGTGGATGGGGAGAAGGGAGATGGTCATGTCCCTGGAAGCCAAGGTTTAAAGCTTGGTAGTGCAGGGTTCTTCACTTGGGGGCCCAAAATCTGACTCATGTATACATCTTGGAGGGGGAGGCACTGCAGGTTTGTAGGGGGAAGAAAGATCTTGGGGTGGTGGTGGTGGTGGTGGTGGATGCCAAAATGAATAACTCAAAGCAGTGTAGAAGGGCTGTAGCCCATAGCAAACAAGCTACTACTATTGTGGAGGGGTTCAAGAAAGGCTGGGATAGGTATAGAGGGAGGATGCACCCCATTGCCCCGCTGCAAAATGGAGGATCCTGTAGGAGGGGTGCTATAATGGTGCCCTGGGAAGATACTGACCATCGATCAGACTCGATAAACCATAAGGCCTAATCTGCTGGCTTCTTAATATGTTAGTATGTTTGCTGACCCAGCAATACATCCATGGCAAGCAGCACATACAATAGTGACATAGGAATACAATAGACCATGCATAAAGAGTAGTTTAACACTTATGCTGCTGAAAGATTTTGAATTTTTAGGTTTTAAGGACAATACAACTGAAATTTCACATCATATCAGTATTTCTACTTCACATTGCACTATGTAGGTCATTTGCATCATAACTGAATCTTTGTTCCCATAGGATATTCTCTATGTTGAGAGCATTGTGGGGTTCAAGTGCACAGTTAGGCCAGACCCAAATCTTAAACAACAAATTAATTAAGAAAAAGCAAAATAAGGTAGTGCATAAACAAGAAAATTTTATGTGTTAATCTGAATTTCCATTTAATTCTTTTTAGATATAAAGATATATATATATATATATATATATATATATTTGTTGTTTAACCAGGAGTGGCACACTAAGCTGAAAGCTTGTTTACTGGTGTGACCTGGGAGCACAGAGAAGTTAAGTGACTTGGTCAGGGTCACACAGTACGCAAGTGGGATATTAATTTTGATATAAATTGAATTTGATTAATATGAATATTAATTTTGAGAAGTTAAAATAGAGCACTGTAATTAATTGGAGAAATATGTACTTTGATAGGTGATGGGCTATGAGCATCGGTTGGTAATCCAGACAATTGTAAGGCTGAATTATGGAGTTGATGTCAGGGAGGGGTGTGTGATTGGGGCAATTCTACAACCCTAAACCAAGCAATACCCTTATACATACCACCAGCACTCGACTGATCTCATGTAAATGTGAACATCAACTTTCTTAACTCAAAACTCACATCAGGAACAGTCGACTGCTGCAGTAGTACTAATGTAAATACGTCTGTGCAGCATCGGGATAAATATCAATCTGCAGATACAAAGTGGGTGGGAGTGGAGTATTCAGAAATAGTTTGCCTGGAGGGGTACTGGGAGTTGATTGCACAGCGGGTGGTCACGTTGTGGAGCGGTCACTGTGAGTTCACTGGTGGACTGTTTTCTTTTTACAGGTTATGAACAAGAAATTGCTGACATGAAGGGAAACATTTTGTAATTATCTGTTCATAAGGGAATTTGGATGTTTAGAGTGAGGCAAAGTAACCACTGGACAATAATTACAGAAAACATATTAATTTGTGAACTTCAAGGGGAATATTGGGGATGGGTAGTGGGTTTTCACCTGCTATCAGGGTCCTGTACCTAACTGTAGATCTGTTGTGACCAACAGAATGGGATGTTGGATGAAGCAGGGCAACAGAGCAAAATGAAGAACCGTGGAATAATTTTGAAGGTACCACATTATATATTGATGATTAAAGATGTTAATATCACAATAGGTGTTTGAGTGCATCCATACTTGAATTTCTGTATAGTATCTCATTAGTGGATAGTGATATTATTTAGTAAGAACATAATCTGGCTTGCATATTTACAGGTGGTTTCGAGGAGGGAGGGTGGGTGAATGTTTAAAAAAAAGAAGGGGTACTAGTAATAAGAGAAGTGAGCCTGTATAAACAATATCACCAATTCAGAACAGTAAGTGGTACAACATACAATCCAAACATACACTCACAATGTCAGCTGAAACTCACAGTCCATGAATACCTGAGCAATATAGTAATAACTCAGAAAAATGATGTCAGTAAGTGAAAGGCTGATATTTGAAGTATAGAAAATTATTTTATTTATTTATTTTTATTTAGTTTTTGTTGACCGTGTAAGTGCACTAGACAAATTCTGCCTATTTTCAGGCACGACCCAGGGGAGGGGGATACAGATGAATGCCAACTGACTTTGAACCAGGTTAAGCTGTTAATGAAGGAAGCACATAAATTAAGTCCAAATAAAAAAATAAAAGTAGAAGGAGCATGTATGATTCTGAATAATAACATTGCAGTAGGAGGTTGTGGAAAATGGATTTCTTAAAACAAGTAATTACAAGAAATGCTGTATGACAGACTGCCAGCTGTATAATTGCCTATCTCCATGTATATTGGACAGTTTCTAACTCGTGGGAAGAGTGTTACTGTTTTGGATAGGTGGTCAGTTGTCACATGTAATACTGTGTTTTATATGGAGTAATCAAATACAGAATCAGTAGACAAACATCAATATCAACAAACAAAAAAATAAGGCACTGCTACAAAAGGAAAAGCACCCCAAAATTACAAAGGTGGTGTAATGCATACAGGAAAAATTCAGTCTTTTTGTTTGACGCCAATCATACCATTCACATGCTGAGTGCATTTTTCTGTCAATTATTATTTATTGCCATCAATCATATAAGTGTTTTTTTCATACTAAGATAATGATGCTTTATATACGAAACATAACAATAACCTCTACTGTAGTGATATGTGCCTCAGCCCCTACACACCACCACCACAGTATGGAAACTTAGTGATGCCACACACACACACACACACACACACACACACACACACACACACACACATTGTTTAGTGAGGGTAACTGAAATTGAAACAACACATTTATTTGCTGAGTTTCTGGATATACAAAAGCAGCAACTGCTATTTCACCATAAGTTTTGAGAGGGAAAAGTTTAAAACATGTAGTGTAAGCATACACAGTTCATCACAAGAGACCTCCAGATAAATAAATAAATGTTTTACTCAACTCACCTATTAATTTATGCTTTCATCCATAACATGAAAAACATATATAGCAGTGCATTATCTTTTCTATGGAGCTCGAAATAATCACCGCACTGCTGAACAGAATGCTGCCAATAGCATAGTTGGGGGAGAGGGAGAGAGAAGGAGAGAGAGAGAGAGAGAGAGAGAGAGAGAGATGCACTTTTGCACTGCGGGCGCGGTGAGAGTCAGATAGATTGGCTCCCCACTAGTTTCCTCAGTCTCCATGAGCATTTCCAAGTGTGAGGATATTAAAAAATAACACTTTTATGGACAGCATAGGTCTGGGGCTGAGAAGGAAGACAATTTTTAAGAAAATCAAAAGCAATTTTTTACGGAATTTCAGGAGCTCAGAAAAAGCAGCTTTAATTTAACAACACTCCAGAGAGAGGGGGGAAAAATTTTAAAAACATGCTGAAAGCAATCTGAACACATATATTACATGGAATATGATAAGACTAGCGAACAGCAGTAACTAGTACTTTACTTATAACTAAATTAGTCATTTATAAAATCATCAGAAAACTACATAAACAACCACGGGTATCCATTAGCTCTTAGGTTTTGACATCAAATTACGGCGCATCTTATATACAAATATTTTAAACAAAACAGACAGTTCATACACATTTAATGTGGAAAACTAGTTGTTGGCTATTTATTACTTCAATAGTTATTCAATTACAGGCTAAGCTGTAGTTCAAGTCCAGAAATCAACTGCATGGAATGCACAGTCAGGAACTCTCTCACAAAACACACATGTACAGACTATCTTGTGCTTTCATATAATGTTGATGCTGGAAACATTGCTTGACAAACAGAATAGATGCCGCAGTAAAAATTAAAAAATAATGTTTTTATCAAGAAAAATTAAATGTAAGTACATCATGGCAAACAAAAAAAAGCTTAATGACAATGAAAAGCTAATTTCCTGTCCCCTTTAAGGTTATTCCCTGTGTTTTAAATAAACATCACACAGATATTGTGTGTTGAACCTGAAGTTCTGTGTCTGGTCCATTATCCCACAACTCCTCCACAACCCCCAAATCCCTTTCCTGTTTGGTGACCATCAGTTTCTCACCCCATCATGTAATCCTCTCCTGGGTTCTTGCACCCCAAATGTACAATTTTGTACTTATTCACATTGAATCTCAGCTGCCACACTCCAGACCATTCCTCCAGTTTACCTATGTCCCTCCTCATTTTTCCACCCCTCCTGGAGTGTCCACCCTGTTGCAGACCTTAGAGTCATCTGCAAAGAGGCACACCTTCCCCTCCAGCCCCTTCACAATGTCACTTATGAAGACATTAAACAGGACTGGCCAATATTCTTCGGCTTGTTTGCTTTCAAATATGGATGACCAGTTGATTTTTCAAGGTCTGTTCTAATGCTGTTTGTATCTGCTGTTTTGTATAGATATATTTATTTATTTATTTATTTTTTGATGACCGGGTAGGTGCGCTAGACACGAAAGTGACTATTTTCAGGCACGACCCGGGAGGTCAACAACATAGGGAGATAACAGTTACATAGAGTACAGTGTCAGGAGCTGTGCAATACATATTACAGTCATGCCCTGGGAGGTCAACAACATAGGGAGATAGCAGTTGTATGGAGTACAGTGCCAGGAGCTGTGTAATACATATTTCAGTGCAGCCTTTTATCCTTTCTGTGGCAAGTTTTATGTTAAATGTTACACAAGAGTGGTCACTATTGCCTAGCAATTGAATAACTTTACATTTTGAGATTTTGATAATCTCTGTACTCAAAACAAAGTTGGGTAAATTATTCCCCTTTGTAGGTGTAGATACATATTGGACACGATTAAGTTCTATGCCTGTGTTTAGGAATATAGCACCCTGTTTTGTATTACTTGTTTTTTTTTCCTGTTAATAGAACTGTGGTTGAAGTCTCCCACAAATACTGTCCTTCCTAGTTCACATGCTCTAGTCAGGGAATGTTTAATTTTAAATTGATTACTTTTTCATGTAATCAGTCTTGGAAAAAAATGGAAGGAAGATTCAATTATTCCTTTGCACAAGGGTGGAAAGTTATATCGAAGACATTAATCATCTGATTTCAGTAGTACCCCCTTTAGCAAAGTTACTTGAAAGAATAGTCTATGATCAATTGTCGGACTATTTCAGCAAGTAGCATATACTTTCTTGATTCCAGCATGTTTTATGATGCAACCTCAGTGCTGCCTTACTGGGGTTTACAGATGTGCTTAAATCAGCTTTGGATATTGAAGATGCTATGAGTCATTTCTTCTTCGATCTTACAGAAACTTTTGATATAGTGGACCACAGTTTGTTATTATTTAAACTATGTAACACTACTTTGGTAGAGGATGTGCTTTGCTGGTTTTTCGATTACCTACTGTAGGACAGAGTTCATAGGCTTAAACTGGGTAATGCTATCTCCACCTTAAATCCTGTATGGTAGTTCCCCAAGGATCGATATTGGGTCCCACGTTGTTCAGTTTATTTATTAATTATCTGCCTAGTGGCTGCACATACTCAACTATAATTCTTTATGCAAATGATGGAGTTATTTTTCAAATGGTAAGATTTTTGTTTATATGAGCAGTAATCTCCAATCTGACTTTGCTATTTTGCAGTCAAGGTTAAATACAGGTTTCACATAAATATAAAAATATCAACAATATGATTTTTGCTAGTAATAAGAGGCTGAACAACATGGGCACTAAGCTTGAGTTAGTTTCTTTTGATGATGATTTGGGTTCTGAATTATTTATTTAATACAAAACTGGTAACCGGGGAAGGCACACAGAGTCAATGCTCATTTCCAGTTGCAATGAGAGAGAAGGGTAGAGGAAAAAGAAGTACCTACAGTAAATAAAGTGCAGTCATGTTGCTGATGGAGAGTTATACAGGCAGGTATGGGTTACCAAGAAAAATGAACAGTTGGTAACATATAATATTACTGTGATATTAAAGGGGAACAGCACTAAGTGCTCCATATCCAAGTTTCTGGCTGGTCTCAATTTGTACTCTGTGTGCAAAAGCATTTTGCTTACTTACTGTTTACTGTGGTATAGTACTGTAGGTCATATCATGCTAACTTTGTTTTCTTCCAGGCTGACATTTACTGTAACTTCAAATCCCAGAATCTTTTGCAGCTGATATTAGAGCAGGGCTGCAGCAGTGAGATTCAATAGCCTGGAGTGCATGTTAAAGGTCATATAAGCTCTGGGGCCAAATATTCAAAAGTTTGCCTGGGCCCAAAGCCTAGATTGTGCATGCAAACCCAGCTTTGTGCAGAAGTCCCATATTCAAAAGCCCGGTTAGTGCGGGCAAACAGGATTTGCATCTGAGCAATATTCAAAGGGAGAAACAATGCAAATGAGGGGGCAGGGACCTGAATATTGGTACAGTCCAATATTCAGAGTATGTGTGCCATGCAAGGCTGTTTTGTGCAATCCCCATGTATGGCACAGATACTGCCAACCTAAGACATAACTTACTCCATAGCAGTGGACGGAGGAAGTGCACCATCTCTCCGACCCCCAATACAGTAGTCCCTGATGTCTAGTGTGCCCCCCACTGATTGCTGGCATGATGTATAAAATTAAACATGCCCTGGTGTTAGTGGTCCCCCTGCCAATTGCTGGCCAATTGTTTAAAATTAAACAGTCCTGATACTAGTGGTCCTCCACTGCCGATCGCCAGACCAGTATGTCAAAGTAAACTTTTCCTGCTGCTAGTGGTCCCCCACCTTCACCCATGCCCGATGTTTACATGGTCATTCCCTGGTGTCCAGTATTCCCCATCCTGATCTCCTGTATAATAACAGACAACCATTCACAGGTATCTAGCTGACCCCCTCCCTAGCTCTGATTCCCTGTATAATACTGTAACACTATTCTCTGGTGTCTAGTGGACCCTCACCAAAGCAAGTAATGCCCCACCACCCCAATCCCCACCATCCTAGCCCTGAACCAATGACCAGCACAGTCCTCCACTTGCCACCATGGCCAGCTGCTGAGCTGTCAATAAGTGTACACTGTACAGTCAGCTGTTACAGTATGCTCTCATTGACAGCTCAGATGAGTAACTGGCTATAGTGGAAGTGGAAGGGCTATGCTAATAACTCCTGTGTAAGGTCGGGATGGGGGAGCAGGTGGGAAGTCCACTAGACACTTGGGAACAGTGTTACAGTATTCCTGGACTAGCTTGGACTGATCAATGACGCTGTAGGTCACAATGATGCATGTGGGTCAGTTTTTGTTGAAATAAATACGAGCATTTTGCTTGCCATATTGGCCACTTGATGCATCTCATAATAACACACAAGGTGCCAGGTCCAAGCAAGACCAGTTCTTCAAAAAAGAACAATAAATCAGGCTGGCATAAATGGTGGATGTAAAAAGTTCCTCCTTCCAACATGTACCTCAAATCATCCAAAATCTTCAATTCAGGGACACAGGAAAAAATAATGTTCTGCTGATTCTTCTTCCTGGTCACAAGTGTCCTGAACACAGTGTTTCATCTGCTCTCTTGTGCATAAAATTCCCTCTTATTTGTAGCTTTCTGTGCATACACATCCATATGAGGTCCTTCATTTTGGGAGGGATTCTTTTATCAATAAGTTGGTAATCACAGAAGGTGAGCCCCCGCAGCTGTAATGAAAATAGGTTCAGTAAAACATGCAGAAATAACATGGTCATATAATTTACCATATAGTATATGTTTAAACTTTATTCTGTATAAAAATCATCAGCCTGCTATAAATCCTGGTTGTGCACATTCTAAACCATTGTGCGCAATTCCAAATATAGAATAGTGGATGGGTGACCATCCACAACAAGGCTGTGTTTCCCTCCAGGGAGTTGATGACATCATAGAAACCTCAAGAGTGAACCTCGAGAGGTCTCACTGATGTCATCAACTCCCAATAGGGAAACACATCCTTAGCTGTGGATGGACAACCATCCACTGTTTTATATAGTATATGGTTAGGGCTTATTTCTTTTTTTACGTTGCTGGTTACCGCATGTGTTTTTTATTTGGGGTTCCTGCTCCCACTCTACGCCTAGCCACTGCCACTCATTTCTGCTTCACTGCGCTTCCGCTGGCTAGAGCTTCTGTCCACTACCACTCACTCTCTCTCTCTCTCACAGTGGCACTGCTTATTTTTAAAAATGAAACAACAAAAAAATAGTTTCATGACACAAAGCCATCGGAGGCTATTTGTGTCAGAAGGAGGGTCCACTGCTCTGCCACTCTGTGCCTGCTTAATCGCGTCGCCATCAGAACGATAGTACAACAACTTTTCTGATCTTTGAACTGTCCAACAAGATTTGAAAAGCCACTGACTTCAGTTTACAATAAGCCCTAACCATTTACTATAATGTTGTTGTGTGCATTCCAAATGGTTGTTCTGCACTGTTCAATGGTCATACAATTTTAAATTTCTCATTTATTCCATGTGTAGCTACTTACTAACCACTCAGTGCTCAAAGTTGTACCTTTTAACTTTCAAAAGTCTGTAAATTTGATTTTGATCATTGAACAGAACAAAAAAATGGCAAGATTATTTGTTTTCACTTTGGCAGGAGTCTGTCACTCCAGTGTAGAAAACCATATACTATATAAACCACACACAACTTGGCATGTGTTTCCATCTCAGGGTTGAGATGACAGCATGGACCTCTCGAGCTTTGTTCTTGAGGTTCATATGCTGTCATCGTAACCTCTCGATGGAAACACAGTCTTGTTGTGTATGGTTGCCCATACATTTTTCTCTTAATGACAGAGATACAAACTGCAGAAAAGAAATGTTCCACTGTTTTAATTTACTTAGGCTGGAACCCCAAACAACAGGAAGATGCTTCAACATATGGTCAGTATTAAAAGTAATAGCTGATCAATTTTTATGTAAAGAGGGCTACATATCTACAACATATTCAAAATGAAATATACATTCATACAGATTTTGACTGCTCCAGTCAGCACACTTATGCAATATTAATAACAATTACATTAATATTCATCAAAGGTGCAACTCTATTCACAGTGTCTACCCTAAAGCCCAACATTCACATTGTGCCCATGGTAGTTTAACTTTTTTCAGGCAGGTAACTCAGCATCTTTTTGCCTTATAGTTTTCAATGCAAACTGTACATTTTTGAGAAGTTCTACATGGGACACTGTTCTTTGCTGAGTAACTCATACACCTCTAGCTTGCCAAATACAATACCGGAGAAATGCAAAAACTACATAGAGTGTTTTTGTGTTGTATCTGCCCCACCCTCTGGAGGGGGTACCATCAAGTAATTCTGAGTATGTCAGGGGAGGTATATAATGGTTCACTCCATTCTTTGGACAAATAGTTCCAAAATGTTTGGATATATGTACACTCAAAGAAGAGATGTTCCTGGGTTTCCAGAGTTTGTGTGCATTTGTCCCTGGGGCAATATCTATTGTTTAGCTGCTTATGTTTGTCATTATTCTTCACACTTAACCTGCCATAATTACCTAGCCATACTACGTCCCAGACAAAAGCTGGTAGTCTTGAGTTTGTTAACTGATTTAAAACATATTTCTGTCTATTAGTAGGGCATTGAGGAAAAGCAATCTCTTCCCTCCTTTCTGCCTCAAGAATTTTATTATAGATAGTTTTTCTATCTAGTGACTGTAGCTGTGGGATGGTAAGGCCCCATTTAATTACATTTTTTAATGAATCTAGCCCAAATTTAGGGACCAAGGGTAGTCTGTTCAATAGTTGCAGTCTCCTTTGTGTCCACGGTGTTATATATGTTGTTAGCCAAGGTAGCAGGAAGGGTTTCCATAACTTATCCCCAGGTTTAAGAGCTAACCCAACGTTATAAGTAATAATTATACTACAGTAAAAGCAATTGGTTTAATCATGTTAACTCCACCATCCTGAATTCTTCTATATGTGAGTTCCCTCTTAATTGAGTTCAGTCTGCTGCCCCACAAGACTTGGAAAAATATGCTATGCAGAGCAGTAACTAACGTCGGGTGGAGAGACATAGCTCATATATAAGAAAATCAGCAGTAATAGTGTCTTGATCAGTAGAACCCTCTGTTTTTATATCTGTTTTCCTTTCCAGTTGGATACTAGTCTATTGGCCCTTACTAATCCTGTCTCCCCGTTTGTTGTAGCCATGTCCTCTGAACCAAACTCTATTCCTAATATAGATATGGGTTCTTGTGTTACTGAAAAGCCAGCAAATGTGTTATTATCTGGTAAGGGAGCATTTCCTAAAGTTATACCTTTACTTTTCTGTAGTTTATTTGTGAACCTGACATTCTGGAAAATATTTTTAATGTCTCTGCTAGTGATCTCTCACAAGTTGTTGGTGCAAGTGTTGGGATCACATCATTTGCAAAGGCAAATAGTTTTACTGGTGCCAATCCTGGGGAAGGAGAAAGCCCTATTATCCTATTATTCATGGTAATGCTCTGTAGAAGGATATCAATACTAAATGCATGTAAGAGCAGACTAAGAGGGCAACTCTGTCTAACTCCCCATCAAATAAAAATTTTTTTCCCACACCATCCGTTTATGTTTGGTATCAATAAGGCCTTACTATACTGTACATATTTCTGAGCCAGTCTATAAAAATAGTTGATAGACCAAATATGTTCAAAACAGCAAATAAAAAGCTATGTGCCAGTTTATCAAAAGCATTTTCCTGGTTAAGCCCCAATGCATACCCTTGATTTTCATTTTTATTACCCATTTGAAATAATTCCCTCAACAAGATAGATTATCTTGTTGGTATCTGTTGAGGATGGCACATGTTTGTGAAGGACTTATCAGTTTGTCTTCTATTTTTTTTTATTCTTTATTTCTCACTCTGCAGTCCGGGCATCCTTCCAGAGCACCCGCTCAGCTAAGTCACTACTCCTAGCCTGAACCCTCACTTGCCAGTGTCTGCCCCTGACTAACCAGGCAGGTTCAGCCCCCTGTATCACCCCTCAGGGTGGACCTGCCCTCCTTCTGTGGCCTTTTCTGTAATTAGAGGGGCCTACTTGGTGTCGGGTCGGGCCATGGAGTTCACTGGTGCACTGGGCCGGCAGAGGGATGTGGACTTCCTCCTGGAGTCTCCTTCATCTCTCAGCTCCACAGAGGGCTTTCTTCTGTTTTCTCCCTGAAGCTTGGATGTGCATTGACGTCCTGCTCAGCTGGTGCATGCTCGCGTGCACCCTCGAAAGACACCTGCCACAGCTTCAATCCTCTGCATTCTGTGGCCCTGCACTGTGGTACCTCCAGCCTCCACCAGAGTTCACCAGTGCATTGGCTGGTGGAAAACCCCCCCTCCCTGGGGAAGGAGAGCAGTCCATGGGACGCTCAATCCGTCCCCATCCCTGCCGACCCCCAACAACCCGGGCTCATTCCCGAACCTGGGTCGCCGGCATGATGCAAAGTGTGGCGTCCAGCGCCTCAACCCTCAGCACCACCGGGCCAGCCTGTCTGCTATTTTTGACAGTCTATTGAACATGATCTTACTTAATACTTTAAAGTCTGAGTTTAAAAGGCTCAAAGGCCTCCCTACTTGTACTGCCCTCTGGCCATTGCCAGAGGGAAGTCAACAAGCGAGACAATAAGTCTCCCTCCCCCTGAGAGAGGAGAGCGGTCCTCCGGATGCTCGATCCTCTCTCTCTCCCCTGCCGACCTCCGGCGGCTTGAACTTGTTCCCTAACCTGGGTCACCAGCATGGCGTGAGGTGTGGTGTTCAGTGCCTCAACCCTCTATGCCACTGGGCTGGCAGCAGGGTATTTCTAAAGGTTTGGTATTGAGACCAGAATCTATCAAAACCTGTCACACTTTTGAAGCTAATATCATAATTAGCATTCTCAAGATGTATTAAAGCAAATATTTTGGATGAAAAAAAAACTTCATTGAGCCTTTCAGTAATTGTCTGGCTATATAAAGTCTGTCTGGGGTTTTTTCAAGCCCACCCTTATACAGTATATCAGGCGAACAGCATTCCTGTGGGGAGCAGTTCCCCTTTATTCTGAAGTAAGTCTGCTAGTTTAATCATAGGTTCAAGCCAGGCTGTACTGGCAGGGTCTTGCAAGATGGCCTCTTCTGGCCCCATTCTGTTGGGGTTACCATCAGGGAGGCCGAGCCCATGTTTGCTGTTTGCTGATTAGTAGATGGTGCAGAATGTTGTTCAGGTGCACCTTTTCTTCCTAATACTGTACATTGTTACATTGTGAAGATACAACATTTTGTTCACTGTTTATGTTACCCCAGGGTATGTTGGAATCTGCAGATCTATTTTGCTTCTCAGTGCAACTAGAAGGGTGGCCACCATTTTTAGAGACAGCTCTATCAGTATTGTAAGCATTATATTCTTGTACCTTTGAGTCTGAAGCATCAGGAATCCATTGACTGTCTCCCATCAGAATCCAGCTTGCATCCTCCAGCGCATGTACAGGTGTCCAATTTCCAGACCCAATAGCTGTATTCCTTATGGGTGAGACATCTATACCTGCAATCTGAGCAATTATTAATTCTTTGCTAGTGACTTGTTGTGGAGATTCTTCAACCTGTGCAGATACAGAGTATATTACTGTTTGCTCAAAGTGAATGGCTCCTTTTTGACTTTTGTCAGTTACTTTGTTCTTGAGTGCCGTTGCTGTAGCAATGGCTACTATGACTGGAGGCCACTGTAGGCTGACCTTATCTTTGCCATTCCTAGCAGAGCCCCTGATTTTGCTCCCGCAGCTGTAGGCACACGACTGAGGGGTCATTCTTACTGCTAGCTGCATGCTTGGCTATGGAGACTTTCTGTTTCTCTTCCATTTGTGGGGAGGCATTGTCAGCGGGTGGGGTGTTGGCAGCCTTTGATGTTGCTGCATCATTTTGTAGCTGATCCACATTGACAGAGTGGGGATCACTGCTACCAGTGAGTACTGTTTTGATTTGAAGCTTGGTTATCTCTTGCTGCAGCTCTTTCTTGTTTGATAAATAGCATTGCTGTTCAGTATTTAGCTACTAACATACTAATTGCCAGCAGATTAGGCCTTACAGTCTATCGAGTCTGCTTGAACCTCAAATACCTAGTTGGGTAGCGAGGCTCTCCCCCCCTTATGTTCCATAAACCCCTATCATCCATCCCCACCCCCCTGGGCTAGGCCATCATCTGATACATCCGCTTTCTGCATCTATGCCACCCTCTCTTGAAGCTGTCCACCGTGGATATCTGAACCAGCTCTCCAGGCAGCACATTCCAATGATCCACCACCCTCTCAGTGAAAAACCTCCTCCTCTGTTCCCCTTCATCCTACCACCTTCCAACTTCAAACCATGCCCTCTGGTGATACCTCCCTGCTTTAGTCTAAAGATCCCTCCGTGTTTACCCTATTTATTCCCTTGAGGTACTTGAAGACCTCAATCATGTCCCCACTGTCTCTCCTCTCCTCTCCTCCAATGAGAACAGGCCGAGCTCCTCAAGTCTGTCCTCATACATCAAATCCCCTAGTCCTCATATCATCTTAGTTGCCCTCTTCTGTACCCTCTCCAGGAGCTGTATGTCCCTCTTCAAGTGTGGTCTCCAGTACTGAACACAGTACTCAAGGTGTGGTCTAACCAGTCCATTGTACAGTGGCAGAATCACTTCCCTGCCCCTAGAGGTGATCCCCCTTACGATGCATCTCTACATCCTGTTTGCTTTGCTAGCCACTCTTCTGCACTGCTCAGAGTTATTCATAAATGTATCCACCATGACCCCTAGATCTTTTTCCCCTGTTGAGGCCTCCAGCACCTCCCCTCCCAGGGTGTACCTGTGTTTAGAGTTTCCCCACCCAAGATGTAACACCTTGCACTTGGTGGTATTAAATCTAAATTTCCAGGTGTAAGCCCACCTTTCCAGGGTGTCCAGATCCCCCTTGCAGGGCCAACCTCATCTCTTCCCCCTCAACTACTGCTCCCATCTTGGAGTCATCAGTGAAGAGACTCATTTGTGCTCAGTTGTAACAGTAACAGTTCAGTTTGACTTGCATTACTGTCTGGTTGACTTGCATCATTGTCTGTGATATCGTTCTTATATACATTGCTATTTACTACATCAGCTACCTTTATACTGACGTCAGTGTTATTTTCCTCTATTAAATCTTCTGTTGAAATAAATATTTCTGGTTCCATCTCTTCTTCTTGTATTTCAGCCATTATTACTGTGTTCTCAATAGCCTCTTGTGTTGGTAGTGGAGTAAAAAACAGTGGGGGAATTCAAGAATGCATAGGACAGACATAAGGCAATTCTAGTTGGGGGTAGGAGGAAGTAAGCTGTTGGTTAGCTAGGATCTGCAGCTTATCCATTAGGTAGGGAAATGGGCAGACTAGGTGGACCAAGCAGTCCTTATCTGCCATCAAATTCTATGTTTCTTTGTTTCTATGTGTAGAAAGAGCAGGGAGGAGGCTAACTCCCCTGCTTCTATAGCATTCGTCCTCTCCCATGCCTCCTCTGGAATGGCTATCTTGGAAAAGATGGTCAAGGATTCCCCCTACTGCAAGAGTAGGGGAGTTTCTCCGGTGTCCTGGTGAGCATTCTATCATCAACAAAACAGGTTCAAGTAACCCACCCCCAGAACAAACCTGGAAATGAGATGTCACAGCTCAGTATGCCTTTTCCAGTCAATGATAATTACAAATAAGATAATTTTAAAAGCTGATGGGAAACACAGCACAACATAAAAGAGCTAAGAAACAGAAGACACATGTGAGTTTCATCCCGTGGGATATCAGAACCATCTCCCAGTAACTTCCCTTCCAATCTCCACCCACATCCAGCCTTTAATCCACAGTTATACCCTCATACACCAGCTCCCTCACCTTTCCATGTAGCAATGTATGTTTGACTAATTTAGACTACATTACCTGTGCTATATGTCTTGTGTACCTACCTTAGTTAGCATTACCTGTACCATGGTTTTTCATTTATTTGTATATTTTTATGACTCCTCTATCATTGTAATTCACTAGCAACACTACAACTTCAGTCCCTAAAGAGGGTCTGCCAAATGTACCAATTTAACCAAGGACTTCAAATGGGCTTACATCCAGTACTAATACAGCAGTGCAGCACTAGGGATGCTATACTATTGGAGGTATCAGTGCAAGATGGAGATAACTGCAGACTTCAGTCAGTGCTAAATAGTATGGTTAAGTGGGCAAATTAGGTGGGTATGTCTTTTAATTCTGACAAGTGCAGTGTGATGCACGTGGGAAAACAGAATAGGGGAGCTACCTACTATATAAATACTGTCCCACTAAAAATGACCAATGAGGAGAAAGATCTAGGAATAATTATATCCAACAAACTGACTTATGAAAAGCATTGCCAGACACAAGCAGTCAAGGTTAAAAGGGTTCTATGGACAATTAAAAGAAACTTTTCAAGCAGGAAAGTGGATGTAATTATGCCCCTATATAGAGCTTATATAAGACCACTTTTAGATTATGAAAGCTCCCTGTGGGGACCAATAAAAAGAAGCAACAATGACATAATAGAAAAAGTCCAAAGACAAACAACAAAAATGCTATATGACTGCAAAAACTTATCCTATGAAGAAAGACTGCATAAACTCAATCTCATGTCCTTTCACACCAGGAGGATTAAGGGAGATATGCTCTTATGAAACAATCTAGTGAAAGATCCTGCATTGTTTTCTGAACTAAACCTTAGCTTGAAAAATCATAATATTGGTACAAGAGGACATCAATTTCAACTAAAAAGTACAAAATTTATAATACCGAAAAATGGAAAGCCTTTTTTACACAAAGGGTAGTTACCCCCTGGAATAATCTTTCCGAGAAAGTAGTCTTGTGCAAAGATAAGAATCAATTCAGAGATAAATTAGATCATTATTTACTCTATGAAAAGGATCTAATATATTATACGTAACCATGGAGCATATATGGGCCAAAAGCCTTTTTAAGCTCCTAGATCTTAGTATGAATTTTAGTATGAATAGGTGCCATCCTTAAGCTGAAAGGAGGTCCCTGTTGCCCATCTCTGGAGTTACCATTGTGAAAGCTCAGTAAGATCTTGTGACATTTAATGTTATTCCAATCAACAATACAGGTTGTAATGCAATAGACCATGACTGTGTGTGGATGTCAAGTGCTTTAATGACTGCAGATACAATCTACAATCCCTGCACTGTCAGCATCTAATTCATGGCTTTATAAACACATAATTAAACAAACTAATTCATTAAAACTGGTAGGTAGCTGTCTATTGGTTAATCCCCACCCTGCAAATGTACACAAGTCATAGTTCTGAATATAGTCAGAGCTGCAAGTCAGTAGCTGGGCTTGAAATTAGCATTTAGCCAGAAAATAATGTAAACTGGAGCTCAAGAATGGATCTTATTCTAGTCTAGTGATATACATATATGGAGGCTCATTGGGCATGGCTCCATACCTGTAGCTTCATCTTGGATCACATGGCTAGGAACAAGTTAGTGGAATAAAAAACCCTAACACCACATTTTCCTCCTTTTTTGACTATGTAACCCTTATAATGCATTAATATAGTTTTTTCTTTACTTTTGAGCAAATAGAGTTGTAACTTTCTTCACACAGGGCCTTTGGGCTCTTGCAAAGCAGCATGCATAGAGCCCTTCAGCCCCTGTGCAAAACAAAATTCCTAACTTGCTTCACGTAGGATATTCAGGGCCCTTTGGGCTTTGAACAAAATAGAAGATGAGTCCTAACTTGCTTTGCACAGGGCCCTGTGGCCCTGCATGAACTGCACATGAGTCTTAACTTTCTACTGGACTTGATAACTTTTTCATAACCATTTTGGTACTTTAAACAACCATTTTGGTACTTTAAAAAGTTGTTTTTCATGTTGAACATAGAAAATGTTTTGGTACTGTTCTACCGTTTTAATCATTTTCTTCTTGTAGGACTTAGAAAAATGTTCATGGTGATTTTTGTGCTTTTTGTTCATGTAGGACTTGAAAACATTTTTGTGACTATTTTCATTAATTCTTTCTTGTGTTAGACTTTTCTCATTTGGTTGTTTGTTACCCAATGTGCATGCTATATGTTATGTTCTCATGCTCAGCTCCTTAAAGTTCAGTTTGACAGTATTTTTAGAGAATCACTGGGATTTTCTAGTGAATCATGAAAACATTTCATTAAAATATAAAGTGTAATTGAGCTTTTCTGAAAGTCAGTGTAGACATCTCATTTGACTGTCTTCTGACAAATCATACACTGGCCATCTTTTAGAGTTAAGCCTTTTTTGTTTGTTTTAGTTTTTCTGGTTCACAGTTGTGGTCCTTTGCAAGCTTTAAGGTGGGAAAAGTGCACAATTTATTCAGCTATTTTTTTGACTGACAGTGCGTGTGCCTGATTTAAAAACTTTAAAAAATTATAACTTAGAAATTACAAATCAGATCAATTTCAAAACACGAAAGGATCCCTTTTTGGAAAAAAAAACTGTAATGAACCAGCAATTTTCATAATTTAAATTGATGTAGGGTTCCTATTAGCCATGTACAAAATAAAGTCTTCATTTAGAAATTTTACATAATTTTACTTTTTGAGACCTTCAGAACTAATAACCAAATTACACAAAACTTGCCAAAAATTAGCCCCTAAGACTGGGAATGTGCACACCAAACTGTGCAGTCCTAGGGGCTATGATTGTCAAGACATAAGCTGACAAACACCACATCACCTTTAAAGTTGGCTTGCTGATGTTCAAAGCCCTACACGGACTTGGCCCGGACTACCTGAAAGAGCTCCTGGTTCCTCACTGCCCCAAGCGAGCGCTCCACTCAGCCAATGAGAGGTTGCTAGAGATTCCAAGGGTTTGTTTGAAATCTTCTGGGGCCAGAACATTTATGTATGTGGCCCCTACCCTCTGGAATTCTCTACCCTGTTGGTTACATGAGCTCACGATGTGGAGGGTTTTAAACAAGCACTGAAAACCTGGTTGTGGAGTCAAGCCTATGGCATTTAATAGCTGGAATGAGCTTATGATTTTATGATTATATTATTGGTTTTAGGAGTTAAGCCTAAGGCATTTAACAGATGGAATGAGTTAATGATTTTATGATTATATTGTGAGTTTTAGGATTGTTATTTATTATATTGTTATGGAATTTTAATGATGTGATTTTATATTGTTAGGCGTCTTGGTTTTGAAAGGCACCTTAAAAATAAAGTTTATTATTATTATTATTATTTTGACACAAATGCTAAATCAGCTATAATATAGGGGTGCTACCATGCCTGTATAGTATGTATGTATGTATGTATGTATGTATGTATGTATGTATCTATCTATCTATCTATCTATCATTTTCTCTCTCTCTTTCTCTCTTAAGTGCAGATATCAATTTGATCAATACTCCAAAAGCACAATAATTTGATTTCCTAGAGATAACTGTAGAAACTTTGGAATATTTATTAAAAATGAATATTAAAACCAAAATAGGCCCCTAATAATATTGAGTTAATGTATCTTTAGTGTTAGATTTGATGGCTGTCCTCTCTATTATTTTTTTTTTTTACTGCTAATTAGGTACTGCAGCTTTGGAAGCAGGTGACATGGTTCTCATTTATAAATCAGGAGATTGCACCATGGCTTAAAATGACCAACTTCTTTATTGGCCTCACTGTCTAAGGTCCTAGAAAGAATAGTATCTGATCAGCTTAAACTTTTTCTTGAATAAAAGTCATGTTCTTACCACATTTCAATATGGATTTTGCCAAAATCATAGTACTTTTACTGCAGTGGTGGAATTCACTGGTTTTTACATAGGGCCTTGGACAATGGGGACATGGCAGTGCATTATTCCTAGATCTTTCTGAGTTTTTTGACTTGGTGCACCTTGGTCACCTGCTGTTAAAGCTTCAGTGCATTGGACACTCCTTATTTTCAGTTGGCTGGTTTAAAAATTATTTAACAGATCAATTTCAGAAAGCAACTTTAAATGGTGTTTTTTTCTTCTTTAGTTAAAGATAGACATTGGTGTCCCTCAAGGCTTCATTTTGGGCCCTGTACTTTTTAGTATTTTCCTAAATGACTTGCCTATGTTTTTGCCAGATTTGTCTGTATGTTTTTATGCAGATTATATATCCTCTATAGAAACAGCTGTTTGTTGGATGATGTAAATTCTAATCTGCAACTTGATTTCAATTGGGTTCAAAATTGGCTTCAAGATAATGGCCTGGTACTGCATGTGACAAAAACGAAGTACATAAAATTTGTGTCAAGACAGAAATTGCTATCTCAGATCCCCTCCTCTCCAATTTAGACTGTAAATGAACTGAGATAAAATGTGTAGAACATTGTAAATATCTGGGATATACAATTGATTGTACAATACCATTTGAGAATCATATAAATTGATTAAAACTATGCATATAAGACTGGACAACTTTACCAATTTACCGATTAAAAAGTTGTTTGTTTGCAAATTCAAGGAAACATTTAGCTCAATCACTACTGTTTTCTCTGTTAGACTATGGTCTTCTGGTTTACATAAGAACTATGCACACTTTAATTTCTAGAGTAAAAGTTTTGTACAATTCAATTTGTTGATTTTCCCTGTCTGGTTCAAAAACAACACAACACTGCACTTTATATAGTACTGTTCTGAAAAGGAAGGGTAGGAAAAAGGGAGGAGGGGTAGCTATCCATGCTAGGGAGGAAATAAAAGCTACAGAAATACAGTGCATAAGAGAGGAAGTGGAGGCACTGTGGGTCATGCTGGAAACAGGAAATGGTACTGACATTGGAGCAGGAATGATCTACAGGCTTCCAGCACAGGGGGAGGAGCTGGACAATGAGCTAGTGGAAATCATCCACAAAATGGCAGAAAAAGGAGAACTACTGCTGATGGGAGACTTCAGTTTGCCTGATGTCAGTTGGAACACTTATACTGCGGCCACAGCAAGGGGCAGAAATATCCTGGAAGCTCTTCAGGTGGTGTGACTCAGACAGCTAATGGTAGAACCCACCTGTGAGGGGACAATATTGGACCTGGTGCTCACCAACAGGGACAGAGTGAGACTTGTAGAAGTGGGGAGTCACCTGGGATTCATCAATCACCATATGGTGTGGTTTAACATGAGGACAGTAGAGGAATCCAGCCACACAAGGACAAGGGTCCTGGATTTCAGAAGGGCAGATTTTGCAAAATTAGAGGTATGTCTAAAGAATGCCCTAGGGGTAGAGTGGGAAACAGGGATGTAGAGGAGCAATTGGCACATCTCAAGGGAGCCATAATAGAAGCCACGAGCCTATGTGTTAGGCAAATAAGTAAAACAAAGATGAAGAAAAAAACACTCTGGTTCTCAAAAGAGGTGGCAGAGTGGGTGAGGGAAAAAAGGCTAGCATTGAGAAAATACAAAGAAACACACAGGGAGAAAGGCAGAGGAATGTATCTGGAAAAGCTAAAAGAGGTGGGGAAAGCAGTCAGAAAAGCCAAAGCACAGACAAAGGAAAGAATAGCCAAGGCAATTAAGAAAGGAGACAAGACCTTTTATAGATATATTAGAGAAAATAGAAAAAACATGGGTGGGATTGTGAGGCTAAAAACAGAAGGGGTCAGCAGAGGGGCACAAAGAAGAAGCAGAAGTCCTGGACAAATATTTTTGTACAGTGTTCACAGTAGAAAAGAATGGGGCACGTCAACAGCTAAATGCAAGATGCAGTGTGTGTGTGTGGGGGGGGTATAGATACCAGTCCATTCACAGTAGAAGGAGTCCTAAAGGAAGTAGAAAAACTGAGGGTAGATAAGGCTATGGGGCCAGATTAAATGCATCCCAGAATTCTAAAGGAACTTAGAAAGGAGCTAGAATCACCACTGACAGCCTTGTTCAACAAATAATTAGAAACAGGTGTGGTGCAAGCAGACTGGAGGAGGGCAAATGTTGTCCTTCTCCATAACAGCGGGAGCAGAGAGGAGATGGCAAGGACCATGAAATCACCTTTCAGAATGTAAAAAAAAAAAAATTTGGCCAGGATTTGAAAAATAACAGCTGCCACATTCATGAGGTGCTGTAAAGATATGGCTATGTTGTAAATTTGGGGTAAAAATATTGAAAATTATCAATGTTATGAGCCTGCATTCACAAAATTCAATGTAGGCTCATAACTGTTGTTTTTTTAATATTTTTACAGCAAATTTTCAGCATAGCCTTCTTATGGCCCTACCTTATGAACAAGGGCAGAGAAAAGTTTCAACTCCTGCCTGAAAGGTGGTTTCACACAGGGACTGCAAAATCACCTTTTGGGACAGATTTGCCTAATGTCAGTGCAATTGTTCATAAGGCGGGGTCCCAAAGAAGGCATGTTGAAAATTTGGCCCAAAAATATGCAAAAATGGCCAAGTTATGCCACTAAGTTCAAAACACCATTGAAATACATTGAACTGCATACCTGTTTCTTCAGTTCATGGTCCGGCTTTGAAGAGTGAAGACATGTTTGCAGTCCACAGAGGATTATGCTGTTGGACCCCTGATATGTAAGTAAGGGCTTGGGGGGATGTGAGGTAGTGGGTGCTGAGTGGGAGGGTTGAGTGGGGGGACAAGAATAGCCACAAAAGACATCGATGGATGGTTCTTTTTTACAGGGTAAAAAAAAACAACAGAGGACTCTGGATCATGACACTGGGGGATTGGGTACCTCCAGTGTTATTCTTATGTTTCTGGGTGGGGCACTGAGAGGAAGGAATGAATGGGGGGGATATCTATAATAAAAAAAAAAATTGGTGGTCACGGCGGAACACAGCACACTTTTCTGTGTCCAAGATGGCCACCAAACTCTTCTGCACATGTGCAACTACAAGTGCATGCACAGTAGAGTGCAGTGAACATCTTGGACACAGTGTAGTGTGCCATGTTCTGTCATGACCGCCAACAGAGTGAAAAATAGTGCAGTGCGACTGCTAATGGAGATAGCGAGCAGAGTGCTTCACGGACGTGGAGGTGACTGTGTTGCAACTCCAACATATTGTTCGGTCAGAAGGAATGTGCTGAGTCCTTTATTTGATAACAAGAGGTCTGCAGACTTACGCCCACTGCAGCCCTAAAAAGGAGGATATTAAAAATAAAAAAAAAAAACCTTGGACTTATTAGCCTTCTGAATTCTATTTCAAAAATATACGCCAAAAGTTTGCTGAATGGGCTGCAGGCATGGGTTGATTCCAAATCTATTATACAAAATCTTCAATCTGGGGATCAGACACAGTTTTTCAGAATAGATCATATTTTTGTCATGGCTCACTTCATAAAAAATATGTATGGATAAAAAGAATTGAAAGTCTATGCAATGTTTATTGATTTCAGGGCTGCTTTTAACTATATTGATCACAATATGTTATGGTCAAAACTTTATGCTCAGAAGTTGGAGTACGAGTTGATATATCCTATCATTCAGTTTTATTCTACAAATGAAACATACATTATGTATGATCTGCAAGGATCTGTCTGAACTTTTTACATCTAATAATGGAGATAAACAATGGTGCCTCGTGGCTCTGCTCCATGTCAATCTTTATGTCAATGACCGCTTACTGAATTTAGAATCTAGGGATTTTCACTCTCCTAGTATAAGTGGTAAACAATGTCCAGCACTAGTTTATGTTGACAACATGGTTCTCTTTGCTTTATTCCCAGCTGTCATATAATGAAAATTGCATTTTTTTTAATCTGATTAGCACATAAATTACAATAAAACTTTGATAAAACCAAAGCCATAATTTTTGGTGGCAGAAAATCTTACTGTTTTTTTCATAAATGATAAAACATTAAAGGTGGTTAACACATACACTTCTCTAGGTGTAAAGTTTACATCAAATGGAAAATGGACCCAACATTATAAATTACAAACAAATAAAATTAGACAAAACTCACGTGCTCTTTTAAGATTAAATATCAAATAAGGGGGCTCAATAGTACTCTTTCCACTATATGCTGCTGAGGCTAAGCTAACTGCAATAATCCTTTATGGGGCAGAGGTTTGTGGATATTATCCCCCCCATATGATGGAAGTGGAACCAGTCAAAAGTGCATGTGAATTACAGTGGGGTAAAAACCACATGGTAGAAATAACATGAGTGAAAAGAGCTACTGGGGAATTATAGTGTGGGCATAACAGCACTATAAAGGTAGCTCTTTTCACTCAGGCCGAGCACTGTAACATTTCTATTATGTGCTGGGTGAGCAAGCTGATTCTGTGGCTTTGTGGTTAGTGTGGCAAGCTGTGAGTGCATGGGACTACCAGTGGAGCCAGGTTTGAGTCTACCTCCTGACTATGATTTTTTTTTTTTTTTGGTGGTGTTAGGTGCATTTTCGAGAATGTTTATAAATAATATGGCGGATGCAGGGGCAAAGCCCCCCACATAAAATTGTTGAAGAGACCCTTTGGTTTTGTGAATTTGTATGGACTGAAGTCTAGTGGTTAGGGTAACAAGCTGTGAATGCACTTGGTACACCCAGTGGACACGGGTCTATGTGTAAAATTTAATCTATGTATGAAAATTAATTTTACACATATTGCTGGTGGAATACTTTGTGATGTTCCTCAAGTTGCAGTACACATTGCACCTGAATCTGTCAGTGCACCCATTTTGAGCTATTTTTTTTACTGTAGCTCTTTTCCACAGTAGCTGTTTTTTTATCACACTCTTTTGCTGTTGTGGTTTTGTGTCGTACTATTATGTTCTAGCTGTTTTGACCTGGAAGTACCAGTCTCCTTTTTTATAGGGCAGTTCTGAAAGTTAGAAAATCAATGTTCGAGCATAGGTCCAAGCTGAATTGGGGTATATCCCAACTGAGGCGTTGGCTAATTTGAGATTAACTCTTTATTGGTTACATGTCATGAACAATACTACTAACCCTTGGCCAAAATGATGTCTTATGCAGAAGGTTAAATGGCTCAAGTATTCTAATCAGTCTTTTTGGTTAGTATTACTTCAAAAAGTTCTTGAAAGTACAGGAATATCTCATCTTTGTAATTATTCATAATAGGAGTTACTATTTCTCTATCTTAATAGAATTATCTCTTTTTTCAAATTGACTAAACTTTATAAAAAAAGAGCATTAAATCATGCAATCACATTGTTTTACAAAAGTACTTCCATATAACAAATACAATTGCTACACAAAACCCAAACCGAATCCCAACCCACCACCCCAAGATATAAACAGATGAAGTTGAATTAAAATACACAGAGAAGAGAAAAGTAAAATTAAAAAAAAACTATATACAAACTACATACATAAGGAATGAGGTTATAAAATTAAAGTAGATAGCCAGGATTCTAAGTGGCCCCAACGTCTAACATGATTAGAGGAAATATTCCTCATAGATGCCAACATTGTTTCCATTCTAAAGATCTGGAGTACTTCCCTATGCCACTCAATAATAGAAGGAGTGTTTCTGTCCATCCAATGTTGAAGTATATTCTTCTTAGCTACCATATTAATTAACATGAAATAAAAATGCATATTCCCTGTTAAATCATGTTTGACTGGGGCCAAAATACAATTGCATTTAGAAAAAAAATATTTAATTCCCAGATCCTGGGTTACTAATTCCATTATTTTGATCCATTAAGGTTGTACTTTAGGGCATTCCTATAGTATATGTACAAATGTACCAAGATCTTGATTGCATCTAATACAAACAGGAGAATTTAAGATTCCCCATTTATGCAAATTGAAAGAAATATTATAGATTGCACATATTATTTTATATTGAGTGAACCAATATCCATCAAATTTAATAAGTCTATGAATGTTTAACCAAATAGATTGCCATTGTTGGCTCAGTTATAGGCAAATTCAAAACTTTAGACCAATATTTGGATGGGGGGCCATATCTATAAGCTCAGAGTTGCTGTATTTCCCTGCATAGCTTAGACATGGCATGTCATTCTATGTAAAAATCAGAGAAGATAGACAAAAAAGCAAGTTGGCCAGTATTAGGGCTTGGATTACATAAAATAGAAAAAAGCATATGTCGAATTAGGTGGTAACCTAACCAGTTTTTATTAGTTAAATTATACACCTTTTTTAATTTCAAAAAGGAGATCCAGTTGTGCCCATGGACAAATTGTCGAGGAGATTCTATGCCATGAGATTGCCAGCTAGTGTTTTTTTATGTATTTTGAAATTTGGGTTTAACCAAAGGGATTGCTTTCAGGGGTCACAAAGTGAAGATTTTAGGCATCTTTGCAATTGTTTATATATTAACAAAGAAGTTCCTATAGGTGAATCTTTAAGCTGTAAAGGAAGGCTGGAAAACTGAAGAAAAAATAGGGCTTTAAGCTGTATACCATATTTAAGACAGAAATCTTTTTCCATTTGTCACCAAAGTGGAGTATAAGAAGATCGATGTGTCTGATTCTGGGCTGCCTAACAAAAATATTTAGAACCTTGTGCCACGTGATAATAGCCATAAAAATCCAGGGCAGCCAAACCTCTTAATTGCCTAGGAGCAACCAGTTTAAGGTATCACAGTTTAGGCTTGTGGCCTCACCAGAAAAATTGTGAAAGCAATTTATGTAGGTCAAGAAACCATCTAGATGCTACAAGGACTGTCAGCATTGTTATAGGATAGGTATCCATGGCAATATATTCATCTTTATTAACCTCAACCTACCCCAAAGAGAAAGGGGTAATGTATTGTATCTATCTAAGTCTGATTTAACTAACCTTAAGGGGAAAGTGAGATTTTTGGAAATCATTACAAGATCAGCTGTAGAAATATAAATGCCAAGGTATAACAATTCTTTTGTAATTTTTCCTGAACACAAAGGTGAAATATTGCTCCTGCCTGTGTATTTGTTTACTGGTGGAACTTGAGTCTTGTCTATATTTAGTTTATATTTTGAAATAGAGCTAAATCTTTCAATCTCTATTAACATATGAGTTAAAGAATTAGCAGGGTCTTGCAGATGGAGCAAAAGATCATCAGCATATGCTGAGATCTTAAATTGCTGTGATCCTATATTAATACCAATAATATGTGGATTAAGTTTAATACATCAGATCAAAGGTTCAATATATAAGTTAAATAAAAATGGTGAGGGGGGGGCATCCCTGATGTTCCCCATTACATAACTGGAAGGGGGATGAGAAAATGTTATTGCATCTAACTTTAGCAGTGGGATGGGTATATACTAGTCTCAACCAGTTAAAAAAAGTCCACAGGGAAGGCAAATCTTTCCAATATACAAAAAAGATATAGCCATGAGACTCTATCAAAAGCTTTTTCTGCATCGAGTGAGGCAAAAACCGCTGGGATTATTGCCCCCCTCAATGCAGAAATTATATTCTGAATTTTCCTGGGGTGATCAGAAGAATGAGAAATATCTCTAAAGTACTTACATTTCAAAGTTTTATGTAAAAAGATATTTCAAAACTATATGCAAAAAAGATCTGGTTACTATCAGAGCTTCAACATTAGCTAATTAGTTTGTGGCTGAAAGTTTTTTGGCATGGCTGTGAAAATTATTTGATGATACTCTTAACCCCTAAAGATAGGCAAACGATAACACATGTACAGTTTAAAATTATTCCTTTAAAATATAGAGAAACAAGATTTGCTAATAATGGGCTCTATGCACTATCCCCATGGAGTGGCGACACGCGCATATCTGGGGTGCATAGACACTCCATGCCCATGCACCCCACTGTGCAGAATGCACTAAGGAAGGTGCACAGGACCAATGCACTGATCCTCCCAGTCTGCAGACTGCACCATGCCAGGGGCAGGCTGGGGGCATGCCAGCATGATGCGCCATGCACAAAGGTTCATAGTGCTGGCCATGGGTATGCAGAGGGAGCACAGGGTATGCCAGGGAGAGTCCTGCCATAAGCACACTATGTGCCCCATGCACACATTGGGTCCCCACCTGGACAGGGTGGATAGGCAACCCACCGGGACCACTGGCACCACCTGGCAGAACACACACTGGTGTGTGGCCCCTACCCAGGCACTTCACCCACCCAATACACTCCAACACAGGGGCACTGGCCCACAGATGCTACCCTCAACCCCCAAACAGCACCGCCGGCCCACCCCTGCCACTGGCCCCTCTAGGAATATGGTGGGATACAGTGCCCCCCTGGCACCACCAACAGCCCTCCCAACCTCATCCAAGTGCACCACTCTACATATCACTGAAGGGCCAGCGGCGTTACCCTCCTCTCACCCCCATAGCCACTGGCTGTCGGACATCCATGGGGTGCACTGCCAAAATGCACCCTGCCGTGTAGGTGATCCACTGAGTGACCTGGTCCTGGCATTAAATTGGATGCCTGTCCAGATCTGTGACTCTGCCCTCAACCACACTGCAGTGTCCTGCATGCCGGGGGTGGTGGGGCCATGGACAGGTGTCCATCCATTGTGCATACCCCCGGGTGCGCACCTGTCCACAAGTGTGGAGCTGCGCAGGTGGGTTACATGCCTTTGGTGCATAACCTATGCCCATTTGTGCATAGGGGCCACTGTTAGTTCTAGCATGACTTGGACTGTTTTTCTAAAAAAGGAATGAAGAAAGTATTTATCATATCCTGTTTATCCATCCTCTATATAAAAATGAAGAAAAAAGTATCTTGGTAATCTGATTTGTACTTATAAAAATGTATACCTGATTGTATGGGAGTTCTTCTGAATCCTTTTAATGTAACTGATACAAAAAATCTGGCAAAATATTTAAATGCTCTTTTAAGACAAAGGAGAAAATTTGCTGAAAAAAATATCTATTGCTGTAAATTGCATCAAAATTGCATGTCTGCACAAACATGTAATGTGAATATTCTTATCTGTTTATAATGTTTTTAACTAACTGGAAAGACCTATGGTCAATCAATAAAAAACTTGACTTGAATTCACTATATAAATTAAATGAAAGATGGGTGGTATGCAAGGAAATGAACCCATCAAGGGAGTTAAGCAGATCATAAAGCCACAAATCCAAATGGCTAGTTGCTTTACAATCTAATTAGCTCCTTTGATGTGTTTATTTCTGAATTTAGTGGATTTACCCAGTTTTATTTTATTAATGGTTACAGTCAAACTTAAGTGTAAACATTTATAACTTACTACTTTATTACTAATTTATCACTTACGTTATAGTTTTGAAAAGTTTCTTGGGCACTGCAGAACCTCATGCTCTCTCTGTTGATGGATGCATGCCCTATGCAGTTGTTTTATCCTTATCTGTGTGTGTGTGTGTGGGGGATTCGGGCACCCAGTTTTAGTTATAAATGTTTACACTTGAGTTTGACTGTTGCTGCTTATGTGCCATTTAAGATGTATGCAGAGAAAACTGATAGAGTGAGACATATGTGTTTAAGTCTCTTCCAAATTTAGACACTATGAAAGCAGCAAATGAATGAATCTAATTAAAAAAAGAATGCTAGAGCACAGTGATACACGGGTAAGAGATTTTTTAGATTATGAAACTTTGATAACAATACAGAAAACTAAAAGAGTGGCAATAACAGGAAAAAAACATATTTTATTAGATAAACAATTCTACTGCATAAACTATTGAATCCATGATGGGCTAAAATAATAAATGGTTATATATTTAGAGATAGGAATACATCAATTGATTTAATATACTGTTTTAGTTAGAAAACAAGTATATTGTAATAAATATATATATATATATATATATATATATATATATATATATTTGTTCAAATAGATACATTGTTATTCACTGATGAAGGACACCAGTCCGAAATGTATGAATTTGTGACACTGTATGCAAGCACTTTATAGACAAGAAAAAAGGAAAAGTATATCAACAAATAAAAAATTGTATATACTTTATAAAATATATGAATGAGTGGGCTCATTGTCTACCAATTTGTCTCTAAGAAAGGGGCTGACCCACAGATGTGCCTTTTGCTGGTTTGGTGAAAAAATATTAATCCATTCTAAAGTTATTTAATTTTAATATTTTTTCATAAATTGGTTATCAGTAGGTTCAGTAAGCACCTCAAGATAGCTGTATGAAATGGTAAAGAATTATTCTATCATATTGACGTCATCCTTTTTCATGAGTGGGTAATTCTTTTTCATTTGATCACCATCTTCATTTCTGTTTTTTTTCTAAAAATTCAAATTTGGAAACCCCCAAAAATGACATTCTGGGTAGCAACCAGCACATGCACAGCAGCTTACTTACCAGGATACCCTTAGCTGGATTCTGCATCGGGAAATGCCCTTTCATTGTGGTTTTTTATTTTATGTTAATAAATCTTTTTTCGTATCACGTCATACTAAAGAAGATTCTTGTTTTGTATCATGAGTGATGAAAAAAGATTATTTTTCATCATCTAAAAGTACTTTCCCTGGGTTCTAGTGACACCCGCCACCCTCTGACTGCCATCTCCATCATAATGACAAATTTCTCTGGTGTCTAATGGCACCCCCCCACCCTCTGATCACTGTCCCCATCATAATGAGAAATTTCCCTGGTGTCTAGTAGCTCCCCCCACCCTCTAATCACCATCATGGTTATAACCACCCTCAAACCACCTCCCTCTGTCTCCCTTAGAAACCATGACTCATGAACCCTAACCCTTCCTCACAGATCCTCCACAGCAGGTCAATAAGATTTCTCCTACCACTTCCTAAAAATATGGAACTCCCTTCCCCAGCCTGTCCGGCATGCTTCCTCCCCTAAAGTCCTCTCCTCCCTCCGAAGATACATCCCCCCCACCTGCACTTGTGCTTAAATAAAGAAAAAAATCCCTCATCTTATTTTGGCCTGCTGGCCTCACAAACCTGGTAGCACTTACTAAATGTTAAAAATTTTGTCCCATGTTTTCTGATTTGTAAATGTATATTTAGCTTACACAGATTCATGTTCTATTTTGTAAATTTGCCTGTACTTAACCTTATTTCATGTCAACCAGTTTATACAGCATGTGATGTATGTATAATTTTACTACTGTGTTTTGACATTGTACCTCCTTGCATCCATACCCTTATCCCTCTCCCCTCTCCCCCAGGACACATCTAGAAACAAGCTTTTCTGCTCAGTATGCCTTTCCTGATAAAACATTTGAATAAATAAATAAATCAGTAATTTCCTTGGTGTCTAATGACAACCCCACCTCTCCGATCATTGTCCCTGTTATATGTCCTCATATTTTCCTGGTGTCTAGTGGAGCCCCCCCATCTCCGTCCCCGTATTGAACTCTCCTGTAATAAAGAAAACCATCCCTCAATGTATTTTTTTTCCTAATCTTTAAAAAAAGTCCATCACTGATTACACTCCCATCCTGACCTCCCCATCAGCACCCACCACCCAACACCCCCATGTTCCCCACACACCCTCACTCACCTGAACAGGTCTCAGGGTGAAGATGAACTCTCTGCTTGAAGACACGTATTGCTGCTGGAACCACCGACTGCAATATGAGAAACGAAGGTAAGTGCTGTTTAATGTATTTCAGTGGTGTTTTCAACTCTGGTGCATAATTTTGCCAATTTTGCATATTTTGACACCAAATTTTCAACATACCCCTTTTGAGATCCCTCCTCGTGAACAATGTTGGTGTCATTTTACAAATCCTACCTGAAAGGCAATGTCACAGTCAGTTGTCAAAACCACTTTTCGGGTGGGATTTTAACATTTTCACCATACTTGTTCATGAGGTGGGGTCATAAGAAGGGTACTGTTGAAAATGTAAGTTAAAAATATGCAAACATGGCAAAGTTGTGTACATCTGTTGACATTTCACTATGCTGCCTTGTAACTTTCATAAGTTTCAATATTTTCACCCCACATTTTCAACAGTAATTTCTTTACATCACTTCATGAATGAGACAGTTGTCATTTTTTGAAATGTTGCCCAAAGTGTATTTTCATGCCTCTGGTATGGAATGATGCAGCAGTGCCATGGAATGACATTTTGGAAGGGATTTCACAATTTTTACTACTGGATTTATAAGGTGGGGTAATAAGAAAACTACAGTATGTTGACAATTTGGTTACTGCTCTCCTACAAATGGAAGCACAGAGCCCCAAACATACATGGATCTATGGAAGGATGGGAGTGCAGGGCCCAGAGGGCCCTGTACTCCATCACACTAATAAGGATATGATTACACTATCTGAAAAAGTATGGATGGATGGCCACACAGGGCCCAGAGGGCCTTGTGCTCCAACAGGAAAATATGGATACAATTATACTACCTCAAAAAGTAAGGGCATTTTTTTTGCAAACAACTGTGTTAATGCAACATGTAGGGTTCAGGTTAAAGTGAAAAAAGTAGGTACATGTGGCTTTAGGATTTCTAACCCTAAAACCCCAGTGACACCCCTAAAGCAGATCAGGGCAGAGTCTTCCTAGGGGTTGTCAGCCCTAAAGTTCACCCCATTCTATGCACTCTAGAAGCATACACACCGAATGGGGTGAGCTTTAGGGTTGAAAACCCCTAGGGTGACACTTCCCTGATTTGCTTTGGGGGAACATTGGAGTTTTAGGGTTGGAAACCCTAAAGTCACATTTCCATACTTTTTTTGCTTTAGCCTAAACCCTAAATGTTGCACTAACATAGTTTTTTTTGCAAAGAATATGTGTGTATATATATATATATATATATACACACACACACACACAGTGGCATCCCCCAGGATAAAACACACAGATGAAACACACTTTTAATGCACTTTGCAGTATGCTGCAGCAGACCTACTGAATACAGCAATTTAATTTCAATGGCAATTAATCCCCTTTGTCATGCAGGAAAATGTGGCATTTACTTCATCCTGGCAGTGCCACATTTTCCTGAATGACAAAGGGGACTAATTACCACTGAAATTACATTGCTTTATTCAGTAGGTCCTGTGTATCATTCTGCAGAGTGCTTCAAAATGCTGCAAGAATGGTGTTTCATCCTGGGGGATGCCACTGTGTGTGTGTGTGTGTATATATATATATATATATATATATATATATATATATATTTATACAACTTATGTGCCGGGATAAACATCAGTATAAAAAGTGATATCTTAAGAAGCCAGTGAAGATAACATTGATATCTTCATGTTCCTATACGTCATCATATCTTTAACACTCCTATACGTCATCCTGTTCTGTAGTCATCTCCAATAAATCCTATTGGCCCCTCATAAAGCTCAGCTGTTGTAAAGCTCTGCCTCTCAAGCACCTGAACCCCACCATCATGACTCTTACATTTGCTATCAGTTTCACACAATTAGTAATTAAAAAACACACTTATCTGGTTGATCCAGCTGTTTTATCCTTGTCTCACCAACAGTGTTTAATTTCTGATACGCTACATTTTCAGCGTGACCGAGCACTAGCAAGAGAGTACATTGACTACCTCAAATACATTTAAAATAACATATTCACACTAGTTTCATTCACTTTACTGGACTTTGTTAGAAAAAAGCTACTAAGACTAGAGAGAGAGAGAGGACATGTTGGCAGCTTCAGAGAAGTGAAAGTGTAAGCCGGGCTCACTTTCACTTCTCCAGGCTGCTGACATGTGCCTCTCTCTCTAGTACAGTCTTCTTATAATCTCCCAAATTTATGCCCCGCTAAGGGAAAGCCAGAAATCTGTGCAGCACACCCTGCTAGCCATAGCTTTTATAAACAGCTACTGCAGCCACACAGAAAACAGAGACTGAATCCAGGGACTGAGCCTGGAGCAGAGTAGTGCAGCCTGGAACTTTGGAAAGCCCGGAAGCTCCGTCGCTCAAATTGTTTCCGTAGATTCCTTCCAGTGTTTTCTGTGCCTCTTGGAGCTTTCCAATGGATAGATGGAGCCTAACTGCTGGTGGATTGTTTTGTGGGCCATCTATCCTGGAGCTCGGCTCACCTTCCTGCCCAGGGTTTCCCTTTCTTGGCTTCCCGGGAGACGTTCTATTGTATCAGCTGGAGGGTTGCCTCCTGAGCTCCCCGAACCCTCTCCTAGGAATGTCTCTCAGTGGACAGGTGCTTCTCCTTGGGTTGTGGCTGGGGTAGTCCAGGATTTTGTGGTTGGGGTGGACATCCAGAGTCCCTGCATTCGGTCTTTGTTTTCTGTGTGGCCGCAGTAGCCGTTTATAAAAGCTACGGCTACTGGGATGTACTGCACAGATTTCTGGCTTTCCATTAGCGGGGCATAAATTTGGGAGATTATAAGAAGACCGTACTAGAAAGAGAGAGGATATGTCAGCAGCTTCAGAGAAGTGAAAGTAAGCATGAGCGAGTGTTGCTACAGCAACACTCACTCGCGTTAACTTTCATTTCTCTGAAGCTGCCAACATGTTCTCTCTCTCTCTCTCTCTCTACTGTCAGTAGCTTTTTTTAACAAAAGCCAGCAAAGTCAATAAAAACAGTGTGAATATCTTATTTTAAAAGTCTCTGAGGTAGTCAATGTACTCTCTTGCTAGTGCTCGGTCACGCTGAAAATGTAGCACATCAAAAATTAAACACTTTTGGTGAGGCAAGGCTAAAATGGCAGGATCTCTCTCTTTCTACTGTCAGCAGCTTCTTTCTAACAAAGCCCAGCAACATCAGTAAAAACAAAGGGGATTTATAACAATTTCCACTGAGAGCATTTTAAATGTCTGTGAGTTAGTCAATTTACTATATTACTCGGTCACACTGCATTCCATGTCTAGGACATCACAAATGAAACTGTTTTGGTGAGACAAAAGGGAAACTGCAGGATCAACTAGATAACTTTTAATGACTATGTTTTTACCACTTATGGCAGGACAAGAGCCATGGGGAGGGTGGGGCACTGCTAGTTCTACCTAGTAAATATCTACACTATTGTTTTAAGTCCCAGATTTGGTACCTTGTCTTGGGATGGAAGGTGCTCCAAAACATATCTGGGGGTCGTGTTGGGGGCCCAGCTCATAAGTTGTATAAACAGAACATGACATGGCCTGACTGAAGATATCATGTTTATCTTCACTCAAGGCCAATGACATCAAGATATCTCACTCGTGGCTTCGCCACTCGTGAGATATCATGATATCATTGGCCTCTCGTGAAGATAAATATGATATCTTCAGTCAGGCCATGTCATATCCCTCTCTCTCTCTCTCTCTCTCTATATATATATATATATATAAAACTATGTGTGTGTGTGTGTGTGGTGTATGTATATATATATATATATATATATATATATATATATATATATATATATATATTCATTGCAAAAACCTTGTTGATGCACCATTAGAGCTGAAGCGTATAAAGTAGGGAAACGTGATCTTAGGGTTCCCAAGCATAAGACCCTGCCCCACCCTCAACTTCCAACCTGAACACCCCACCCTCACCCTTGGCTTCCAGCCCTATGGCCCACCTCCACCATGCATGCAGGAACAGGAGTGAGGGGTGTGCCTGTCTGACACATAACTTTTCCTGTAGGACATAATGGGAAATTAAAAGTTTAATAACTTTTGAAAGGATTAATATTTTTTCACCAAACCTTCAAAAGGCAAATCTGTGAGGCAAAGGCTTTGTAGTCTGAAAATGTCAGACCATTTCCTAGAGCCATTTCTGAGACACAGGTGGACAAAGAAATATAAAAAAAAGGTAAATTTAGGATTTTATGATGCTCTGTATCACAGAAACCACAAAACTAATTCATATAACTTGTGGCATGTCAGGAGACCTTCCCCTACAGATTTTTCATGCCAAATGACATGTAAATCTGTGAAACAGTTTCAGAGTTTTTAAGGTTCACAAATTCAGGTTTAACATGTTGTATTTTGCACAGATTACATAATTTGCACAAGGTACTGTTGTATTTTGTGCAAATTACATAATTTGTGCAAAATACAACAGTATCTTATGCAAGTTATGTAACTTGCACAAATTACAACTTTTGTGCCTGACATATAAAGTTTTCCTTAAGAAATAATGTGAAATTAAAAGTGTATTAACTTATGAACAGATTAAATATTTTTGCACCAAACCTTCAAAAGGCACATCTGAGGCAAAGGCTTTCTACCCTGAAAATTTCATACCATTATCTGAAGCCATTTCTGAGGTACAGGTGGACAAAGAAATGTAAAAAAAAAAAAAAACTAGTAAATGTAGGCATTTTTGATGCTCTGTGTCTCAAAATCCACAAATCTGATTCACATGAAATATGGCACATCAGGAGACCTACCCCAGAGATTGTGCATGCCAAATGTCATGCAAATCCATTGAAGGGCTGCAAAATTATTAAGGTGCAAAATATGCATAACTGGATGACAGTTTGTGAAAACTACTTTCACTTTCATTATACTTATAAATTTTCCCATAGGAAGTAATGGGAAATTAAAAATGTAATAACTTTAGAACAGATTAATATTTTTTCACCAAATCTTCAAAAGGCTCATCTGTGATACAAAGGCTTTCTACCCTGAAAATTTCAGACCACAGCCTAAAGGCTGTTGCTAGCCTTGCTTGTAGAGCAGAAAGCAGCTAACTAAAAGAAGCTACATTTTCTTCTTAATTTAAAACTTATATCTCAGTAGGAGTCAGTGTCAGCTAAGATTAAGTAGACAGATAACTTTATTAGAAGTAGAAGGGGTCTTATTTAGGGTTAAAAAAAAGAAAAGAAAGAAAGAAAGGCAGTGTGTGTTCTGTGCAGGGTAAGGTACTGTATCAGGTGACTTTGCTAAACCAGTAGGAGGAAGAGAAGCTTACCTGGGGTGTGGTTTAGACACTAGAAAAGCAGGTGAGTCAAATTACAACTTCCTGTTGCTAGCCTTTTTTCTTAGAAATTGCCCTCCATCCCACCCACCCAAAGCCAGTTCTACTTTTATAGCCACTGGATTTAACTGTCAACAGGAACTTCCTGTTTGGTAGTAGGAAGGAAAGGATCATAGAGAAACATTGGTTTTGTCAACCCTGAAGTAGAAAAAGTAGCTCACTCTCCCCAGCTGCTGGTAGTGTGATACTGAGCAAGAAAGAAGGAGACTACTGAAGAAGATAGGAAGTTGCTATCCCAGAACAGAAAGGGTGAGAGTTGTAAGGAGAGGAGAGAGTAAGCATCCAGAGAAACAGTACAGGGGACACAAAATAAGACATGATAGGAGTGGTGCAGTGCAATGGCTGTGGGGCGGCATTGTTCCGGGAGACATTCTGGAGGCTGCGATGCTGCCCTATTTGCTTGCACCTCTCTGGTCTGAGAGAGGAGGTTGCCTGTCTCCAGGCTGACCTGGCTAGGATTCGTGAAACCTCCTCAACCACCCAGGGACCACCAGGGCCAATGCCACTACCTCAGAGGTTGCCAAGAAAAAGGAGTGGCTGGACCAGGGTGGGCTCAAGGAGGGAGAGGGTGGTGGAACAGAGTTGCATTCCTCCAGCTGTACCTCTTCACAATTCATTCACTCTTCTGGTGGATAGTGGTTCCTCCATGGAGGCACCTGTAGTGGAGACCATGGAGGATGCTGGGGACCTTCACAAAGGAGACCCAAAGGAGGGTGGCATGGGACCCCACAGGGGAAGGAAACAACTCCTGGTGGGGGACTCAATCATTAGGGGGGTAGAAATGGGGGATGATGGGGAGAGGGAGGTAAGGTGCCTTCCTGGTGCCACGGCTTGGAAAGACAGGAAGCGAATCCTCAGGATCATGGGAGAAGCTGCACGAGGGAGGGAGCTGGATGTCATTGTCCACCTGGGGACAAATGACCTGGCTAGGAATGGGATCAGAGCAGTGCAAGAGGAGTTTGCAGAGTTGGGAAGGGGCCTTAGACAAGTAGCGCATACGGTAACCTTCTCGGAGGTGCTGCCTGTCTATGGCAAGGGAGATGCTAGGGCACTTCTCACCAGGGAATTCAATGAGTGGTTGAAAAACTGGTGTGGAGCTCAGGGTTTTGGCTTCATTGGGGACTGGGGAGCCACCTGGAGGAATGCAGACCTATACTGGTGCGATGGTCTGCATCTGTCCAGGGGAACCAGGATCTAGGTGAGAAGGTTTAAATGCTTCATTGGCAAGCATTTAAACCAGCCAAGGGGAGGCACTGAAAAGGAGCTGGAAATCGAGCCTCCTCCCACAAAACATGGTGATTAGTGAAGTAAATGCCAGGGTACAGAAGTTATTAGGGAGCAGAACAGATTTAAATGTAAAACAAGGCAAAGGTAGTAAGGACAGAAATGGGGCTAAAGAGGTAAGGCTATCAAAAGTGGAGGGTGATGAGTACCAATGCCCGTAGTCTGTGTAACAAGCTCCTGAACTAGTGGCCTTGATGGAAGAGGGTTGCCTGGATATTGTGGCAGTCACAGAAACATGGTACACAGAGAACCATGAATGGGATGTCAACATACCAGGATACGCAATCTACAGAAGGACAGGAGGGTAAAAGAGGAGGAGGAGTAGCTCTCATGTAAAGGAAGGGATCAAAGCAACAGAACTAAAGAGTAAACAGGGAGCAGATGAGGCACTTTGGGTCACCCTGGAGACAGGAAATGGCACCACAATCTGCATGGGGTTGTATACAGACCCCATCTCAGGAGGAGGAATGGACAAGGAAATGATAGAAGGCTTTCTTGGAATGGCAGAAAAGGGAGATATTGTTGATGGGGACCTGAATATGCAGATGTTAACTGGAGCAACTTTGCCAGGCACATCCAAGAGCAGGGTCATTCTTGATGCCCTACAGGGGCATGTCTCAGACAGCTTGTTTGGAACCGACTGGAGGAGCAATCTTAGACCTGGTACTTTCAAATGGGGATGGAGAAAGAATCTCAGATTTAGAAGTGGTAGCCATCTGGGAACAAGTGACCACCAAACAGTGTGGTTCACGATAAACACAGCCATACAATCAAGCCATCGAAAGCAAGAGTACTGGACTTTAGGAGGGCTGACTTTGGGAAAATGAGAGAGTGCCTCAGAAAACACTAGCAAACAGGCAAGAAGGAGGTGGAGGAACAATGGGAAGTGATCAAAACAGCCATCACAGAGGCAACAAGCCTTCGTAAAAAAAAATCAATAAAACACAACGAGGGAAAAAACCGCTATGGTTC
The DNA here is from genome assembly GCA_016271365.2 of Neoceratodus forsteri. NCBI lineage: Eukaryota > Metazoa > Chordata > Ceratodontiformes > Ceratodontidae > Neoceratodus > Neoceratodus forsteri. The sequence continues at coordinate 706,662,228 of CM028130.1, forward strand.
ACAAAGAGGTGGCAGGAGACGTTAAGGAGAAAAGGCAGCATTCAGGAAATATAAGGAAACACAGAAGGAGCAGGACAGAGAACTTTATCAGTTAAAGCAGAAAGAGGCTGGGAAGGTAGTCAGAATAGCAAAGGCCCAAACCGAAGAAAGGATAGCCAATTCTGTTAAGAAGGGGGATAAGACCTTTTATAGGTACATTAGGGAGCGAAGAAAGACCAAAGGAGGGATACTGAAGCTTAATAAAGGAGAGGGAATGTGGGTAGAGGGTGACAGTGAAAAAGCAGGGTTACTGAATGAATATTTCTGCTCAGTATTCACAAAGGAAGAGGAGGGGGAGTTACCTAAACCAAACAAGAGAAACACTCTGAAGACGGGGGTCGATACCAGTCCATTTACAGAAGAAAGGGTTCTGAATGAACTAATAAAATTGAAGGTGGACAAAGCAATGGGGTCTGATGGGATTCACCCAAGAATTCTAAAAGAACTAAGGGTAGAACTAGTGACATCACTGACTACTCTCTTTAACAAATCATGGGAGGATGGGGTGGTACCCAAGGACTGGAGGAGGGCAGATGTAATTCCTCTTCACAAAAGTGGGAGCAGGACAGAGGCAGGAAACTACAAACCAGTTAGTTTGACCTCAGTGGTAGGGAAAATGATGGAATCACTTCTGAAGGAAAGAATTGTTGAGTACCTTGAGGCCAGTGGGGCACAGGACCCTAGGCAGCATGGATTCATGATGGGAAGGTCGTGTCAGATGAATCTAATAGATTTCTTTGACTGGGTGACCAAAGTAGTAGATCAGGGAGGGGCTGTGGACATGGCCTACCTAGATTTTAGCAAGGCATTTGATACAGTCCCCCACAAAAGATTAATACACAAGATAGACAGCCTTGGAATGGGTCCCAAGGTGGTAGCCTGGATAAAAAATTGGCTAGACAACAGGACGCAAAGGGTAGTAGTAAATGGAGTACACAGTGAAGAAAGGAGGGTTACTAGTGGGGTACCACAGGGTTCGGTACTGGGACCAGTCCTTTTTAATGTCTTTATAAGTGACATTGCAGAGGAACTGGAAGGAAAAGTATGTCTCTTTGCAGATGACACAAAGATCTGCAACAGGGTTGATACACAGGATGGAGTGGAAAGGATGAGAAGGGACTTGGCAAGGTTGGAGGAATGGTCAAATGTATGGCAGCTCAGATTCAATGCAAAGAAGTGCAAGATAATGCACCTGGGAAACAAAAACCCAGGGGAAGCGTACACAATGGGGGGTGAGATACTGACAACAGTAAAAATGGAAAGGGACCTGGGGGTAATTATATCAGATGACCTAAAGGTGGGCAAGCAATGTGAGAAGGCAGTAAGGAAGGCTGGAGGGATACTGGGATGCATAGGAAGAGGCATCAATAGTAGAAAACAGGAAGTTGTTATCCCTCTGTACAGACAGTTTGTGAGACCCCATCTGGAGTACTGTGTACAGTTCTGGAGACCCCATCTCCGCAAAGACATAGACAGAGTGGAGGCTGTCCAGAGGAGGGCAACAAAATGGTGCAGGGTCTGCACCAGAAGACATCTGAAGAAAGACTAAAGGAGCTTAATAATATATACTCTTGAGGAAAGAAGAGGAGAGAGGGACATGATAGAAACTTTCAAGTACCTCAAGGGAATTAACAAAGTCCAAGAGGTAGCATCTTCCAGAAAAGAGATGTGCAAGAACAAGGGGCACAATTTGAAGATAGAGGGGACGGCTCAGGGGTAATGTGGAGGAAGTATTGTTTCACTGAGAGGGTTGTGGATGCATGGAACAGCCTCCCTGAGGAGGTCGTGGAGTCAAGAACAGTGGTGGACTTCAAGAATGCATGGGACAGGCATAAGGCAGTCCAAGGGGCGGGTAAGAGGAAGTAAGCTGTTGGTTAACTAGGATCTGCAGCTTATCTGTTAGGTAGGAAAATGGGCAGACTAGGTGGGCCAAGCGGTCCTTATCTGCCGTCAAATTCTATGTTTCTATGTTTCTATGTTTCTGAGATACAGGTGGACAAATAAATGTGAAAAAAAATGGTAAATTTAGGATTGTTTGACAGTTTCCATCTCACAAGCCACACAACAGATTTCTGTATTGCAAGGGACCTGTCACTGGAGATTATGCATGCCAAATTTTGTGCAAATCCATTGAGTGGTTTCAGAGTTATTAAGGTTCAAACTTTTGGGTTCAACATAGAAGTTTGCACTCAACCCTAATATACTGGCAGTACAGCACCAGTATAATATACATATGTTTGTTTTTATTTATGTAATAGGTGTGGACAAAATATCCATTACATAAATGCTGATATTTGACCTACTGTGTTCATAAATGTAATTTATGTACACAGTAGATATGTCATTAGCATTTATGTACATAGTGCCTACGTCATGTAGCATTTATGTACATAGTAGCTATGTCACTGCCCCCCCTCAGTCAGCCAGCACTACTTGTACAGTTTCACTTTTCCCTCACACGGTACACTACAGTCTACAATAAGCAACTACCTGCCCTCGCTTCTCTTTTCAAAATATAACATACATCTCTCTATGCTCTGAAGAATACAAAGTACAGGGCACATGAAAACAAAGACTCACACCACTCCAAACAAAAAAGAAAACTGGAGCTGCTTACTATGTGCTTCACAGTAACAAACCTCCAGCTGCTCACTACGTTCGTACTCCCTCCTGTTCTATCCCCCTGAGTCTCTCAATCTGCTTGCTGTCCTGATACCCATCTCCAAATGACACAAAAGTACCTTTTAGTCTGCACACATAAGAAACTTCCTTAGCTGGCAGTCATCATCATTTCTATGGCTTTTTTTGTCTCCATGCTGCCCACCTGCAATCACCAGAAAATAAAATCATCCAGCCAGTGGCACTGATGAAAAATGAGAATTTCCATTAGCAGAAACAAATGCAACTTTTTTTGTAACTAAAAACACGCTTTCCACAACTGACAAATATAAGCGCTGTACCAGCACTTGTCCACCTGATCCCACTCATTTAAGCCTGCCACCATCTTTGTAACAAAATTTTACACAGATGCTGCCTGAGTCAATCACCAGGAATGCAGTAGAGCTAACGCTGGTGTCATGACGCAGCATCCATGGCAATAGCCATGGCAATGGCACTCCTCAGAAGCGGAGGAGCATTTTTTCACAAAGGAAACCAACAAAATGGCTACATTTTAAAAACAACCACAAAACCTAATTAAAAAAAAGCTCTCACACAAAGTCTCTGCCTATTGCATAAATGAAATACACAACAGGGATCGTGTGGAATACATGATTTGTTTTCATTCATGCTGTTTGACTTTGGGCACCTCATACTTCCCTTACAAAAATAGAATACATTGCAATATATTGAAAAATATGAATTAATGTATGTCAGTACATTGAGAAATATATTGTCCTAATGTAATATATAATATATTATGAAATATCATTTTAAATATACTGACATAATAGATGTCTAACTCATAGTATGCAAAAATATATTTCAGTATATTGAGAAATACATTGACTCACTGAAATATAATATACAGTATATTTCAGCATATACTGAAACAATATATTTCTAATTAAAAAATTGTAAATGATTTAATGTATGTTAAATATACTGAAAGAATACATTTTATTATGAAAATGAAATATATTTCAATATACTGGAAATTATATTAACTATGTCAATACGTTGAATTGATGAAATATATTAAACAATATATTTCAGAAATATATTATCATAATGTATTTCTGCCTCATGCATTACTTGAAAGCATGTCAATCTATTTACTAATACATTTTAATATATGGATCTTGAATTTAATAGATCTCTAAAGCATACAAAAAAAATTCAGTAATACCCTCAAAGGTTCAGTGATAATAGTACTGTAAATCACTTTTAGTAGTATCATTTGACTGTAATAATACTATCATTGCACTCCTCAATGATAGTATTATCACAATCACCAAACAGTGCAAGTGTCCACAAACATGCCTTCTGCCCCCCACGTCATCCTAAGCTTGCCTCCTGATTGGCCACTTTCCATGTGTGGGTAGGCAGAACATTGTAAAAAACATGGCGGTTCACTTTCTTGCTTAGCAAGACCATACTGCCTGTCAACAACATTTCTTTGTTTTTTTTCCTCCTGTCAAAAAAAGGGAAATGGGAGTACAGCCAAAAAAAGGAAAATGGTAGGACTAACTACCAGTTGTTAATACAGTGGGGCCAGAAGCTGAGGTGGGCAGGGTGCAGTGCAGCGGGCTGGGGTGAGAGGAGCAGCAGCAAGACAAAGCGGCAGTCAGCCAGGACATAGCGTCCTTCACTGAAACTGCTGACTGCCACTTGCAAAATAAGACAAAAAAAATTGCATCCATATATTAAAAAAGCTAATGAATAGGTGCTGATGCATTACTGGCAAGTGATACCATCTTGAGGTTCTGGACACGAGAACCTCTCGAGCTTCATTCTTGAGGTTCCTACATGTCCAGAACCTCTCGATGGTATTATTTGCCGGTAATGCATCGGCACCTATTCATTATTCTCTTTGTCTGAAATATATTATTAGTACATTTCAAAATATATACCATATTCTTTGTATGTGTTACAAATATCTTTCATACATGTTACATATATTTTGTAAATGCTTCATTTAATCCATGTGTACATTTGCATAACAAATTTTCGTATTTCAAAAACAGAGTTATCAGCTAAAATCATGATAATGTCTATTTTTTTAATAATTTTGAATTGACAACATTCACTTACAGACTGAAAGGAAAGGTACAAGGTGTAAAGCAAGTACATGGAGGAGGAGGCAGTATAGCGCAGTGGTCTAAAGCTCTGAGCTGTAAATTTGATGACATCTAGCAGACCTGACCTGGGTTTGAATCCCACAGCTTTTACTTGCATACTGTGTGACCCTGAGCAAGTCACTTAACCTCCTTGTGCTCCCAGGTCGCTCCTGTAAAAAAGCTTTCAGCTTAGTGTGCTACACCTGGTTAAACAACTAAATAAAATAAATTAATAAAAAAAGTACATGTAGGATCTCACCCTGGCCTAAAAGGGAAACAAAATAGGGTGGTATAACTATTATATTGTATATGCTTTTCTTCTGCAGTGCCTGTTTTTTTCACATTTTTCTGCATTCTTGTTTCTTTTAACCATCCAAACTGTAATGTTAGAACCTTGCTGTACTATGTTTCTCCTAACCCCATAGTTGATTTTATGTGATTCTCCTCTTCACTGTGCTCGTGCTGCGTCACATGTATACTCAGGTATTGTAACTTGTATTCTCCCAGGACATGCCTGAAAATAGGCATTCTTATGCCTAGTGCACCCACCTGGTTACCAAAGCAAATAAATAAATACATACTGATCTGAGCCCTTAATCAGCAATAGCTTGTGAGGTAAGTCCTATGTGTAAATATAAAATGTATGTTTTATTTAAAGCTGCAGTATAAAACAATGATTCCAGTTTAAATATCTCCATGGTTCTTAGTAAGATGAATGCCAGTTGTACAGATACGTGTATATTAAATCATAATTAATTCCCTTTGTTTCTGTCTGGTTTATAGTTACATTAATATATATATTACACATGTACATTACATATATTTGTAAATATGGTAAACAACATTTGAAATGTAAAAAATACAGTTATGCATATATTGGCAATGTACCAATAACATATATTTACCATCCTTATTTCAATATATTTGGAATTTTTTTTTTAACTTCATATTTATTGTTTATCTGTACAGATCCGCCTTCTAGGCTATGACAGTTACAATTTGACTGATTAATGAGTACATAAAATAAAAAGAGGAAAAAGTGATTCTCTCCCTTCCTTCCCTTCCCCTCTTAAAGTCCTTCAGTAAAAGAATCAGTCCTTAGTTATAGTTGTCCCATTCTGTTTCTTTCCTTTCTTCTTTTTCTTTCAGGAATTCATGCCTTCAGAGATGACAAGTACTTCATATACAGTATCCATTTCGTGGTCTGTCATTTATAGTTTTTTTTCCTTAAAATAATATGTTCTGTGCATTGTTAATATACAGAGTTTGTCAATGTAACAATTTGCTCTAATGTTAAACAAAGACATTATAACATGCATGACCACGTAACTGTCTAATCAAATAGGGCTTGAGCAGATGTATTTTGTCTTTCTGATCTGCTACTTTTAATTTCATGTGTTACATATAGGCCTGTTGGGATAGCACTGAGATACCTTCATTACTCTTGAGCAGTTGCATGAAGGGTAACCATACCCCATTAAACTTGTCTTTTTGTAAATGCAGACATGCTGTGACTCTTTGCATTCTTTCTATTCCCTTCACTACGTCTATCCACTCTTTTAGTGTCAGTGGGGTTGGGGACAACCATCTCTTTGTGATAGCCTTACTGGCGGCTGCCAATAGTATCCCTGAGAAACTTTTTGTTTTATTAGACATTTTTTTCCTTATGGGCAGCCCCAGAACCAAATGTTCAAAGTCCAAATGGTCCGAGCAGCCCATCAATTTCCCATAGTGTTCCTTTACTTCCGACAAGAAGGCAAGTAATTTAGGGCACCCCCAAAATATATGATATGGACTACCTCTCACTCCACACCCACTCCAACAAAGATCTGAGCTAGTAGTTCTGTAGTGCTTGGTTCTGGTTGGGGTAAGGAAGTATCTGCTAATTATTTTCCACCTAAATTCTTTCCATGTGTTGGAGGCTGAAGTTTTAAAAACTCCCTCCCAGATTAATTGCCATTGTTTCTGGTCTAGTTGTAATGTTGCTTCTTGTCGCCATTTCATTTGACATTTCAAGTTTTCTGTAACTATAAGGTCTTGGTAGGTTTCTACCAATCGTGAGATTATATGATTTTCTTCTGGATTATTTGCTGCATTCAGGATAATCTGCACCACTGGATGAGGGTCCTGTTGTGCTTTTTCCAGGTTGGCCCCCTGAACTAAAAAGGAGACAACCTGGAGATACCTAAAAAAATGTGAATTCGGAATGTGATACTCTTTTTGTTTTTCTTGGAATGTCTTCACCTTCCCTTGTGCTATGAACTGTCTAAAATAAACCAAACCCGTATGTGTCTACCTCTGGAATGTATCATCTAGTCTCGGTGGAGTAAATAGCAAGTATGAGGCTATCTTTGATTCCCTTGAAAAAGAATGTTCCAGTTTGAGTCTACTTTTCACTCTACCCCATATTCTATATGTCTGTGTCTGCCATGGGTTGTCTGATTTATAGAGGGTTAGTTTAGCTGGAGGGTTGTCAAAATCTAGCAGAGGACCAGCTGATGGGACAGAACAGAGTTCCATTTCTTTCCAGATGCTATTGTCTTCCTTTGACCAATATGTCACCCATGCTGTTAGTTGGGCCATTAAATAATAAGCTTTTAAATTAGGTAATCCTAGACCCCCTTGTGTTTTTGGTCTCATTAAGTCCATCCAGGCTATTCTAGCTCTACTTTTCCCCCATATAAACTGTCTAATAGCCATGTTAATTTTTTTCCACTCCAGTGCTGGGATGTGTAAAGGCAGGGAGCTGAACAGAAACAGAAACCTCGGGAGGACATTCATCCTCACTGTCTCAACTCTACCCATTAATGACAGGGGCAGTTCCTCCCACCTTTTTAAATCCATAAAGACCTCTTGTAAAAGTTTCCCATAGTTACAGCTGTATAACTTATTCAACTGAGTGGGGATATAGATGTACAGGTATCTAATACTCATTGTTACCCATTTAAAGGGTATGATATGAGTTAAGGATGGGACTGTAGGGCCACTGATTTGCAAAACCTCAGTCTTATCTATGTTTATTTTAAACCCGGAGATTTGGCCATAGGTTTCTAGAATTTGCATTAGTGTAGGGAAGGACTGTTGAGGGTTACCTAGATAGATCATTGTGTCATCTGCGTAAAGAGATATTTTATTTTCCACCCTCCTATTCTTATTCCCTCAACCTGCGGGTTTGAACGAATATGTTTTGCTAGGGGCTCAATACTCAACGAAAAAAGTAAAGGGGAGAGGGGACACCCCTGTCTTGTGCCTCTTTGAATCTCTAAGGGACTCAAGACTGTGCCATTAACCTTTACTCTAGCCTGAGGACTCTGATACAATGCCTCTATCCATACCCAGAATTGAGAGCCAAATCCAAATTTAACCAAAGTAGCCTTTAAAAACTCCCATTGCAGGTGTTCAAATGCCTTCTCAGCGTCGATTGATATGGCAATTTGTTGTTTTTTATGAGTTCTACCTAGTTGCAAGATGTTCAAGCAGTGCCGTATATTGTCCTGAATATGCCTGTTTGGGACAAACCTGGCCTGGTCAGGGTGTATCAGGTTCGGCAGAAAACTATTCAACCTGAAGGCCAAGATCTTAGTAAATATCTTGGAATCTACATTCAGCAGGGATATGGGGCTGTAAGAGGAGCAGGTCTCTGGTGGTTTACCCTCCTTTGGTATCACTGCAATTATGGCACTATGCCAGGAATGTGGCAGATCGTCACTCTCCTTGCAAGCTGTGTATAAATTACCCAAAATGGGACTTAAGGAGTTGCTAAAAATCCAGTAAAATTCTGAATTGAACCCATCGGGCCCAGTGTTTTATTTTTTTTTCAAATTTTTATGGTCTGTTTTATCTCCTGCTCAGTAATAGGGGCTTCCAATAAGGTCCTATTTGCTGAGCTCAACTGCGGAAGCTGTATCTGGGAAAGGAATTATTCAGTTTTCACATGAGGATCCAAGCCTAATCTCTCTGATGCATACAAATTGGCATAGTATTTTTGAAATGCTTCAGCTATTTTTTTAGGGGTATAATTGTTAATTGTTTGGCCATTTTCTTGGGAGTGAATGTGTTTGACGTATCTATCTGTTTGTGCTTTCCGTAATCTAAAGACGAGTAACTTACCCACCTTATTTCCATATTCATAGTAAGAGTGATTTAAATATCTAAGTTTTCCTTCCAGGTGGATATCTAAGAGGTCTTGTAATTCTTTTCTAGTTTTCTCCATCGGTTGCCAGACCAGATGCGAGCCTTCTTTTTTGTGTTTTATTTCCAGTTGTCTTAATTGTTGTTCCAATTTTAATTGCATTGCATTTCGTTTTTTTTTAAGTTGGGAGGAATAAGCTATAATTCGGCCCCTTAGAACAGCCTTCAAACTATCCTAATACCATTTAATTCCTGTGTCCTGTATTCTGTTAGTTTCTTTAAATTCTAGTATTGTGGGCTCTATCATTTTAACAAAGTCCTCTCTACCCAACAGTGAAGTGTTCATTCTCCACAGAGTATCTCTCTGCCAATCCCCCAACTGCAATTCTAAAACCACTACTGCATGATCTGATATTAACTTGGGCAATATATCGCAGTTTCTGACCTTAAATATATCTGCCCGACTGCATAAGAAGTAGTCAATCCTCGAGTAGGATTTCTTAGAATGAGAATAGAATGTGTAGTCCTTACCTGTTGGATTATGCTCCCTCCAGATATCCATCAGGGCTAACTCTTGCATGTTCGTTCTAACCATTCTACTCATGTTTTTATTAGTGGATGAGATCTGACAGGACCTGTCTTTTGATGGGGAAATCACACAATTAAAATCTCCACCCATCACTATCATTCCATCCCCCAGCCCAGAGATTTTCTGAAAGATCTTTCTATAAAAGGATTGGTCATCCTTATTTGGATCATATATATTGATCAGATGTATTTTTTGTGAAAATATTTGTCCTGAAATTGAGACAAATCTGCCATCTGAGGTGCGGTCCTTCACCATAATGGTCGGGGGTATATTTTTTTAGGAGAATCACTGTACCTGCCTTCTTATGCTGTGGGTGAGATGACCTCACTACTGTACCCACCCAAGATCTGCCTAACTTTTGATGTTCTAACTGAGATAATCTAGTCTCTTGTAAAAAACAAATGTATGCGTTGAGGCTCTTAAGGTAATGAAGGATCTTAGTTCATTTTGCAGGCGAGTTTATACCTTGGACATTAAGTGAAACTATTTTAATATGACTCATATCGTAAATCAAAGGATCTTTGCCTGCATATTGTCTTAGTTGTTCCCCTTACTATAAAGACCAATTTTAAGGCAGTACCTATCAAGGTAACCTCTATCCCTTTTCTTCTTATTGGCCTTATGTGATCATGCATTACAAAGCTCTGCCCTTCATTAAAAACAACAGGCACAACAGGTGCCAACATTATTAATATTAGTTTTCGAACTGATTTTCCCATTAGTTTCAACACACCAATGCAGTTATATTTTCAAAGTCTGAAACCCAAAGGAAAAGAGGGGAAAAAGGAGGAAAAAGAAAGAGAGGATAATAGGGGGTAAGGTAATCTATCAGGGAGTTGGGGTTAGAAATGGAGTGGATGGGGAGAAAAGAAGAACAAGAAGGTCGAAAATCGAGGAGGTGAGAAGTCACCCACCAATGTAGGTAGACACTCTCCTCCCTTTATTAGTTTCCCCCTCTGATTATTTTGGGGTGTCCAAAAGAAAAGGTTGTGAACTTCCAAGGCAAAATTCCATTAAAGGAGAACGGATTTAATAGCATACGCTATTATACCTGCTGATCTGAACAAGTCTGACTTTAAAAAGTCAGTGTAGTGTTTATGTCACTTTTGCTACCACAATTTGTGTGGTAGGGATTGGCCCACCAGATGATATTGGGCTTTGCAGCTGCAATCTAGGGACTCAAGAACATCACTCCTTTGTTTGGCCTTCATATTTAATTTAAACCGTTATGCACACTGCGGTGGTCGTCTAAGGGTCTTATTTCACCACCTGTCATTGCATAGTCTTCCTCAATCCCTGATTTTCAGGAACCATGCAACATTGGGGGGGGGGACAGGGAGAAAGTGAGTGCCCATTGAGTAAACCTGTCTAGACATTATCTAACCAATTCCCCTGCCTCTCACCCCAGCCATCCCCACCCCATCCAATTCCCGTATATATTTTATGAGAGTTCATTTTGTCCATTAAAGTGTCCTTAATGAGATCCTTCATGGCGACTGGATCTGCTGCATGTTTAGCTGTTAGGTTCCCACACAGTTTTAAAGATATCGAGCTACCTGTCTTTCTTCAAGATCCGGAGAAAGATGTAGCTGTCGATGGTCTTGATGTACCCGCTGGAGTCTTCATCTCCCTCTCTAGTATGTCTCTCAAATCAGCTCCAAGATGTGAGGGCCATGAGATCGCTGTCTGCAAATTGAGCCTCTGTCTTCCCACTCTACGTCAGGCTACCTTCGTGATGTCTCTCTCCAGTGCTTCTGATTGCATTTCCGGGATCGGGATTCCTAGGCTTCGCAAAGTCGAGGAGGCCTCAAACAAGGATTCAGAAAGTTGTGGATCTTCTTCAGTAAAAAGTTTCAAGCGTGCTGGGTACTGTAGCTGTATTTTCACATTTTTCTCCTTTGCGAATCGTATCATCTCCTTAACTTGCTTTCTTTTATTGTTCAGGTAATCGGAAAAATCTTGATCAAAAAACATTTTCTTGCAGTCTCTCAGAGTCTCTTTGTTTTTCCAGGCTGTCTGGAGGATAAGCTGACGATCTCTGTAATTTAGCATTTTAATAATTATAGAGCGGTGTGTAGCATTTTGTTCTTTGGGTCTTGGGAGGAGCGATCTGTGAGCTCTTTCCACAATCAGGGACTTAGATGAATCCATTTTTAGCACAGACTCGAGAATATGTTGTATAAAGTCCTCCATTGTGGGGAATGAAGCTTCCATACTCTCTGGCACACCGTAAATTCTAAAGTTATTGCGCCTTGCCCTGTTCTCTTGATCATCTAACTTTGCTTGCAATTCACGCTCCCTTGTTAGCAAATAAAGAATAGCTCCATCTTGTTGGCCTGAGGAGTCTGCCAGAGAACCAATTATGTGCTCAGAAGCTGTGGTTCACTTATCAATTTTACGGAGGTCGGCTCGTACATCAGCCACTGAGGACTCCACCCGGTGTAAGGTCTTGATTATGCCATCGAGCTTGGCCATAACTGTGTGTGGATCCAGTAGTTCTAGGCTTTCCTCTGAATCAGCCAGGCTTGCCACCGGAGAGGCTGGTCAGGAGTTCAGTAGCGGGCCTTGCCCCTTGTCTGTGCTCATCATTGCTTTTATTTTCGCTGCCTGGGAGCTCTTCTCTTTATGTTTTGAAGTCGCCATCATTCAAGTTTTGAGATCTGGTTGTTTAAATCAAGAAAAGGCCGCTTTTCCTATTTTTTAATATGTTTTTAGGAGTATTCTCCGAGCGCCTCAACTGTGCAGCCATGCGGTAGGTGACGTCACCGAAGTCCCTATATTTGGAATTTAATCAATATATTTTGCAATATACATAGTATACTAAAGCGGCAATAAGGTGTTTATTTAAAATATATTGTAATATATTTACACATTTTTCAAATATATAGAAATATATTGCATTTCCAAGACATTACACGATATTATAAAACAAATAAATCAGAATATATGTCCATATATGTAAATATATTATTAATAATATATTTTAAAATATATTTCATTTTTGTAAGGGGTGACTTATGCCACTCGTGAGGTTATCCAATGTCAAACAGCACTAGTGAAAATAAATCATGTATCCCACAGGTCCCTGTTGTGTAAATAATGGGTAAGGGTGATATACAAGGATGTATACCCGTTGAGGGGGCTAATTAGGGCTACAATTCAGGCTTATGGCTTTATTGCCCTAATAATCCCCTGATATAGGTGTACTTCTGAGTGTTTCACCCTTACCCATTGTTTTTTTGAATATAATACATTAGGACAGTTATTATAAGTTCTCTTGCAGCAAGTAAGGAATGGTGTGTAGTGAGTGCAGGTGGGGGTTTAGGTGATTTCTGAGTTTGGGAGGATTTTTTGTGCTTTTTTCCCCAGGTTCTTTTGTAGCTTGTTAATTGGTTTTGTCACCTTTCTAATGCTGTGTTAATTGTGTTATTGGTGGTGTCTCATAGGGTTTAATGGAGTGTAGGTGTAATTTTTTTTATTACAGCAGGCATATACTTTTAATTGTTTGATTAGTGTGGGTATACAGCTTTAATTAGTGTAGCTATATAGCTGTAATTGATTGATTAGTGCAGGTATATAGCTGTAATTGAGTAATTAGTGCAGGTATATATCTTTAATTGATAGATTAGTCACAGGTATGCTGGGAAATAAATGACGGCATTTTCAATGGGGCAAAGTTCCCATCCATGTATTTAGATACACACACACATTACGTATATGTGTGTATATATATATATATATATATATATATATATATATATATATTTATTGTATGGCAAAAATATATGTTAACACTCATTAGGGTTGTTACCACACAAAACCTAAACCCCACGAAGGTTGGAAATAAACTATTAATGTTGCCAATCCAATGCCAGCAAAGTCTGGAAATGTGCTATTAGGGTTGTTAAGCCTAACTCCCACCCCCCTTCCATCTACCCGATTCTTATGCTGCAATGCCAGTCTACAGGTACAGGGTCATGCATCAATGGTGTGGTACCCCATACAAGGTCAACATATTCAAAATTGCTGAATAACAACCTTAATCCCCACCCATTTCCCCTCCTATCCCCTTGTGACTTATGGGTAAAGTACATGCCTGGAGTGATGCTACACATAGCTGCTGTTTCATACATATCCCAAGAAGTCTAGAACTGTAATTAGAATAATTTGGGGTGTGCACCTGTGGAGGTTTGCATCCATTTATGATGTGTGGATTACATTGCACACAGTATCATAGGCCCTGCACAAAGCAGCAGAATTGTTACAAATGTCTAAGTGCAATGCACATTACACATTTGTAAAACTTGTTTTTTAGGACGCATACTTGGAAATAGTCAAATATAGATGCTGCAATGTAAAACTTAGCAGGTGAAGTTCAGGTGAAGTACCGAAAATGTGCAGTTTGTGGAGCTTTGCGAAGCTTCCCCACATCTGGGAAACTTTGACTTCACCCAAATCGCAAAGTTTTTGCTGCAAAGTGTGGAATTCACCCATGAAGTGTGGAATTCATGGGAGAAATTCAGCACTGTATGGCACATTTCTGCACTTTGCTATTCGTGAATTTCATGAATTCATACTTCGTGAATTTCGAAAAAATTTGTGAATTAATTCATGGAGCAAATATTACAGGATTCACCCATCTCTATAGTCAAAGCAAGTTTTGGGTATGTATATTATTTTATGTAGGGTCTTGTAGTAGATCCATAATGATAAAAATAGTTACAATTGTATGCTGCATACTGTGTGGTACTAGACAATATGTGGCATGAAATATTGTTCTTAAATGTATGTAATACTACACATAGAATTGACAACACCATGCATCAAAAAAAATACAAGTGTGTGGTAAGTGTGAAAGCTGATATTGAACATTTAGATTCACATATCCTGGCATATCCTTGTAGCGCAGTGCTGAACCTATAGCTTGACCTTGGATCACAAGCATGGTGAGACAAATCAGTTTGTGTGCAGGTAGTGAGTTTGGACAGCAGCCTTGAAAGTGTGGTGGCCAAATCAATATTGTTAGTAAGCAGCATTATCAAGGGCTCCCCCACATTCACCCCATACAAATGGTTACATTAACCCAATGGTGATTGACAGGAACAGTCCTCCCTTCACCTCATCCAGTTGTTATCTTCTGCTATGGTTCCATGCCACTGATTACCAGCCAAAAAGAAAAAAAAACTTAAAAAAATGAAGTCAGATGAAAAAACTACTGCATGTGTACAGGGGCTTGTCTTTCTGTAAGCAAAAATCTCCTTTCTGAATTTGGTATCCAGGAAAACTTGTTTCTGGGCCAGATTCAAACCTCACATGTACATGGGCATGAGGGCATGGTAACAAGTACCCCAACCCTCAGATTTGCTTAAAGAAACTTAAATAAAATTGTTATGGGGGACTGAGAAATCCCCACCCCATTCTATGTCCCAAAAACTTGAACTGAACATGCCCTTTCATGGACAAGAACAGAACTCTTTTCACTGTTTTTTTCTATCACTCATTACTTTAATATTTTTTAATATTTTAAGCCTCAGTATTGCTTACTAGCCTCCCCTCATGCCACCCCAAGTGACAACTTTCAGACCTACCCAACAGATCTTACACTTTTTGTAGGACTCACAGGGCCCACTGAAAGGCATTCTACAGGGCCAGTGATGGACTGGGTGAGTTTGTTACTTTCTGTAAGGCAAGCAGAGCCCTGTGCAATCTAAGCTACAGTTGTGGCACCCTGCCCGATTGGTCTACTTCTTCAAGTCTGGTACCATGTTTTTTTAAAAGCAAAAGAGTAAGGAAACAAATTGAGAAAAAAACTATGCTCATGCATCCATTAGGGTTATAAAGCCTCACAGGGAAGGAAATGTGTTGTTATGGTTTTCAACCCTGATGCCCACCATCCTCCCCAACCCTTATCCACATGACCTAAGGCCAAGATACAGTTCTGGGACTGTACCTAATGGGTCTGCTGACTTAAACTGCAGTTCTAGGGAACAATGGGGACCTGACTTGTCTACCAAGCATCATCAATGATACAAAGCACCCCTTCCACCTCCCAGTCATGTGTGTAATATACTTATTCCATCAGACGACTGACTGAGCTCACATTAAAAAGGTATGACACAGGTAAGGGGGGCAACCAACTGAGATGGCCAGATTTTTACCACTATTGGCCTCCTGATTCATAAATTGGGCCTTGACTTGGAATAGGGACCCAGTTTGCTATAAATGATCCTTTGGAGCCAGAGGGGCATGGGCTGGGAAAGGGGGTGATTAAAAAGATGCCATTGGCTCCTGACACATGGCCAGAAATCAACAAATCATTTTTTGTAAACTGCAATCTGTGTGTGTGTGTGTGTGTGTTTAGTGCTTCATCACCAAAGGTCTGGCACCGGTATTTTTTAGTCACAAGCCCTTTCTTTCCTTTCAGCATCATACCTTTTGCATACACAATTTAAATTGCTGTTACACTTCACTGCTGCTTCACTTCTGAGCACAATTTAGTGAAGCGATTGCAATCCTCCTTTATATGAGTAATAGCTGAAAATAACCCACTTCTCTAACATGGCACATGCACAAAAACACACGCAGCTTGATAGCATCACACAACTTTCAACATAACTGTCATGAGCTCAGCCAGGGAAAATGTAAAAAAAAAGGTAAAATCTAGTTTTGTAGCTACACTGTGATTTTAATAGTTCTTCATCAGACTGCCCAGAAAATTTGTTAGCAACCATCAACGAACTCTGAACTGAAACATAAGCAGAAAATTCTCCTAGATGAATATACCATCACCAGCAGCCACAGACCGAGTCTCGCTTTGAACAGTAAGATAATGAAAGTGTATGTAGATTCAGATTAGTAGTAGTGAAAGTTAAAACAGATCGGGGAAACCCCTATTATGACTAGATTGCTTAGTGCTAATGAAATGGCCCCTTCCATGTTGAAACATTAAACTTCTGGGCAGCATTTATGTACACAGAAAGACTAGTTAAATCATGCAGAAAAGAAATTTTACAAAAACACCAAAACAATTACAATTGTAAAATGTATGTAAAATAACAGGCAGCCCTTCTAATAATAGCAGTAAGATTCGGGGAGTTATGTTAATGTCTGTTTAATCCACCCCTGAGGTAATGTGGTACCACATCATACGTCAGGTGGGTGATTAATAGGATATTAGCATAACCCCTGGTGTGCCTTATTCTGGAAAACAGAACATAGATTTAATCAATTATTTTGCTGAAAGGAAATAAAAAGATAAAAAAAACATAGTAATGGTTAGACAGACTCAATACGTGATACCTCCTTTAGTCCTCACAAATTTAATGTAATATGTAATGTAAACAACTCTAACAGAACAATTGTGGAGGAAATTTTGCCAACAATACGTAACAGTTATAATGCAAGCAATGAGAAAGAGAAAATGACTCATTATTTGAAAGAGATTGGCTGTAGTTTCCATAACGATGGTTTTCATTTACAAATCAAGTCTGGATTCCAGCATATTGTTTGTTTAATTGATTTAGAAGAAAAGTGGCCCATAGTTGTTTTTTTTTAGTACTGGCACCATATTGGCTGCTCTCTAGTCAACAGGCATGCATACAGTTCTGATATTACCAGTTGTATAGGTAATTCGTTAGCCAGCTCCTTCAACATTTTTGATTGTATTCCATCACGCCTCACTGCCTTGTTTCAATTTATCATTATTTACATTTTCTCAACTCCTTTGAGTGTTACAGTTTTTTGTATCAGTTTAATTATTTAGTAAAGCTACTATAAAGCCACAAATACCTACAATAAAAATATGTGTATAGATTATTAACTAGACAACATTTAAAACAATTTCTATCAGTAAAGGTGTCATGAGGAAGGCTAGGTGATGTCATTAGCAAATGGCCAAATATTTTAGTCATGTGACCATTAAGTGCAAATTTGTGGGTTTGGGTCTGGATACCTACATTCTTGCTACTAGTACTTTAATTTGGAGTCACTAATCTTTATGAAAAAGGCTTTAGAAGCATTATAGGAATTCATTGAGGCCTCCTCTATACAAGTTGGTAAGATGTCTTTATCTGAACACCTTGATATTTAAATGAGAGCCAGACTGCTCCAAATGGTCTGTCTTTGCATACCAAGACAAGGCAAAGTGAGGTTTATTTAAAAAGACACCCAATCCCAAAGGCTCTGGGTGCCGTACAACAATAAAATACAGCATCAATTGCAATACAATAATACAACATAATAACCAATCATAAATATCAAAGCAATACATCAGTTATATTACAGTTAACTAAAAGAACACAAGTCAGGAGCAACCTACATAATGGTCAGGCACAAGATGTTGCATAGCAAAATCAGGTAATGCCTGTGTAAACAGGAAGGCCTTGAGGCAGACCTTAAATACCTCAACTGAAGGGGACTCCCTTATTGATGGTGGAAGCAAATTCCACTGGATGGGGCCAGCGACACTAAAATCTCTGTCGCTGGCTGTTTTTAACCTCCTCCTGTGACTCGCTAGGAGACCCCTAGAGGAGGAACATAGGGAGTTGACTGAAAAGACTGGTGTGAGAAGGTCATCCAGGTAGTCAGGGCCCAATCCATGTAGAGCCTTAAAGGTAAGCAGGCCCACCTTAAAGAGGACCCTCCACCTGAATGGCAGCCAGCGCAATTCCCACAGCACAGGGGTGATGTGACAGTATTTTGACTGTCCCGTCAGCAGCCTGGCCGCGGCATTTTGCACCAGCTGTAGCCAGTGGAGGGTACCCCCAGAGACCCTGAGGTACAGTACATTACAGTAATTGAGCCTCATCGTTAGAAAGGCATGCACCAATGTTGGGAGGCCCAGAGGCAGAACTAGGGGCCTAACCCTAGTGCTATTCCTCGGATAATAGAAGCTGACCTGGACAGTGACTGACACCTAAGCCTCAAGCATCAAACCACTATCCAGAATAATGCCAAGTTCCACACCTTAGAGGTGGCCTTCAAGGGTTCAGATCCCAGGAACAATCCTGTCTGTGCACCTGAGATCACCCTAGCACGCCCTCTGTTTGACTGCACAACTAGTGCCTCCATCTTCTCAGGGTTCAGTCACAACCAGCTGGGGCTATCCAATCATTTATTTCAGTGAGGCAGTTATTTAGCACATTCACTGTGTCAGATGTTCCAGGGGCAAAGGAGAGGTATAGCTGGGTATCATTGGCATAACAATGAAAACCCAAGCCATACTTCCTAATGTTCCTTCCCAGGTGTAGCATGTACGCGGTGAGCAACATTAGTGACAAGACTGATTCCTGAGGTACTCCACAAGACAGGAGGCTAGGGGAGGAGGGGAAATTCCCCATCACTACCCTTTTCCTCCTGTTAGTGAGATAGGACTCAAACCAGCAGATGACCATGCCGGTGAGTCCATAAAAGACCCTCAGGTGGTCAGGTAATACACAATGGTCCACCATGTCAAAAGCTGAGGAGAGATCGAGAAGAACAAGAATTGTACCCTCCCCTCAATTTCTCACCCTGAGAAGGTCATTATGCACCTGAACTAACGCAGATTCAGTGCTATGCTTCACCTGACATCCTGACTGTTGAGGCTCATATATAGATCATAGGCCAAGAGGTGCTCCTCAAGCTGAACCACCACAATGTTCTCCACAACCTTACCCACAAATGGGAGGTTGGAGAGAGAATGGTACTTTGGCATGACGTCAGGGTCCAACGATGGCTTTTTCAGAAGGGGTCTCACCAATGTCTCCTTCAAGACATCTGGGAAATCCCCATCTGACAAGAAACACTGGACAATCAAGGCAAACACCGGACCAATGGAGTCAATGCATCCCATCAAGAAATGCGTCGGCACCGGGTCCAGTTCACAATATGTGTGCCTCAGTTTGGAAGCAACCTCAATGACCTCAGCCACCTCCACTGGGCTAAACTCATTCCAACCAGATGGAGCGCTCTCTGAAAAACTAAGGCAATCCCTGTCAGCCATGATATGGCTCACTGATGGAATTTCAAGCCGGATGCCAGACACTCTATCCAAGAAGATCTGAGCAAACTCCTCACATAACTCATTTGAAAAAGTCTTTTTTGGCTGCAGACAGGCTGGGTTTAGCAGCCTGTCTACAGTCTGAAAAAGCACATTTCCATATGAATAAGAAGATACTTAATACAGCTGTTCAGTACATTAGCAACTACTGTAACCACCCATTCTCTCCAAGGGATATACATCTTTTTTTCTACTCTAGTTTCTTTGTCCATAACTTAATTTGAAAAAGGCACACATGGTAATTACCCTGTAACTACATATTTGTTGCATGCAACTACATTGCAGTTGCAATACAGTTACAGTGTAGTTACACTGTAACTTAACTGTGGTTAACTGACACAAAGTGTAGCACATTTCTTTTGAAGATGAAGTAAATAGCCATGTTAAGATATTGTCTGAAGAGAGTTCTAATGGGGAAAGCATTTCACAAACTAAAAGTGAAATTGGCTCCTTCAGGTATATTCAAGTGAGTATCACATGCTTCAGATTATCTGCTTCTTGAAACCATAAGAATAGGATGGGATATTAATGAATTTCTCTTTTGATTACAGAACAATTAATAACTATCATAAAACCCAACAAGAACCAAACAGTTTCTTATCTTCTGGATTGTCCAAATATTCAAACATTGTTTTTAACACGACTTTCTTATTCAGTGCTAACAGTGGGTGAAGTTTTCATTTTTTAACTAATGAGATGGCATTTTGGACACCATTATCCCTGAATCTTCTGTTGACAACGGCTGCAATATCTGACCAAGGCCTCTAGAAGTTATCTAAGTACATAAGAAAGAGCAGAAGAAATAAGAGGCTTCTTCATGAATTCGGTATGGAGAAAATGAAATCCTGTCTGAGAATAACTTAATTGCTTATTAAGGCATATCCTTGGTATCTGAATGAATGTTGACTGGGAATTAACAGGAGTGAGAGAGATCCTGCCCTCAACCAATGCTTTAATACCATATTGCCCATGTTCCGCTCTCAGAATGGCAGAGCTCTGAGGATCTTTCAGTAAATATCGCATATGCTTTATTAAATACTATTTCAGTTTTACAAATAACACTGAAGTCCAATAGTTCATACCTCTTAAAACACCAGAAAGTATTCACCTCCATGTATATCGTTAAAATAATCCTAGAGCTGCAAATGACTGAGCAGACTTATTTGATATTTGATTGCTCTGGATTCTCCTGCAATTATCAGAAGATAAATGTTTACCTAAGTAAACATAGTTTTTGTCCATTTCTACTCTCTGTCTATTAATGGAATGATTATATATGCATTTTCCCTAAAACAAGAAGAAAGAAATGTTGTTGTTTTCATATTAATAATTAGTTTTTTTGACATACAAAGAAAAGTGAAAAGGTCAGCTTTCCTATGGACTTCTAAACATAATAATGAAATTAAGACTACATTATCAGCATAAATCAGATGACTAATACTAACATCTGCAGCTCTGGGAGAATGACAATTTTTTACTTATATAATCCTAAAGTAATCATGTTTATATAAATACTGAATAGAATAGAGGCTAAAATGTATCACTGTCTGAGCCCAGTATTTGTATTAATTCTTTCTGTGAGTTTTCCAGATAGTGAGTATTTAACTTGTGACCAGTGCAAACATACAGACAGATTATGATATCAAGTAAAGTCAAATCTATTCCTTTTTAAAATGGTTCTTCTCAGAGCAGATGCCTACAAATACTGTCAAACAATACTGTTAAGTAAATGGATAACCCAAAAAAAAAAAAAAAAAATTGGATTTATTTTTTCATTTTGGTATATTTAAACATCAAGAGCCAGATATTCAAAACTTTGTGCCGGGCAAAAACCATTTGCACAGGTTTAGCATGGGATTAGTACAGGTTTGCTATATTCAAAAGGCCAAATAGCATGCGCAAACTGCATTAGCACCGGGCAAAATTATAATGTGCAAGGGCAAACTGAGGGGCAAGTGCATATGAATACAGGCTAATGCTATATTCAGCGACTAGTGCTGCGAAAGTGGTTTTGTGTGACTTAGCGCGACACTTAGCGTGGTGCACATCACCGCCCAGGAAAAGGTAGTCTTAACCCTGGGCAATCAGCTTTGCGCGACATTTTGGCTTTGCGTAGTGTTTGCACAGCTTTGTGCGACCCTAACAAATAAATATGACACATAGACAAAGCCAGACATAGAGGAAACATGCTGCTCACTGATGGCATCACAATGATGCCATCATCTGCCACCAGTCCCAGGCATGCCAGGTAGTAAGTGGTGACCTTGCCACCAGTGGACACCATGGCAGTGTGGCCACACAGTACACACTTGTGGACCACTCTTCTGTGGATACCAACAGATGCCAGAACACACATGCAGCCCTGTGGGCATGGATGATGTTGAGGGGAGAATGTATGGGTGGCCAGGCTGTGCCACAGACCAGGTGTGGCCACAAGGCTGGGACACATCACACGGTGCACATAGGCCAGTATTGGGAATACCCCAACACCAGTGTGCCTTTCTGATAATATATGCCCCCCCCCCGGCCACATGCCGCACAGCTGTACAACTGCCACAGCACACAAAGTCGGACATGTATATGTCACTCTGAGCATCCCATGCCAGAGGTGCAGCATCTGTGGGTCACACAACAGCATAACAGTAATGTCCACTGTCAGTAAACACCTGCATGTTGGGCCTGTCACTGTGTATAGCGCAGTCATCAGTTCGTGTTCAGTTCTCATTCAGTTCAGAGCCAAACTCGGGCTCTACCTACAAGTACATCAAGGGGGTGAACAAGGTGCAGAAAAAGAGGATCCTCTTTCAGAAGAGAAAAATCACTAGGATCAGGGGGCATCTGATGTACTTGTATACTCTTCCCTTGGGTTTTTGTTTCCCAGGTGCATTACTTTGCACTTCTTTGCATTGAATCTAAGCTGCTATACTTTTGACCATTCCTCCAACCTTGCCAAGTCCCTTGTCATCCTTTCCACCCCCTTCTCATCCTTTCCTCCCCCCCTTGTGTATCAACTCTGTTGTAGATCTTTGTGTCATCTGCAAAGAGGCATACTTTTCCTTCCAGCCCCTCTACAATGTCACCTATAAAGGCATTCGACTGTGTCCACACACTACTGGCCCCTTTGCTACTGTAGTGTCTACTGTGTACTGTAGCATGACCTACAGTGTGACAGTTGCATGCAGCACCACCACCATCTGCGCCTATACTGTGTTGTCCCCTGGGGCACAACATTCTATGCTATGCTGTATTGTTTACATGTAGCCTACAGCTATTATCATGCACTGCCAGACTGACCTACAGGTGGAGCTGCTGTCGGACCTGGCCAGCCCCTGTACTTCCAGACTGACCTACAGATGGAGCTGTGGGACCCTGCAGTAACGCTGGGCAAACTGCATGCAATTCAGGGCATAATGAGATGCTAATCTGGATGTTTGCCCTGAGACTGCCTAGTAGGCTCATTTGCATGTCGCTTTTGAATATGGCAAAGTTTAGCGCCGGGCAAACGGTTTACCTCTGGGCTAAATCCACGCAAACGTGTTAGCGCTGTGCAAACAGTTCGGGGAATATTACTGTATACAGTTTTGAACACTGTACTTTCACATGTGATGCTGCCTGCAGCTGTACTGGGTCCACACATTTGCTGGCACACACATTGGCCACATAGTTCACCTCTACCTACCTTCACGTTGCTGTGCACTGTGTTGCTGTTGTGGTTTGCAGTCCCTGGTGGCTATATTCAGAGCTGTCTTATTCCAGGGCTAAGTTTGCCCTGCACTCTCAGCCCAGTTTGCCCGGCCTCATTCTCATGCTATCTTCAGAAGCTGTTTGCCCCGGGCTATTCCTTTTGAATATAGCTTGCTTTGTGCTCTGGGCTAAGTTTGCCCACCGGGCAGTGTTAATTATTTTTTTTTTAATTTGTTTTAGTTGTTTAACCAGGAGTAGCACACTAAGCAGAAAGCTTTTTTACAAGAGTGACCTGGGAGCACAGGGAAGTTAAGAGACTTGCTTAGGGTCACACAGTATGCAAGTGGAAGCTGTGGGGTTCAAACCCAGGTCTAGTCTGCTGGATGTCACCAGATTTGCAGCTCAGAGCCTTAAACCACTGCGCTATACTGCCCCCCCCCCGGGCAAAGTGTTGGATATCTGGCCCCAAGGGTGGTATTTTTAAAAGTGTTAAAAATTATTCTGTTGAGACAAGATATGCAAATCTGCATCACACAGGTACAACATATAAATGCACTTTATTTTCATAGCTGTGTCAAAACTTAAACTTGTGCAATAATCACGTCCATATTTGCAGGATTCATCATAATTGCAATTCTTTTGCATCACTTTTGTGTTGCTAATCTGGACGCAAGCACAGGCGCAGCAGATTGAGGGAGAACAATCTTCTGATGGCTGTGCACTCTTCTGATGCAGATGCAGCTGAAATTTGTAATGCAGAAGTGATGCAACTTGCTTTTGTGTCTGTCACAAATCTTTTCAAACACAAGCCAAAATGTTGTAGTTCAAATCAAAGCTGACATGTTGACCTATCACTTCTAAATCTGGTTTATGCCTCTTAAATAATTTGATTTTCTGTTATACATTGTTCTAGTTTGCAAAGAACTATCTCATTAAAAAATATTTTGTGGTGTATCAATTAAGCTGATCAGATGATACATTGAGGGAGAAACACAGAAATACAGAAACATAGAATTTGTTGGCAGGAAAGGACTGCTTGAACAATCCAGTCTGTCCAGATGTTTCAAGCCTAATCCATTTCTGCAGACCCTTAGAGTCTCTGGCGACCACCCCCACTACCTTTTTACTAACATTCGTCTGTCTATCCCATGCATGATTAAAGACCCCACTATTTTTGCTTCTACCACTTCTGCTGTCAGTCTGTTCTGTGTCTAACACCCTTTCAGTGAAGTATTACTTCCTCCATCCCTCTTAAACTCCCCCCCCACCAGCTTCATCGAATGCCCCCTGATCCAGGTGATTTTTCTCTTCTGAAAGAGGCTCCTCTTCTTCTGCACCTTGTTCACCCCCTTGATGTACTTGTAGGTAGAGCCTGAGTTTGGCTATGAACTGAACCAGAACCGAACACAAACTGTTCGATTTACTAACTGAACTAGAACCCTGTCACAGAACCCCCCATCGAATCCAAACCATAGAAACATAGACTTTGATAACAGATAAGGACCATTTGGCCCACCCAGTCTGCCCATTTCCCTACCTATTGAATAACCTGCAGATCCTAGTTTTACCAACAGCCTACTTCCTCCTACCTCCCACTGGATTGCCATATGTCTGTCCAATGCATTCTCAAATTCCCCCTTTTATTTTTGACCCCACAACCTCCTCAGGAAGGCTGTTCCATGCATCTACCATCCTCTCCATGAAAAAATACTTCCTCACGTTGCCCCTGAGCAGGCCCCTCTCTATCTTCAAATTGTGCCCCCTTGTTCTTGCACACCTCTTTTTCTGAAAGATGCTACCCTCTTGGACTTTGTTGTTTCCCTTGAGGTACTTGAAAGTTTCTATCATGTTCCCCCTCTCCCTCCTTTCCCCAAGAGTATATATATATTAAGCTCATTTAATCTCTCTTCATATGGCTTCTGGTGCAGACTCTGCACCATTTTAGTTGCCCGTCTCTTGACTGCCTCCATCCTGTCTATGTCCTTGTGGAGATGAGGTCTCCAGAACTGCATTCAGTACTCCAGATGGGGTATCACCAACTGTCTGTACAGAAGGATAACAACTTCCTGTTTTCTACTAGTGGTGACTCTGCCTGTGCATCCCAGTATCCCCACAGCCCTCCTTACTACCTTCTCACATTGCTTGCCTACCTTTATGTCATCTGATATGACTACCCCCAGGTCCCTTTCCATTTTTGTTGTCATAAATACCTTCCCCCCATTGTGTACTCTTCCCTTGGGGTTTTGTTTCCCAGGTGCATTACTTTGCACTTCTTTGCATTTAATCTAAGCTGCTATACTTTTGACCATTCCTCCAACCTTGCCAAGTCCCTTGCCATCCTTTCAACCCCCCTTCTCATCCTTTCCATCCCCCCTTGTGTATCAATTCTGTTGCAGATCTTTGTGTCATCTGAAAAGAGGCATACTTTTCCTTCCAGCCCCTCTACAATGTCACCTATAAAGACATGAAAGAGGACCGGTCCCAGCACTGAACCCTGTGGTACCCTGCCAGTAACCCCCCTTTCTTTGGAGTGGACTCTATTTATTATTACCCTCAGTGTCCTGTGGTCCAGCCAGTTTTTTACCCTGATTACCACCCTGGGACCCACTCCCAAGCTGGCTAACTTGTTCATTAATCTTCTGTGTGGTACTGTGTCAAATGCCTTGATAAAGTCTAGGTAGACCACATCAACAGCCCCTTCCTGGTCTACTACTTTGGTCACCCAATCAAAGAACTCTATTAGATTCATCTGACATCACCTTCCTGCTGTGAATCCATGCTGCCTTGGGTCCTGTGCCCCACTGGCCTCTAGGTTCTCAACAATTCTTTCTTTCAGAAGTGATTCCCTAATTTTTCCTACCACTGAGATAAAACTAAAAGGTCTGTAGTTTCCTTCCTGTGCCTTGCTCCCACTTTTGTGAAGGGGAATCACGTCCTCCCTCCTCCAGTCCTCAGGTACCACACCCTTCTCCCATGATTTGTTAAAACGGGTAGTCAATGGTGTCACTAGTTCTCCCCTTAGTTCTTAAGAATTCTGGGGTGAATCCCATGAGGTCCCATTGATTTGTCCACCTTCAGTTTTAGGAGTTTTTTCAGGACCCTTTCTACTGTGAATGGACTGGTATCAACCCCCCTATACGGTGTGCTTCTAGTATTTGGTTTAGGTACCTCCCTCTCCTCTTCTTTTGTGAAAATAAGCAGAAGTATTTGTTCAGTATCTCTGCTTTGTCACTGTCAACCTCTGCCCACCTCCCTCCTTTATCAAGCCTCACTATCCCTCCCCTAGGCTTTCTTCACTCCCTAATGTACCTATAAAAGGTTTTATTCCCCTTCTTAACTGAGTTGGCTATCTTTTCCTTGGTTTGGGCCTTTGCTATTCTGACTGCCTTCCATACTTCCTTCTGCTTTAACAGGTACAGTTCTCTGTCCTGCTCCTTCTGTGTTTCCTTATACTTCCTGAATGCTGTCTTTTTCTCCCTAACCTTCCCTGCCACCTCTTTTGAGAATCATATTGGTCTTTTCCTTCATTTTGTTTTGTCTATTTGCTTCACACAGAGGCTTGTTGCCTCTGTGATGGCAGCTTTGATTTTTCCCCATTGTTCTACATCCTACCTTCTTGCCCATTTGCTAGTGCTTTTCTGAGGCACTCCCCCATTTCACCAGAATCAGTAGCTCCTAAAGTCCAGTACCCTCACCTTTGTGTAACTTGACTCAACAACTGTATTTATCATGAGCCACACTGTTTGCTGGTTGCTTATTCCCAGATGGCTACCCACTTCTAAATACAAGATCCTCTCTCCATCCCCGTTTGAGAGTACCAGGTCTAAGACTGATCCCTCCCAAGTGGGTTCCAACACTAGCTGTCTGAGGCATGCGCCCTGTAGGGCATCGAGAATTACCTTGCTCTGGGATGTGGCTGCAGCAAAGGTGATCCAGTTAGCATATGGGATATGCATGTCCCCCATCAACAATATCTCCCCCTTTTCTGCCATTCTAAGGATGCCTTATATCATTTCCTTGTCCATTTCCTCCTCCTGAGATGGGGGTCTGTATACAACCCCCCCCGTACGGATTGTGGTGCCATTGCCTGTTTCCAGGGTGACCCACAGTGTTTCCTCTCCTCCCTGTTTACCCTTTAGTTCCATTGCTTTGATCCCATTCATTACGTACAGAGCTACTCCTTCTCCTCTTCTACCCTCCCTGCCCATCCTGTAGATTGTGTACCCTGGTATGTTGACATCTCAGTCATGGTTCTCTGTGTACCATGTTTCTGTGACTACCACAATATCCAAGTGTCCCTCTTTCATCAAGGCCACTAGTTCAGGGAGCTTGTTACCCAAACTATGCGCATAAGTACTCATCGTGCTCCATTGTTTGAAAGCCTTACCCCTTTCAGCTGAACTGAACTCGAACTGGAACAAAAGTCCTGATGAACCGCAACCACAGCTGCAACCAAAGACAGAAAAATGCCCTGTCTCCAGCTGCTTAAGCTGGTATCCTTTGCAAACCTGTCACCAACCATAGGGGGAGGCTGCCACTGAGCCATCCTGCTGCCCTGCTGAAACATTGCCTTGCTGAAACGTTTGTTTGTACGAGGTGCAAGTGATGGCTCAGTGTTGGGGCCAGTCTTGTTTGGGCTCTTTGTATCAGACATTGTACACGGGGTGGTGAGCAAGGTTAGTCTGTTTGCTGATGACACCAAAATCAGAGCAGTGGTGGATGAAGAGGAGGGATGGAAGCAGCTGCAGGGGGACCTACACAAGCTAGAGGAGTGGTCAGAGAGGTGGCAACTGGGGTTCAATGCAAAGAAGTGTAAGGTTATGCACGTTGGAGTGAAGAACCCAAGGAGAGAATACTGGCTGGGGGGGGGGTTAAGCTGGGGATCACTGAGGAGCAGAAGGACCTGGGGTAATGATTACAGAGACCATGAACAATACTGCCCAGTGCAGGAGAGCTGCTACAAAAGTGAACAAAATGCTGGGGTGCATAGCGAGGGGAGTTTTGTCCAGGTGAAAAGAGGTGATCTTGCCCCTTTACAGGTCACTGGTAAGGCTGCACTTAGAGTATTGTGTGCAGTTTTGGAGGCCATACCTAAAGCTTGATATCAGGCTACTGGAGGGGGTGCGGAGGAGGGCAACAAAGATGATATGTGGAATGGAGGGGAGAGACTATAACAACAGGCTGGGAGACCTGAATATGTACACCCTGGAGGATAGAAGGGACAGTGGGGACATGATAGAAACATTCAAGTATCTGAGGGGAATCAATAAGGTTAGGGCAGATGGGATCTTTAAGTTAAGGAGGGGGAGGGTCACCAGGGGGCACAGGCTATCAATGGGGGGCCAGATTAGGAAGGAAATGAGGAGACACTATTTCACAGAGAGGGTGGTAGCAAAAGGAACACCCTACAGAATGGGTGGTATCATGTAAATCTGTGAACAACTTCCAAAGGACATGGGACAGGGAACGGGAGAGTGAGGGTGGGGAAGTTGGGGGGTGGCAGTGGGATGACAAAGGGGAGGGGGATGGGGCAGCTGTAAACTAGGGGTGTTGGCTGTACACTCGAGCAGACTTAGATAGACCGGGTGGTCTGTTTCTGCTGGCACATTCGTATGTTCATATGTACTGATGAGTCAAGATGATTTTGTATTTTATTTTTGTAGAAGCCAGTTTTTGAGCATGGGGTTGTGCTGTAAAATTTCCAGCTTTAGAAAAAAAAAAAAGAGAATTAAAAACTGGATTTTCAGATCACAAATGTAGCCTAACTTCTTTCCAGTGTATGCTTGGGTGTATCCTGTTCGGGCCTATAGGCTTGTCCACCTGCAGAGCTATAACTCCCATCAGGACTTTTTTCTCTGAAAATGGACTAATGTTCACCTTGACACCCCCCCCCCAATTCTTGCTATTCCCTGGTGGTCCGTCACCCTTCCTCCACGGATGGCAGGTTTCTCTTGGTCCCCTTCTGCACAGTCTCCCCCTGCTGCCCACCTAATCCTCACTATCCCTCCCCTTGCTTTCTTCTTCTCACTTATGTATCCGAACAAAGTCTAATCCCCTTTAGCTACCCCTTTGGCTATCCTTTCATTTGTCTGTGCCTTTGCTCCGAGCCTCCCCCATTGCCTTTCCTGCTTCCCTTTGTTTTACTTTTTATACCTCCTTGTCTTCCTCCCTTTGCATTTCTTTATACCTCCTGAATGCCGCCCCTTTTCCCTTCACCACCTTGGCCACTTCCCTAAAGAACCATAATGGTCTCTTTTTCCTTCTGCTCTTACCCACTTCCTTCACACAGTGTCTGGTTACCTTAATTATGCTCTCCCTTATTGCTCCTTTCTGTACCTCTAACCCTTTGTGGCAATCCCCCCCTACAAGGCAGTTTCTAAGGCAGTCTCCCATTTCTTTAAAATCTACCCTCCTAAAGTTCTGGACCCTCATCATTATGTGGTTTTTCCCTGCTCCTGCCTTTGTGTAAAACTATACAACATGGTGATTACTGGCATGTAGGGGACACTGTGACATCTACAATGCTGAGCCTATTTGTAAGCACCAGTCCAGCACTGCCCTGTCCCTAGTGGGTTCTTTGACTAGCTGCCTGAGAAATGCCCCTTGTAGGGAGTCAAGGATGGCCCTGCTCCTTGCTAAAGCTGCTGTTAAAAGGCTCCACTCCATGTGTGGCAGATTAAAGTCATTTTAAAGTCAGCAACTAGTAGCACCTCTCCCTTCCTTGCCATTCTGATGATGCCTTCCGCAAGTGTTCAAGTCCTCTTACAGTGCTGGAGGTTTGAACACTACCCTGGTATGGACAGCATCCCTAGACCCTGTCTCCAGGATGACCCCACATCATCTCCAGCCCTTTCTTTTCCTCCGTGTGACTCTGTTCCTCCATGACCTTGATTCCGTAAATTACATATAGTGTAGCCCCATCTCCCCTCCTGCTTGCCCTAATCCTCCTGAACAGAGAGTAGCCAGGTATGGCCATGTCCCAGCCTTGGTGTTCAATGCACCACAACTCCATTATGGGCACCAAATCCAGGCTGCCTTCCACCGTGATGACCTCCAGGTCCAGAATTTATTTCTCAGACTCCTTTCATTGGTGTGCCTGGGTCTCTGTACCTTACTCCCTCCCTGCTTGCTTCCTCAATCCTGCCTGTGCTGTCCCCTGAAGCTGCACCTAATTCACTTGGTCCCTTTTCACCTTGTCCATTCCCTGCCTCCTTTATTTCTTTATTCTTGCTTATCTGATTTATACCTCCTGAATGCCCTTTTCTTGTGCCTTGTTCCCACCCCAGTTTTCTTTTGCCCCTACCCTTGGGGAGTTTACTCCCCTCAGGCACTCCTTGCCTAATGCTCCCCTATCTGGGGAAGGGGCCCATTTTTGCCTCCCTTGGTTTTAAAACCTCCATGCCTGGCTACTTTAAATGCTCATCTAAGTAGCATTTAAACCACCCACTAAGGGCTATGGTCCCCTTCCTCGAGAGGCATAGGTTGTCTTCCTTATTGAGGCCCATTTCTTCCGAAGTTTTAGCCCCAGTCCCCAGTGTCACCAAAGCCCTCCTCCGTGCATCATGCCTTCAACCATTTGTTAAATACCATGGTATGGAATACCCTTTCCTGTCCCTGGCCATACGCAGATAACACCTCTGTAAAATCTACCTTGCATGCCACCTGCTTGAAGCCCCTCCCCAGTTCCCTGTAATTATCCTGCACTACCCCACCCTGTCCCTTTCCAGGTAATTTGTCCCCAAGTGAACAATGACTCTGGTAGGTAGATAGGTAACATCTATTTATATGGCACCCAATCCTGGAGGCTCTGGGTGCTTATTATAAGAATCATTCTTCCTTTCACTAGTTGCGTCTTTGTTGCTAGCATCTACTGCTGCCCCAGCCTCCCCTCTACAATTGCTATAGATCTCTTGACTAGCATAGACTCCCACACCCACTTGGGCGAACTGTTCATCTTGGGCATCTTCAATCTTAATTGGCTGTCCCCTTCACTAGGTAAAGTTCATAATGTTGTCACCACAGCTGGCCCGGTGGCACTGAAGGTTGATATGCTGGATGCCACACCTCACACCGCGCTGGTGACCCGGGTTTGGATGCGAGCCCAAGCTGTCAGGGGTCAGTTGGGGGGGATAAGGATTGAGCATCTGGTGGACTGCTCTCCTATCCCTGGGGAGGGATCCAGGGAGCCATCGCTCTGCAGTGGCCCCCGGTGATGATCGGGGGCACTGCTAGATTGGGGCACAGCAGGATGGAGTGCGGCAGATGTCGGCACATCGTGCCCAGATGTCATTGCATGCTTGTACTCCCAGGAGACAGAAAAAATTGAAAATGGGACAGCACAGACCACGGCAGTTTGATGGCCACACTCTGCCAGCTGACAATGTCCAATGCGCAGGCCGGTAATGTTTCCTCGTCTGGCGTGGGGGCAATAGGAGGTGCCCCTCTTGAAGGCAGAGCTGCATATTCCAGCTGGGCGTGCCACATCGGGGTCGGAGGTGGAGCTGAGCGGTGGCTGGATGGATAGCAGGTCAGTGGCTGCCAAGAAGTGTAAAATATGTCATGATAAAAAAAATAATGTTGTTACCACCCACAATTTAACACAATTAATCCTCGAGCCCACACTACTCAACTATAAATCCAATAATCACTCCCTCATTGATTGGGCAGTAACCTCCCACCCTCACAGAATCGTAAAATTTGGGCTCCTCCCCGATGCCCTTAGCAATCATTGTATCATCTTCCTAGTCCGCAAAATTCACAGGCCCAATGTACCCCACAAAACCTTACTATTTTGATCCTATACGTCCCTGGACCTCGCTCCTGTCCTTCAGGACCTAACTCACACTGATTGGACCCTGATTAGCACAGCTAACTCCATTGACATTGCCTTTGAGGACTTCTAAAATAAATTCCTCTCCATCTGGAACTGACACGTTCCCTTAAAAAAGACTGGAGTTCATGGTAACCATCTCCCCTGGGTAAACCGGAACTACTAGCCTGTCAAAGGGCCCGTGACTTAGCTTGGAAGAAATGTAAGGCCACTAGTCTGCTAGGCGACCTCATAAGCTATCATTCACGTCAAAATTCCTGTACAAAAGCCATTAGGCTTGCTAAGGCTGAACACTTCTTCACAAATTTTAACACTGATATAAATAACCCTTCCAAATTCTGGAAAGTGGTAAATTCTGTCTTCTCCTCCTCATCCACCAACCCCTATCATAAACATAGACTGCTCTCTCACTGCTGACCATGCATCCATCACTTGGATATATAACTCCTATTTTACATCCTGCACCACAGTCCTCCTGTCATCCCTCCCCCTGCTTTCGTCTGCTCCTGTCTGCAAAAATACAACAACAAATGATCACCCTTATCCTGATGTTTCATTGTTCACCTTTGCTACCATCTCCCAAACTGCTACCCAAAATGCCCTTCTCTCCTTTAACCCCTCTAAAGGTTGTTCCCCTGACGGCCTTGACCCTAAACTGCTCTGTCTCTCTGTTCCAGCAATTGCACATCCACTGTCCGCACTCCTAAACCTGCCTTCTCTACAGTCACTGTCCCAACCACCTGGAAGCATGCCATTGTTTTATCCCTTCCTAAAGGAGGCAATCCTTCCTCCCCAGGAAATTATCAGCCTATCTCCCTTCTTCCCACTCTTGCCAAACTACAAGAACACTTGGTTCTCTCTCAGCTCTTCTCCTTCCTCCACCATACTTCTTTCTGCACCACATTCCAATCTGGTTTTCAGAAGAATCACTCCACCACTACTTCCCTTCTATGACTCACTGACTCCATCCTCTTTGGGATGGACAGGGGCCAAGTTACATCTGCCATCTTCGTCGACCTTGCCAAGGCTTTTAACACGGTCTCCCACTCTCTCCTCCTTGACAACCTTACTTAAGCCAGCCATCTTCCTAAATGATCTGTCTGTTTGCACCTCATCTACCATCCACATGTATGCAGACGATACTGTCCTTTTAGCTTCTGGGCAATCCCCTGCTGATGTTGCAGCCAGACTTCGGCTCGACTTCAATAAGCTTAAGCACTGGCTCAGCTCTCATCATCTAGTCCTAAATGCCAAGAAGACTGTCTCCATGACCTTTGGCACAAGACAGAGACTCTCAAGGCTACCAGCCATGCCCTCCTTCCACACTCTTGATTGGACAATCCTTGAGGACACATCTTCTTTTAGATATCTTAGAGTTTGGCTTGATCAATACCTCAGCTTCTCTGGACATGTTGATGCCATCTTAACAGGGGAGGGGCTATTGGGGGAGCCCCAAATGAGAACTCCATCATGCAATGATCAGACCATGCAACCCAATCAGTCTTGAGGTTTGTGACCTCAAGTCCCAGTTAGAAGACTCTGGCTCCTTCCCTTCTCTTGCTGCCCCAGGAATCCTCTCCTTATGCTTTCTGTTCCTACAAGCCAAAGCACCTCTCAGGTATTTCATCTCCCTCTCCCTTCCTTCCCCCACTCTCAAGTCTATCCCCTAACAACAGTCCCCCGCCAGCAGCTGCTTTCTCCTCAGAGGGGGGCCTTTTCCTCTCTCCCTTCTTGTGGCCTCTCCTTCTGAAGATCCCACTTTCTCTCTTCCTCCTCCTATGGGTGCCTCCTCTTGGTGCCACATCCCTTCAATGTGGTGAAGAAATTCTGTAGTGGTACAGGCTGAGGAGTGGGCACCCTTCCCACCAGCCACACTCTCCCTGAGCCTACCAAGATCTGATCACTCTGCTTCTGCCTAGGCATCCTCTGGGTGAGTGGTGGCAGACTTCGTGGCCCCTGGGTGGGGCACAAAGTCCTCTGCACTCTTGCCATTTCAGCCCAGAGACCAGAAACCTCTGCCCTGAACCCAGAGAGATGAGTACAAATGGAGTAGAACCTCAGTCTTTGGAAGGTATCCAGAAAGACTACAGCCCTGCACCCATTGCACTGCATCATTCCCATGAAGCAGCTGAACCTTTTTTATGGAAAGGATGAATAATATTTTCTCTTCATGAAGTAGGGGCAAACCTGTACTGGATGAACAAATTGAATAGGAAAGTCAAAATTAGAACCCACCTCTCAAAGTTATATTTGTAAGCATCTGCCAGGATGAGGTTGCTTATTATTTTTTTAACTAATTGTTTTCAGAGTAAAAACAATCGCGTACAATTCAGCTTATGACAGACATCTCATATCCATAACATAAGCTCCATCAAATGGAATATAGAGTTATACAATCCAAACAATCTTATGTAAGAATATGGAGGTACTGCATTACATATATATCACTATCCATAATCATATCCAGTATTACTACACATTGCAAAAATGAGGGGATCATTAGCACGATAAGTTAAAAAAAGGTAATTCCTGCATACAGTATATAACTCAATAATTAATGTTGACATGACCCTTCGCAAACATTTAGCAGAAATAATACATAAAGAAAGACTTGTCCAGTTCAGCCAATACCTCAAAATAAAGTCATAGGACATTATATGTATCATTAACCATACGGGGAGAGGACAAAGATACCAGTATAGAGCTGATGCTTAAACACAAATGGTACTGGTTAATATGTCCCACTCACCCTCAAACAAAAAATATCCACAAAAAATCATACTGTTCCATAGAATTTATTATCACATAACCACTCCAGTCAATATTATCAAAAGTTCTTCAATCCTATTTTGATATATTTTGATGAGTACTTCTAAATAGAGATGCCAAAAACGTCCTCACATTTCATTTCATACTCTTATTTTCAGCTGTGCTGCATTAGTCTTAAATTCACTGTTCGACTCCCACCACAGGACACTGATATAGCAAAAATGGAAAACGCATATAAAAATTAGTGCATTCTATTAAATGAACTTTTTCACAAACTCAAACCCTTCACCTTAATATTGCTCCTTTCACCAAAACTAGAAAATCACCAACCTGATTCTGGTAATTCATATTGCATAGCCCTCCTAAGCCACTTCAAAGATGGGCCAGTTATTTGGTGTCTCTATTTAGAAGTACTCTTTTCAAAATATATCAAAATGTATTATTGACTGAAGTGGTTATGTGATAATAAATTCTATGGAACAGTATGATTTTTTGTGAATATTTTTTATTTGAGGGTGAGTGGGACATATTAACCAATACCATT
The DNA here is from genome assembly GCA_016271365.2 of Neoceratodus forsteri. Lineage (NCBI taxonomy): Eukaryota > Metazoa > Chordata > Ceratodontiformes > Ceratodontidae > Neoceratodus > Neoceratodus forsteri. Next base: position 706,697,631 of record CM028130.1, read on the forward strand.
TGTGCAGAAATAATACATGTTAGCTCCCTACCAAATAAAAGCTGCATGTTAAATATTTGGATATTACATTTGTCATGTTACAAGGACATTGCTTAAATAAAATTAAAACTTGTGGGTTGAAACATCCCATATACTCAAACCTTACAAATTATTTCTGAACAGTACAGAAAGTGGAACAGTGCTAATACCACCCTTCCCACACCAACCAGAATAATTTTTATAGGAATATCATGTCCATGGATGGCTGCCATTTTTAATGTCCATTGAAACTAATAAACTTTCTTAAGAAATCATACTCATAAGGACTTAAATTCAGCCAGTATCAAGTGAAACAAATAATCAAAATGTGAGCTAGGATAAATTATATCAGTGCAAGTTCACAGTGGTGCTGCAGAACATCTCAGTTCTATTTGGTGGTCATCTGTACAAGAAATGATTCAAGTTTCATCTGCCAATTCTGAATCCTCATACTCTTCTTCCATTGGCTACTTGAACTATCTCACAATTGCTTCTACCTTCTTCCCCACTTCCATCATGCCACCACGTTGAAACATGAGCTCACTGTAATGTATTCTCTGATAGGCAGGCATCAAAAGACAGTAGACAACCCCTAGGCTGTGCAGCTTAACCCTTACCATATCAAACATCTTGCAGTGGGCACAAGTCACAAATCACAAGTCTGGAAATATATGAATGATAGATCCTTAAAAGTTTAAGTTTTGACACTCTCTGGATGCTTTCAGAAGCAAATCTCTAGTTGCTACCCTAGCTGACACTAGAAGAATCATTCATGCAGCTTCCCCTTGAGTGACTGCTAAATGGGGCAACACCCAACATACCCATGGAAAGACTTATGCTGCATCTATGTGATTGATGTTTATGGCTCCTGATAACCAGCTTGTAAGGAATTTTAACAGATCAGCCTCTTCTCATCCTTCAGCTAGCCCTACAGCTCAAACAACGGAGGCACCATTAGCATTCTTCAGGGCCTCCTTTCTATATCTCAGCTGTGCATTGTCCTACACCAGCTTGCTTGCCATGACCAGAGCCTGTGTACCCTGTTTTTCTGCTGTGATCCCCTCTTTTCATAGCAACTTCAATCTTCACGCCCTAACTGCCAAGTCTCTTCAGAATATTCATCATCTTGGAGTTGACTGCATGCATTGATCACACCAGAGATTTCAGTGGTGGCTCAGACCCTGCTTCTGTGATTAACGTTGAAACTGTCTTAGCCTGACTCCCTGACTACTGCTGCTTAGGGCTTTCTCATGCTCCTTTAAGTCTCCCCATCATGAAATGATTGTTATGCTTAAAGTAGCAAGCAGAGGGCTGTCCAAATCTTATAAAGTAGAGTAAGTTCAACTGCAAAAGAAAACCCAAAAAGTACTTTTAAGCAATTAAATCTTAATTGGGCTGTCCAAATCTTATAAAGTAGAGTAAGTTCAACTGCAAAAAAAAAAAAAGTATTTTTAAGCAATTAAATCTTAATTGTGCAGAGCTGTGGTAAAATGTGTCTGCTCAATGGTTGTGCTTAACAGTGCTCCTCATGGATTATTATTTGTCATTGACTGGATTGCCACCTCTATTTCCTCTGTTTTTTGTAAGCAGGGAGTTAGGGCTCATTCTTTTTCCACAAAACAATACAATTTATGAATAGTAGTCATTTATGTCAAAACCTTTCTTTAAAATATATAAGTAAAACAGTTAACCCAAATTTGGTGCTGAATTTATGCTTTTACATTTTGAGAAAAATTACCATATCCTTCTGCTACATGTTGCCAGAAGACCTTAGAATTTTATTTACATGATTGCTGTTTTGAGACAAGACCATAACCAGTGTCAGTGCTTGTTTATTCTTCTAATGTGTTTTAGTACTGCTTTTTATTCAAATTCAAAACTGTCAAATTATGTTTTGTTTTCCTTGTATATTATACTGGGGCATTTAGTTTAGTTTTTTTCCTACAGCATTTATTGAACTATTTTTCTTATATTTGAGGAGTTATTTATACAAAAAGAGGCTTCACATTTAAGCACAAATATTGCAAAGCAAACAGTATGTGTTCAGGGGATTTAGACTTTAATATTTATTCTCTTACCTCCCTGACACCTACCTCACACCATAGAATCTAATTTATTTCCATTTTATCTTCCAAACTTCGGTTTATCTATTTTGATTGTATATTTCCAAAGAAATATTTTCATGTAGATTTTCAATTAAGCCATCATTTGGAGATTCATTGTTAAAACTAAGGGCAAATGTTTAGACTCTGGATGTGGACAGATTTTTAGATCTTGGACATATTGAAGAACTTCTGTATTTTCCCATATCTGGTCTATCAATGAAGTGCCATCGGGTCCAAGATATGCAAATTTCCAACCAAATAACTTTTAATTCAGTCATTTGTATTATTAAATCTTATTATTTCATTATATTATCTATTTTTGCCATTCTCATTTTCTGTAGTATTTCTTGAGGATATCTCAACTCTTAACCTACCCTTTGAGAGGTGGAACAATTTTGTACATGAATCTACCTTCAGGGATTTATCAGAAAGTGATTTGATATTGCTTTACCATTTGTTTAAGTTCCCAAGAGAATAATGGCAAAAGTAGGATTCTCCAGTAAAATGGTTTCCACAGTTACAAGGAGATAATTGCATATATTAGATGACAAATTATTTTTCTGCTTTGGTAGAAGGTCAGAAGAATAATTTTCAGCCTCTTTCCTTCCAGTTAAGTTACTAATTTAGATTTTCTACAAGATTTTCAATATCTGCAGTTGAGTTCACTTGCATATCATTTAACTCATGCATATTAATCAGTAGTAATCATAATGAGTCTATCCCTTATTTGCAGTAAGCATTAGAGCCATGGACTTCTGTCCTGATCCCTATATTAGTATGAGACAGCCAGTTCACCCTTCTCATCTTTGGATCTAGACAATACTTTCCCCCAGGGGTAAACCTAAATTATCTTAGAAAATTGGCTTTTTATTTGCTGGGATCTGATTGGCTAGTACCCCTGCCAAGGGGGTACTTTAACTTTCAATAGATGCTGAGCAAATAAAAAGTGCCACCCAAACCTGCCTCATGCCCATATCCTTGTGCCCAGCCTGCTTTCTCATTGGCTAAAGCACTGGGCACACAATTTGAAACTACCGCCATTTTTCCCCCTCACTAAGCGAGAAGCCCCACACCACTCCTCCAAGCAGTGCACAGAAATGTAAAAACAGTGCCCAACTTCAAAAACTGATCTTATTTTTCCCCCATTGAAAACCACACGACTCACTGAAACAACTCCAAGCCTTCAGTTTCACCCCCATCCCGTTCGCTCTCAGAACCGACGTGAACCGGCAGCGTGACTCTTTAACTGTGGGAGTCACTTCAAACGACTCCTGCTCCTACGGTTCCTCGCTGCACTTCTCACTCACTCTAATTGCCACCTTACCTTGCTTTTTATGCCAAACCAAGACACAGTGAGAGCTGTCAGCACCGTTATCTGTTGCACCACAGCGAGTATGACAGCAGTGGTATTTTCTTGAGTTTCCACACTACAGATGGATGTCCATATGCGGTACAGAAACTCAAGAAAATATCGGTCCTCTCATGCACAGTATGTCTTCTTCCCACTCGCAACTTTCAGTTCTTTTCTCTTTGTCTGTGTCTGGAGACCCCTGCAGCCACCATCTGGCCCTTAATCTTACATTTTCTGACTCTGCCAGAATTACACAGTTACTTGCTCCATCGCTCTGTATGCAATTTACCGGAATTGGCAATTGGGCGCTCTATACACAAAAGAACTCCTCTCATGCACAGTATGTCTACTTCCCACTCACAACTTTCAGTTGTTTTCTTTTTTGTCTGTGTACGGAGACCCCTGCAGCCACCATCTGGCCCTTAATCTTAACTTTTCTGACTCTGCCAGAACTACACAGTTAGTTGCTCCATCACACTTGGGACTGATGTGGGAATGAAACAGCACTCTACCATAGGGACTATTTTACCTTTAAACAACAAAAAATGGAACTGTAGTCATTTTATAGAATTACTTCACATTTCTCTTTGTAATCCTATAAAAAATGACACAGTTAGCCCAATTTATAAGCACAATAATACCCTCCAGGGTGGGCAGTATTGGGCAATACTGGACCTCCCAGGGGCTATAAGGCCCTCCGCCTTCAGCGTCAGGCCTCATTACACCCCTGGGTGGTCCGGTATTGCCCAATACCACCCATCCTGTTGGGTATTATTGCTTGCATAGATAACAGTGTGAATATTTTTCATTAAAGCTGTATTGGTTTCCCAATTATGGTTGTCTATTTATTTATTTATGTCTTTGATAACCAGGTGGGTGCACTGATCCAGTGGACTGTTTTCAGGCATGATCCAGGACATTTGCATGGCACACTGAGTAGAACAAATACATGTTACAGCAATTAACAGGTATCAAAATTCAGTTACAGAAACAAGGTACATAATGACAGTGCATACAATTAATTAAAGTAGGGTACATGGTCCATAAACAAGTCAGTAATCAGGTTGAGACTCTATAACGATATACCAGTTTTAGAGAAGAGTTTACATGCCAGCTACATAGAATAAGTGCTGTGGCAAAGGCAGGAAAGGGGAGAGTACAGAACCAGGTAGGGTAAGGGTGCCTCCAGAAAGGGTATGACACTGGTACAGGGGAGAGGGATTAGAGGAAGGGGATGCATGCATTACCCTGATGGGCAAACACCATCTGGCTTCTGACAGCAGCCAAGCTTTGAGGTGGGTTTTGAAGGTGGGATGAGAGTCTGTCGAGTGGAGCAATATAGGGAGCCTATTCCATAAGGTGGGTGCAGAAAAGGAGTGCTTTATTGTCATTGCAGAGTATATTCTAAGGACACCTTAATGCCACTCTGCCCTTGATGAGGGGAGAGTACGGAGACTCACCAGGCACTTGGGTTAATGTCCCAATACTGACACTACAGTGCAGTATGAGGGGGTGCTACACTCCTGAGGTGCCATCTTTCAGATGAAACATTAAACCGAGGTCCCATCTGCCTGTTCTGGTGGTAGTTCAGGTGGATGTTAAAGATACCATGGCACTTCTCAAAAAGAATAGAGGAATTTCCCCCAGTGTCCTGGCCAAATACCCCCCCCATTCACTAAGATTACCACCAACAGCTTAATCTGGTTCAAGGTCAGTTGACATTCATCTGTATCCCCTCCCCCCAGATCGTGCCTGAAAATAGGCAAGACTTTGTCTAGTGCACTTTCCTGGTCAACACAAACTAAATAAATAAAAATTAATAGGTGGCTGCCTCTGAGGGTGTTATCTATAATACACCCAGAGGCATAGTCGAACTGTCCTTGTAGTAGGAGCCATCCTAGTGACTGGTACAAGTCAAAGTGTTGAGTAGAGTAAGGAGACTGTAACACAAAGCACCAAATGCTGTTGTATACAGAGTTTAACCTGGAATGCAAGGCATAGGACACCTGAGAATTGATGGGGGAGTGGTAGTCTATAAGGGGGAGGAGGTTGCCTTGGGCAATTGCCAGGCATGCCTCTAAGGTCAAGAACTGCTTTTGGTGTTAGGTAACCTCAGGTTTCTTGTTTACCCTGCTCATGATGTTGTTGACATGTTCAGTGAATGCAAGGGAGGGGTCAAGGGTGACACCTATGTATTTGAAGCTGAGAACATTTTGTGGGGAGGGGGTTCCACTGTGCACACAAGAAGTGAGGCATTAGATTTGGAAATGTTGGTAAGGACTGGATTGGACCTGTGGAGCATAGCTTTCATTTTGTTTTCATTGACCAAGAGCCTGTTGGACAAAAACCAATTGTGAGCTGCATCATAGTTAAGGGTTAGTGTGGAGGAACTGTTCATGAGGGATTTGTTGCTGTGGAATAGGACAAGGTCATCTGTATAGAGAAGCACCTCACAGGATAGACTCTTGGTGGGGAGGGTGTTTATGAAGATGGAAAACAGCAGTGAGCCAAGGATGGAGCCTTGAGGGACCCCAGTGTTGACAGGTAGGGTAGGGGAGGAGACTGAAGCAATATTGACTGATTGGGATCTGCCCATGAGACAGCTCTGGAACCAAGAGGAGGTCCCAGTCAAGCAGCCAAGATGGAGGAGAGTGGAGTGGAAGAGAGAGTGGTTGACAAGATCAAAGGCCTTTGTCAGATCCGCAAATACAGCACCAGTGGCCTTCCCTGAGTCCATGTTTCTGAGGACATGGTTTATGAAGTGGGTCAAGGCTGATGTGGTGCTGTGGTGCTTACAGAACCTGTGCTGTTGGGCACACAGCATGTTATATTTTCTGAGGTGCTCAGAGAGTTGGTGGTGTACAGTTTTCTCCAGTAGTTTGCTCAAGTGGGGAAGAATGGAGATGAGTCTATAGTCTCCTGAAGAAGGGTGGTCACCAGCCTTGAATATCGGCACCACTTTGGCATGTTTCCAGGAACTGGAAATGGAAGAAGTGATCAGGGCCAGGTTAAAAATGAAGGTGAGGGGTTCTATGATAGCAGGAGAGATGAGCCTAAGGAAAGAGATGAAAAGACCATCACTGCCAGGGCTGCCCCTGTTGGGGAGGGTGTTCAAGAGCTTGAGAGTATCACTTATGCAGATGGCTCTAAAGTAGAACTATGTAGTTATAAAACTACTTCTGAATTTGAGTTTACAGTTTCCCTCATGTCTATTTTTATAGTTCTAATCATGTTGATAATTTTCACTAAACCTGTTTGTTGTTTATGATTTGTAACACCTCAACCATAATTAAGGTTTTTTGATAGAAATCAGTGATTTCATAAAAATGTCCATAGATCCCAGGTATTCTTTTGTTTCCCAAAGTAGAAAAGGAAAGTTTAAGACTTTGAATATTACAGTAATTTGACCTAATGTATTTACTCCTCTATGTCTGTGCACCCATAATGTAGTATTTCTTACTTCTCAATTCTGAATGGAATTTTATATAATACATGTTACTAGTGTTTTTTGGTTCCATGTCAACTGAATGAAAGTAAACTCACTGTGGTAACAAACAGTGCAGTGAAAACACCACAAGACAAAATCCGTGCATGTCACAAACAGTTAAGCAAAACAGCACACAATTCTCACCCGTGCAAATTTACTATTTCAACACCGCGCTGGCTTGGATCACCACTCCAATGTACTTTGAGGGAAGTGAAGTTTTACTAACATCATGCTGCCATGGATCATAACTCCAATGAAATCTGAGGTTACATGGTTAAGGCACCTCACCATGTTGTACACCATGCGGCTTTATCTTGCAGCATTTTTACCACACAGTATTGACTGTGTTCCTTTTGTCTGTGAGGACTTGTGCTGCTGTTTCTTTCAGACATATATTATAAGAGTTTACTGTACAACAGCAGCATAACAACCACTTATCTTTTGTTGTACAGATTATCTAAATGATTGCATTTTTCTTTGCTTCCATTCATTTTTGTACACTCTTTCTTAGTAAGACTCTTTGCTTTTGAAGTAATATGTATATTCAGTTTTACAAATAACATACCATTTCAGATACTGTCCTCCTTATTTGCCAGTTTTCTGGTTCTGATTGTAGTGTTAAGGAGTTTAAATTAGCAGGCTGGCATGTAGCGTCACCTGTTATCTACATCTTACTCAGAGGCCATTTTGAAACCACTGAATGTTATTAGCTTTAACAAGGATTTTGAAGTCTCATTATTTTTTTTTCAGGCATGCCATTAATAAATAAAACTGCTTGAGTTCCCAATGGGTTCTGATTTCTCTGAAATTGGAGTCAGAAGTTCCACTATGATGGAATTTCCTCCCACTTTATTTACAGGTTGTTTCAAAGGTTTGAATTTAGCACTGTGGTGAATTGACCACTTCAGTCATATTTGTTCTCATATTTCTCTGTAACTTTCTTTATGTTTAATTTTCAAAAAGCCTATGTTGAAGTTTGAAGTTTATTGTTCTAGGAATTAATACCTTTGAGCCAAGGCTCTTTTACAAAGGTTCCACATCATTAAGTACAAAAACATAGTAGACAGTGTTACAAACAATCAGTAAGCCGTTTAACAAGGTCACAACTTAAACAGTAACATTTATGTACAGAAAAGAAAAAGGAACTCAGAGGCAATGTCAAGGGCAAGGAATAAGGATTGGAGAGCTTGAGAGGGAAGAGAGGGAGAAATAAGAAGTTTAGGAGCAGACAGAACCAGGTTAGTGGTACTCAAGTTGTCTTTGTCAAAGAGGAGACCATGGTGGTTGAGTGAAACAAATGTAAGTGCTCTCAGTGGGATGAGACTTTAGTCAAAGCAGTCACAGGAGTTGGAGGCTGTGAGGTGAGTGTAAAGTATGGATTTGAAAGCTCCCAATGTCGTGGAGGATAGGGAGGTCAGGTTAAGGGCATTGTACCAGGTAGGGGCACGGTATGTAAAAGATCTTTGTCCCTGAGCAGTCTGGCATCTAGGGACAAGGAAAGGTTGGTGGTCAGATCTTCTGGTGGTATGAGTGCCATTGTTCAGGCAGAGCAGGTCCCGGATACATGGAGGAGTGAGTCCCAAGATTGATTTTTTTGCCATCACGCAGGTGAGATACATGAGGCGATTGGAAAGATGCAACCAACCGGTTTCTGTGTAGAGGTCACAAATGTGGGTCAATCTCTGTGCTCCAGTGAGGAGTCAACAGGTTTTGTTTAGTGCTGTTGAGATGCGCTTTAGTGCAGTGGTAGTAGCTGAGCCATAGACAATTAGACCATAGTCTATGTTTGAGATGATGGAGCTTTGAACAGCAATCCTCAAGGCAGCTTGGTTGAAAAATTGACGGTTCCAGTATAAAATTCCAGTGCGTTGGTGCACTGTTTTTGCAGTGTTATCGACATGGGCCGCAAAAGAAAGACATTCGACAAAAGTGATACCAAGGTATTTGAAGGTGTTCACTTGTTATAGTGTATTTCCAAGAGAAGTTTTTATGATGAGTGGAGTATGCCTATTTCTGTTTTGATGACTGGCGAAAAGCATGACTTTTGTTTTTTTTTGATTTAGGACCAGTTTGTGCTCAAGGAACCACTTTTCAACACATGAGAAAGCAAGCTGCAAGCTCTGTCGTAGTGAATCTGGATCCTTATGGCAGGAGAGAATTACAGCGTCATCAGCATAGAGTATTAATTTTTCAGGGCAGGATTTGGGAAGCAAGTTTAGAAATAGGCTGAAGAGGAGAGGACCTAAAATTGAGCCCTGGAGAACACCGGAGAGGACTGGTTTGGAGTCGGAGAGAACCTCAGAGATTTTTACTGTTTGAGAACATTGTGCCAGGTAACTTTTTACCCAGGCTTCAGGTCCCTCAGCTAGCCCAATGTTGAGCAGAAGAGAGATTAGAAGGCTATGGTGAACAGTGTCAAAGGCCTTTGTGAGGTCTATAAAAACAGCTCCGGTTAAATAACCCTTATCCAAGGCTTTGTGAGTTTCACTAGAGAAATCACGTAGGGCCATCGACGTACTGTGTCCTTTTCTAAATCCGTGTTGCTGAATGCAGAGTAGATTGTACTTTTGCAGGTAGTCTGATAGTTGATCTGCCACAATCCATTCAAGAGCTCTGGAGAGGGGTGGAAATATAGATATGGGCCGATAGTTCCCTGGTGTGGATTTGTCATCCCCTTTATGCACTGGTGTGACTCTAGCGGCCTTCCATGTGTTGGGGAATTTACTTTGGCACAGGGAGAGGTTGAGAATTTTGGTGAGGGGGTGGATCACTTCTTCCAAGGTGAGGGACAGAAGTTTTAGATCAATGGTGTCACTGCTATTTCTAGATTTAGAGCAGGCCTTTTTTATGTATCTGTAGGCTTCATATGTCTTAACTATTTTAAAGTGAAATAGCAGTTTGTCTGGTGAGGTGGTTTGGGATACGAGTTTTGGAACTAAGTCCTGGAAGAAGTCTGGTGAGAGAACACCACTGAGGTCAGCGAAGGTTTTATTTAGGGCATCGGCCATAGTCTTAGGGCCATGGGTAGTGGAGCCATCAATGTTCATTGCCGTGGGAGAGGATTTAGACTGTTTGCCCGTAATATTACATATATTGTCCCAGAAGGATCTCCTGTCACCCCAGGTGGTTTCTAGAGCATTCTTGAAATAGGAGCTCTTCATTTGCCTGATTTGTGAAGTGCATAGGTTGCTCACCTGTTTATAGTTAAGTGAGTCTGTTATGGAGCTTGTGGCCCTGGCTATAGCCCAAAGATGGTCACGTGCTTTAAGCTGAGCCAGTAGTTTGGCTGTTAGCCAGGGATTAGAGAGGGCTTTGATTTTACATTTTTTGAAAGGTGCGTAGGTGTCACAGGCAGTGTTGAAAGTTTTAATGAAGAAGTCTAGGGCAGTGTCTACATCCAGCATATTGTAGATAGGGAACCAGTCTTGTTGTAGGAGGCAGGTCTTTAGCTTAGCAAGGTTTCCATGTGGTAGCATTTGACTTAGGATGGTTTTAGGAGGTGGTTTGTGGAATTTATTTGTCCAGATACAGATCACAGGGGAGTGGTCACTGAGGGAGTCAGAGAGTATGGTGGTGTTTTTTATCCAGTCTGGGTGATTACTAAGAATCCAGTCAATGAGAGTGCTGGTTCCAGTCTTGTAGTTTTTTCTAGTAGGGGAGTTGACCATCTGTGTTAGGTTGGTTGCTAGGATGGTATCCCTGCTGGGTCCGACATTTGAGGCAAGCCAATTTGTATTAAAATCACCGAGAAGGAGGAGCTCAGAGTCAGGGGGTTGTAATCTTGCAAATTCAAGGATAGACTGGAGCCCAGCTCGTGGGTCTTTAGGGGGGGATATAGACTGCAGCCACGGTAAGCACTTTGTTATGGGCACCAAGGAGAAGCTTGACAGGGAGAAGTTGTACTAGGGTGTTTTCTAGGGAGAAACTGGCAAGGTGGCATGAGAGGTAGTCCTTTATATAGATAACACATCCGCCCCCCCCTTTCTTTTTACCCAGTCAAGTCTGAAGAGGTTGTAGCCTTGGATTAGATTGTATGATCTGGAGATTGCATGATCTGTAGATTGCATGATCTGGAGTGCTAGGTGTTAGCCAGGTCTCAGCAATTACAAGTATGTCAGGATTATGTTGTCCAATAAAGGCTTGAAGAGATGCCAGTTTAGGAAGGAGGCTGCAGATATTTAGGGTAACAATGGATAGCCTGTTTTCAGTTTTTGCAAGCATTATCTTAATGTTTGAGCTAGGGCCAGGGTTTGGGTGGATCCCACCAGACATGAGAAGTAGGAAGAGCAGCTGTTTGAGGGATATTCTCATAGCTCATACCATGTAACGTCTTTCCTCTGCATGCTGCAGGTTTGGATACAGTGCAGTCACCTAGGGTCCCAACAAAGGAGGGTTGCTAATGACAGATGCTCAAATATGATTTTTCCAGCCAGGGTGGCTGTTTGCACCCAGTCCTTAGTAATAGGGTGCCTCAGATAGAAATAAAGGGTATTTGCCATAGTCCCATACTGAAGGTAGGATGTCAAGATGCTTACAGTGGGGGGTTGCGTGAGGTAGGAGGAGAGAGGAAGTTGACACAGTGGATAACAAATGGAGAGAGATAGAAAAGACAGGAGGAGGTTTACATGGGTAAACCCAAGGCTCACACATGAGCAGGGACAGATCAATTTTGGTGGTGTGCCTCCAGGGGAAGGATTTGCCCCATTTCCAAATGATGTCAAATAATCAAATTCACAGGAAAATGACCAGTAAACTGTTTGATCTATGGCAGGGGTTCTCAAATGGTGAGGCCAGCCTTCCTGGGGAGGCCCCAACCTCTTCCAAGGGAGGCTCAAGCAAGTCTGAAAAAGTACTATATTTAAATTTGGGATTTTATATATTTTGTGTGAAGGGATGAAGCAAACAAAGGATAATAACAGTAGGTGAATTTTATGTACTTATTTACTAATAGGTGACAAGGGAAGGTGAATGAGCCAAGGCTCATTTCAGGAGAACTCGGGGAAGGGTAGGGAGTGAATACATTTCAAAAGGTAATTGCAAAATAATCAAGAAATACACAATGAGCAACAGTGCAAATAAATATGAACAATAAACTAATAATGAGTGGTGGTAATTTATCAATTTGTAAACTGATGGCAGAAAGCCTAAAATACAAGGGTTTAGCATAGAAGTGCTAAGAGCAATAACAGGAAGGAGCAAAGTAATCCCCAAGAAGTTGCTTAGGAGCAGGGAAGGAGGGGGAAAGGCAAAGTATGTAGGAAGGTAATTTCATATAGAGAGGAAACAGGGAAAGTAGTCTGACCCATGAAGGTACTGCAACAAGAGGTAACAGTGGTTCAAGAATGAAAATAGCAGAGCAAGTAGGTTGGCCTGTGAAGGGGGGGGTTACAATAAGCTAAATAATAATATTTGTTTATTTTATTTGTTATTCAGATAACACCTTTGAGCACAGGAGCTCTTTTCAAAAGTTCCAAGTCAGTATAAGACAAAGAACTGAATGTGAGCCAAGTACGCAAAGCGGTTTCAATTTATTCATGGTGTACTGTGTAAAGTACAGTGTGTTATTTTTCTTTGGGGAGGCCCAAGATTATTTCAGTTTTTGGGGGAGGCTCAAAATCTTTTCCATGAATTTGGGGAGGCTCATTGTGAAAAAGTCTGAGAACTATTGATCTATGGTAACAAGACAAAGGATGTGTTAAATTCCTGGAACACTGGCCTGGGGCATATGCAGGAAGTTAAAACCCTTAGTCAGTGTCTTCCCTTTGTTTAAATAGTTGTGAATGGTTCTCAAAGACATGCAGTTCCCTTTAGCAACAAGGTATACGGAAATGTGGATTCAGTTTGCACTTCCCAGGTCAGAGCTTGTAGAATTTCTTAGCTGTACTTACTTTGATTGTGATGACTTCCAAAAAAGTTGATTTATAATGAGAATCCCTATATCTGCTGGTGATGTTTTCCAGTTTCTTAGTCCAGAAAACTTTCATAGATCATATATCCAAGAATGGTCTAGTTCCTCCAAGCCAAAACACATGAAAATCCACAAAACTAAACTATTGACAGAGACAAACACAAACACCCAGCCACACATCCCAAGTAGGCGGAGCTGTCATAAGGTTCAGCTTATAAGGGTATCATGGGAAAAGGACAGAAAAACTATAGTCCAGGTCTCTGTTTCAGCTGCAGACTCATGTGTAAAACAAAGGGGATTAATTGGCCTAGTAAGGCTGGAAGAAGATTCATTTGTGTTTGAATAGCTCAAAAGCTGAGGCCAAGTTCCTGGAGTTGAGATGTCTGAAGTTCTTTTGTGTTTCTCCAGACCAGAGTCTTGTCAGACAACAGAGAACCATTTCAGAATGTAAAGAGCTCATATTTGTATAACATCCTTAGTTAATCTCATTATAGCCTGACCACCCAGGGAGCTAGTGCAGTGTGCAAAACCCATTTCTGATATTTGTTTTACATGTTCAAAATCTGGGGAATTCTGGAAAGAGTGAGAGAGAGACCTCTGTAGTACTAAATCAGAACATCTGAATCTTAAAGTTTTAAGAGACCAGCCAATCAGGAGAAAGGCTGGACTGATCTCACAGACCCTATAAAAACCACTGTGAAGAGAGAAAAATTGTCATTTTGTTGAACATTAAGCAAGTGCCTATGTTTTGAGTCTAGCACATGGAAAAGAACTGCTGTGTGCGTGGAAACATTTTCCGCACATGAGAAGGGACTGGCTAGCTGCATTCTTTCAAAGAGACCCAGAACCTTCTGCAACAGATCTTAAGCCCTGTTCTATTGGGAAAGTAGATAGAACAACAATCATCTTGTAATTTGGTCATTTGCATCTGAACATTGGAAAAGAAAATATTTTTCAACAGACTTGCTCTTTACTTATCTTGGACACTGAACATCACAGGTAGACTTTATTAGAAGTCTAACAGTGTAGGTTTTTCTGTTTAATCCACTTTATTTTAGAATTATTGTCTGCAACTCAATGCTTACATTTCTTGTACAATATTGTAATGCTTTTCTTTATTTAAGTAAACTTTTACCATGTTTTTATCAACAACTCTGCCTGGGCCTATTGCTGTGTGTGTTATTTTAAATAAAGTTTTGTTCTGTGGTCGTTGTTGTTGGGTTTGCTGGGAAGTGTACATTGACGTTTTGCTTTTTGGTGATGGACACTCACTCTAACAGTGATCGCTGTTTTGTGATTGCTGTTTTGACATGGAACCACTCTACAACCATTTAAATTCAAGGTGATACACAAATCCAGGAAAAAAAATGTCAATGCTGATTTTCTGTCAAAATATGGACCAGGAATTGAGAATTCCAAGGGTTATAAAAAATTATGTGTGAGTTTAAACTTCACTGTTTGCTGTACTGGTTGTTATGGAGAAAATGGATACTGCATATGCTGAAAATTGTAAAGATTATAAACTAATGTTAAAGAAGAGTTTAAAGAAAGTTTTGGAAACCTTTTTTTTAAGACAGGTTCTCTCCTAAAGAGGGGGGTATGTGACAGGGTTGAATAAGACCCTGTCCCATTTGTTATGTAGAAATATTTGTTATGTCGAAAAAGTTAAATGCAAGGATCTGTTTTATCCTCTTCTGTTTTGACTCTTGTCTGTCTGACTGCACAGTCAAATTTTCTTGTGAGACATAGAAACTGGCCACCCTGAAGGTCTCACTATCCTCTCCCCACTATCTCTCTGCTTTCACTTGCTGTTTCTATCTTTTCTTCCCCCTTGCATATCTGAAGTTATAACAAATGTGTGAATCTTTATGTGAAAGTGGGATCCCTTGGTTTGAAAATGTATATGTTTATTTTGTTGAAATGATTGCAGAACACTATTTGGAACTCAGGGGGTTAACCTGGAATGCAACACTAGCTGTTTGCAGAGCTGTTAACAGGGTGTCAGTTCTGGGACACCATGTACTGTTTTACTGCACTTGCAAGGAAGAAAACTGACAAGGACATTTTCTGAAAAACAGGATGTCTTCTTAATAAGTTCCTAGACAGAGACTTATAAAAAAATTGCTAGGGAGAGAGAGGGGGACTGAGAAACTGAAACTTGGACTTAGAGATACCCTCATACAAAGGACTTCGTTTTCTCTCTTTGTACTGCCTTTGTAAATAGTTATATTGAATGATTTCTATTTTTATTTTGCTGTTATTGATAATAATAAAACGTTACTTGGGAATGTTACAACTGCTCCTGGTTTTCCTATGCTTCCTGACCAATGCTTTGATGACGGGGGGCTCCTGGGAGTAGGGGATCCGGCTGTGACTAGGGGTGAGCTCATGACAGATTTGGTGTAAGCAACTGGGATTTCTGAACTAAAACTGTCTTAACAAACCACACACAGTAAAGGGCAGAATTTGGAAAAAGGGATAAACTGATTGCAGACAATAGCACCTGTTTAAATATTTTGTGCGGAGCAAGCAGATAGCTTTTTTTTTATTGATTTTATCAATATTGTTACATCATCTACAGTGCTTATTTATTCTTAACTTAGTAATATTTCCCAACATTAATTGTAATATCATCACAATCAATATTAATAATAGTATGGCCATAACCATAACTCAAAAGATAAAGTCAACAGTACAGAGGAGGATCCATATAATATATCACTGGGCATTTTGCCATATTCAACCTGAATAAGTCCCAAATAAATCAAACCTTTATTAAAAAGACCTAATTGGCATGGCCCTTTAATATTTGACAAGCAGATAGTGTTAGTATAGGAAAAAAATGGCTTCCAAGTACAACACTTACAATATGGAATAGCTAAGACAGCTGTGTGAGGAAAGAGGAATAGACAATGAGTGGTGAACTAAAAAGCAGCTCACTGATGCCCTCAATGGCAGCTGATGCAGAGGCAGCCACAAAGAATGTGGCATCACAGTTGGTGACTCAAGGTGACCAGACGCCAAATGTGGAGGGGCCAGAGAGGAACCAGGAGCCACAGGTCCAGAGGGAGGCATCTGAAGACAAGGAGCTGGAGATGCTGAGGCTCCAGGTGGAGCTGCAGAAAGCACAGCTTGCCCAACAATCCCAACAGCAGAAGATGGAGCTGGATCCAAGAAAATTTGATATGGAGATGGAGGACAAGCAGTGCCAGAGAGAAACCAAGGACATGCAGTGCCAGAGAGAGTTTGAACTGGAGAAGTTGAAAATCCAACCCACCGCACACAAGCAGGTATGTGGTAGGGGTGAACTTGAGACTCCAGGGATGGGGTATAAATCAAATTCAAAATTGCTTGCTGACTTTATAGAGGGGGAGGATATGGATACATTTTTAAATTAATTTGAAAAGGTCTGTATCCAGGCCAACATATCCAAGGAGACCTGGAGTTTTCTTTTATCCCCATTGCTTATTGGCAGGGGGCATGAAGCATTGGGACAGATGAACAATGTGGATAGCCACGATTATGAAAAGCTAAAAACTGCATTGTTATGAAAATACAGAGCAAAATTTCAGAAAATCCAGAAGGGGCCCAAAATGAGCTTTGAGGAACTCATCACAAAACAGTGTCAGTATTAAAAACATTGGTAGGAGGGAGTGAAAGCTGATTTAGTTGAAGCTATTGAAAAAGTGGTACTGTTAGAACAATTCTTTTGGGCATGTTCAACAGAACTAGAAACCTGGCTGGAGGACCAAGATCCCCAGACAGCAAAACAGGCTAATGAGCTGGCTGACCGCTATGCTAGAAGCAGGTCTGCTCTCAAGGGAAATGGGGGAGAAGGGAATACAGCCGAAAAAGGGAAAAGTGTGCCTTTTGGGCAGCCAAAAGCCATGTTGCCTCTGCAAAAAGAGTGGAATTACACTGTTCCTAAAAGGGATCATGGGGAAAAGAAAAATGAAGAGTGTTAGTACTGTAAAAAGCCAGGCCATATTTCTAGGTAGTGTCCTAAAAAGATACAAAATGTGAAAGGGTCTGCGCAAACTGAGCTGGTTGCAAACTGTATTCCTTAAGCTATTCCTGTGAATATGAAAAAAGTTAATTCACCCAGTTACAGTGAATGGGGTGCAGACTTGAGGATTAAGGGATACTGGAGCATCTCTTACCCTGGTAAAAGGGGATTTGGTTGGGCTTGAACAAATCCTTCCAAATCAGTTTGTCTGTAAGGGATTTCACTGGGGCAGAGAAAACCTACCGATTAGCCAGTGTTACCCTGGATTGGGGAGATGTGGTGAAGGGGTATGAAAAGGTGGCTGTAGCACACACCCTCATTATGGATGTTATTGTAGGAAATAATGTTCCACAGGGGTTGATATGTGCTGCCACCTGGAGCCAGATGGTTAGGGGCTCCTGTGATCATCGGGACCCCTCAGAAATTCCAACAGGAGTGGTTGGGAGACAGGCCAGCTGGTCTGTGACTCTTTTAAGAGAGGGTGCTAACAGAGGGTGCAACACTGAGTAGGGAAATGGGCAGACTAGGTGGGCTGTATGGTCTGTATCTTCCGTCAGATTCTATGTTTCTATATTTCTATGTAACAGGGGGACAGAATGTCCCCTAGTAGCAGTTCACCAAACTGCTACTAAGGTTTGCTCTAAGGAGGGAGGGGTAACATATAGCCAGAGGGAAGGGGATGGTTGTGATACCAAGTCCCCTAATGCCGTAGCTATGGACCTCAATCTGGGAACTGATGGGGCATACCCTATGCTTTGGGCAAGTGTGAGGATCTAGCAGCAGCACAGCAGACTGACCCTAGCTTAGAGAAGCTGAGGGCCTGTGCAGAGTCTGAGGGGACACAGGGAGATTACAGAAAACATAGGGTATTTTGGGACAATGAGCTGTTATACACATAGGGCATAAGGACAGAGGGAGGGGTGATAGGCAGACAGCTTGTCATTCCCCAGGGGTATTGTGAGTTATTGCTCAAGCTGGCTCATGATATTCTCATATCTGGACATCTGGGCATTGGTCGTACAACACAACGATTAGCCCACAATTTCTATTTGCCCAATTTTACTAAGCAGGTTAAGGAATACTGCAAATCCTGTCACCAGTGTAAGGAAATAGGGAAGGCTGGAAGCAAAGCCAAGGCTGCCCTGATTCCTTTGCCAATTGTGGAGGAACTGTTCCAGAAGGTGGGAATGGATATTGTGGATCCTTTGAACACCCCAAGTTCCTCGGAGAAAAAGTATATTGATGGTAGTTGATTATGCTACTAACTACCCTGAGTCCATTGCCCAGTCCTCCATTAAGGAGGACAAAGTGGTGAATACCTTGCTGGGGGTTTTCTCCAAGGTAGGGTTTCTGCAAGAAGTTATAGCTGATCATGGGGGTAACTTTATGTCAGACCTTATGAAATGTCTGTGGGAGAAGTATGGTGTGGTACAAAGGTGCACAGCATCTTACCACCCACAAACCAATGATCTCATAAAGAGATTTAATGGGACCCTAAAATCGATGCTCCAGGCATTTGCAGAACAGCATGGCCGGGACTGGGAGAAATACCTTCCCCACCTGTTGTTTGCATACAGGGAAGTGCCACAGGAGCTGACAGGGTTGTCTCCCTTCGAACTCTTGTATGGACGCAGGGTAAGGGGGCCCCTAGAGCATTGGGAAGGCAAGTATGCCACCCAGGGGACTCCCATAGTGGAGTACATTTTGAAATTTAGGGAGAAGCTGAAGGAGCTTATGGGTATGGCCCAGAGCAACCTGTCAGCTGCCCAGCAAAAACAAAAGTCCTGGTATGATCATGGAGCCAGGGTAGGACAGGAGGTAATGGATCTGATCCCAGTCTGGAAAGACCAGCTGCAGGCAGAGTGGATGGGTGGGGCCATACCTGATAGTCCAGCAGGTAAATGATGTGAACTACATTGTGGAGTTACCTGACCAAAAACACACCCACAGGAGGTACCATGTAAACATGATGAAGCCCTATTTTAATAGGGCTGACATGATACTTGTGGTTGGCTGTCCTGGGGAGATGGTAGACAAAGAGGACCCCTTCTCGACTTGCTAGCTGAAAGCAAGCAGGAGTCTCATCTGTGGAGACCATTCTGTTGTCATTCCATCTGACACCTGAACAGGCCTAGGAAATGAGGACAGTTTGGTGGGAATTCACCCCTTTATTACATCCTAGCTGGAACGGACCCCACTAGCAGTGCATGACATAAACACAGGGACACAAGCACCCATATGTAGGACAGCCTACTGGGTGTCTGAGACAGTCCTCAAAGACATTAGGAGGGAGGTGGAAGAGATGCTGGATCTAGGGGTGATCCAGAAATCCCACAGTCCCTGGGCCTCACCTGTAGTCCTTGTCCCCAAACCAGATGGGACTACATTGTTCTGTGTAGGCTGTCATGGGCTCAGTGCCATCATGAAGTCTGATGCCCACCCAATGCTCTGCACAGATAAACTGCTGGACAAGCAGGGAAGGGGGTCATACTTAGCCACTGTGGACCGAGCTAAGAGGTACTGTCAGGGGGAACTCACTGACAGGGTTAGAGAAAGGTCAGCTTTCATCACCCCAAATGGCCTGTTCAAGTTTAAGGTCATGGTCTTTGAGATGAAGAATGCCCTTGCCACATTCTAACGGCTAGTGAATCAGGTGCTACAGGGTACAGAGGACTTTGCAGTAGCCTACCTAGATGACATAGCTATATTCAGCCATAGCTGGGAGGAACACTTGACACACTAGAGAGAAGCATTTGGCAAATTACAGGCTGCAGGGCTGACTATCAAAGCAGAAAATGCCAGATGGCTATTGCAGAGGTCACTTATTTGGGACACATAGTGGGGTGGGGCCAACTTTGCCCAAATCAGACAAAAATTTAGTCAATTGCAGCATGGCCCACACTCCTGAGACCCAGAAACAAGTTAGGAGCTTTCTTGGGACTGCAGGGTACTGTAGGAAATGTGTACCCAACTACAGCTTCCTGGCAGCTCCTTTATCTGGGGTGTTAAAAAAAGAGCAGCCTAAGAGGATAAAATGGAACCCAGCCTGTGACAGGGCCTTCACACAGCTGGAAAACCTCACTGTGTAGTGTCCCAGTGCTGGTCAACCCAGACTACACTCAGCCATTTGTGGTGCAAATGGACAACTCAGATGTGGGAATAAGAACCGTCCTCAGCCAGACATCCAATCAGCGGAAGGAACACCCCTATACTGTACCGCAGCAAGAAACTGCTTCCTCATGAGCAAGCATACTCCATGGTGGAGAAAGAATGCCTTGCTTTGGTATGGGCTCTGAAAAAACTGGAGCCATATCCTTATGGGTGATGATTTGAGGTACAGACCGACCACAACCCTTTAGTGTGGTTGAACCAAATGGGTAAGACAAATAGAAAACTCCTTAGATGGAGCATTGCCCTTCAGGCATATGATCTAGTGGTAATCCATAGGCCCTGATCTGCATATGGGAACACAAATTATCTATCTCACATATTAGAACAGTGATGAACTGTGGAAAGCCTGCTATAATAAGGGTTGTGTTCCCACAGGTTCAATCTTAGCAGGGAGGAATGTTATGAATTGGCCAGTTCTGTCATATTTGTGGTCATATTTCTCTGTAATTTTCTTTCTGTTTAATTTTCAAAAAGGCCATGTAATATACCCTTAAAAGAGTATCATGGGAAAAGGACAGAACAACTATAGCCCAGGCCTCTGTGTCAGCTGGAGACTCACGTGTAAAACAAAAGGGATTAATTGGTCTAGGAAGGCTGGTAGAAAATTCATTTATGTTTGAATAGCTCAAAATCTGAGGCCAAGTTCCTGGAGTCAAGATGTCTGAAGTTCTTTTGTGTTTCTCCAGACCAGGGTCTTGTCAGACAAAGGAGAACCATTTCAGAATTTAAAGAGCTCATCTTTATGTAACATGCTGAGTTAATCTCGTTATAGGCTGGCCATCCAGGGAGTTAGTGCAGTGTGCAAAACCCATTTCTGATATTTGTTTTACATTTTCAAACTTTGAGAAATTTGGAAAAGAGTGAGAGCCCCCTGCAGTCCTAGAGCTGAACATCAGAATCTTAAAGTTTTAAGAGACCAACCAATCAGGAGGAAGACTGAACTGACCTCTCAGGCCCTATAAAAACCACTAGCTGTTTTCTTTCAAAGAGACCCAGAACCTTCTGCAACAGATCTTAAGCCCTGTTCTATTGGGAAAGTAGGTCAGAGAACAAAAATCACCTTGTGTTTTGGACATTTACATCTGAACATTGGAAAAGAAGATATTTTTTCAAGAGACTTGCTCTCTGCTTATATTGGAAACTGAACATCACAGGTAAACTTTATAAGAATTCTAACAGTGTAGGTTTTTCTGTTTAATCCACTTTATTTTAGAATTATTGTCTGCAACTCAATGCTTAATTATCTTGTAGAATATTGTAATGCTTTTCTTTATTTAAGTAAACTTTTACCATATTTTTATCAACAAGTCTGCCTGGCCCTATTGCTGTGTGTGTTATTTTGGGATAAAAGGTTTGTTCAGACTGTGCCTAACTGCTCTAGGGCCAAAACGCTACCAAAGAAACAAAATAAGTAGACTGCTTACTACGATACTGAATATTAGAGAAGGTGCATTGGATAGAAGGAGAGGAAGCTCTCCTTCTTGACAGTCAAAGTCACAGGATTCATCAAAGGGCATGGGGGGGGGTCTCCTGGGAGTAGGGGATCCGGCCATGGCTATGAGTGAGCTTGTGACAAGTGCATTAAGTTATTCATATTTGATTTGCTCTAGAATGTACTTTTACTAGTTTTTCCACCTGTTTTCCCATTACTGTCTTTATTATTGTCCAGATTAGCTTGATTTTTGTCTTTACAATCCACTGGTTTATTTTTATTCTGAGCTTTTAATTTTTCAGTTTCTTTTTTCCCATTTTTTAAATTTGAATAAGGAGGTTTTCTGTTCTATCATTTGTGGTTGAGAAATAACTACTTTATGTCAATATTTTGCACCCTGGAAATTTTATTTTTTAAATTGCTTTGGTTTACTTTAGGCCTTTATTATCAGACCTTCCATTAACAATAGTGGGGTTATTTTCAACTAAAATTAAAGAATCATCTTCATCCTCCTTACCACAGAGTATACCAATTCCTGTGTTAGTTGGCCACAAAACATTTGTTATTTTATCATATTGCATTTCATTGACTCAGTTTAATTTTTTTTCATGTTATAGTTTGTTGATTCAGTTTCATTTTCCAAGACCCACAGCAGTTTTAGAATACAAATATTGGCCATTTGAGGGTATTTGATTACATTTCTCATTTTCTGACCAAAAGCAGATGGGCATAATTGATTTATTTTCTTGTTGTTAGTATCTTTTCCAGATATTTCCTCTCTGCCAACCTAAGATTCCCGTAAATATCCTGTTCTCCTCAAAGATGCAGAAAATTAGAATTCTGAGAACTCTTGCTAGAGCTTAGTTTGTTTACCATCGTTAGATATGAATCAATGACTAATCTTTTTGATTGGATACATTTTATAAACTTTTAATCTTAGTTTCTGATTGTTTCATAACACAATAAATTTCAAATCTGTCCAGATAGATTGTGGTTGCTATACATCCAGAAACTTTGTTGTTATTCCATCTAACTCAGCTGCTGTTAAAACATCTAATTCCAGTCTGAATATCAGTGTGCTGCAGCCCGGGAGATTTGAATCCTGAACTTGTATGTTGAACTGTTGTTTAATATCAAACTTGTGCTTTATTGTGCTTTGTGCCAAAGTTCCTACCTCTGGGGAACTTTATTCTACTGTCTGCTGTGCCCGGTAACCGGAGAAAGTTGTTCAATCTGCGGCAGCAAATGGGAGGAGAACTGGGACTAGCATCACAGAGGAGGAGGGGCAGCTCATTATAAAAGCCTTGCGCAGCTCAACTACAGGTACGCTGTTATTCCATCTAACTCAGCTGCTGTTAAAACATCTAATTCCAGTCTGAAAATCAGAGTGTTGCAGCCTGGGAGATTTGAATCCTGAACTTGTATGCAGAATTGTCGTTTAATATCAAACTTGTGCTTTATTGTGCTTTGTGCAAGTGCTCTTACCTCTGGGGGACTTTATTCTACTGTCTGCTGTGCCCAGTAACTGGAGAAAGTTGTTCAATCTGCAGCAGCAAGTGGGAGGAGAACCAGGACTAGTATCACAGAGGAGGAGGGGCAGCTCATTATAAAAGCCTCGCGCAGCTCACAGCGTGAGCACTGTGGCACGAGCGTGAGTGGCACGAGTGCCACTCCTAAGAGAAAAATAAAAACATAAACTGGGACTAATTAAGTTAACTTTAGTTGAACTTAAGAAGTAAAAGGTTTAATCAAAATAGTGTGGTGTTGATAGGCCTGTTTCAGGATTGCTCTTGTACTTCGGTGAGTTGCGAATAATAACAAAACTCTGGACATCTACCGTTGTTCCTGTGCACCTGAAGCAGGTTTCTCTCTCACGTCTATTCTGTTTTTATTCAAAAAATTGGTATCTATTAGCTTACAAGTTAATTCCTTTTACTTAGGTGTTAGATAGTATTGTGTTTAGAAATAAGTTCTAACCTTTGGAAATTTTATATTGAAAATGTTGATGTCAAACCTTTTAGGTTGTTTGATTCTTTGCTCCCTCTTGAATGTTGCTGCTACAAAATATTTTAGTACAATTAATAGACTAACAAATGATAAACTCTTAGTAAGTTGGCTAATTTCTTATAGCCAATTACAGAAAAATAATGGTTATAAACTGAGGAGAAATTCCTTTCAGGTTTATTGGAGATGGCAAAACTTAGGAGGTTGTTATAGACCTTTAAATCCCCATAGGTTTAATATTTCAATCACAGATTTTTCTGGTGCTTGTTGTTTGTTATTAATATTGGGGGGAGACATTGAAACAAATCCTGGGCCTGATAATTTGAACATGAAATTTTTACATGATAATGCACAAAGTATTGGGGCAAAAAATGACACCTTGGCAACTTTATTAGTTAATCATGATCCATGTGTATTAGGATTAAGTGAAACATGGCTCTCAAATAAACATCATGATAATGAATTTGGTACGCAAAATTATTATGTATGGAGGGCAGATAGGAAATCCAGCGGGGAAGGGGTAATGCTTTTCATAAAACGAACTCTTGGCCACTCAGAAATTTTGTTACAAGGTAGTGACAAGAATATAGAATTTTTAGCAGTGAATTTTGAGCAGATAGGGTTGGTTATTTCAATTGTTTATTCACCTCCCAAAGCAAAAAAATCAGATTTAGAAATAATATTAACAAAAATAACAGACACAGTAGGAAGTAAGCCTCTGATTTTGATGGGTGATTTAAACTATGATTAGAAAAATTCACAGGGGAGATATTTAAAAGATATAGTTACTACTCTAGGGCTAAAACAACTTATTAAAAGGCCCACTAGATATACATCTAACATAACAAATGGATCTATTTTAGATATAGTTTTGGTCTCTACTCAAATTACATAGATACATAGACAGTGTTGGCAGATAAGGGCCTATGGCCCACCCAGTCTGCCCATTTGAGCTCGTAAGTTCAGTTTATGTTTTCCTAGAAGTCTGTTGCCCCTTACCCCTGACCTCCAGAATTCCTTTATGTCTATCCCATGCATTCTTAAATCCCATGATTGTTTCAGCCCCCACCACTTCCTCTGGCAGGGTGTTCCACTTGTCCACCACCCGTTCTGTGAAGAAATTCTTCCTCATGTTTCCTCTGAATCGTCCTCCCTCCAACTTCATCCCATGCCCTCTAGTCCTGGAACATCTTTTTGCTTAAAAATAGTGTATTCCTGCACCCTGTTCCTCCCTGTAAGATACTTGTACATCTCTATCATATCCTCTCTCTCCCTCCTCTCCTCCAGGGAGTACATGTTCAGTTCCTTCAACCTGTCTTCATAGGACTTGTGATGCAATCCATGCACCATCTTTGTTGCCCTCCTCTGAACCTTCTGTTCCCTGTCTATGTCCTTATGTAGGTATGGTCTTCAGAACTGTACACTGTACTCCAGGTGGGGCCTCACTAGTGTCTTGTAGCAGAATTATGACCTCCCTTTTCCTGCTGGTGATGCCCCTGCCTATACATCCCAGCATCCTATTTGCTTTACCTGCTGCCTTGTCACACTGTTTCCCTACCTTGAGGTCATCAGAGATGATAACCCCAAGATCCCTTTCCTGCTTGGTGCATGCTGTATCCTCACCCCTCAACTGATATATTGTGCCACCCATATGCATTATCTTGCACTTCCTTGCATTGAATTTCAAATGCCAAACCCCTGACCATTCTTCAAGTTTCTGCAGGTCCCTTCTTATTCTGCCTTCACCCTCTGGTGTGTCTACTCTGTTACAGAGTTTTGTGTCATCAGCAAACAGTGAAATTCTACCTTCTAGGTCCTGTGCAATGTCACTGATGAAGATGTTGAATAGGACCGGTCCCAGCACTGATCCCTGTGGTACCCCACTGGTCACTCTTCCCTCTGTGGAGTGACAGCCATTTACCACCACCCTCTGTATCCTGCCACCCAGCCAGTTATCTACCCACCACACTACTGTCCTGCCCACACCCATATTCCCCAGTTTGTGTAATAGTCTTCTATGTGGCACAGTGTCAAGGCCTTGCTGAAGTCCAGATAGGCCATGTCCACTGCCCTCCCCTGATCCACCTCCCTAGTCACCCAGTCAAAAAATTCAATGAGGTTGGTCTGACATGACCTCCCCCTGGTAAAACCAAGCTGTCTTGGGTCCTGTAGTCCATTGACAACCAGATGTTCCACCAATCTCTCCTTCAGTAGTGCTTCCATGATCTTCCCCACTACTGAGGTGAGGCTGACTGGTCTGTAGTTCCCTGCTTCCTCTTTGTTCCCACTTTTGTTTATGGGGACTACATCTGCTGTCCTCCAGTCTTTGGGTACCTCTCCTGTTTCCAGTGATTGGCTAAACAGGATAGCCAGAGGTTCAGCCACCACCTCTCTTAGTTCTTTAAGGACCCTGGGGTGCACCCCATCTGGCCCCATTGCTTTATCAACTCTTATTACTTCCAGTTCCTTCAGGACCCTTTCTCATGTAAAGGGACTTGTGTCCATTTCTGCACCATTCTCACCCCTTGTACTCCCTTCAGACCCATTATCCTCCTCTTCCTCAGTAAAGACTGAGCAGAAATACATGTTCAGTATGTCAGCTTTACTGTTGTCATCCTCCACACGGCCCCCATCCTCCCCCTTCAGTCTCACTATCCCTCCATTTGTCTTTCTTTTTTCACTTATGTCCCCTCTAAAGCTTCGGGTATTCTACCTCCATGCCTTGGAGATCATAATCCAATTTGGGTTACTATGCAGCAGTCCTAGTTTCAGCAAGATCTAGTTTATAAAGGCCAAAATTGGACCAGAGACTTTAGAAAGTTCTCAGAGACTCGATTTTTGGACAGTATAGGTAAGGAAAATTGGGATCGCTGCAGGTTAATCCCAGATATTGACATTGCAATTGAATATTTCACTCAGACTTTTGGAGAAATCTGTGATTTGCATGCCCCAAAAGTTAAAACTAAAATAAAACCTTTTAAACTACCTTGGATTAAAAACAGACTATTAAATCAAATCCGAATTAAAAATAGAATTTGGAAAAAAGCCTTGAAATCTAAACTAGAAAAGGACTGGATTCTTTTTAAGGTGGCTAAAAATAAGTGTAAAAGGTTAGTTAAAATTTCTAAAATTTCTTACTATAAAAATAAAATCGATATGAGTACTGACCCAAGGCATTTTTGGAGAGTGGTTAAACAATTAACTAAACCAGGAAGTAATTCCCCAGAGGAAATAACAAGGCTAAAAAATGGAGATACCCTTATTGACAATCCGAAGGATATTTCTAAAGTACTAAATTATTTTTTTGTTAATCTTCCTAATTGTCAGATTTCTTATAAGCAAGATTTGGAACAAATAAAAACAATACCTTCACAAGATGGACTGCCCCCATTTAGATTTAAAACTTTAACAGTCACCAGTGTTTATAAAGTATTACAAAAAATAAATATTCATAAGACCTTTGGTAGTGATGGCCTTGAAGGCAAGTTTTTGAAGTTAGCAGCCTTTAATACAGCACCAATCATTACTTATTTATTTAATTGGAGCCTTCAAATTGGTTATTTCCCCTATCCTGGAAAGAAAGTAGAGTAAAACCAATCTACAAGGGGGGAGGTGTGGTAGAGGTAAATAACTATAGGCCTATAGCCTTGTTACCCTTTCTATCAAAAAGTTTGCAGAAACTTATCTCTGTACAGGTCACGGATTATCTAGATAAATATAGTCTATTAACCTCAAATCAATCGGGTTTTTGAAAAAATTATTCTACTACAACAGCTCTTTTAGAATTCAGTGATCTGTTAAACAGGTCATTGGGAAATGATATGGAGACAGCAGTAATTTTTGTAGACCTTTCAAAGGCCTTTGACCTGGTGGACCACCCTTTATTGATCGAGAGACTGCAAGAGATAGGTATCAGAGATGGCCCTCTAGATTGGCTAAAATCTTATTTGGGTAATCGCTCCCAGAGGGTGGAGGTACAGGGTTATTCATTGGAGAGCAGAAGGGTCACCAGAGGCGTTCCTCAGAGATCGATCATGGGACCTCTTCTGTTTCTTATTTTTATAAATGATCTTCCACTAGTGGCTGAGCATACATAAATTTGGTTATATGCCGATGATACGGTAATTATCGCATCTGGTCAATCAGATGATGAATTGCAATCGAACCTGCAGTCTGATTTTTTAAAGATCGAGGGGTGGTTCACCAGGTCAAGGCTGATTATGAAGACAAAGAAAATGAAATGTATGAAATTTGCATCAAAAAAAATGATGATACTGCTTTTAAACTACAAATTCATACAAAAAATGTAATTAAATTAGAAGAGGTTAAGGATTACAGTTATTTGGGAGTGATATTTGATGAGCAGATGTCTTTTTCCTACCATATTTACGGATTTGGTAAAAAAAGTGAACAAAAGGGTGGGGGCCCTAAGGAGAACCACAGAATGTCTGACATTAATAGATAGGAAGAAGTTGGCTGAACAGTTAATTATTCCAGTGCTAAGATATGGCGAATTGATATATAGAAGAGCCAATAAAACACTTTTGGCTAGGTTGGATAAAACTTATTTCTGAGTGGCCAGATATGTACTAAAGGGGAATTATTGCACTCATCATTGTCTATTGTTAAATAAATTAAATTGGCTGCCCTTGGATGCAAATTATATTTGTCAATGGTCAATTTTAATTCATAAAATGAAATATTCTTGCTTAAATCATCCAATTTCATTATTGTTGTTTTCAGCGAAGCAACATTCTAAAAGGTTACTAACTAGATCAGTTCACTTAAATAAGATTATTATAGAAAAATCATGAAACAAATATGGGGATAGGACTTTAATTCATCAAGCTGCTAGTTTTTGGAATTCTCTTCAGATGTAAGGGAAATTGCAAATCATTCTACATTTGTTTATATTATAAAAGAATTGAATACTCATGTCTGTAATTGTTGATTACTCCTTTTAATGTACTATAAAGCTGGATAAAATCTGTATCTTTATGTAAAGATAAGAGGGAGTATTTTTTATACCTTTTTGTTGCTATATTAGTAATATTTATGTTGATGTGTTTTGTGTATGTGTTAACATGGAACCTTATTGTATGTATTTTAGATAGGGATTACACAGGTCTGTCTTGTAAACTGGACTTTTGTCCAAATGACATGTAGTACCTGTTTAAAAATTAATTTAACCTACCTTTTGCCTACTTCCTGATTAAAATGCTTTAAAAGAAATTTAACTTTTTTCTTGATCTTTGGATGAGGGTCTCTCTTCTTCATAATAGGCACATCTCTGACTAGTGAGTTATCTGCTCATTTGTACCGTGATGATCTAGACTGACCTAGTCTCTAAACCTACAGGGATGCAGACAAACATTTCAGGTTGCTGTATCTCTATAATTCACATCAGACTCCAAAGAAGAAGATATTGGATTTATAGAAATAATGTCCTTATGGAAAACATATTTCTGATTTTCTTTAGATAGTGCATCAATTGGAGGCAAGATTTATAGTTCCTTTATAAACAAATCATCCTTATCATTGACATCTTGTTTACTATTGTTTGCCAAATTAACAGAGGTGGATGTTTTAGAATGTTCAATAAAGGACATTTTTATTTGATTCTGGGGATGCCAAACATTGGAACTTTGGAGGGTCCCTCTTTCTGACCAGATTCATTGGCCATTTTCCTCTTTTTGTTTCATGTTATTCATTGTTTTATTTTGTAAGCCATTTGTTCTTTTAATAGGACCTACAGTCTCTTTATTATTGTGAGTGAGAACCATCACTTTTTAATATTTAGTAGCAAAAAATGTAACTGAAATTAACCTACTTAAAGGGTGACTCTGCCACATGACATGAGTAGCACAAATATTTAAACTTTATATATCTTTCAGAATTCTAACTGGCTAGCTTAAAATTTAACATTTTAAATGTCTTCAATTGCCCAAAATAAATAAAACAAAATAAAACTGAGAACAAATTGCAATCACAAACCAATAAAGGATATTCAAAAACTAGATTTAGATAATGACTCAGGACTGTAAAAACTGTTAAACTGCAACACGTTTGGGTATGAAGCACAGAACACACAATTCCAAAGCAAACAAACACAAGTACTGAAAAATATCCATAAGTTCTGTTTCATCTGTTTGGACCCCTTTTAGCATTTGCAATGTTTCAAACATTCTCTGGAAAAATCTTTGATCATGGATCGAAAAGTCCTCCAGTAAAACTGGTAGCAACACCTTCACTGGATTCCCATTTGCCCTGACTTAAATTGTAAAAAACAAATCATATTAAAGGGTTTTTATAGTCATTCAGTTTCACGTCTCAATTGATAAAACAGTGAAAAATGCTGACAGTGCAAATGACTATGAACCTCTTTTTTCAAGCTTCATCCATATTTTTTCCCCCACTTTTTCCCTCCGATCACCAGTCCTGAGGCATCCCTCAGGCATCCCTAGGTTGTCTCAACCTGCTGGAGACTCCCCTTACCCTGGGTCCCCCCAGAATCACAACCCAGCACCCTGTACCACCGTAGCTCATTGGCTTGTGTCCCCCCAAGGCGGGGCCACCTTCCTCTTACCTTGGGCAATCCTTCAATCTCTTTTGGTGGTCTGGTGTAGGTTAGAGGATATCAGGACCTGGGAAGGTGGGGTCTGACAGTGGGCGTGGGGCTGGCATGCTGTCATCTCCTTCAGGAGCTGGGGTTTTTCATTTTCCTTGTGCGTGATTGTGAAGGCACCCCTTGTTGGCACAGACATGCAGTGATGTCCAGCATAAGCTGAGTGCACTCCTGCACCCCTCTCATGGACATCCGATGACTTCTCCACCCCTAGTGTATGCAAACCCCAGCTGATGCACTCCTAGTCTCCACTGGGAGTCACTGCTGCCTCGGAGTCCTGAACCAACCCTCCCCAGGAGAGGAGAGCTGTCCTCCAGATGATCGATCCTTTCCTCCCTTGCTGACCCCCAGCAGCCTGATCTTGCTCACAAGCCCAGGCCACCAGCTTGGAGTGAGGTGTGGCATCTGGCACCTCAACCCTCAGCTCCACCAGGCTGGCTAAGTTTCATCCATCTTAACAGTTACTCAGAAAAACTTAAAGTTCTCTCTAAAAATCCATAACAAGTCATGCAATGTGTTCAGATAAGAACATCTAGTTTTGGTTCAAATCCACTTGGAAGTCAGTGGCCCCAGTATTGAAAAAGTGGCACAAGTGCAGTGCAGCTGTTTGCACAACGCTTGCACCCACCTGTCTCCAATCATATTTAGACAGATAGCACTTACCAATTGAGCAGTGCTATTTGACTGAATAGCAGTCCATGTTGGCACAGTGCTAAGTGGATCTTCACTGCTCTGACATGGACCAGAGGGCTGCATATGGCTCACATTAATAGCACCCGAAATGGGATAGCACCAGGTCCTCTGTGGGCCATATTCAGCCCAAGCATGCAAATGAGCCCATTTGGCATGCAGAGCACTAAGGGGTCATCTGTATGCTCATTAAGGGCTCATTTGCATGCAGTGCAGCAGCCCCTTAGAACCCCTTTCCATCTACACTGCAATCCCTGGCAGCATAGTGGACCCCCACCCCCAGTCTCCCTGTAGAGCTATTTAAAAATTCTGTGTTGAACCAGTGGTTCTTCCCACCCCAGATAGCCCAGTAGCTCTATGTAAAAATATCCTGAAAGTCCAGTGGTTCCCCTACCCCCAACTGTCCAGTAGCTCTATGTGAAAATACCCTGATGGTCCTGTGATCACACTCTGTGACTATCAGATGGCAGCCAGCTGAGGAGGTGAGAGGAAGGCTGTGCTGTCCACTGCTTCACAGGACTGGTGCATGGGATGAGGAGGTTTGGTGTGGCAGTCCTTGGTGGGTGGGCAGTTGGGTGTTGTGCCCTATCCCCTGACTGTCCAGTAGATCTATGTGAAAATACCCTGATGGTCCTGTGATCACACTCCATGACTGTCAGATGTCAGCCAGCCAAGGAGGTAAGAGGAAGGCTGTGCTGGTCACTGCTTTCATGGGACTGGTGCTTGGGATGAGGATGTGTGATGTGGTGGACCTTGGTGGGTGGGTAGTTGGGTGGGGTGTGTGTATGGTCGGGGTGGAGTGAATCACTGAACTACCTAGAAATTTGTCAATATATCCACTGGGTGATCAGTGGGTGGGGTGGAACCACTGTACCATCAGGGAATTTTCACAGAGATCTACTGGGTGATCACTGATCTGGGGGGAACCACTGGACCATCAGAGAATAGTCAAATATATCTACTGGATGATTGTGAGGTGGGAGAAACCACTGAACCATCAAGGAATTGTCAAATACATCTACTGGGTGATTGGGGGTGGCAGAACCACTGGACAATTAGAGAATTTTCACATAGATCTACTGGATGATTGGGGGTGGGGTGAACCACTGGACCACCAGGGTACTTTCACTTGTGTTGCACTACTGATTCTGCCTTTGCTGTCTTTAAATTCATCTTCACAGATCTGTGTTTACTGTTTCTGTGCACTTTACTATTCCTGTATTTAACCGTTTTCCTACCTAACTGATTGAAACACTATTTATTATCCATATTGATCTATATCTTTTACTGTTGGACTTTCATCATTGGGGACTGCAGTGATGATTTAAGCAGACCCTATGTTTTTAATGGTGTTCCATGGTCACTGAATGCTGATGCCTGCGAGTTGGTTTCTAAGGTACCTGTACTGTGAGCTCTCTCTTCTTTCTTAATATCACCATACTATAGTCCTGTGGTTTTCCTTGTTTTTTTCCAATACTGAACCTGATGTGTTATGATCACTGTTGTCTAGTATTTCTTCAATTTTCATTTCTTTGACCAATTAATCATTGTTGCCAAGGTTTATATCCAGTGTTGCCTGTTCCCTAGTTGTTTCTATAACACACTGTATCAAGTAACAGTTCTCAAGAAGATCCCTGAATTGTATACTGGATTTAGATTTAGCTGTTCTACTTTCAATCAACCAATCAATTTTATTGGATGGCAAATTGAGAAAAATAGTTTCTCCTTTACAATTGTGTCCAAACATATTCACTTAAAAACATACATACAAATTAGTTATCACAATAAATACATTAAGATTGACAGCTGGTACAATACTTATGAAACATACATTGATTAAATTCACCCAAAACAATTGCAATGCTTAAAAAATAAGCTTGTGAGTGATGATCTGAATCGACCTATTGATAGCGATACCTGAATATTCAACTGTTTTCTAATTTTTTCCCAAGTTGTCAGTACAGCCACAGCCAACAGTCTGTCCTTGTATTTAGATCCACATCATGGAATCTGAAAAGACAGCCTAGATGTGGATCTAAAAGCATATCTGGGGCAAGACAGAGGCCATAGTTTTGATAACAAAAAGGGGGGGGGTAATGTTTGTAAAATAAATTTTTAGACATAAATATAACAATGCAGATCCCTTCGATCCTTCAATGATGTCCATCCCACCTTAGTATATAATGTACATCTATGGGTACTAAATGGCAAATTAGTTACAAATCATAAAGCACTATTGTACAATGTATCCAAATTATATAAAACTGAATCAGTTGTATTCCTATAAATTATATCTCCATAATCCAACACTGACAAAAACAGTGATGAAACAATTTTCTTATGGAATAATAAAATAATGTTTGATTAGAAAAAAAAATCCCAATAATTGTTTTAATTTTGCTGAAACACTAGCAATGTGAAGTCCAAATGTTAAGTAATTATCAAGAATCAGACCTAAATATTTATTATGATTAACCCTTTCTATACCAACACCAGTGACTGATTATAAAGATTTAGTAATTTTATCCATCCCCTTAACCTTTGGGTTTTCAAAAAGCATCCACTGTGTTTTTCTCACATTCAGGAGAAGCCTCAAATTATATAAATCCCCTTGAATGCCAGAAAAATCCTTTTGTAAATTTTCCATAGCCAAATCCAAATCACCATTTGATGAATACAAAATAGCATTATCTGCATAAAGAAGCATCTGTGAGTCTGCTGAGCAATAAGTTGGTAATTCTTTGACATAAACCAGGGACAACAGGGGGCCCAAGACAGAGCCCTGGGGTACCCCATGCTCAATGTCAATGTACTCAAGCAGACTCCACCAGCCCTTACCATATGCTGTCTCTGTGACAAATAAGAACCAAACCAATTAAGTGCAGCATAACCTAAACCCAATTTGTTAATTTTTTTTTTAAATTCAAAAAGTTTTATTAGGTTTACAGTTACAACACATAGGTAATGGGTAATGGCAATACCAGTCCCTCCCACTCCCACCCCTAATCCCCCTCCCCAGCCCCCCACTCCCATCCACCCATCCCAACCCCACTCACTCACGCCCCGGAGCAAGCAATAAGAAGAGATCATCACTAGAAAAGATATGGATTTATTAAACACTTTAAGTGCTATAGGGAGTTAGAGAGCTTAGATAAACTAATTCAAGTATAATGCATATAGTTTACCCCATTTCCGATTGAATTGGGTCAGATTGTTTTTAATACTCACAATCATTTTCTCTGCTTGCAGATAAAATGAGATTTCATGCAGCCATTCAGTATGGGATAGCATTGTTTGATCTAGCCAATGTTTAAGTACAAGCTTTTTAACAGCCATAGAGATCAGGGATATATTATATTTCCATTCTTTAACCCCTATATCAGACAGATCCCCCACCAGACATACCCTGGGAGTAAAGAGTCCATCTAAACCTAGTAGTGGGGCCAACTGAGATTGCATAGAGTTCCACAATGGGGAGACTTTTTCACATGACCAAAAGATATGCAGCAATGTCCCATCTTCTTTTCCACACCAATTTGTTAAGTTGATTTAATAATATGGTATGATGAACTGTGTCGAAAGCCTTCGACAAGTCAAGAAAAATAGATGGAACAACCTTGCCCTTGTTGAAGGCTGTCAACACATCATCAACTACCCTAGTCTTTCTCAATCTTTCCCAGTCTATATCTGCATAGTTGTAGTATCCCATTAGAAGAATACTTCTCTTGGTTGTTGCTTTCCTTATCACATATTTGATAGGATTTTCTTATTTTTTTGGTTGGGTTGTCTTTAGTGCTGATCAATTAAATTAGTGTCTTCTTTTCCACTCTATATTCTTTGCCAGGGTGTTTCAATCTCCTCCACTTCAAGATTCCTGCATTTAAGTTGCTTGCAGTTTGCTTTTGATGTTTAGTGTTAGTACTCAGTAATACTCGACATTTAAGGTGGAAGTAGGCATTAGCCCATCAAGACCACCCTCCCTGCAATAGCAGGGTATATTCATCCCCCAGAATTCAGAAGGTAATCATCCAAACTGTTTTTGAATGTCCCTATTGTGGTGATGCTCACCAAGTATTCTGGGAGCATATTGCAAAGTTTACACACTCAGTGTAAAATAGTTCAGTGTCTTGTTAGTATTGTATGTGGGGATCTGTAATTGCTGTTTATGACATCTTAGCCCACCTGGTTTTGGAGCCCATTGAATGTTATATTCAGTCATACTAACTGGATCTTTTAAGATGTTAAAAAGAAATAATAAATCTCCCCTGATTCTACATCTAGAGAGATAATATAGCTTTAATTCTCTTAATCTGTCAGTATAGGGTAGGTGATTAATGCCAGAAATCAATTTAGTGGCCCTCCTCTGGACTGACTCAATTAACGTGGTGTCCTTTTTTAGATATGAGGACCAAAAGGAAGCAGCATAATCCACATGGGGTCTTACATATGATCTATATAGTTTTGACATACAGGAACTGCTTTTATTAATAAAAGATCTTTTGATAGAGGTTATGATATGATTGGCCCGAAGTGCTATTTGTCTACAGTGATTGGTGGAAATCAGAGATTTATTTACTATAATTCCTAAGTCTCTTTCGGACTTTGATGATCTAATTGCGCTACCATTTAGGAAATATTCAGTATTGGGATTCTGATTGCCAAGGTGTATAACTGAACATTTATCCACATTTAACTCCATTCTATTTATTTTAGGCCATTTCTCAATTTTATTTAGGTAATTTTGTAGGAGTTTGCTTTTGAAAGGAAAGTTGACTTCACTACAAAGTTTAGTGTCATCTGCAAATTTGGACACTGTGCACTGGGTACCCTTGTTCAAATCACTGATGAAAATATTGAACAACAGAGGGCCCAAGACGGACCCTTGTGGAACACCACTGGTCACCTCTATATCACTGAACAAGGTGTCAGATATTCACACCTGTTGTTTCCTATTGGTTAGCCAGCTGGTGACCCACTGCACCAGATAGGGATTTAGGCCCATTGATGTCATTTTGGATATTAATTTTCCATGATAGACTTTATCAAATACTTTTGTAAAGTCTAACAGCAATACAGCTACCAGTATACCGCTATCAAGACTTTTGCTAATTGGTTCATAAAATGTGATTAGATTGCTGGTAGAAGATTTCCCTCTTGTGAAACCATGCTGATCATGGTCCACAAGTTTTTTTCCTTTATTTCATCCTCAAGTTTAGTTTTTAGTAGCTTTTCCATGCAGTTACAGACTATTGATGTTAGACTTATAGGTCTATAGTTGTTAATTGCAGATTTGTTCCCCTTTTTAAATATCAGGACTACTGTTGCCTATTTCCAGTCAGTTGGAATGTCACCAGTAGATAGGGATTTGTTTAACAGGATGGATAGGGGAGATGGCAATTCATCTGTTGTCTCATGTATGAAGTATGCATTAATGTGATTTGGGCCTGGTGAGGAGTTCTTTTTTATATCTCTTAATGTTGCTTTGACTTCATTCTCTGAGAACCTTTTAAATTCACAACCAGGGGGTATCACAGAGGGTATAGCTGGATCCTGTTTAGAAAAGACCGATCCAAAGAAATTATTAAAGGCATTTGCTTTACTCAGTGGTTTGTTTAGCTCCTGATTATTCTCAATAATTGGGCCTAATATAAACTTATTCTTAATATTTGTATTAACATAGGCATAGAATGCCTTGGGATCTTTACTTGTGGTAGGTTTTAGTTCCAATTGACTCTTCTCATTTTGTATTTTGTTTGGATAGCTTAAGTTGTTGTCTATACCAGTTTTTATTAGTGTCGTTAGGATTTTTCTTTAGGAGCTTATAGGTTTTTTCCTTTTTCTTAATTTGTTTTTTCACTTTCCTAATTAACCAAGAAGGGATTTTACCTGTGGAATTAGAATATTTAGTCACGGGGATAAATCTGTTCTCAAGGCTGTGAATGCATTTTTTTATAATGCCCCAACATTCCTCTACAGGTCTAGAGTTTAGTACGTCATTCCAGACTATGGATTTAAGGATACTTCAAATATGATTACAATTACCTTTATTATAACAATATCTCACTTTTGATTCCTTCCTGTTTTCATATTGTTTATTAATATTGAACATAATGCAATTGTGGTCACTGTTGCCAAGTGGAGGATAGTGAGACATGTTAGATATTTGGTTGGGAATGTTGGTTATGACCAAATCTAGGATGTTGTTTCCCCTAGTAGTTTCTGTGATAATTTGTTCAAAGCCTAACTGTAATATTGTATCCAGATAAAGTTCCTCTTGAGTGTGGGGGGTTTTAAGTTTGACCCAATCAATACCTGGTAAAATGAAATCAGCTAGTATGACTATGTTACTATGCCCTGCAATGTTTTGAATAATTTGTTCTAATTCCTGATTGTAGGTTGTATTAGCTGATGGTGGTCTATAAAAATTTCCCAGGATTAAGTTACCACTATTGGGTTTTTTTACACAGACACATATGCCTTCAATGAGGCTGGAATTAATAGGCAATTCTGATGCTTCTAATTGGTTGTTAACATAAATACATACTCCTCCTCCTTTTTTACCTACCCTCTCTCTGTGAAATAATGTGAAACCTTGGATTATGGTAGTTTGAGATGTAGCTTCATCCCACCATGTTTCTGTCACAGATATGATATCTAATTTATGTAAATGAATAAGGGCTTGTAATTCACAGTTTTTAGTTTGGTTGCGACTTCTAGCATTTGTTGATAAAATCTTTAGCTCCCTATTATGTTTAGTTACCGGATAATGGACAGTAGATGAACCCCTATGCCCCTTTGTTATTCATTTAAAGTGATGGTGATATGCATGTTTACTGCTTTACCTAACAGACAGTTCCCTCGTTTGCTTAAATGTAACCCATCCCAGCAAAATAGACTGTTGTTATTGGAAAATTACTCCCAGTGAGTCAAACAATGTAGTGACTCCTGGAGAGTCCATTTCCTTAACCATTCATTAAAGGATTTAATCTTTGCTGTTCTAGTTCTGTTTGCTCTTGGGACTGGTAGGATTTCTGATATACAGATTTCACACCCAATTGTTTTAAACAATCCACCAGGGACTTTAACTCAGTTTTCATGTCTTCAATTGGGGTGTCTGTGGTGTTATTAGTTCCCACAAGGATGACTACCAGGGGGTTATCTCCCATACTTGGAAGAATATTGTTGGCCATATGTTCGATGTCTCTTATTTTTGTGCCCATAAAGGTGGAACATGTTCGATTGGCTTTATCTCCATTACACACCATATGATCTATATATTTTATCATCGAGTCCCCTAGTACCACTACTTGTCTGGGGGTTTTGGAATAAGTAGTCGAACTAGTCGGGTTTGTCTCTTGATGGTCCATTTCACTCAATTGATCATTATCCCTTTTCCTGGATCTCACAAAATGGTGCCATATTGGATTTTGGTTGGTCACCAATTGTCCTGTTTATTAGAATATTGTTCCCTTCTAAGTGTGATGTAGTGGCTATATCTGCAACTGGTAGTCTCGAGTTGGGTGAGGTGGAATGAGTAAGGGGTGAACGTAAAGCTGTGATACTCTCTTTTTTACTATTTATATTATCATGATTAGAAGTTGGGAGTGTCTCTTTATACAACCCTTGCTGGGTACTAGATTGCTTATCTAATATTCTGTTCATACTGGCTGGATCATCATTAAGGGAGTAACAGTTTCCCTCACTAATCTGTAGAGGGGTATTTGTCTCTGGGTTTGTTGTGCCTTATACGTCAAACATATTGTGCTGTGGAATGCTAAAATTCATTGTTCTTCTACCCCTTTTTGCAGTGTATTTTCTTGGAACTGTTGACCAATCAGAATCATTGTCACCATCATGATCCCTTTGGCACTTTAAAGAGGCATCAGTTCAGTTATTTTCTAGGGGAGCCTTGACACTTTCAATAGTTTGTGTGGAGATAGTCCGTGTGTGCTTAGTGGATACTTTTTGTTGTTTTAATACATTCTTAGGCTCAGTTATCCTTGCCATGAGCATATCTATTTCCAGACATTGTTTACAGTTTAGAGTATCAGACAGTAAGTTATCATTTACTGAAAAACAATTGCACAGTATACATGTCGTCAGAATTTCTTCTGAATTTAAGGTTACAAAGCCCTTGCTTATATTCATGCTGCTGGCTAGTACTCTATTAATTATTCACAGGAATACAATTTATAAATACACTACCATTGTCAAATGAATTATATTTTCTTGCCCCTGTTCCACTTGTTCCATGCAAGACATGCAAGACACAAGCTTAGACGCACGTGTCTCAAAAGCCCCATGCACGCTCACCCTGCTCACTAGTGTGAGTGCTTTTACCTTGCCGAAACTCGAAGTCAGTAATTAAAGACCTCCGGTTTCAGCAATGGTCCCACAGTAGATGGTTTTACCAGAGATAGCCCCTGAAGGGGCAGTTATCTAAAAAAACAGTGCAAAACACAATGTTGTACTTTCAATTTCCTACTTCTAACCAGAGGTGAGCTACTACAGCTTGTTTGTGAGCAAGTGGAAGGTCCTCTTGCTAGAGCGAGTGCTTTTACTTTACCGAAACTGGAAGTAAGTAATTAAAGACCTCCAGTTTCAGCTATGGCCCCAGAGTAGATGGTTTTACCAGAGATTGCCCCTTAAGGAGCTGTTATCTAAAAAAACACTGCAAAACACAATGTTGTACTTTCAGTTCCCTACCTCTAACCAGAGGTGCGCTACTCCAGCTCGTTTGTGAGCAAGTCTTTCACATTTTACTGGACTATACATTCTGAATAAGTTTTTAGTTAGTTATTTCCATTTGCCACATGTCATTTTCACCCCACAATGTCTTCTTAATTCCTATTCCATCTAATTACTCTAGGGGGAGCAGAGACTCTATTTCACCCAAATTGTTACTGTATATAAGTTGCATTAATTTATATGCATACACTTCCAGTTCCAATTCTGTTTTGTTCCCTTATTCTTTGCCACTACTGTCATATTATTTATGTCTCATTTTCTACAGTTTCTCTTGTTATATTTCTTCACTTTCTGCCTCCCTCCTTCCTCTTACTTGCTATGAAGCGTGTCCCTGAAGTGATATGTTATCCCCAGATGCATGCAATCCATAGGACAAGTAGCCTTTTCTAATTGGATCCTACACCTGTGGATCACATTTCCACCTGGTCTGAGATCCACTTTCTCTAACCCTGCCTTCAGGAACCAACTATGTGAGCTGGTAAGACCACACTGCACCTATCCTTGATTGACCATTTGTTACTCTTACTATATTGCTACTGCAATGCACCAAACTCTTAAATATGTGCCATATTTTATGATTAGTGTACAGCATTTTTCTTTTGATTGTAACTATTTTTTGACATGTTGCATGTATAATGTGCTCTACTGCATTCTCTCTCTTTTTTGTATCTGCTTCTTTTCCCTAATACCCTAGGCTAATCATTGAGACATTAGTTGTTCACAGCTATGTGTACCTTGCCTGGCCAAAAATTACAATAAATAATCAAAAAAAGAATAACTGAGCTGTTCACAGAAGCAACATGGTGAACAGTTCCATTGTATTACACTCAGTAAATCCCATAGATACACTATGTCTGGGAAAAATAAGGCTGAGTATATGTATCCCTGATGTGTTATATGTTGTCAGTAATGTTTTTGCTGTAAACTGTGTCATCGACTAGGACTCTAGCCGTAAATGTCTATGAACCGATTATACATCTAAATTTCCCTTTTGCTTTTAGGTAGCAAATATCAGGAGGCTGCTGAAGACATTATAGGGCTTCAGAGTAGGAGAACAGCTAGTAAAGTAGGTGGGAAACTGTCCTGGGGTAAACAGAAGAGGGTGCTGGTTATGGTGTCAAAGCTGTGGAGAGAGAGTGGTCATGCGGGAGGTGCCACAAGGGTTGCTCCTGTGACCTGTCCTTTTAAAATATGTTTATCAGCAATGTAGGAGAAGGTGGGCAAGATGTGTCTCTTTTCAGATGACGCAAAGCTATGTGGCAGGGTGAACAATGAAGAGGAGGTGAGGAATTTGCAACACAGAAATGGCACAATGAAAGTATCCCTGCACTCAAAAATAGTTTACCCTGTGGTAACCACATATACCATTGCTGCATCATCTAGTAATGATTTGCTACTGACAACAAAAACATGCTGGAATTCTGTGCTTTAATCAGTTACTGATATTTTCTATTTCCACAGGCCATGCCATGAACAACAAGGTACATACCGTATATAATGCACACATACAGAACATCAGTTACAGCATTTTACCCAACAGTTATCAGTGCAAAAAAAGCATATCTGTGCAATTCATACTGTTAAAGTGCAATTCAGTTCTTGTGAAAACACAGTTCTGTGTAAAAAAGCTTAAGATAGAGCAGTAACAAATAAGGGTTCTATGAACTCCCAGGTTACCAGGTGTAATTTCCTCCTCCATGCCCCAGCTCTTTGTTCTTCCCAAACTTCATCAGGTGCATGGCTAAGCGTTGGTACATGCTTTTTTTTTATATTGCCACAGTGACATAATCATTACCAACATTTTAATGATTTAAGTGAACATACCCTGCAAGATAGACAGACAGATAGATAGATAGATAGATAGAGAGATATTTTATTTATATAGCACCCCATTCCAGGGACTCAGAGCACTTCACATTAAAATCCAGCACACATATGTAAAATAACAACATATTTTACAAATACATTTAAATAGAGGGAATCAGCAATATTTAAAACAATATATCTATTAGCATTAAAAACTATTATAAATGAAATGCCTGTTTAAACAAAAATGTCTTTAGACCCTTTTTAAAGGTTTCCACTGAGGGTGCCTCTTGAAAATAGTTAGGCAGTGAATTCCACAGGGTAGGCATGGCAACAGCAAATGCACAGTCACCTGAATATCACAGCTTAATCTTGGGAACCTCTAGGAGGCAACCCTCAGCAGAATGGATAGCCCAGGACAGGCGATGGGGCATAAGGAGATCTTGTAGATATGCTAGTTCCCCCTTGTGTAGGGCCTTATATGTCAGAAGACTGACCTTGAAGACAATACTCCACCTGACTGGCAGCCAGTGCAGTTCGAAGAGAACAGGCATAATGTGATCATATCTTCATATGCCTGTCAGCAATCTTGCTGCTGTGTTCTGCACCAGCTGCAGCCAGCGGAGATTGCCTCCAGATAGCCCTAGGTACAGGGCAGTGCAGTAGTCCAGCCTGGATGTAATGAAAGCATGCACCAGCATGGTCAGGTCCTCAGATGGTATCAGGGCTCAGATCTGGTTGATATTCCTCAGATGATAGAATACACTTTTAACAATGGCCGACACCTGAGCATCAAGTGTCGGGCCATCATCAAGGATCATGCCCAGATCCTTCACCTGTGTGGATGGAGTCAGAGGGCCAATCCCAGTATTAAGCCAGGTGGGTCTCCTAACCTCACCTCCCCACCACGATGACCTGGATCCATTACTGGTACCTCAGTCTTGTCAGGGTTGAGTCGAAGACAGTTGTGAGACATCCAGGACTGGATCTTCTCTATGCAGTTGATAAATACAGAGGCCATCATCTGGTTTCCAGGTGTACAGGACATGTATAGCTGGGTATCATCCGCATAGTGGTGAAAACCCAACCCACACTGCCTGATAATGTCTCCCAATAGCAACATATATACCGTGAACAACAAGGGTGACAAGACCAAACCCTGCAGAACTCCACAGAGCAGGGGCTTTGGGCTAGATGAGGCTAACCCCATCATCACCCTCTGCACTCTGCCTGTTAGGTATGACCTGAACCATTTGATGACATTACTGGACAGGCCACACCAGTACTGCAGTCGATCAAGCAGCACCTCATGGTCCATGGTGTCAAATGCATACCCTGCAAGAACTTACAGCCATTACTTTAGTGCCCTTCTAAATCCAGTCAGACTAGCCACACTGGTAGATTCTAAAGTGACAAATAAATGTGAACAGTGATATAATGATTTAATTTTATTTTAAAGAATTTTTAGTGGATCCATAATAGAAAAAGTGCAAAAATTAAAAACTATCATTCAGCTTGAATTGATTTAACACTAATAAGCCATTCTAGATTTTAAATGTCTGTCTGTCTGTCTGTCTGTCTATCTATCTATCTATCTATAAAGGTCAGTGAAAATTCTGGTACTGCCTCAAGGTAAAAGCACTCAAATTCTCAATATAGGCGAGAACACATCCTCACACACCTTTTGTGTCATTATTACAGGTTGCTTCTTAAACTTGTTGATTATCTTAGCTGGTTCCCAATGCTGAAAAACTCCAGTAGTTTCTAACATCAGAAAACTTTCTTTTGATATGCTGGACAATCTGATTGGATGTGGTATCCTATTTCTGTTTGGGTGCTCATTGCAGTTTTCAGTAGATTGGGTGAGGAAGTTGCAAAGAGATCTGAAAAGGTTAGAGAGATGGTTTAAAATATGGTAGTCAAGATTCAATTCCAAAAAGTGCAAAGAAATGCACATAGGAATGAAAAGCTCTAGGATGGATGGTGGGGATCATGTTAGCCACTACTACTGAGGAAAGGGACTTAGGAATAATCAAAAGTAACTTCCCCAAACACACTAATCAGTGCAACAAAGTCTTTAGTAAGGCTACCAGAATGTTATGGTACGCTGGAAGGGGTTTTGACAGGAGGAGAAAAGAGGTGATACTGCCCCCTTACAGGTCACTGGTGAGGCCAGCAAGAGTACTGTGCCCATTTCTGGAGTCTGCACCTGAGGAAAGACAAAGAAATGCTGGAGTTGTTGCTTGGAAGGGTCACCAAAATGATTCAAGGCCATTTGAAAACTAACTGGGAGAAGGACATGAAACCACGCCCAGGAGGAGGAGGAGGAGTTACAATTAAAAGGGAAACTGCCAGAGCCTAAGAAAGTAAAGGAAATGCCTCTCCCTGAAACTAAATTAGTAAGAAAAGCTGGTGAGCAACCAATAGGAAGAAACACCTGCATCTGAACCTTCTGCAACTAAAGTTTTACCATAGGGTTTGGTAAAGTACAAATATGCTTTTACAGTAATAGTTGAAGTATACCAGTTTGCTGAGATAATTTCATTACCTGTAGGTACACTGATTATAAATGCTTGCAAGTGTATGTATTACAGGAATTTGGCAAAGATACTGAATGGCATATGACACAATGAAGATAAATGTGAGCCTATACAAATAAGGCAATGAGGCTAACATATGATGACAATGCTTGTTAAATTGCAAGTGCTATTTGAATCTTTTCCTATTATTTTTAAGACCTGAGCATAGTTTATACCCTCCTAAGCCTCACTATATCACCTCTCCTGCCCTCACTCCCCCAATATGATGCCCTCCACTCCCCTGAGTAGACAACACACATCCTGACTCCCTCCCCCCACCTCCCCCACATACAAAGTCAAAAGATATAGGTCAGGATTTACGCTGCATTATTTTCCAAGTTCCACTCTGCAACTGCTGTTGCGGACTGGAATCACCTGCAGCTGTGGTGGTAGTGATTCACAACTGCAGCAGTTGCAGAGGATGTTATGGCTACTTCCACCAGCTGTAGCCCATTCCCGCTGCTGTGGTCATCACCCTGGTGACACCACCAGCAAGCGGCCATAACCCATGGAGCTGGTCATAATCCGGCTCCACCTTCATGAATACCCGCTGCTGCGGGTAACCTGCGGCTCCACAAGTGGCAACCCACTTGGACAGTGGTTTACCCGCTGCTGCAGGTCTTTTGACAGCTTTGTGAATCCTGCCCATAAACTCTCCCAAAGAAGTCTGAATTAATAATTTATTCATGGCAGATAACAGATAAATTCTGATTCTCCTACTTTATCACTGAAATACAAATAGATGTGCCCAAAGAAGAACCTGTATAAGAGGATTAGCCCTTGGGGACCATCTTGCAGTGTAGCAACATTGCTCATACACAGAGTATCCATAAGAAGCA
The DNA here is from genome assembly GCA_016271365.2 of Neoceratodus forsteri. Taxonomy (NCBI): domain Eukaryota; kingdom Metazoa; phylum Chordata; order Ceratodontiformes; family Ceratodontidae; genus Neoceratodus; species Neoceratodus forsteri. The sequence goes on from CM028130.1 coordinate 706,742,400, forward strand.
AGTCATGAATAACATAAGGGGACTGGTAGAGTCAGTCATAGAGTCTTTGTAACACTGAGACTACCTTCATGAATCTGATCTAGACCTTGACACCTCCCTCCTCTATTCATACCTCCCCGATCAATCCCGTACCTCATCTAAATCCCATCACCTCCACACTGACTTTCTCCCTTCTGCCTATCCTTCCATTCTCAACCTCACTTCCTTCCAACTGTTCCACATGACCACCCATTGTATTGAGAGACGGAAATGAAACCACACCCTAGAGGATGAGTTACTATTAAAAGGAAAATTGCCTGAGCCTACAAAATTAAAGTAAATGCCTCTTGCTGAAGCTAAATTAGTAAGAAAAGCTGGTCCCCAACCAAGAGGAAGAATTAAGGTCTCTGAAACCCCCTGGTTAGGGAGGAGTACCTGATTGTTGGCAATGCATTATCTCTTCCCATATTTAAATGCATCTCACCCCACTACTGAATATGAGGAGCAGGTGTGAGGGATGGACATCTCTGGCCCATCCCTCAATAAAGACCAGCAATGGGAATTAGAAGACCCAGTAGAAAAAAAATGCATGAATCTGAACTTTCTGCTGCTGAAGTTTGACTATAGGGTTTGGCAAAATACAAATATGCTTTTACAATAATAGTTAAAGTATAACAGTTTGCTGAGATAATTTCATTACCTTTAGGTACACTGATTATTAATGCTTGTATGTTTATATGTTAGTGCAATTTAGGCAAAGGTACGATATGACATGTGATATAATGAAAATAAATAATAATAATAACTTTATTTATATAGCAAAATTCATAAATATCAAAGTGCCTTCATAATAAAAACACAATTAAAACAGAATAAAACCATAAATAGTCAGAATTCAGTAATAGCAGCAACAAACATATCTCAGATTATGAAAAGGCAAGCCTGAATAGATGGGATTTCAGTGCAGCTTTAAAGCTCTCCACAGTCAGGCACCCCCAAACCCAAAGAGGAAGAGAATTCCACAAGGCAGGGGCAGTATAAGAAAATGAGCGAGCATCAGATGTCTTCAACAGCATCCTGGGAATCTCTAAAAATCCCTTGTTGGTGGAACGGAACAGTCAGGAGGGGCAGTAGGGGCATAGAAGCTCTTGCAGATAGTGCGGTCCATGTCCATGTAGGGCTTTATAGGTCAGCAAGCCAACCTTAAAGGTGATCCTCCACTGAACTGGGAGCCAATGCAGCTCACACAGCACAGCTGTAATATGGCTAGATCATGAAATCCCAGTAAGTAACCTGACTGCCACATTCTGCACTAGCTGCAGACAATGGATGCCAACCCCTGGAAGCCCTAGGCACAGGGAGTTACAGTAATCAAAGCGAGAGGTCACAAAGGCATGGACCAATGTCAGAAAATTATTGGGCAGAACTAGATGCTTAATCCAGGTGATATTCCTCAAATGGTAAAATGAGGTCTTGACAACAGATGACACCTGAGATTTCAGGGTCAGACCCTTTTCAAAAATAATGCCCAGACTTTGCACCTGTTCAGAAGCCATCAACTGGCAGCCACCCAGCCCAAGGCCAGTTGCCTGCTCTGCCGAAGACCCTTCTACTCAATGATCTGGGTCCACAACCAACACCTCAGTCTTGTCAGAATTCAGCTTCAACCAGTTGGCACTCATCCTGTCTTGGATCTCAGATAGGCAGTTGTTAAATACAGAGACTGCTGTATCCTGTCTGGGTACAAAGGACATGTACAGCTGAGTATCATCTGCATAGCAGTGAAAACTCAGCCTGTACTGCCTTACAATGTCCCCCCAGTGGCAACATGTACACGACAAACAACATAGAAGACAGCACAGAGCCCTGTGGGACCCCACATGGCAGGGAAAGGGCATTAGAGGAATAAACCACTGACACAACTCTTTAAGACCTGTTAGTGAGGAAGGAATTAAGCCTTCTGAGGACCATATCTGACAGTCCGCAGATCACCTGCAGGTGCGCCAGCAAAATCCCATGGTCCATGGTGTCAAATGCTGTGGAGATCAAGGAGGACCAAGATGGAACAGCTCCTCCTTTGATCTCTTGCTATAAGGATGTCAGAGGAGCCATTCCATCTTGATCCTCTTTGATCTCTCCATGGCATTTGACACCATGGATCATGGGATTTTGCTGGAGCCACTGTGGGTGATCTGCAGACTGTCGGGTATGGTCCTCAGATGGTTTAAGTCCTTCCTCTCTGGCAGGTCTCAGAGATTTGTGTCGGGGATTTTTTCCTCCAATGTCTTCTCCCTGCCATATGGGGTCCTGCAGGGCTCTGTGCTGTCTCCCATGTTGTTTGCGATGTACATTTTGCCGCTGGGGGATATTGTAAGGTGGTACGGGCTGAGTTTTCACTGCTATGCTATAAACATGAGTCTATACTGATAAGCCAATAAGGCTAACATATGATGAACATGCTAGTTAAATTTCAACTGCTAGTTGAATTTCTTCCTGTTATTTTTAAGCCCTGAGCATAGTTCATACCTGCTTAAGCCTCACTATATCCCATCTCCACTGCATATTCTGACTCCCCCCCATCTCCCCCCATGCAAGATCAAAATATATAAATTCTGCCAAAGAGGTTTGAGCTAATAATTTATGCATGGCAGATAACAGATAGACTCTGAGTCTCCTACTTTATCACTAAAATACAAATAGTTGCACCCATAGAGGATCCTGCATAAGTGGATTAGCATAGCAACATTGCTCATATGTAGAATATTAATAAGAAGTAAGTCATGAATAATATATGGAGAGTGATATATTCAGTCATACAGTCTTTATAACATCGAGACTATTTTCATGAATTTGATCTAGACTTTGCCACCCCTTCCTCTATTCATACTTCCCCATCAATCCTATACCTCATCTGAATCCCATCACTCCCACTTATTTTCTTCCTTCATCCTACCTCCCTTCCTCCTACCCTTCTGCTTCCAACCTCACTTACTTTCAACTGTTCCATATAACCCAGCCACACACACACACACACACCTATTGCTCAGGCATCCTCAAAGAGCAATTAATTATTGTGTTAAATTGCTAGGAGCTTTCTGGATGAACTAAAGGAACAAATTATAGAAAATTTACTTCCTGGATATAAAATAGTGGTGGCGACAGACTTATTTTAATATGGATTTGATGAACTAATCAAAGTATCTGATTTTGTGGAATAAAATTCTAATCTTGCAACTATTATTCCTTTTGAAAACCACTAAATTTATGCGGCATGGACCTCTGGTGGTAAATATAACTGCTTGGACTATTTTTACTTATGAGACTTTTATAGTTGCTTTTAAATTATAGCTAATGTTATTTCTCTCTCAAATGATTTTATATCTCATAGAAAATGTTAACTGCTTTTCTGACCTTATGTCCTACTTCTAGTTTTGACTGTTAATGTACCCAGTTTTTAACTTTCTTGAATAATATAGATGCATTGAATAATCAATATCCTAACTGTTTGCTACCTGTAGGTGCTCAGCACCTGTGGAAAGAAAGAGAGGAAGGATACTCAAGTGTTTCTGCACACTCTGACACAGAAAAATATTTTTGTTGCCGTACTGGTCCTTGTAACAATTTTTTTCTGGATCTTTTGCACACACTGAGAAACTTTGTGAGTACGACCCTATTGGTAATCTAATAAGTACACAGATTGTTTCACTTTTACCACATTTTGTTCTTTTTCTCTGTTACAGTATTATGCATAACATTTATAGATAGTTCAGTTAACACGTTTAGAAAATGTATCTAGAACTTATTAAGCTTATTAGAAAAATAATAGGCTGTGTAATCTTAAAAGTTATTTTGGTTTATCTCTGAACTGCACTAATATACTACTGGTTTAGATACCCAAGAATTAAAGAAATTATTTACTTAACAATATTTTCATGAAATGTTAAGGGACTTGGTACCCCTATCAAAATCTTAACAAAGGACAGATATTGTGTTATTGCAAGAGATGCATCTAACAGAACTAGAAGCTTCTAAACAGATCACATGTTTGGAGGGACAGGATCACCATAGTACTTCTCTGCTGCAGGATTTTCCACCCAAGCTACTGATTGGTTTTGTTCATACCTTATAGGCAGAACTCAGTCAGTTAAAACTGGTGACTCCCTATCCCCCCTCTTCCTATCAGCACTTGCATCCCCCAAGGATCTGTGCTTGGCCCTATTCTTTTCTCAGTTTTCCTAAATAGCCTCCACTCTGCCTGCATCTCTGTGTCCATCCATATGTACACAAACTATACCATCTTATTTGCCTCTGGCTCCTCCCCCGCTGATCTGAAGACCAGACTTCAGCTGGATTTTGATAACATCCAGCTCTAGTTCTGCTCAAATCAGCTGTCCCTTAATGCAAATAAAATGGTTTCCATGACCTTTACAACCAGGCAAAAGCTTTCCAGATTTCCAGCCCTTCCTTCCTTCCACACCCTAGATAGGTCCCCCCTTAAAGATGTCCCCTCCTTCAAGTATCTTAGGGTGTGGCTTGACCAGCACCTTGACTTTTCTGTTCATGTGGACTCCATCCACAAAAATCTCCACTCAAAACTAGGTGCTTTGTACCTTAACTATGGATGCATCCTCTGCCGACTCGCTGAGTGATCCTACAGAGAATGATTCTCTCCATTTTCGACTATGGAGACACTATTTATGGCAGTGATCTAAAGTCCATCCTAGCCAGACTGGATCCTCTGTATCACTCCTTCAGTTGGTTTGCTCTTGACCGTCCACCCTGAACTCACCACTGCTCCCTCTATACCTCACCCTCACTCCCTTCCCTTGAAGCCAGGTATCATGCACATGGCTCTTCCCTTATTGCCAAACACTGGCCAAGTTCTAGCCCCTCTTATCTCTCCTCTCTACTCTCACCCCTACCATCCTCCTCTTACTCCTTCTGCAACTCTAGCTGTTGCACCCTAGCATTCCTACCTATGTCACTTTCATCCAGCCAGGCTGCTTTCCCCTTCTGCCTCCCTAAACTCTTGAATTCTTGAATTCACTCCCCCTCTCCATCTGCTCTGCCACCTCCCTTCAGGCTCTCTCCTCTCATCTCTGCAACTTCACTGGTCCCTCCTGCAACTGCACCTAAGTCTCACTCTACTCTTCTACTCTTTCTACAGCATCCTCTCCTACTCTCCCTTCTTCTCATTCCTTTACTCAATCCTCTGCCCCTCCTCCTGATAGTTCTGGTATGCTATGTCTGTGCTGTCATTGTCATCTCTGTTTTACTTCCCTTAATGCTGAATACCTTCTGCTGCAAATATTACTGAGATGGCTGGTCCTGCTCCTCTTGCATATACCTTAACTAATCTGTATATACTGTAAATACTGCTCTGTTAAATACACTGTTTATTGTACATTGTAATTGCTCATTATTTTTTCTGACTATCTGTAAATGTTCAGTTATTGTCTCCCTTTCCCCTTTCCCCTTCCCCCCAGGAGGCATCTGGAAGTGAGCTGGTATACAGCTCAGTATGTCTTTCCTGGTGAAACTTTTGAAATAAATAAATAAATACATATAGCAGAATTCATTATATATTCAATCAATCAATCAATCAAAGTCTTTATTCAACCACGAGATCACCATTGAGCAAGCTCATTTTTGAGGTGGACCTGGCTTTGTCAACAAGCAACAAGGGACAATATACATGGGATGCAACACACAAGAAAATAACAAAAATTAAGTGAGATACAATAATACAGTTTATACAAAGTATCAGCAGGTAGCACTGACAGTAGTATATGTTTGGAACAGAAGATTGAGCTAGTTTTGGGTAGGACACAATTTTTCATATAAGTAAAGAATACCACTTTCTCTCAGTGCAGTTTAACCCCTGCAAGGTATACATATTTTTAAATCAAGGATGGAAATGAGAAAGGAAAAGTGTGGCCTACTGGGATTTGAACCCCTAGTAGGCCACACTTTTCCTTTCTCATTTCCATCCTTCATATAAGTAAAGAAATATACATATCAGGTGCACCAAATACAAATAAAACCTAATATAAAAAGATATATAGTGATATGGTATGGAGAATTTACAGCTGGAACCAGGGTCAAAGGAATGTGGAAGGGACAGATATGGGGGGCAGAAAAAGGGGAGAGGGAAGAGTCGATTATAGATGTGATCAGTCTTTTAACAGTAGTAATTAGAGTGTACTTGGACTTATAGGAGTCACTATTTAGGGTAGACAGGCACAGAACTCCTTATTATGATGTAGGTATAGAGATTTAAAAGCTGCTAGGCTGATGGGGTGAGTTAATTTCAAAGTTTTTTGCAGCTTGTTCCACAGTTGAGGGAGCACAAAGTTGATGGCTGCTCTACCCATGCGAGATTTTGCTTTGTAAATATAAAGGTAGATATATGAGGTGCTTCTCAGGGCATGCTTCCCCAGAGTGCAAAAGGGTAAACAGATAGAGATATACTGGGGTAGTTTATTTGAGATAGCTTTGTATGTCCAAACCGCAGCATTTTTTTTGCCGTCTGTAAGCAAGGGATGACCATCCCACTGCCGTGTACAATGCACAGTGGTGGGTTGAGTATGGAAAACCCGTGATAAATCTTATGGCTCTGTGATAAAGCGTATCGAGTTTGGCTAGGGTACCTACAGGTCCCTGACTATATAGAAAATCTGAGTAATCCTATAGGGAAAGAAAGGTAGTTTGAACCAGTTTCAGTTTAGCATCTCTTGTGAGGAGATTATTAATCCTAAAGAACAGACCAAGTATTTGTCTAAGTTTCTTTGCCAGTTCTTCTAAGTGATCTGTGAAAGTAAGTCTATGGTCTAACCAGACCCCCAGGTACTTGAACTTTGGTACATAGTCCAACCGCTCACCTAGAATAGTAGTGATCTGCGGGAGTGTCCCAGCAATGGCAGGATCTATTGCAGTGTGAAGGGGCAAGAGGAACATTGCTTTGTTTTTTTTGCATTTAAGAGAAGTTTCTGGTTTATAAACTGATGTTGCAGCAGATTAAATTCATTTTGAAGGGCTTTACAGGCCGCATCAGGGGTAGGGCTACTAGCGTAATGTACCGTATCATCCGCAAATAGGTGTATTTGTGCTTCTTTGATGGGGGCATCTATGTTGTTAATATAAATGGTGAAGAGCAAGGGACCAAGAATGGAGTCTTGCAGTACACCCCTCAATAGGGGTTTTGGTGGAGAAACTTTCCCTTCTGCCTTTACTTGTTGAAGTCATCCTGAGAGGTAGTTGGAGAACCATTTAAGGGATAGGAAATCCAAACCAATGTTCCGGAGGGATGACAGAGGCAGTCTGTGATCAACAGTATCGAACACCTTGCTTAGGTCCAAGAAAACTGTGCAGACAAAGTTTTTTTTGTCTAATTCAAGCTGCCAGTCGTTTGTCACCTTGGCTAGAGCAGAGATTGTACTGTGCTGTGCTCTAAAACCGGATTGTAATGGGTTGAGCAATTTTTCTGATTCCAGGTACTTCCGAAGCTGGGAGTTCACTATTTTCTACAGCATCTTTGACAGGATTGGAAGTAGGGAGATTGGCCTGTAGTTATTGAGGTCACTAGGATCTTCTGACTTAAACAAAGGGATCACAAGTGCATTTTTCCAAATGGGTGGTAGGTCACCCTGGGACAAGGATAAGTTGAAGAGATGAGTCATTGGGACTGCAAGGACACGGTAGCTGACCTTTAAGAGTATGGGACAATGAGGTCGGCCCCAGCACTTTTTCTAGTGTCCAACTGAAGGAGAAGATCTTCGACTTCTTTCAGGGAGGTAGGCTGCAGAAAGAAGGATGGACTGGGGATGGGTTTTTCTTGTGTATCCAATCCAAGTTGTTGGCGGAGGATATTTGTGGGAGAGGAGTCAAAGGCTAGCTCTGCAGTGGCAAAATGATTATTGAGAGCATTGAGGATAGACGGTCTGTCAGAGATGACAGTATTGTCAATCAATAATTTAGTAGGTAGGGAATTAACAGTGGTGTGACCTTCAATGTCTTTGATCATCCTCCAGAATTTGGAAGCATTTCTTGAGGAGCTCTCCAGCTGACAGCAGTAGAAATTAGCTTTGGCTTCTCTGACCATTTTGGTGCAGATGTTTCTCACCCTCCAGAAAGAATTCCAGTCATTTATTAAATTAGTTTTCCTAGCAGTTCTCCAGAGTACATCCCTACTCTGCAAAGCATCTTTCAGGTCTTCTGTAAACCACCGACAGGATTTGTTTCTGGCACAAACTTTTACTATGGGAGCATACTTGTTGAGAGTCCCTAGCACAATTTCTGAGAAAATATCATAAGCCATAGTCAGGGACTTGGCTAGATAGAAGTCCTGCCATCACTTGGAGTCTCTTAGCTGTGATATATACCCATAGAGATCAAAGTTGCGTATGCACCTTTTAAAGGAGAACTTTGGTGCAGTTGTGGATTTGAGAGTGGATCTTACACACGCGATGAAGCAATAGTCACTAATATCAGAGAAAAAGACACCAGCATGGGAGAATAAATGGGGTTTGTTAACTAAAATGATATCCAAGAGAGTACTGTTATTAGGGTTGAGCTTGTTAGGATGAGTACATTCATTTATTAGCTGTGACAACCCAAGGGAATCACAGAACATTTTAAGTGGGGTGAATGCACTGGAGAGCCATTCTAAGTTGAAGTCCCCTGTATAATAGACTCTGAAGATGCCAAACCCAGGATATTTCCAAGATGTTTTAACAACTGTAGTCCAGCTGATGGGGGGGTCTGTAGCATCCTATTATACATAATGAGACACCGGTAGCAGTTTCAATCTTTAATGACAAGCTTTTGAATTCTTTTGGGACAGAGGTTGAGTCAATTATGTAGGCAGGGAATTTATCCTTGATGTAAATAGCTACCCCACCACCTCTGGTTTGCCTGTCGGCTCTGAACAAAGAGTAGGAGGGAATGTTAACTTCGTTGTTACTGGTCACTGGTTGGAGCCAGGACTCCATAATCACCAGAACATCTGGAGCAGTATGACATACCCAGGCCTGAACTGAAGTGATTTTTTTTAATAGGCTACATAAATTAAATTGCAAGAATCTAAGCCCCTTGAGGCTTTGTAGCTCTGCTGGGGATTCCATTGATTGATTGATTGAATTGGAGCGTTCATCTCAAAAGATTTATGTAATGGACTAGACAATGCACAGATAAATGATAATTATATCTCAGATAATACCCTCATATCCACAAACCTGAATACTTCAAGCTTAAGGGAAGGGTCTCCTAGATGGTCTGTCAGTGTCTCTTATCTAAAAAACAAAGACTTTGCTAAGACAAGGCAAGGCAATTTTATTTATAAGGTGCCCAATCCTGGAGGCTCTGGGTGCCGAACATAAATAACAACATACAGTGGTAAATTAAAAAATATAATAAAACCTCACTAAAAACCATATTCAGCAATATTAAAAGGTTTCCAGAGGTCAATCTTCAAGGGACTGGCCAGAACTAAGGATGGCATCAGCAGTCAAAGGCCAGGCTGAAGAGGTGGGCCTTCAGCCTCCCCTTAAACACCTCAAACAAGGGAGCCTTCCAGACTGCAGGTGGAAGCAAGTTCCACAGGGTTGGCCCAGAGACACTAAACACGTGATCTCCCGAGGTCCTGAGCTGAACCCAGGGAATGTCCAGGAGGCCCCTTGAGGAGGAGAGGAGGGAGCGAGCAGAGGATGCCAGTGTCAGGAGCTCAGGCAGAGATCGAAGAGCACAAGAACTGACCTGTCTCTTCTATCTGTAGCCCTGAGCAGATCATTATGACACTCTCACTAGAGCAGTTTCAGTGCTATGTCTGGCCTGAAAAACTGACTGGAAAGGCTTATAGATGCCCAAGGACACCAGGTGAACCTCAAGCTGTTGTGCCACCAATTTCTCAACAACCTTGCTCAAAAAAGGCAGGTTGGAGATTAGATGGTAATTCACCAGGACGTCTGGGTCAAGGGAAGATTTCTTTAGGAGGGACTTCACCAGTGCTTCTTTCACAGCAACTGGGAAGCCCCCCTCTGCCATTGAGCACCTGATAATCCTGGTGAACACCGGGCTAATGGCATCAACATATCCCATTAAGAAACGCATCAATGCCAGGTCCAGTTCACAAAAGGTGTGCTTCAGCTCCACGATCACCTTAGTCATTTCAGACACTTCCACTGACCTAAACTCCTCCCAGGCAGACTGAGTGCCTCTGAAACTCCCAACCCAATTACTGTGAGGTGAAGACCTCCCTGGCAGAATCCCCGACAGATGGCTGCCACTCTGTCAGAGAAAAACAGAGCAAACGCTTCACATAAAGTGGTTGAAAAGGCTTTTTTGACTGAAGACAAGCAATAAAAGCCTATCCATGGTCCAAAAAAGCTGAGCTGGTCTGTTTTTCCCTGCAGTGATTTCCATGGACAGGAATTCTGCCTTCTTATGGGAAACTGACCCCTGGTACTCAGCATAGTGAGAACGCAGGGCCAGCCTGTTCGCCTCCAGCCAGGTCTTCCACCAGCAACACTCCAATTTCCAACCTCTGATCTTCATCACCTTGAGATCCCCATCAAACTAGGGGGCTGTCAAGTGAGAGGATCTGGGTCATATACAGACTGATGTGATGGCATCTAGAGCTTCAGCAACCACCCTGTTATAGGTGGCCACCACCTATCCAGTGCCAATCGCACATGCTGCATCAGACCTAGATAGATCAGCTAATGCCAACAGTTCCCCTGGGTCAATGCCCTTTAAGGGGCAATAGTGGACCATCTCCCCAGGGGAGGGACTTTCAGGGGCCCCAAAGCTAAACTCAATGGTGCAGTAATCAGACAAATGACTTGATAACACCTGAGGTTATCAATCTGAAGACCCAGTTGGAACGCCAGATTGAGTGTGTGGCCATGTTGGTGGGTAGCAGCAGCAACTGCTTGTGACAGGCTCAGTGATAGCATCAACTGGAGGAGGTCATAACCAAAATGCGAGGATTAATTGTCAACCCAAGCTTTGAAATCCCCCAAGAATAAACACCTGGGGGACTCCAACACCTGGTTGATGATGAAGTCCGATACCTCATGCAGGAATTCTCCTCCCTGCCCCAGAGGGGTGGTAAACAAGGAGAATTCTGCAACCTGCACCCCCATAGGATCTACCACTGGCTGTTGACAACATTTTTATCAAATGACCAGACAGCGAAACTGGCAGGTCGACTGCATTTTGCAGTCGGCTGCCGGTTTCATATGAAAACAAGTGTTTTCTTCAGGGGCTTCATCCCTGAACTGCCCATGTGGGGGTCTGTGCCCCCACACCCCCCCACTTAGGATTTTCAACTCAAAGTCAGAGCTGATTCGGGGGTGCAGGACCCCCGACAGACAGTGATGAGTTCCAGTGGGTTCCCTACAGTGACATGGCACTGTGGTCACTGTAGGAGATCACACTGTTAAAATGTCACTGACAGTCTGGTATACCCCCCAGACACACACACAGCGATGCACTCAAAGGATCTAGTGTTACCAACTGGGTGCACTGAGAAGCCCACACTGGATTGAAAAATGATGGCCACTCCCCCACCCCTGGGGTCCTTCCTCAGACAGTGTGCCACGGTATATCCAGTGGAGAATGGCAGCCTCAAAAACTGGGCCCACATCATCACCCAGCCAGGTCTCCATGATGCAAGCCAGGTCAACAGAAGAAATCAAGTCCGCAAAAATAGTGGTCTTCTTCCTCATCAACCTGGCATTGCAAAGCACTGCCCAAAGAGGATTAGAGGATGCAGCTGGTCTTCTAACTACCTGCCCACTTGGTCTGGTGGGAGCCCTGGGCATGGAGATCAAACATGTCTGGCCTCTCCCTAGGCTCTGTTTACACCCAGGGCATCTCCTGCACTGGACAACCTCCATGCTGCTCACCACCCCCTCCTCAGCTTCCCTTGGCACTTGATGAACCAATCACCTCCTAGTAATACCGAGCTCCCTGCAGTGCCTCGCTGCAGTGTTAGAAACTGTGAGGTTGGTAAAGAGGTGAAGGTTGTGGAGCCAAGAGGCAGCATAAGTAATACAGGGGAAGCTGTGGCACCAACACATCTCTTGCCTGGCTAGACCAGTCCCAAGAAAGCACTAGATGTTACCATAGGATTGCAAAGATGAAAAACCACTCACATTAACAGTCACACTCACCACTCACACTACCACAGCAAGCCCACAAATTAACACTAGATATTACAAGTGCTAACACAAATAACACACACACACATATCCACCCAAACAAATTATCTACCACTATAATACACACCAACACAATCACATACCCCACTTACTGTATCCCATGTTGCCACAATTAACAACTTACACAACCCTCTCCTTACAAACAATACTTCCGACTCAACAGTCCCCAACCTAAAAATGCTCCAAAATACTTAATAGTTAATGCACAGGAGAACAGAAAACAGAAGTGTCAGTGAGACTAGAGTGATGCCTAAAGGCAGAAGTCCACAGTTTTAAAAGCAATGAAAACAAAGGTCAAATTAAAAATTTATAATCCAAATGAATCCAAAAGAGTGAAGTTTGAGCCTTCTTTCACAGGGCCCAAGGTTCAAATTGCAGCAGGGGACAGAACTTTTATTCCCCCCATGTCCAAAACAAACTAGTGCAGATGGAAAAGGTCAGCCAAAATAGATCTTCCAAGAGGGAAAAAAAAATCCCTCAAGTTAATAAAACCAGGTCCAGAGAGTCTCACACTTCATGGGCTTGACAAGGACCACTACTGAATGAGTTCCAAAAATCTTCAAAATAAACTAAACACATGGCATGTAGCATTCAGCAATTTGGAAGGCTTATACATTTTTTGTATGGGGCTTGATAATGAAATTTTCCTATAAATAGAACAACAATTGAACCAGGAACCAGAGCCTTTAACTGCTGAGTGCAAATCAGATCTAATAAATAATCACAACTGAATCCCAGAAATCACAAAACTAAAGTATGAATTGAATAAAATTCAGTTTGGTTGGGCAGAGGGAGAAAATATTTAGATTCCTGGCAAATGTGCAAAAGAATAAACAACAAAAAACTGACAATTTTGTCAATTAGAAATGATAAGAACACTTTAGAAACACCTAATATGGGCATAAACAAAGTATTTTATGAATTATTTAAAAGAATGTATTTCTCCAAACAAAAAGCAAATGTGAGCTCTATTCTAAGATTCCTAGCCCACTCTAAGATTTCTCTAATGCCTAAAACTCATTATAATGCTAGAAAACAAAATCTCTATAAAAAAATTAATGAAACAGTGAAACATTTAGCAAAAGGAAAAACTCTGGACCTGATGGTATCCATGCAGATTTCTATCAGTCACTCTCAACACTATTAAATATTCAGCTACTAAAAGTATATAATGAGGCAGAGAAAAATTGGAAACTATCCCCATTAAGAAATGAAGCCTTAGTGGTCCTAATTCATAAAAAAGATAGAGATACCAGTGATTGTACAGACTATTGACATATTTCATTTCTGAACACTGATTATAAAACTATAGCAAAACCTTGTCTAAAAGACTAAAAAACATTTTCCATTAAATAATTGGACCAGAACAAGTGGCCATTATATCTGGTCAGCAAGGTTCTGACAACATCTGAAAGATACTTTCCATTCTTTGTGCATCTCCCAGAAAAGAAACCTCTTTGTCTTTAACATTATTAGATGCTGCTAAAGCATTTAATTCTGTTGAATGGAAATATCTGTATGAAGTCCTGAAACATCTTCATTTCCCAATTTTCTACATAAAATGGGTTAATACTCTTTACAACAACCCCACAGAACTGGTTCTAGCCAAGTCATATAAATCTTTTCCTTTTAAACTTGAAAGGGAATCATGACAAGGATGCTCTCTCCCCAGGATTATTTGCACTGGCAATAGAACCATTAATCAGAACACTGGAAATGGAAAAAAGATATAGAAGGCATCAAAATAAAAAAAAATAAAACTAACAAAGTTCTAGTATTTGAGGATAACCTTCTACAGGCTCTCCAAAATTCCCTAATGTCATTGCCAAAAGTCATGGATGTTATAGACACTTTTCGGTCACTATCAGGTTTGTCCATTAACTAAGGAAAATTCAATATGATACCTCTTAATAAGGCCTACGCGGACTCTTTATTATCCAAACTTATAGAAAAAAACTCCCCTTGACAATCAATAAAAAAAATTTACATTTCTGAATATAACTCTGACACCTGATTTAAAAAATGTAAAGTAAACCTAAAACTTCTTTTACAAAAAAATTAAAATTAATTCACTAGCAGGAAACCACCAAATCTAGCAATATGGGGAAGAGTGAACTCAACAAAAATTATTACAGCCCCCAAACTCTTCTACATACTTAATGCTGTACCAATACAAATATGAAACATTTGGTTTAATAAACAATTTAATGCAAATCTTCATATGAAATAATGCAAAACATTGTCTCTCCATAAAGAAACTCTGGTTACCTAAAAATAAAGGAGACACTGCACTTCAAAACTTTGAATTGTACCATTATGTCTTTTCCTTCAAACAAATTAGTAGCCTTTTGCAGAATGGGAAAAATAGTTATGCTCCTGTATGGATAAATTATGAAAGCACACTTTTTGCCCCTAACTGAATTACAGATTTCTTTTGTCTCTCTCCACCTAAACAATTAGTTACTCATCCCATGATCTGATACTCAATAAAAATTTTCAAGCTAAGAAGTTATTGAACTAGAATCAGTTGCCTAGTGAAATTACACCCTTATGGAGCAACTCTTCTTTAAACACCAAACAAAATGTCTTTCTGGATCCTCATGGCAGAAAAAGAGAATCTGCACTTTGAAAGATAGTTTTGACTTTTCCTCTGGTTCTCTAGTTTCTTCTGCACATATTCCACATATCCAGGTTCAATGTAGAATATCTAAAACTGATTTTATCTGTTTATTTACAGCTAAGGAATGCCCTTGAATCTCATATCACTTCAGTCTGGACCAACACAAAAGAAATTGAATGGAACAAAATGATCAAACAGGCAGAGGGAAAGGAGAAACAGGTAAGACCAACACACTTTTTAATACCCCAGATAAAAACCCTTCAGAAAACTCAAGAAAGAGATGTGAAACAGAACTCAATAGACAGTTAACAGATCAAGCATGGGAAAATCTACGGCAAAATGCTTACAAAGCCTCTGAAGAAATACAAGGGAGGATGGTTCAGTTTAAAATTTTGCATTACAGTATGTTTGTTACACCACTGGCATAATAGTAAAATGGGAAACCCAAGAGGAGAGGACTTTTGTTGGAGATATGAGGAAATAAGAGCCAATTTATCCAATACAGCATCTTGTTTTTTTTCTATCCATATTTGAAAGCGACCTGGCAAAAAACAATTGCATTTTGTTCACAATACTTTAACCATATTAAACCTGAGCTCCTAGTATACATACTAGGAGACTGCTCAGCTGTCTCTTCTTTGTCAAAACTAGATCAGTTATGGCTCCTGGCAGCATGTCTAGCCTTGAAAAGTATAATCCTGTCTAGTTGGAATACTGCAGCGGCTCCATAATTCCATGATTGGGTATAGTATATGGGTAATTTAGCTTTCAATGAAAGAATATTTAATCTAGTTACTGATTCTTTGAATATTTTTGAGACAGTATAGAATCCCTTTCTTAAATGCTTACAAACTGTCTGAATGAATTGTTTTGTCATATGAGATGTGTTCCTATGAAATGTATTTTATCTCATAATCAATAAAAATACTGAAGGGCAGAAGAGGTCTGCCTCTTCCTTAGTGGCCTTCCAAATGCACAATATATGATATCATCGGAAGCACTAAGTTTTCCCATCAGCGAAAATGCTGACCTCCCCCACAGCGATGGCACAATACCAATGCAGGTATTGTGCCGCCTCTTGAGTCCTTGTTTTCTGTGGGGGCTGTTAGAGAGTTGGATTAAGCTCTTGTGCACCTTGGGTAGGTGGTAAAAGGTCAGCACCTTAGGACACTTTGGTGTAAGGTTGCCATGTGGGGGGCTCTGAACCTCGCACCTCCTGGACTCTAAGATTTCAACTCCAGGTTGAAGTTGGTCCAGGGAGGGGGTGGAACACTGGGGGAAGGTGAAACAAGGAAAATGGACCATTACCACAAATGTTGCCGTAATGGTCCTTTTCCTTGTTTTGCCGTCGGGGTGTCGACGAAAAGGGGTGATATGGGTATGATCAATGTATCAAAACTAAAATGCTATGTGATTGTGGAATGGCTGCTCTGTTATTGAGTGACACAGTGCTGCTCCCACAATCCCATGAAAATTTGCTTATGAGGGTGCCATGCATGCCACCATCACAGTTCCCCTGGCCTGTAAGTAGTACCCATTGTTAAAACAAAAATAGTTATGTATTAAAGCATATTCTATTGCTTTTATAATGAAATCATCAGGTACTTGGCTACAATTAGATGCATTTCTAAGGAGTTCTGCTACTTGGAGTCCAGGGGAGTGCTAAATACTAATGTACAAGGAGGCCACATCAGTAGTTAGCCACTTGTAGTTTCCTCCCAAGGATTTCATTCAATTTATTAAGTAGATCCATGTAGTCATAGAGATATGATTTCAGTTGTAGGTACCTGTTCCTGCAGCAAGAAAATTCTTCTGTCAGGGAGCCTATCCCAGAAACAATAAGTCTGTTAGAGAGTTGGATTAAGCTCTTGTGCACCTTGGGTAGGTGGTAAAAGGTCAGCACCTTAGGACACTTTGGTGTAAGGTTGCAAAATGTTTGTTTGCTAATCCACTCTCTGGTAGTAGCAGTTTCCATCCAGCTCATTAATTCAACATTGAACATGCCTGTGGGATCCCCTTGTAACTCTGCATAGGTTTCCCTATCATTTAACTGTCACATAGCCTCCACAACAAAATCCTCCTCATTGAGGAGGTCAGTGTTGCCTCCTTGTCTGAAGGTTTGATTACTATCACTTGCATGCTTTGTAGTTCCAGCTCTTCTAGGTCAGTGACAGACATATTGTTAGAGCCCTTTTGCCATTTTTTTTAATTTATTCTTGCAGTCAGCTTGCTTTCCTCTTCCAGGTGGACCAATCCCATCCCCCAGCATCTCTGCCTCTTATCTTTGGGGGCTTTCAACCCCACGAGCTTACCCCTCATGAGCAGGACCAAATGAGCTGGTACCATCCATCCACCTCTTCTAGTGCCATGGAGGTGAAGGTTCCAGGTGTCCCTGAGGTGGACAGTGGCTAGTGTGAGGGCTTGAGTGTGCCAGAGGATCCTCCATGCTTTGAGAAATTTTCTTCCTTAAGCTCCACCCTCAGTATGCCTGTGCACTAGGAGGCCCAAGCATCAGCATGCCGTGCATGCATCCGTGGCCTTGGCTGACATCCTCCCTCCCACATCTGCTACTCACCTGCACTGCTACCTGTGGTCATGCAGGTGGCACTCTTGCAGTGGTAGTGGCAGTCCTCTCTTCCTGGAGAAAGGGAGTGTCCTCTATGATGCTTAATCTTCCTTCCCCTGCTCAGCTGGCTCCCAGCAATTTGAGGTCATTCCCAAACTTGGGTTATCTGCATTACAAGACTGCCTTTTGCCATTTTTGATTAAAAAGCAGTTCAACATACTCTTTAACTGCCTTTTCAAATAGTTTTATGTATGGTTTACTCATAATTCCAGGGCAAAAGTGTGATCTCAGTTTGAAGGTTTGTTGTTTGTCACTTTGTAGTTCTTTGTCCATACTGACAATTCAGAGTTCTCCCCATCCATATTGTTCTTTTGCTGTATGTCTTGGACCGCTGAAGTTTCCAGTGTTGCCAGGATATAATCAGTTCCCTCAGTCTTGTACTGTTTTTTCAATTATCGGTGATGGTGCCTATACTGGGCACCAATTTTCTCCATGGTGCAATTCTGGTGTCTGCACTGTTGTTTCTTCCCCTTGTGTTTCTCTTGTCTGTTGATCTGGATCTGTGATGTTTGAAAGATAAAACTTTTGTAAGTGTATATTGCAAAAGAATTTAAAAGTCAATCCATATCTCAATTTTATTTACACTCAGTGTTTGCACAAATTTAAGATCTTTTGAATGACTAACTCTTGTACCAGTAAGGGCACATTTATTATTTCTTTTGGTTTACTTTCACTTGGGATCATAGAATATGTTTTGTGGTGTTTGTTTTAGGCCTTGGCCCGCTTTGACCCCCTCCCTTGCCTCTTTTCCTGTGTTTTGGGGTTCTGTTGTTTTCTCTTTCCTGCTTTTTGTTTGTTCTCTCACTTGGTTATGATTCTTCCATAAAAAAGTTACCTCTCTGTTTTTGTTTTCTATAATGTCATTGTCAGAATCAGTTATCTATTGTTCCTTCCCTTGTGCTTTTTTTGGATACTTATTTTTTGTTCAAGAACATAATCTGAAGAACTGTCTTTCTCCACTTTGTGATTGACCCCTACATGGCCAGCTGTGAATGTTACCACTTGTGTAGTCTTATTTATGCAATAGGTGTAGACTCTGACAACTGCTGATAAACACATTTATTAGACCAACATATGACTAGATTAGTGACCATGAATTTATTAGTATAGTACTGTCATCATCACCAATTTATTCATATAGTATTGTCATCATTTTGCCAGTGCCCTGTCCCCCCTGCCAGCCTGATGCCCAGTACTACTTTTACTCACTCAAGCTCTTTACAGTTCAAACACATTGTGCCCTGCTTTGCTTCTCACCACCCCAAACAGTTTTCACAAAACCCACACAATGCCAGAAGTAATGTCAAATGCCATTCTGCAATGGCTGAATCAGCAATCCACCTCTGCTAGGAAGAAACAGCTACCCGCACCACCGTTACCTCCATAACCGTGCTCCAATTCAGCTTGAAATGAATGATCCCTAAGCAAACCACACAGCAAGCAAAAAAAATGTTTTTTAAGTTAATGCCTTAAACCGCCACACCATGCAAAGAGTCTCTGCCCTCCCCCATCACTGCTCTTTCCACAGTCCACGTCCTCCTTTATCAGGGTTCCTTTTACTGTGATACTGGCCTCCCCCCAAAAAAAAAATATTTATTGTAAAAAAAAAAAAAAAAGAAAGAAAGCTGCTACCAAACAGCAGTGATCACACCAATGATCTGTTTGCTTCTCCAGACACCAGCCATTCAGTACACCACAAACCAGCTCACGCAACACATAGAATCAATGCTACTGTTGGACACCCTCGATGAGCAAGTCAGTCTGTTTTTTTATTTTGGGAGCTTGCACTGCTGCACCAATCACAATAATGCTACCAGAACAACGCAACATCCTGATGTTGGAGACACAGCAACAGCCATAGCAATGGCTCCCCTGAAGGCACTGTAACGTGACACTCCACTGGAAAAGCACAAATGAAACCTACAAAAAGTCAATAAAATGCATTTTCAAAAGAATGATATAATATTTTAACAATACACACAAGCTCAATCAAACATGAGATAGGGAGCTGTATGATACATGATTTATCTGCACTCGGGCAGTTTGACCTTGGGCACATCACTTGTGGCTTACACCACTCGTGAGGTTACCCGAGGTCAAACTGCCCTTCTGCACATAAATCGTGTATCCCACAGCTCCCCATTGCATATCCCCTATTTATCACATTCTCTGTTTTTTTTTTTTGCAAGTATCTGCTCTTCATGTTTTTTTGAGGGTGTGCTTTAGTTTCTGGTCAGACTTGGAGAAGCATGGGTGATTGTTAAAGTAGTCATATTTGTTAGTCAGCAAAAAGTTTCAACATATAGTTTTCTTGGTGAAAATGTATTTCTGTCATCCATTGATTCATCTTCAGTGTATTTTTATTTTTCTGGTTTGTTTTACAAATTTTTAAAACAGCTTTTATAGGTAATTTTGTAATATTGACTTGTTTAATTAAAGATGGCCACCATTTGCAATTTTTCCACTGAGGTTACCTGTTGAATGTAAATGCTAGATTCATACGGTGGGTGTAATTTTATGCTTCTACCAAATGGCTCTGATGGTAAACAGCCCAGGACTGTGCCAACATATAACATTTTTTTAATGGAGGGCATAGCATGGGAGCAGGAACTTTTGAAACCTCAAAATTCCATAGCTTCCTTCAGGAATGAAAGAAAATGATGAGAAAAATGGGTACATTGATGGTTTTGCCAGAGTAACATTATTGGTGTAAAAAACTATATAGTGACTAACAACTACTGTTGCTTTAAATGCTGATAGCTGCACCTGTACTTTTGTGATTTCTTCCTCCACTTTTTTGTACTGATATTCGGCTTCCTTTATGAGAATATTGACAAATTTATTGGCTCTTTTATTTATAACTGCTTCCCATTCTTCATAGTGGGGAATATTTTCTAAAGCGCAAGCTAGTTTGGTGTCTCCTCTTAAGCCTCATGTGGCCCACACTTCTGTCTGATATACTGATACATTATTTCTGTTGTACAAAAGACTCATTTCCTTCAACTTGAGTTTTTATAGTGGGATAAAAAAAGTGTTTTTTTAGGTCTTCTCCCGAGGTACCTTTTTGCTCAGTATCCTGTGTATTCGATAAAGTAACAGTTACTTTCTTTCTCCTATGTATTTTCTCAAGTGATCACAATACAAAGTGGTTGCTCCTCTACGATCCTTTCTCTCTGTCTCTCTCTCTGTCTGTCCTGATTCAGTTTCACTCTGAGTTGTTCATTCCTGTGATGGTTTCACAAAATAAAGTTCTTATATATTGTTTTATTTATGAGAGTTCTTCAATTTACCACATTATCTCCCCAGTGACTCACACAGAATCAGGATTCAGAGCTGATGTTTAAGACAGTTTCTTTTTCACACTGTTATATACGTCAATTCTTTTTAACTTATATTACTTTTGTCCTCCTACTCCATTCGAACTCCAGGTGAGTTTGAATTTAAAATGGCAGATAACCTTTTCTGACACACTTGTCTGCAGAACAATCAGCAGTGAGCAATGTGCATTCATTAAGTGCTTGGTGTTACAACCCTTACTACAGCATGTTGTGTGACAGCAGTCTGTTAGAGACACTCCTGTGTGTATACTGTAAAATGCAGATTAAGCACACATTCAGCCTGTCATAAATCATAGCAGCAGAGTTGTCAAATATCTCTCCCTCAGCTGCATCCTGACTCAGCTCTGAGACTTGAAAACAACACAGGCTCTGGCAAACTTCAGTGCTGTTCCTGTTTGTTGCCTGCCACAGAGAGCAAATCCTGAACAGCATCAACACAGTTGTGGCGGTGCAAAGGACAGGAACAAAAAAGACTCAGCAAGCAGGCTGGCACAGCTGCAAAAATGTGAATTTATTTGGGCATTGAATACTCCACTCCAACTATTCCAGCATTTTGCCTCACACTGAGGCTGAATCAGGAGGTGGAGTTAGAAGGTCACAGAGCTGTCTTTTGTGCTCCACCTCTTAAAATGACAATTGCTAGTGATATAAAGTGCAGAGCACTTATAAGAGGTTATCAAACAACAAAGATCAAGAACATGGGTTGCGTGTCTGCCGCAGAGAGTAATGGTTGCTTGGGTGCTAAAGACTCTGGCTTCTTCAAAGAAATCCTGACCATAATCTGCCCATGGGCAAAGGTTTATGCTGTTAAAAGTATCCATTTACAACCATGGTAGTAGTGCTACTGATCGTGGAGCCATTCTCTATCTGTGACCCGCCTGTTTAAAATTTACTAGAGTTCTCACTTTCTGGACTCCCTGGGATGCTCAGTGACAGGGCCATGGAAAGAACTGCTGAATGTAACAATAACAGCTCTGCAGGTACAATTTAAACTATCTTCATACCCTGACTAAATATTTCAAGGCTTAACAAGTGTTCTGTTTTTTTCTTAACTCACGTTTGACTGGTCATCAGTTAATCTTTCATCCCAGACCTGTAATGCTGAAAAGTAACAGTTTTCTTCAGAGTCAGAGTGAAGGGCACCACAGCATGTTGTCAGTTAGCAGAGACAGCAACATAAAAGGTACAGGGGGCTATGGTAGTGTGATATAATTTTTTAACCATAGTTATCAATTTACAAAATTGTCAAGTTAAGCATTTTTGCTGATGTCATTTTATTAATAATTAAAAATATAGTTACCTCATTAGAAACATATTTAAAAGAAATGACTCTCTATTCAAACATTTTGGGCTATCAATTAAATAAGAACAAATCAGTTCTAATGAAATTATACAAAAACGAACCATTATAAACAAATAATTATACAAAGGATTTCTCAATACAAAAAAAATTAAGCATTTGGGCATAACATTAACAGCTGATCAGAATACAAATATTATGACAAACTTCAACACTGCAAAAGATAAAATAACATCTTTATTAGACCATTGGAAAAAACTGTCACTATCATTATGGAGGAGAATCAAAACTATTAAAATGATGGCTCATCCACATTTTATGTTTGTGATACAAAACATATTAGAGTGTCTTAGGAAAGAATGACTTCAAAACTTAAAATGAGTATTTACAAATTTTTATGGAGAATGGGTAAACCTCACATTGCTTGAACTATAATATCCTCACCACACAAATTGGGAGGCATGGGATTTCTTGACCCTATAGTTTACAGCACATAGAAGCACAAATATTAGCCACCTCTTTTCAGTGGTCATTTTTTCCTAATTTAAACAAGGAACTATACCACAAAATATTGTACCCAACAGAGACTGCCGATAATATCCAAAATATATTTTTGGATATACAGTTACATAATTTAAAACAGCATATATTGGCTTCATGGTTTGTAATAATCAGGAAATATATTATTAAGCCCACTAGAATACAAATTCAATGGTTATATTTACCAATAGGACCAAGCAAAAGAATATGGGGAAATTATGATACTGCTCTGTTCAAGATTTTAAAAGATAAAGAAATATTAAAATGGGATGACCTATTAATAGAAGCCCAATTTCCCACTTATAAACAAATAAAATATAAGATTCCCAACCAGAAATGGACTCCGATCTACTACTATACATTATGGAATAAGTTTAAAAAAATACATAATACTTTTAAAACACCCCTTCAAGAATCAGGTAATATTCAAAAACAGCATACTGTTATAGTAAATACAGGTCAACATAAAATATTATCCAGATTTTATAAAATGGTAGTAGAAAAAGAGAAAAATCATATACATAAATTAAATACTAAATGGAATTCCCAGTTCAAAACTCTTTTTACAGATTATCAATGGGAATCAATGAGAACCTTAGGTCATAAAAACTATGTCTCAGCAAAAAACAAATCTATACAGTTAAAGATTTTGAACAGGGCATACATGACTCCTTAACAAATTTCTAAAATTAATAAAGAATGCTCTGAGAATTGGTGGCACGACTGTGGGTACAAAGGTACACTCATACACTGTTTTTGGGAATGTCCTGTAATAAAAGAGTGGTGGTCAGAACTGAATAGAATAATCAAAAAGCAATTTGAAATAGATCTTCCTTTTGTCTCTGATGTATTCTCATTCAATAATTTTTCTACAAAAATGATGTCCCAAAAAATATATAAATATTAGCATTATCAACAATGGCACCGAAATGTATGATTTTGAATCATTGGAATATAAAGAAATTACCAAAATTTGAAATATGTAATTGATGGACAATTTTGAAAGAAACATTATTAAATGAAAAATGAATATATGAAACAGGATATTATTTCAGATGTTATAATGGGGTCAAGATAGAGGGAAATCCAAGAAAATACAGAACCATTAATGAAGATGTAAGGGTTCTGGATATAGGTATTTAGATATGAATTATAGTAACCCCAATAGAAACCTCTGACATGTTATGTATATAGTAGTACCATTGTATATTAATGTAACATTAAAGTGTATACCTTGCAGAAAAAGCCAGGGGGGGGCCGAAGTTGAACATAAATGTATAATAATGTAACACTTTTTATAATTATTGTATGTATCAACATGAATAAAAATATTTTGGAAAAAAAATAAAAGGTACAGGGGCGGGGGGGCTCTGTTATGTCTGTGACAAGCACAAACATCAGGTTCTTGGATGGTAATGCTGGACAAGAATGCAACAACAAGTAGAATGCAATAATGCAGTTTATTACACATACTCATGCCATTACAAGTGAAGTAAATCAGTCACAAGGGAGCAGAGCAAGTTTTACCCCAGCCCCCAGCCCTTGGGTGTAGTCTCTCTCTCTCTCTGAGGGGCTGACTGTGCAAGCAATTATAAACTACAGATAGCAGTTACATTCTAGATACAGTAAACAGGCCCTATTGGCCAAAAAGTATAAATAAGGAGTCTCCCTTGGGTATAATCTTATATAAGAAAAATGTAGGTATAGCAAGAAACTTAGAAGAAAGAAAAGGCATTGTCAGCTATAAACTAAAGACAAAGGAAATGCAGCATATACAGAAGTACACGTGGAGTGATACTTTGGTAAAATAATATGACCATGACAGCAGGCCCAAAGAACATGAATACATGATTACAACAGAACATCAGTGAATGCATGCATAATATACATGATTCTAAACACATAGCTCATATAAGCAAATGCATACCAGTAAAACATAAGCACAGCAGGTATAATGAAACTTAACAAACTGAATATAATGAATATGTATATAATCTTGTATATAACAGAAAATAAGGAAATAACACTGTAAAATTAGTGTATATGATATAGTGTATACAATAGCAAGCATAATCTGTAGTATCCATGCTTGTACAGTGGGTTCCTATTATACATGTTAGTGCAATACAGCACTATCACAGTAACAATGAAACATCTGTCATTGGTGCGTGCATGAGGGTGCAAGGGGTGTGGGACCCAGGCATAACATTCCCCTCCTTGTTGCCTTAGAAAAGGCAACACAACCATAGGGAAGCAGTTGGAATCATTTACAAGCCCATGGCACTAGCCTTGTAAAGGAATGTAAATTGCTTACAAAGTTGCATGACAGTAAGCCACAGACAACAAAGAGTTAGTATTAGAATATGATAAAAAATAAAACAGCGGTTATATGTGGGATGGACAATCACAGATCGAAACTTAAATGCAGACAAAAATTCATTTAGTTTGCAAAAAGCAAACAGATAGTCAGGGTCACTGTCAAATATGGGGCTGTTCAGGAGTTGGGACAGGGGTGATCACAGATGGAATACAAATGGTGAGTTTGTAAATCACAGGCAGAATCCAGGGATGTCAACAACACAATTGATATGCATAATTACAAACAGTATTGAATTCATTGAGCAACATAAAACAACATCACACAAGAAACTCAACTGATGATGAAAATGCCACTTTGAGAATGGATAAGACAGGTGACAGAGGTGTTGATGCTGTTGTTGATTGAAGAATCTGTTGATAAAGTCTCTTGACAGATAGATCATAATAAAATGGATATGACCAGTTCAGAAAGTTCATATGAGTAACAGTCCATAAAGTTTATATGAGTAACCACAAATTGGTGCAGTTACAGGTGAAATGTCATTTGCAAAAAGGCGGTAACCCCACAGTGCACATGGGGCTATGCAGATGTTGAGTGAAAGATGACACAACAGCATACTAAGAAAGTAAAAGTTCAGGTTGATGGCTGCTGGATGGCTGGATTTTCAGAGGCCTTGGCAGAGGGTGCATTAGATTGTGCATTGAATCCTTTAATGGAATAGCCACACACACTGACATAGCGTTTGTGTGTGGAAGTTGATCACATCCCTGCACAAAGATTAGGAGTCCATAAGAGAACAATCAGTTTGTATGCGGTGCCAGCCAGGCTTGGAAAACACCAGCAGTGAAGAAAAGTTGACTGATTTTCTTGAAGATCTTACAGATACCATTTTTTTGAAACCTGTAAACTTGTAAACTTGGAAGGAGTAGAGGAAAGAGGCATTTGCCATACACATCGAGGTGCAGACTGAGGTCCAATAATTCCATTTGTCCATCTGTGAATTCATGACAATGTCAGGGTTACACCCTGTTTCCAGGTCACAGAAGAAGCTATGACAGTGATTAACATAATTCCCCTGTCTATGTGTTGCTGGTAGGCCTAACTGAGGCCTGTGTTATAAAATGTTGTAATATGATATCAATAACACACTTCAAACATGTAGCTTATGGCAGTATATAAGTTACACCATGTAATAGCTGGGTAAATATATTGTTGGCCTATACCAACTGGTGATAGTGCCTATTGCACCTATGACAATTGAAAGGGGTCCCATTTGGGTCTATTTTCTTTGCATTTTATAGTGAAATACTCCAAAATACTGAGTAGGGGAGGGCCTGGCAAGGACCTACTATGGTACTTTGAAATATTGATTCTTGAGCAGAATTTAAATTCTGCCATATTATAGTTGTTAAGATTGAAAAATCAGAAGATGTGCATGGAGTGCACTTATTTGCCAGCGTACCTGGGAGTGGTGAGACAATCAGACCACTTTGATCTGGGTTCCTGCTTGGAACATAGGGTAGGGTTTCCCTCTCATTGAGGAAACATAGGTGGGGCAGCAGTGCTGGCTCTTGTACCTGGGTGTGGTTAAGGCACATAACCTAAGGAAAAGAATTAGTTATGGGTAGGGGACATAATTTGATTTAGATCATTGTTAGGAGGCTTAGAACAGTAGGTTGTGAAAACAACTAATTTGTTTTCCCAAAATGGTAGTTTATCTCCCCCTTCATGGATGATTGGACAGATATAACCCTAAATGGGCCTAAGGCACTAAAACATTCATGGATGTGGAGCAGTTTTCTGAGTACACACTCGATAAAGTGTAGCAAGATGTATATCAAAACATAACAGCATAAAACATTAACATTTTTGCAATTGAATGACATTAGTAATGAGAATAATGCAGAAAATACATTTTAAACAACAGAACAAATGTAGACTGAAAGTTTGTTTCAGAGTCCAGGAATGAAAATTGTAATTAATTTGTTGTGTAGCTGGTCTTGGCCCCAGCTGTGGTTATTTAGATTGTTGTTGTTGTAGAAAAGTAAAGTTCTTGGAATATTGTGAATCCACTTATGTTGAGCACAGTAGTGGAATAAGTTGCAGAGAGTGGGGTACAATTTGGGTTCTTGGTTTGCAATTTTGGTTTGTAAAAGTTCAAGTTACTTGGTTTTGGTTGACAGAATTGTTTGAGTAACCCACCACTCTGCCTTGCTAACTTGAAAAGAAGGCCTGGCAGTTACCTTGTGACCAGGAATAGCACTTATAATTTGCAAAGTGTTCCCTGGATATGCCATACTTTGTAACTTTGAAAATATGGAGACTTGTTTGTGTTTAGAAGAAGCAGATATTTGCACCCATTGCCCTAGTGGCCAATGGAAAAATCCTTTTTACATTCTCCTGGACAGGATTAGAAAGCTAAAATGAGAAAATAAATGTGTGAAAGTACACAACCTCCCCCAGCTCAACTGATTACTTGTTGAGGGCTGGAGCCCTTGCACCAGGTTGGTCCTGGTTGGCATAGAGCCTTTTGATAAGTTTTGTGCAGTGTAGCTATTTGCACTAGAAAGGCAGAGGGGCTGAGCTGGGTTATAATGTTAGAATACATTGGGTATTTTCCAAACTCATAAACCACAAATGGGTTATTAGCAAACACACATTTTTCCTTTTCATTTGCAGCTTTGGAAGGACATTAGTTATACCTCCCTCACCTCTGGATCTGCTAGTTGTGGCTCAGTCAGGTCCAGAGAGACTTTTGCTTGTTTGCAACCACCATAGGTGTTGCACTGGAAGGAGGCATGGTCTATTCCTCCCCCCCTTGAGCTCCTTCTTTGGTGAAAGAGGCAGCTTGAATATTGTAGTAATGGAAGGGTTATGCTGTGGATGACCACCGCTGGAGTAGAGGCCAGACAATAAAATAATAAATTCCATTACATTTACCTGTTAGAGTATTGCATACATGTTTGATAACACTTCTTTTACAATAGTGGTGTGGATATGTATCCACAAATATTTTGG
The DNA here is from genome assembly GCA_016271365.2 of Neoceratodus forsteri. NCBI lineage: Eukaryota > Metazoa > Chordata > Ceratodontiformes > Ceratodontidae > Neoceratodus > Neoceratodus forsteri. Next base: position 706,770,362 of record CM028130.1, read on the forward strand.
CAATCCTCTTTGCCGATCAGTCATCACCTTAAAGGTGTATGCTGAATAAATACTGATGAGATGACCCTAATTTGTCATAGAAATAAGGGCAATACAGTATCCCCCTATTTTTCAAACTGTAACAACGTTGAAATCAGACTAATGGTTAAAACGTTTTTATACATTACCAGAGGTTGTTTGAGAGGAATTCTCTTTTTCCTGAAAAAGAGAAAAAAAAAGAACAAAACACACCATGAAGGAACATCTTTTCAGATGGTTCTCTCCATGAGAGGTTAGCATTGGTTTAAAAATGCTGCAATACATTAGCTTTATACAGATGTATGCCTTCGGCTACCCCTGGAGGGTTGGGGCAGGTGTTTTCTTGTGGCTACTAGCTACATCCCAATGGATTCCTGAAATAAAATAAGATTAGACTTACATTCAGAGAACTAGGCATCCCTAGATTCTTTGTCTTTAACATTATAACATGTCATTTGAGCTCATAAAAGATCCGGATTAATACCAATTGTTGTGTTTTATGGCATAATGTACATACATATATTTTTAGAATGCATTCATCTTACATACAAAAGGTGGTAAATATTCAGGCCTGTAACAAAAGTTATGATCATTAAACACAGTTGGTTAAAATTTCCTAAAACAGCTGTAATATATTGTAGCACTATACTGTATAACAAGCTTTGTTAAACTAAATGTCTCATTCCAAATGCTGGGGTGATTAGCCCCCCATCGCCTTGCGTGGCATGGGGATCATGTGATACAGTACATGGACAGAGAAGTCATGCTGAAAATGAACTTATGTTAATGAAGGCATATGTAGGGAAGGGCAGGGTTAGTGGTAGCAAAAGGTTCTGGCACAGGACCCAAGGCAGCATGGATTCACAGCAGGAAGGTCATGCCAGACAAATCTGATAGATTTCTTTGACTGGGTGACCAAAGTAGTAGATCAGGGAGGGGCTGCGGACATGGCCTACCTAGACTTTAGCAAGGCATTTGACACAGTCCCACACAAAAGATTAATATACAAGTTAGCTAGCCTGGGAGTGAGTCCCAAGAGGACAGCCTGGGTAAGAAATTGGCTGAAGAATAGGACACAGAGAGTAATAGTAAATGGAGTCCACTCTGAAGACAGGGGGTTACTAGTGAGGTACTGCAGGGTTCAGATTAGATTCGGTCCTCTTCAATGTCTTTATAAGGACATTGCAGAGGGACTGAAGGAAAGTATGTCTCTTTGCAGATGACACAAAGATCTGCAACAGAGTTGATGCACAAGGTGGGTGGAAAGGATGAAAAGGACTTGGCAAGGTTAGAGGAATGGACAAATGTATGGCAGCTTAGATTCAATGCTAAGAAGTGGTAATGCACCTGGGAAACAAAACCCAGGGAAGAGTACACAATGGGGGTGAGATACTAACAACAACAAAAATAGAAAGGGACCTGGGGTAGTCATATCAGATGACCTAAAGGTGGGCAAGCAATGTGAGAGGGCAGCAAGGAGGGTTGGGGGATACTGGGATGCATAGGGAGAGGCATCACCAGTAGAAAACAGGAAGTTATTATCCCTCTGTACAGACAGCTGGTCAGACCCCATCTGGAGTACTGTGTGCAGTTCTGGAGACCCAGTCTTTGCAAAGACATAGACAGGATGGAAGCTGTCCAGAGGAGGGCAACTAAAATGGTGCAGGGTCTGCACCGGAAGACATATGAAGAGAGACTTAAGGAGCTTAATATGTATAGCCTCGAGGAAAGAAGGGAGAGGGGGGACATGATAGAAACTTTCAAGTACCTCAAGGGAATCAACAAAGTCCAAGAGGGTAGCATGTTTTTAAAAAAGAGGTGTGCAAGAACAAGGGGGCACAATTTGAAGATAGAGGGGGTGGCTCAGAGGTAATTTAAGGAAGTATTTTTTCACAGAGAGGGCTGTGGATGCATGGAATGGCCTTCCGGAGGAGGTTGTGGAGTCAAAAACAGTGGTGGAATTCAAGCATGCATGGGACAGTCATAAGGCAATTCTAGGGAGTGGAGGTAGGAAGAAGTAGGCTGCTGGTTAACTAGGATCTGCAGCTTATCCAGTAGGCAGGGAAACGGGCAGACTGGGTGGGCCAAGTGGTCCTTATCTGCTGTCAAATTCTATGTTTCTATGTTTCTATGGCTGCAAATCCAGAAGTAAATGGCTGTCCTTAGTTCTTGGACAGAAGACGAGCACTGAAAAAAACACAGTAAACTTTTATAAATCACAGTTGGTGTGTGCCCCTATCAAAACTTGCATTTAAGTTATAAATGGGTATTTAATTAGGGAAATACATCAATCTGGAGCTGGGAAACAGGTATAGTGTAAAAGTACAAGAGGTCAAGTGACTTGCCAAAGCAAACACAGTGTGGAAATGATAACTGGTGGGAGTCAAACCAGATGTCTAGGTTTGAAAGTGCAGTGCCCTGTAGCACTGAACTGCACCCAGGGTGCATACCTCTGCTTATATTAAACAGAAGGCAAAAGGGAACACAGTTATATTGTAGTAACATTAGACAAGTGGCAATTAAAAATGCAGTGCAGGATGGAATTGATTATTAAAAGGGGTGATAGGGATGACTGCCCCCTTGATACATAGTACCATATGGCCACTGTAATTGCACACAAAATACAGGAAAATAAAAACATAGTCACGGCTTTAAATAATAACTGGGAAAATTTATACCAGCACATAAAGGGTGGTCACACAGCAGAGACGCTATTTGCATGTGAAGTCATTTGCAAGGACTTGACAGTATTCCAGCATTGTTATGGGGATCGAGTTATGGGCAAGCAAAATATGCATGCTCTCAGCTATCCATAGTTAATGTGATTCACATAATTAAAACACTCTTTCGTATATATAAAATTTCAAACATCAAAAGCATTCTAAGCTGTAATTCTACCACAATGAACTAACCAGTACTTGTACACACTAAAATATTCTAACCCAGAAATCTTGCAAACATCTAATTTTACCACTTTCACAAACTGTCTCCATTGAAAATTACCAATTCACCACTACTGCACACATAAATCTCTTCCTTCATGCACTCACACAGACCATCGGCAGCATATCATACACATGCTAACTATACTCTGCCTTTGAATATATTCAAAAACAACACAATTTCTTTGTGAAGGATTTCTTTTCACAGTACATCTCTCTTTTACAGACAACTAAAAGCACAAACATCTCTGTCTCATCGGTAACCTTGAAACTTGAAACTTGATATTCAGTCTAGTCGAGAAAGAAAACTTGGGCATTTATGTAATAGATAACAAAACCATAGCATATACTGTTGAATCTCAGTGCCTCCTAAAGTGGGTAGCAAGTAACACTCGTAGTAGATAGAAATCACACAAATATTGCAGATTACTTCAGAAAGCATGTTACACAGAAACAGTGGTTGGTCAACCATAAAAAAGGTTAGAGATTATAAACAAAAGTACTCACCAGATATTAGGGTTGAAGAAAACATTTGGACAGGTTCAGCAAATTGCCAGAGTGTTTCTCTGAGCTCCACCATGGTCAAAAAATGCAATGTTTTGTTTTGGGAAATTCAGTTGCTTGGAGTCATACTGTTGAAAATTTATGTGAAACATTTGTGATGGTAAATCAGACTGCATCTTGGCCATTTGACAAGCTTGCAAAGACAAAGTTTTGATGTCTCTACATAAGGACTGGAGTTTCTCTTGCAGTTTACTCTCTGCCTGAAACACATCCCATGATAGCTGTTTGGCTGTTTGTCTTGGCTTAGAGCATTGTGGAGCAAACCCCAGCACAGTGTTATCAGAGAAACCTGTGATCCGGATTCCACATTAAGCAAAATGATAAGAGATGTGAAGTCTCAGGTCTGTACAGAGACATGACATGTTTATAAACTAAAGGGGAAATCTTAAACCGTTCTGAGCTATACTACTGAATATGATACACAGCAGTTAAATACCCAGAGACAGATGGCATATGTGCACTCCAATGAAGAAGAAATTCAAAACACAATGAGCAGCAGTCCATCAACACAGAGTCCCTAGCTGCCACAATCAACCCAAAGGGAAACAGCAGTCTGTGTACCTTCAACAGAGTCCCAAGCTGCCAAGTTCATTGCTACTTGCCTTTGGGGGAAAAACACATCCCAGAACTCAATTCACAGAGTAAAATGAGTGTTATTCTTTGCCAGTCAAAACCATTTGCACACGGTCGCCATTTGTTATGCCTATGGCAAGCACAAACATCAGGTTCTTGGATGGTAATGCTGGACAAGAACACAACAATAAGTAGCATGTAATAATGCAGTTTATTACACATACTCATGCCATTACAAGTGAAGCAAAGCAGTCACAAGGGAGCAGAGCTAGTTTTCTCCCAGCCCTCTGGTGTAGTCTGTCTGTCTCTCTCTCTCTTTCTCTGAGGGGCTGGCTGTGCAAGCAATTATAAACTACAGATAACGGCTACATTCTAGATACAGTAAACAGGCCCTATGGGCCAAAAAGTATAAATAAGGAGTCTCCCTTGGGTATAATCTTATATAAGAAAAATGTAGGTTTAGCAAGAAACTTAGAACAAAGAAAAGTCATTGTCAGCTATAAACTAAAGACAAAGGAAATGCAGCATATACAGAAGTACATGTGGAGTGATACTTTGGTAAAATAATATGACCATGACAGCAGGCCCAAAGCACATACAATATAAATACATGATTACAACAGAACATCAGTGAATGCACACATAATATACATGAATCTAAACACATAGCTCATATAAGCAAATGCATACCAGTAAAACAGAAGCACAGCAGGTATAATGAAACTATTATCAAAATGAATATAATGAATATATATGTGGTCTTGCATATAACAGGAGTAATGCCAAACTTCACCCAACAACTAACACACCAAAATCTGGCCAATGGAAAATCATGTACACAAATGCTCACAGCCTGGAAAATAAGATCCCAGACCTGCAGGCAATAATGTCAGAGGCTAAACTGGACATAGTAGCAATTAGTGAGACATGGTTTACCAGTAACCACACTTGGGAGACTTCAGTACCTGGCTATGTATTGTTCAGAAGAGACCGAGGTGCAAAAAGGGGGGGAGGAGTGGCCCTGTATTTTAATGAAAATATCAAAGCTACAGAAATTCAGAATACACATAAGGAGCCAGAAGAACTGTGGGTCACCCTGGAAACAGGAAATGGGACAGCCATAAGAACTGGGGTTGTCTACAGGCCCCAGACCAGAGGGAGGACATAGACACATTACTGTTAGAAGATATACAAAACATGACAGCTAAAGGAGGTTCTGATAATGGAGACTTCAACATGCCAGATACAGATTGGTCAATACCAGCAGGAACATCTGCCAGAACTAGACTCATAGTGGATTCCCTGCAGGGGAAGGCCTCAAACAACTGGTACAGCAACCAACAAGAGACAGGGCTATCCTAGATCTAGTACTGACTAACAAAGAAGGATCACAGGATCTCCAGGTAGAAGGTCACCTGGGGCCAGTGACCATCACATGGTATGGTTCAATTTCGATACTACATCTAAATCATCCCATTCCAAGGCAAAAATATGGGACTTCAGAGGAGCTGACTTTGATAAGATGGCCAACAGAGTTAAGCTAGCCCTGGCAAAAGAAACACAGGTGAGGGTACAAGCAAAGTGGGCAAGCATTAAGGATGCAATACTTGAAGCAACATCCCATTGTGTTAGACAGAAAAGGAAGTGCAAAAGAAGAAGGAAACCACTTTGGTTCTCAAATACAGTAGCAGAAAAGGTCAGAGCCAAAAGGCTGGCCTTCAGGAAATATAAGGAACACAGCGGGATGAAGATAGGAGGCATACCAAACTGCCCTAAGGAAGCAGGTAAGGCAGTAAGGCAGGCAAAGTCCCAAACTGAGGAAACACTAGCACCGAACAGTAAAGAAGGTGACAAGACTTTCTATAGATACATTAGTGAAAGGAGAAAATCCAGAGGGTATTGCTAAGCTAATGGAGAAAGGGAGCATGTGAGGAGGAGGACCCTGTAAGGCATCTATCCTAAATAGATACTTTTGCTCAGTATTTACTGAAGAGAAGGTAGGGCAGGCCCACAGCTCAGCATCATGGACACAGGGGGAGGAGGTGAGCACTACTCCCTTCACAAAGAAAGGGTCCTACAAGAGCTTGCTAAGCTCAGGGTGGATAAGGCAATGGGACCTGATGGCATACATCCCAGGGTACTAAGGAGCTAAAGGAGGAACTAGCAGAGCCATTAGCAGAATTGTTTAGTGAGTCTCTGAGCACAGGAGGAGGTCCCAGAAGACTGGAGAAAGGCTCATGTGATCCCGCTCCACAAGAGTGGTAGCAGGGAGGAGGCGGGAACTACAGACCGGTCAGTCTTACCTCAGTAGTGGGCAAGATTATGGAGGCACTCCTTAAGGAAAGGATAGTGCAACACCTGGAATCCATAGGGGCACAGGATCCAAGACAGCATGGGTTTACAAAGGAAGGTCCTGTCAAACTAATCTCATAGATTTCTTTGACTGGGTAACCAGAGTGGTGGACCAAGGGAGCAGTTGATGTCGCCTACCTTGACTTCAGCAAAGCTTTTGACACTGTTCCACATAGAAGATTGATAAATAAGCTGGTAGGCTCAGGGTGGGTCGAAGTTGGTCAACTGGATGGCAAACTGGTTGATGGGCGAAAACAGAGAGTGGTGGTAAATGGTATACAGTCAGAAGAGATGCAAGTCACAAGTGGGTACCTCAGGGATCAGTCCTGGGGCCAGTCCTCTTCAACATCTTCATTAGTGACCTTGCAGATGGACTAGAGGGTAAGGCTTGTCTGTTTGCAGATGACACCAAGATCTGCAACAGAGTAGATGATCCAGATGGGGTGGGCAGAATGAGAAGAGATCTGGATAAACTAGCAGAATGGTCAGAAGAGTGGCAACTGGGTTTAATGCAAAGAATTGCAAAATCATGCATATAGGGAAGAGAAACCCTGAAGCCACCTATAGGCTGGGAGGAGTTGCTAGCAGTCACAAAGGAAGAAGAGACTTGGGCATCATCATCACTGATGACCTAAAATCATCAAGCAGACCTCTAAAGCAGTAGGCAAGGCTGGGGGTGTTAGGGTGTATTAGTAGGGTATCTAAAGTCGTAAGAGGGAGGTAATAATCCTCTGTACAAGACACTGGTTAGGCCCATCTGGAGTACTGCGTGCAGTATTGGAGGCCACACCTTCACAAGGACATTAACCAAATTGAGGCAGTCCAGAAAGGGCAACCAAAATGGTGCAGGGACTGCATCAGAAGACATATGAGGACAGATTAATGGAGCTCAATATGTATACCCTTGAGCAAAGGAGGAGAGGTGATATGATCGAGGCATTCAAACACCTTAAGGGCATAAACAAGGTGAAAGAGTCTAACATGTTTAAATATAAGAAAAATAGCAGGACAAGAGGACACAACATGAGATTAGAGGAGGCCGATTAAGGGGAATGTGAGGAAATTCTTTTCACAGAAAGGGTGGTGGATGCATGGAATGGCTTACCACAGAAGTGGTGGCTATGAATACAGTGCAGGGCTTCAAACAGGCATGGGATATGCATAAGGGAGCAATACAAATGACTATGAATAGATAGGCCACTGACAGAGCAAAGGCCGATGGCACATTTATAAGGTAGAAAAAGAAATGGGCAGACTGGATGGGCCTTGCGGTCCTTATCTGCCATCAACTTCTATGTTTCTATGTTTCTATGTTACAGAAAATAAGGAAATAACACTGTAAAATGAGTGTATATGATATAGTGCATGCACTAGCAAGCATAATCCCTAGTATACACGCTTGTAAGGTGGGTACCTATTATACATGTTAGTGCAATACAGCAATATCAATCAATCAAAAGCAATCAAAATCTTTATTTATCCAGGCTGGCAGCATTGAGCAAGGCTCATTTGCAAGGTGGACCTGGTCATGAATACATCAAAGTACAGTACAGAAGCAGGTATACACAAAGCAATAATATACAAGAAAGAAAAAAGTATATACAGTGTATACAGTACAGTACAAGGTTGAAATAAATAAAAAAACAGCATTATTTGACAATTGAAGAAGTCAGCAGATGTACAATCAACCATAGGCATACAGGGCTTATAAGCAGAGATCTTTTGAGTGAGGCAGCCAGCAACTACACATATAGGTGGAAGAGGCCATGTATGGGGTGGCAGGTTAGAGAGATAAAGAAGAGGAGGGATATATTACCGACAACTGGGGGAAAAATTGAGCTAAAACCACAGAAAGTGACATTGGCTGTCGTGTACTTGTTTATTATGATAATGACGGAGGAGGAGTAGATAATTGGGACACTACTATGGAGGGGGTGGGACTTTAGCCAGGCTGGAGTGGACTGGAAAGGGTGGGTGCAGCAGGAAGAGTTAATAGGAAAAGAGTGAGAGCCAGGGGTAGAAACATGGCGAGCATCAGGATGGAAAGGGGGAGTTGCGGAATTAGTGAGCTAGCGGTGAGGAAAACATTTGCAAGGTGCTTTCATGTAGTGATCGTAGAGCGCCTTGAAGATATTCAGGCTAACAGGGCAGCTCAGCTTCAAGTTCCTTTGTAAACCATTCCACAATGTGGGTAAAGAGAAGCTTAGAGCAGCTTTGCAGAAACAAGTTTTGACCCTTGGAACTTGGAGGAAAATTAGGGATTAGCTCCTTAGAGCATAGGTGCCTAACACACTCTGAGGAATACCATCTGAGACATATGAGGGGAGTTTGTTGGTCACCACTCTGAAGGCCCATAGGGTGGCGTTTCTATTCCTTCTATAGTGAAGGGAAGTCCAGCCTAACAATGAGTACAGAGAGCAGTGGTGTGTGGAAAGTGGAAGGCCAATAATGAACCTGATAACTCTGTGGTAGAGGGTGTCCAACTTAGCCAGTGCAGAGGCAGTACAGTGGCTGTAGAGCAGGTCCACGTAATCTATTAAAGATAGGAAGGTAGCTTGAACTAGTTGAATCGTGGCCTCCTTTGTGAGCAGGTGGTTAATTGTGTAGAATAGTCCTAATCTTTGCCTTAGTTTCTTCTGTAGTTCTTCGAGATGGTCAGCAAAGGAAAGTTTATGATCTAGCCAAACTCCTAGATATTTGAATTTAGCTACATACTCTAGTGTTTCTCCAAGAACAGTAGTAATTTGTGGGGTAGCCCCCAGCAGGAATTGCCACATGCAAGGAAGGGGAGAAGAGCATGTCTTTTGTCTTTTTTGCATTGAGCAAAAGCTTTTTGTTTATGAGTTGGTATTGTAGAAGGTTAAATTCAGCTTGGAGGTCTTCACAGGTTGCTTCCGGCTTGGGATGACTCAAGTACAGTACAATGTCATCTGCGAATAAGTGGATGTTGGCTTTTGATGGGGTCATTGATGTTGTTAATGTAGACTGCAAAGAGGAGGGGACCAAGGATTGAGCCCTGGGGCATGCCCCTCAGCATAGGTTTTAATGGAGAAAGATCACCTTCAGCTTTAACTTGCTGTTTCCGTTCTTCGAGGTAGTCTGCAAACCAGCACATAGATTTATGGTCCAGGCCTAAGGTGCTTAGGGAGGAAAGAAGCAGGCTGTGATCGACTGTGTTGAATGCCTTACTAGGATCCAAGAAAACAGCAGACATGCTTCTTGTTCTCAAGGTCTAGGAGCCAATCATTGGTCACCTTAGCTAGGGCTGTTATGGTGCTGTGCTTTGCTCTGAATCCAGACTGAACCAGGTTTAATAGGCTTCTGGATTCTAAGTATACCCCTAGCTGGCCACACACAATTTTTCCTAGTAATTTAGACAATATGGGGAGGGAGGGAGATCGGTCTGTAATAATTTAGATCACAGGGGTCACCTGCTTTTAATAGAGGGATGACATGGGCTATTTTCCATTGAGGGGGGAGGCTACTCTGGGAGAGTGACATGTTGAATAGGTGGGTGATTGGCACTGCAAGCACATGGTAGGCACATTTCAGATAGTATGGCTCTATGAAGTCGGAGCCTGCTCCCTTCCTGGTGTCCAGTTGCAGCAGTAGGTCTTCCACCTCTTTTAGAGAGACAGACAGGAGGGAGAAGGCCTCCTCAGTAGAGCGGGACTTGTGGGTTGGTGGGCCCTGAGCTGTGCAGAGGTCATTGGCAAGAGAAGTATCAAATGCTAGCCCTGCCATTTCAAAATGGTTATTGAGGGCTTCCAATATGTCCGATCAGTTAGCGATAATGCTGCCACCGGACTTAATTTTTGCTGGAATGGAATTACCAGGTACATGTCCAGACATGTCTTTTAATGTTTTCCAGAGCTTTGAAGGATTTCTTGAGGCAGAGGCTAGCTCCGAATGATAGTAGGTGGCCTTGGCTGCTCTGACCAACTTGGTGCACTTGTTACGTGCTCTCTTAAAAAGACACCAATCCGAGTCATTTTTGCTTCTTCTGGCTTTTTTCCATAAAGTATCCCTTTCTAACAGGGAAGATTTGAGCTCAGGTGAGAACCAATGGCAGGTGCTGCTCCTGACCTGCACCTTAACCAAGGGTGAATGCTTATTTAATGACTCACTTAGAATATCTTAAAAAATAGTATATGCCCTGTTAACCATTTTGGCTAGGAAGAATTCCTGCCATCGTGGCAAATGTTTCAAGTCGTGGATGTAAGCAAACAAATCAAAGTTGCGTTTGCACCTCTTGATAGAGAACTTTGCCACAAACTGTGGGTTGTGCACGGATCTAATGGTGGTGATTATGCAATGATCGCTAATGTCTGAGAAAAATGTTCCGACATGAGAGAACAGGTGTGGCTTGTTAACCAAAATTACATCTAAGAGCGAGCTGTTGTTAAGGTTCTTTTTATTTGGGAGAGTAGGCTCGGCAATGAGTTGCACCAGCCCTAGAGTGTCACACAAGGATTTCAAGGGAGCTGATGCACTTGATAGCCAATCGTAGTTCAGGTCGCCAAGAATAATGGTTTCCAAGGAACTGAGCCCAGTACGGAACTGAGGTGAGACAGGAGATGAGGCCTGGCAGAAGGGGGCCTGTAGCAGCCTATTACACAGCATGCACTGGAAGGAGAAAGTTCAATCATTAGGGTCAAGCACTCAAATTCTTTGGGGGAGGATGATGCATCTATGCATGTGGTTGAGTATTTGTCCCTTACATAAATTGCCACCCCACCTCCTCTTGATCACCTATCCACTCGGAAGAGTAAATAATTTGGGATATTGATTTCATTGTCTGGGGTGGCTGGCCTAAGCCAGGTCTCAGTGATCACTAGGATGTCAGGTAGGGTGTGGCTCACCCAAGCCTGGATAAGGGTGAACTTTTCAGCAAACTACAAGCATTAAGATGCATAAAAGACATTCCTTTGATACCTGCCAGGTCTGATGGAGAAGCAAGGGTGTCTAATGGTCCTGGGTTGAGTTCGACATTGCCTGAGCACAATAGTAAAAGAAGCAGGATTCTTTTTAAGGCAGCGAACTGTAATTTTTAAACACTATTTTTGGGGCGATGGGGAGGTGGTGTTCATTGGTAGGTCTGTACCCACTCCTGGTGTTATACTGGCCTAGTGTTGCAGCCACTAGTGTCCGGGCAGAAATTTGCCATGAGTAGGAAGTCTCAATTCTGGATGGGGAAGTAATCTGCAGAGGCAGCTCGGGAGATGTCCCACTCCCCGGCAGAGACAGCTGAGAAAGCCCAGTAGTCCAGAATGGCTACCTGAAAGGAGCTGTTGGACACAGGACAGGGAGACGCTCAAGGGTCATTCCACTTTAGGGAGGGATGAGGATTCCGAAGAATTGAGCTGAGCTCTAGTAAAGCTAGTGACACACCAAGGAACCTGCTGTAATTTCCCATGGTAGATCTAAATGCCACAACAGCTGGCAGTAAATGCCACTAGAAGCCTAGACCAATCAGTGATCAGGTGTCATAAGTTCAAAATCCTTTTGTTGGCTGAGAGGCAGTTTTGGCACTGAATGTACCTGTGGAGCAACTCTTTGCAGCTGAGCCAGTGAGGTAGTTCAAGGTTGCAATCCAGTGTGGCAAGATTGGTCTGTAGCTTTGTATCACAGTATCACAGTAATGATGAAATATCTGTCACTGGCATGTGCATGAAGGTGCAAGGGGTGTGGGACCCAGGCATAACAGCTCCACTATGCAAACTGCAAACCATGAAGCAAGCATCAACCTTATTAAAGAGATGCTTCAGGCCATTACAATCAATCAGTCAGACATGAAAATGATGTTGAAGAATTAAAAGTAGCTGTGGAAGAGGAGAAGGTTAATTCTAGAGCCCTAACTGACCATTTAGAATCAACTGAGAACAGAGTGGAAATAGTAGGACTCTGTACTAAAGTTAGAGGATTAATCAGACTACATGGCTAAGCAAATAAAGCTTATTTGGAACAAATTAGATGACCTGGAGAATAGGGGGCACATAAATAATATTAAACTAATAGGCATCCCAGAAGGAATAGAGGGAGAAAACATGACTTCCTTCCTACAAAACGTTATTCCATATTTACTTGATTGTAAGTGGAACTGGCTCTGTGAAATTGAAAGGGCACATAGGTCTCTTGCAGCCAAACCTAAACATGGTGCCCCCCCCCACCTCGGCACATTGTCACCAGTTTTTTGAGGTTTACCATTAAAGAAAATATTTTAAGAAGAGCCAGAGAAAAGAGAGAGCTCTTTTGGAATGGACACAAAATATTAATCTTTGAAGATTATTCAAGCAAAGTAGTTATGAACAGGAACTTGTTTACTGACTTGAGATATATGCTGCAGAAACTTGGCATGAGTTATAGAATTAAATACTCAGCAGTTTTGTTAATAGACCACTGGGGGGCACTCATGCTTTCACTACACTCGACTCCACATGGGACTTTTGAGTAGAAACTTTTCCAGGAGCAAGAATAATTTTTCAAAAATTAAGGAACATTCTGTCAAAGTTTTGCAGCACTATTCTGCCACAGTTCATCATGCTACCCCTCCCACTCTTCCAACTCCAGTGCCCAGTTTGTATCAAACTAGCTTTCTTCAGGCTTACCACAGCACTCTTTCTCAAAAGATTGGCAGACAATTAATCATAAAAGTAAAGGTTTGGTCTGTGGTACTCAAAGTACACAACTTTCTCAACTAAACAAAGCTCCTCACAAAAGATTAAACCATTGTGGAAGTGCTGAATCTAGAAACCATTTGTCAGTGTTTAATTCCACACCAAATAAAGAGGAAGTGATGGAGCACCAATCTGAGGAAGAATCCTCAGTCATTCAATCTGATTGAGAGGATGAGGGGACAGGCCCAGACAGAAACTTTATGGTAGCCATAGCCCCAAGCTGAAATCCATATATTTCAAATGATTTCTTTGTGTCAAAGATAACTTTAATGTCTAAATTATTGTATATTTGTTCACTTTGTTGGTTTGTTCCAAGTATCCTATGAGAATCAATTATGGCTAATGCCTGACAAGATGTGAATCTCTTCATAAGACTTCTCATCTGCTGGCTAATGTTGGTCACATCTGTTTGTTGTATGTACCCAACTCTGATCAGATGGAAGTTCAATGTAAGATTAAGAGAAAAGTGTGTCACCTGGCATTACAAATCCCCCCCCAGCATCAGTGGAACAGGGATCATTTTATCAAATTGCTCTATCTACTTTGAGTTTTCTCATTATAATGTTATGCTTTTTTAAGGACACACAAATTTTGCAAGACTTGGTTTAGGCCATAGCACATGGCTAGACTTTGCCACTCATTACCACAAGGGTGAAATAAATAAGACATAGGCATACCTGGCGGATACACTGAGGTGGGATGCAAGGGAACTTGTATTGCCTCCTCAGACCACAGCTATGTTTCATCAAACTCTGCTTGAAATGTGTACATAGGACTAATAAGCAAACCTACTCACCTACAATGTTTTCATGATATGGGTGTCCTTATACAGCTAATTCAACTTTAATTTTCTCATGGTGATATTGTTTCATAATATGCTCTTCCCAAGTGATGCTAAGTATACACCCCCTCCATGCTCTAACCTCCCACAGTCTCCCTAGGTTATTTATTAGGGGTGTGCACTGCTTGTAATCTCTGAATTTTGATCAGAATGTAAGTTCATTTCGCCTCCCTCTATTTTTTGATGGACATCAATATTTTCATATATGAGGCTACATTAAGAGGGTCTTAGCCTGGAGTTACTCTTTCTGCCAGGAGGACCTAGTGGTGTGTAATACTAGTCAGTGATCCAGTGGTGTATTTTTGAAATAGAAGCCACTGATGGATCATAGGCGAGACATGACTGTGAATAGCAGTTTGTTCATCTCTCTGTGTTTTATTTATATTATCCTAAATTCATAAGATTATAGAGCTAATCATTTAGTTTAACTTAAATGTTTATCTAAGTCTGATGTTATTGTATTAGAGATAGGGATGGAGAAACTGTTTATGCTTATGTTTTTAGAAGTGTCTGTGTCTCTTTGGATTATAAGAGAGGGGTGAGTCTTTATATTGGGATACGATTTCCACCCTATTCTTTTTCCTTCCAGGTTTGAGGATACAGGTGACAAGGTTATCTTATAATACATTTTATATAATTAGTAAAACAAAGTCCTCTATTGATGCTTTTACTGAATTGCTAAGAATATTGAGCTCAGGTATTCTCTGGGTTGCCTCAGTTACTATCTTGTGACATTCATGGATTTGCTATTTGAAATTTAGAAACATTACTTTCATCAATCTTTATTATGAATAGTTTGAATAAACTTAAATGTGTTTCCTGGAATGTTAAGGTACTGGGTTCCTCTCTTAAAATGGAAAAAAAGTAATGACCTGCTTAAACCAACTTAGAGCTGATATAGCACTTTTGCAGGAGACTCATCTGACGGAGAAGGAAGCAGACAAACTTCAAAGAATGTGGGTTGCTAAAGAGTTACATAATTCGGTGAGCAGCAAAATGAAGGGGATTGCCATCCTCATCAGAAAAGGAGTTAATCTATCCATAATTAGTCACAGAGTTGATCTAGAAGGTAGATGGCAGGTTATGGAAGGAAAATTAGATGGAATGAAGGTAGCATTTGTAATATATATGCCCCTAATGGAGAATCCAGCCCCTTCGTCCTGTAGCTTTTTAGTAAATTATCTAGGGATAAGGGGAGATAATTATTACAGGGGACTTCAATCTGGCACCAGACCATTTTTTGGACAGGAGCAAGCCTGCATATAAAGAAACTAATATTAAGGCCAGAAATATAATGAAAGATAGAATGCTTAATATGGGGCTGGTTGACACATGGCGGTTATTACACCTAATTGGTAGAGACTTCACCATTTATTCCCCCCTACATGACTCTTATTGTTGAACTGATGTTTTCTAGCATCTAAGTCATTAGCCAATAATATTGTAAATGAAGAGATAGGAGCCTCCATAATTTCTAATCACGCAACTATTTCTTTTTCTTTCATAGTATCCACTGAACCTAGACAACCTCATAGATGGGGATTAAACTGTTTCCTATTCAAAGAAGATAAGTTCTGTAATTGGCTAAGATCAGAAACTAAATTATTTTTAGACTGTAATAATACAATGGGAGATGTTTCAAGCTACGATATGGGAGGCCTACAAGGCTTACATCAGGGCATGAATAATAGGGTACTCTGCTGCAAAGCAAAAAGAAATGGAACAGTTCTTGCAAGAAAAATAATTGAAACTTAAATCTGTAGAAGATTCATATAAAAGAAATCAGGGACCAAATATTCCTTTATTCAAGAGTATAATAAAACTTAAACATTAAATTATTTTACACTATACAGAGAAGGCAAAATATTCCATTTATAGAACAAAGCAAACCTATTGGGACTCTGGTGAAAGGGCTGGCCAATTGCCAGCTTATAGGCTTAAGAAGATTAACAACAGGAACAATATTGATTGCATTATTGATGTAAAGATGAATATGTAATGCCCCAAAGTTGGGGGCACTACAGAAAAGGGGAATCAATAGATAAAATAGAGGTTTACAGGTGCCCAGGGTGCCTGCAGAGGTGTGGGCAGCAGGGTACAATGATAAGGGGGCCCTAAAAGTAAAGATTCCCCTCCTTATAAAGGGAAACTGTAAAATAATATAGAAAAGTGCCTTGTGCACTAAAAACCTAGTCAAAAAGCAGAACTAATTGCAACACATGTCACAATGGCTTGGATGGAATGCTGTGCTGAGCTGCTCATGCACAGCATTCCAGTCCAAACACTCTGGAACCTGAGGGTTTGTTTTTAAAAGTTTTTAACAGTTTTTCAGCAGTTCCTGCTGGCTGTGGAGCAGAGAGGACACAGATGGTTAAGGGGAACCAGTAGAGAGCTTATCTGGTGGTTGAAGCTGTTCCCCGAGGGCCAGTCTGTGTGCCTGCTCTGGCTTCAGCCAGTTAAGATTCCCCAAGAGCTCTGTTTTGGTTCGCGGTGCCATCGGGGCACCAGAAGAAAGTAACCGGCTATTTGCCGTGGTTTGGGCTGTGTAGCCCCATTGGTTTATTGTTTTAACCCCCCCCCTTGCATTTTAAAGTTAAATTTCAGTCCCCCGTCGGCAGCCCTGCCAGCTGCATCGCGCCGCTCATCCTGTTGGCCATCTTAGGCCCCCTTTGCTGTCCTCCCAGCTGCCTGCGCATTCCCTCCCACTGCCAGCATACCTCCCGCCTCCCGACAGCACAGCAACCCTCCAGAGGACGGCAGAGCAGTGAGTCGGCAGCAGCACTTGAAGCATGCTGACCACCTATTACAGGGGAATTGTTTTATTTTATTTCAGAAGCGCACAGAAGGTGCTTAGAGGAGCGGCTGAGGGCCGCAAGGAAAGCGGGTCAAAAGGACCCATATTTCTTTATTCAAATGGGGGCGTGACCAGGCGGGGTAGCGACGCCATAAGGAGGGGCCAGAAAGCGAGGCCTGTATTGCGACCTTTGAATATTCAGTAAGGGGGTGGGATTTGGGGCAGTGTTTTGCTACTGAGTGACAGCAGCTCTCAGAGAGCTGCAGATTTAAAGAGGCCACATAGTTTAAAAGGGGCAAGTCAGGCAAAAAGTAAGGTAGGGCATTTGGCCCACAGTTAAAAGGGCTACCAGGACCAGCTGTAAGAGGGCAGTTAGGCCATGGTATAGAGGGTAATTCAGGCCCATTTCTGTTAGGGCATCAGGCCCACTGTATTTAGGGGCACCAGGCCCAGTCTTAAAAGGGCAAGTGGCCCACAGCCAAGTGTAGGGCACCAGACCCGAGGTAATTGTAGGGCACCAGACCCGAGGTAAATGTAGGGCATTAGGCCTGAGGTAAAGCAGAGTTCCAGGGAGCTCCCAGCCTAGTGTAATAAGGTAAGCCAGCCTAGTGGTACTAAGGGTAGGTTCCAGCCTAGTGTATTAGGGCAAGCCATCCTAGTGGTACTGAGTGTGGCCCCGGCCTAGTGGATTAGGGCAAGCCAGCCTAGTGGTACCCTCAGTATAGTGGTTAGGGCATCCATAGCAAAACATTCAGGGGTAGCCAGATCCTATTTGGGAAGGCCCTACAGTCAGGGAAAAGGGTCCATCCATGGGTGCTCAGCTCACAAATACTGCAAAGTAACTGTAACACCTGTACTGTTCATGCAAATGGTTGTTGCTAAAGTACTCGAAAGACTGTGAACTTGCTAAGAAGCACCAAGACTGTATTGTATATGGATTGTGGTTATTTGCCCCGGGTATTGTGGGTATTGTGGGTAGTGAAGAACACCTGATTTCCGTCTATGTACTAGTTGCACTTACAGGATACTGCTAAGGAATTTTAGGAGTATAGTGGCAATAGGCCGTTGTGCACCCACAGAGAATAATAACCTAGAGTTTAGACATTTTAGTGTTTAGTTGTTACTGTTTAGATATCCACAATGCTGTCCATACTCCCTACTGTTTTTGTTGTTGGTATGTTCCTGTACGACCATGTCCTCTGTCCCCTCCTGTCTAATAAATGTCTTTGCTTCATCCAATCTCTGTGTACGACTCCTGCCTCTCCTTGTCAGGTGATTCCACCAGCCCAACTCCATTCGGACCTCAAGCAGCCCCTTGCTATCCCACCTGCTGAAGGTGTCTCTGGCGCTGCTGGTAGTGAGACTGTTCCCTTCACCACTCCGAGTGAAGAACCCCGAGATTTACCAGTGCAGCGTCCATCACAAATATGAAGGTGAAACCTAGGGATTTTAATACAATATTTTATGACTTCCATAATGATCTATACAAGAAAGAATACACGTTTGATAAATTAAAATTTGATAACTTCCTCAAGGATACTACTATTCATAGAATCTCTGAGGAAGACAGGCAAAAACATAACGCTGGCCTAACCATAGAGGAAGTAGGTGCAGCAATTAAATCAATTCCCTCAGCTAAAACACCAGGAACAGATGGATTACCTGGAGAGTATTATATTGTTTTGGATAAAGAAGTTGATGAACACCTTTTAAATATGTATAAGGAGGTACTTCTTACCCAACTACGGCCCCTGCCCTTTCAGAGGCCATCATCACAGTCCTACACAAAAAAAAAACATAAGGATCCTATAGATCCAGGAAATTACAGACCAGTGTCTCTCCTGAATGTGGACTACAAGATCCATGTGAAAATCCTAGCTTTCAGACTTCAAAGAATCATAGCACCACTGGTTCATGGAGATCAAGTGGGATTCATTAAGGGAAAGCATGGTTTTGAAAATATAATATTACTGTCAATAATATAGAAAGCTAGCTCATGAATGATCAAGGGATTTTACTCTCGCTAGATTCCCACAAAGCTTTTGATTCTATAGAATGGGATTATCTTAAAATTCTGAATAAATTTATTTAGGCTTACACTTTTCTGATTGGGTCTCAACCTTATACAACAATGCATCTGCAAAAGTGTATACAAACAGAATGTTACTGGACAGCATTAAATTACAGAGGGACAAGGCAAGCCTTCCCTTTGTCTCCACTATTTATTAGCTCTAGAACCCCTATTATGTGCCCTAAACAGAGTAAAGATATCCCATGAATTCTCCTCCGTCAACAACAATGTAAAATGCTATCTTATGCTGATGATTTGATTTTGACCCTTTCCAAGCCCCACTCATCTATAGTATTAAACTCACCATGGAAAGAAACATTAGATAAATTCAGACTTTTAGCCAGATTAGCTATCAGTTGGACAAAAACTGAAACTATGGCCCTAAACAAGAACAGTATTCATCTTAAGTAGGACTGTATTAACATAGAGCTGAAATGGATTGATTCTTCCAGAATTTAACTAGGGATTAAAATACCATGTAAATTATCATATCTTGCAAACTTTAACTTGGAACCTCTCACAAATAGGATACAAATTGATCTAGAAAAAAAGGAAAAACCTAAATGTATCTTTTTGGGGTAAGATTAATGCATTTAAGACTATTTCTGCACCAACGGTGATGTACAATATGCAGTGGCTAATTTCCCTAGCAATATAAATAATTTCTAGTTTAAAAAAAAAATAATAATCTCATATCTAAATTATTATGGGAAGGTAAGCCCCCCCTAGAATTAGTATTGACAAACTCAGAAATAAATGGAAGGAGGGATGGGCCTGCCAAACTTCAAATCCTACCATATGGCCTTTGTATTCACACAATCTAGTTACTGGTTTCATCTGGAGAACTCTGTTCCACCATGGGTGAATATGAATTTTCCACTGTGGAGGAATCCTAATATTAAATATAACGATTCTTCCTTAGTTAACAAAGCCTGGGATCTTAAGGGTATTAAGTTGCTTAAAGACATCATAGCCCCCAATTCAGGATCTATTCTCTCATTTGTGGAACTTAAGGAAAAGTTCTCATTAAATGTCAAACATTTTCACTCATACTTACAGCTCAGAGATGCCCTTGGGGATATTTATTTACTTTATTTATTTAGTTTTTGTTAACCGGGTAGGTGCACTAGCCATGAAATGACTATTTTCAGGCACGACCCGGGAGTGTACAACAAAAAGAGAACAGCGGAACAACAGCAGCATGGGTACAGTAATACTGATAGGGACCTCTCCACCTTCTCTACCAAGGTTTGGGATACCTTAAATACAGTGGCCAGAAGCAAAGGAGGGGTGGGTAAGTTATACAGCATGTTGTTGAATGCAGGACCAAATTTAACCACAATCACCAAAGGAAAATAGGGTAGGTTACTGGGTTATGACATCCCCCCAAGACTCTTGGAAATTGATTTGGGAAAATGCTTATAAAACTGATAAAGACATTCAAGGTCATCTTATGCAATATAAGATCATACATGATTGGCATTATACTCCAGAGAGAATGCATAAGATGGTGTTGTCAGTTGGACTACAGTAGATGATAGTACACTGATGAGTTGTCAGTTGATGACAGATGTTGGAGATGTAAAGATAGTCAGGCTGACATTAAACATATGTTGTAGGACTGCCCCTTGGTTAGATCGGGTTGGCTTATAATTCAGAAATTTTGTTCCCAAATCTTTAATCAGCACATTCCACTGGATCCCAAGATTTACGTCTTGGGAGATACTACCCCATTGTTTTATTTGAACCCAGATTAAAAGAGATGGATGTTATTACCAGCCATGATACTAAAATGTATAATTATTTGCAATTGGAAGGATACCACAGATACAAAAATAGAGGACTGGATATGGTTTATGTCTAACATAGCTATGAATGAGAGAATATGTCACGCTATTTCTAAATCTCCAGATAAATTCACTAAAATGTGGACTCCATTCTTTGCATGGCTTGATGAGAGGTAATTTGCTAGTAAAAGTGTTTCCATAGCACATGTAGCCCATTTCCAGTACCATTTTTATATTATATCTATATTGTTGAGTACTTATCTAAGGATTAGAATTATTTAGGTTGAATCTTATTTAGTCCCCCCTCCCAATTAAGAATAATTTTTTTTTCTCTCTAAAGGTTAAATTGTATTGAAATATGCAAATGCAGTTTTGATTACTATTGTTTATTTGAAAATCAGTGAAAAAAAGTTATTAAAAAAGATCAAGAACATGACATGCTTTAGGTTTCTGGGAGAAAGGTAGATGACTTCATGCTGTGGTAAGCAAAGAGAGAGTTAGGGGAATTGGAAGCCAATTAATAAAATACCTTTTAGCAATTCAGTACATAAAAGAGCAAAGCAAAGCAAATCCCAGTCCTAAACATATTCAAACTGAGACACTGATAAAAGCAAAATGCATGTTTTCCCTTTGTGTTCAGTCAACACTTCTAAGCTATACTAGCAGTGGTACAAATAAGTATTACCCTAAACAAGGCAATTGAAATGGAGAAGGCAAGGGATGGGCGGGGGCATTGATGTAGTTACAGTATGTAATGATAGGGGTGGGAGAGTGGGGGAGTTGATTAAGAGTGAGTGAAAGGAAACCAGGTGGATAGAAATCGACATTACCCCCCTTCTGTAAAATAATCTGAATGCTTTCTATTTGATCACCACTCATCTTTGTCCTTTTGTTTTTGCAGTTCATATCCAAAACAGGATGTCACAGGGCCTATTGTAAAGAGTATAAACACACACAAAGGATAGGAAGATGCTCTGCTTAGTATGTTCTGTCTTTACTGGAGATGACTGTTATCTGCATTAGAAAAATAGTTTCTCTGAAAACTCTATGAACAATATATGTAAAGCTATGAACTGTTAGGAAATTGAGATATGTTACCATTCTCTCAATCAACTCCCCCTCTCTCCCACCCAACAGGCGCAGACTGAGCTCCTTCTGGGCCCCGGGCAATAATGTTGTTTTGGGCCCCTCATGAAACAGATGGGGGTGCTGCTGCCGGCATGACTATTGTAAACTATATAGGCCAGGGGTCTGGGGGCTGCCTAGGCCCCCAGAAAAGTTGTGAAATGTGGTGAATTCTGGTACATTTTGGAGGTAATTTCAAACAGAATTTGCTATCCTGTTTCTCTCTCCCCATGCCCAGTAAGTTGCACCCTTGCCCCCTCCCCAGTTTCTCCACAGTCTAGTATGTTGCACAAACCACCCTCCCCCATCATTGTTGATGAAGATATATCATTTTGTTTTATCTAACAAACACAAACCCCTTTCCTGCCAGGGCTCCCAGTCTTACACATATTTGTTAACCATAACAGCAAGGATGAAATAAAGAACAGAGATAGTCTAAGTTACAAAAGGCTTTTGTGGCTTGTGTTCTACTCAAGATTTTTATGTTGGGTAACTTGCAAATGGCCAGGTGCCTGCTCCACTATTAGACACAGTTAACTAGCCCTGCTACAGTAGGTGCCTTTCATTCATACTGCCTGTCCAAGGGTCATGGCATGAAGTGCTAATGTCATAACTGAGTGGTCTCCCACACCATGCATGCTGCATTGTGTGCCATATAGTCTTGGCAACCAGAACCATACAGAGCCATATCTAACTTGCGGCTGCCATGTGGTAGGCTCTAGAGATGCAGGTTCCCTCTAAGGACATTGTTGGCAACTTTTAACTCTGTATGAGTATCTTAAAAACAGCTCCTGTATATAGTACTTCTACTTCTCAGTAATTTACAGGCTCCATATTCAAAATGCTGTTTAATATTTTTCATCAAAATATATATCTTCTCCGAGTTCTGTACATATGCCATAATTACTTGCATGACTGTTTCCCTATGCCTGTCTTGAGCTTGCATATCATGATAGGGTTGTAAGAACTGAACCATAGTACATTCTATTCAGCTGTCTGGGGGTACTGATAGGCAAGTGATTAGTACATGGCATAGAAGCATAGCAGGAATGTATTTGGGGGTATACATTTCTTTTGACAGGCTGCCCTGTTGATGTTTGGAGGGTGTATTTTTATATGAACATTTTCTTAGCTCCTCAGATGAAGGACTCAAAAACATGCTAGTATCCATTTTTATCCATTAACAAGGAAGAAAAACAATAGTAGCTCAATGCTGCTTCTCAGCTTCTCCCATAACACTCCATGTTATAATTTCTCTGGGCTTCAATACAGCTTTGCTTTTAGTCATATGTATATATGTATATATATATATATATATATCAGAGGCAAAAAAATCCATTTAATGCATCGGTTAGGGCTGTTCCACACTGACAAAAGCAAGGAAATTCAGAGTTAAGGTTGAAAGCCCCTCTTGCACCCCCCAGCCCACCACCCCAACCACCAATGGGGTGTGCATTGGGGTTGTCGGCTAACTCTCACCCCATCACATGTGTAAACAGCTGAGGTATAGGAGAATGGGGTGAGAGTTAGGGCAACGACCCCAATACTGCCTTGTTGCCGGTGGGAGTGAAAGTGGCTGGGGTGCAAGCTTTCAACCTAACACACAATTTCCTCACTTTTGTAGCTGTGGAACAACCCTAACTGATGCATTAAACAGAGTTGTTTGCCTCCAATTTTCCTTCTTTTTGAGAATGTGTAGAAGAAATAGTGAATGGAATGTGATTTTTTTGTGACATAGTAACGGTAAGTGCAAGGCAAACGCAACTGCCAACAGTTGTGCACATGGTGACTGAAAAGTAAATGGAAAAGCAAATGTTAGTAGAAACACAAGTGCAAAGTGACACCAAAGCAAACAGTGACACAACAGGAGACGCAAGCGCATAAGGAAATGCAAACCGTGACACGCACGGTGATGGTACCGCAATTGGAAATGCAAATGATAACATTAACAGCAGAAATAACACCAAAGAAAACAGAAATGGAAACATGAACACAAGCGCGTAAGCAAGCGGGAATGTAAACTGTAACACACAGGTGGCGTACACGGGAACGGTAACGCAAACGGTCATGGAAATGCAAGTGGAAACACTAACTGTAACAGTAACATAAGTGCACACCCTGTTTTTGCCCAACAGCTGCATAGAGAAACACAGTGGGCCAGATATTCAAAAGGGTTGCGCCATGCTCAACAGGGTTGCACATGCTCAAGTCCTACATTGCACCATTCTGCGATATTCAGCAGGAGGCAGTTGCACCACTGAAAACAGGCTGAGCAACAGCGCAATGCAAATGAATGCATGCTTAACAGGAGGGGGAGGAACCATGCATAAACTGCACAGCCCGATATTCAGCCAGGCTGTGCAGAGTTGTGCAGGTGCAACCCCCAACCTGAGCCTGCAGGACCTTGAGCCAAAAAAAGGCTTAAGTAGAGGGCCACCCACAGGTGAGCTGCTGTATTGCAGGGTGCAACACAGCAGCTGCCACCTGTGGCTGGCCTAACTCAATCCCTGCCTCCCCAGCCCGATCGCGGGCATAGTGTACTCCCCAGCAGCCCGATCGCGGGCATCAATGTAGCTCCCCTCCCATTCATCCCTGGTGGTCCAGTGGACGAAATGCCCGATCACAGGCAGAATGTAAATGAACCCCTGAACATGTTCCTGAGTACCCGATCACGGGCAGTAGAAAGTAATGCCCCCCACCCCAAACATCTCCCTGGTGGTCCAGTGGACCGTAATCCGATCGCGGGCAGAATGTAAATTGACACCCCCCCCAAACATCTCCCTGGTGGCTAGTGTCCCCCACCCCACCCACCCATGAAGCCCCACCACCCGCTCCCCGGCGGCGTAGCGGGCGGCAGCATCCCACCGCCTGCACGCCTGCCGGCGACAACTGCCGGTGGACTGCAAACCGTGGTTCTTCTCGCGCAAGAGTGTGCAGCCTCCAGACGTGGTAGCAGGATAATAGCCCGACTGCGGGAGGAGCGCCAGGCAAGTGAGTGAGTGAGATGAAGACCTCCACCCACCGAAGAAAATGTTGAGTGAGGAAAGGCTCGATATTTGCCAGGCCAGATCAGGAGTACTCCGGAACACCACTGCACTGCGATCAGGCACTAAGCTGTTGAGAAGTCATTACATTCTGCCAATCGAGCATTGCGGTTACTGTTCCACCAGAAATATCAGGAGGTGAGCCACATTGCCTGTGACTCGAACTAATCAACGTCGATCCCCGACAGCTGCTGCCAACAGGGTGGCCAGGCGCAAGTCCTCGGGGATCGGCGCACCTACATGCTAATGGCATGCAAATGGGGCCATAATCAGATGCAAATGGCCCCCCCTGCGCCTTGCATGAATTATGGCCCCATTTGCATGTCACCTTTTGAATATCGTGATTTTGCGCATGGCGCAATGGTACTTGGCCACCGCAAGTTGAATGCTCCACTCTGACAACTTGCGGTGGCACAAGTTTCACTGCGCCATGCACAGTGGCTGTGGCTGGGGGGTGATATTCAAAGGAGTTGCTCAATAGCGCAACTCCTTTGAATATCGCCTGGGCCACACCCCTGCGCAACTATTTTGTGCAGCACAAGGGCTTGCGCCTCAGAATGGCGCAGTTTGAATATCCAGCCCAGTGTGTACAAAGAATGTATGCATAATAATGGGCCTCGGAGCAGAAAATGAGCTGTTGGAATACTAAATTGCTTATATCTCAGGAACTGTGCAACGTGGAAAAAAAATTTAAATTTCATATGATTCATCAGTTTCCTGGCTAGGTTTTCATCTGATGAAAATTCCATATCTCGCACCATTTCCGAGATACGAGCCCCAAAAGACGCAGCAGATGCCGCCATGTTAGTCTATGGGAAAAAATGTGAAATTCAGAGTACTGTAACTTGGCATTCATGCAATATTTTGTCACCAAACCACAAAAAGGCACATCTGTGAGATGTTGGCTGCCTTCCTTCTAAATTTGAGCCCAAAAGACCAAACTGTGCTTTTGCAGCAGCGTGGCAAAGAACTCCTGTCATTTTGGCCATAGTCTGGAAAAGTAGTGTCACAATTTGCGATACCTTTCACAAAAATTTGCGAATGTGTCACAAGTGTGACATTACTTTGCGACACTACTTTTCCTAGAAATTTGAAAAACATATTTCTGGGGTGTTTAACCTCAAAATAAAGACATGGCTAGCATCCTCAGGGCTCGAATAGGTAAACACAAAAATAATTATGTCCCTAGATGGTTCCAATTTTAAATGCCAAGCATTTCTGTGATCAGTAACTGAAAACCAAATGGCAGATTTGCGACACTACTAGGGCCATTTGTGACACTTTCGAACTTTTTGCTAACTTTTCCCATTGACTTATAATGGGAACTTGTTTTTTGAATAACTTTTGAACTGTTTAATATTTTTTCACAAAATCTTCAAAAGACACACCGGGGACCCTGGCCACATGTTCCCTGAAGTTTTTGGACCAGTCACGCAAACTGTGTGACCTGTATGCGCGAGCAAAGAATTCGAAAAAAATGTAATTGTGCACATGAATGTTGCTTAATAACTCTGCAGCCATACATCTGACCAGTATGAAAGTTGGCATATCCCAAGATCTATGCTGCCAGTCTGTGTCTGCCAAATTTCAGGCAAATCCGTTGAACCGTGGCAAAGTTATTAAGGTGCAAAGTTTCACCCTTTAACCTTAAACGGGCTATTCAACCCTAATTATGGTAGCACTACTGTGCTACCATTATCTATCTATCTATCTATATCTATCTATCTATCTATCTATCTATCTATCTATCTATCTATCTATCTATCTGTATGTATTGCAAAACACTTCATTAATGCATCAGTTAGGGTGTTTACTAAAGTGACAAAAGTAGGAAAATTTCATGTTACGGTTTCCAAACCTAACACCCCACCCTGGGATTGTCAGCCCTAATGCTCACCCCATTTCATAGGTAAATAAGCTGAGATGGGTACAGTATAGTAGAATGGGGTAAACCTTAGGGCTTACAACCCCAAGGCAGACCCCCAATGCCTGTGGGTGTGTGCAGGGTGGGGTATTATGGTTGGAAACCTCAACAGGAAATTTCCCTACTTTTGTCGCTTTAGTAAACACCTTAAATGATGCATTAACAAAGTTTTTTGCAAAGAATTTCCTTGCTTTTTGAGACAGTGTAACAGTATCCTTATGTTACAGTGGGAACCCAAATTTGTGAATCTTAATAACTTTGGAACCGCTCAATGGATTTTCATGAAATTTGGCAAGCACAATCTCTAGAGGTAGGTCTCTTGACATGCCACATTTCATGCAAATCTGTTGTGGTTTCTGAGATACAGAGTGTTGAAAGAATGGCTTTAGGTTGTGGTCTGAAAATTTCAGGGTAGAAAGCCTTTGCCTCACAGATGTGCCTTTTGAAGATTTGATCAAAAGTTATAAAATGTTTAAATTTCCCAATATTTCCTATGGGAAAATTTATATGTCAGGCATGAAAGAATTGATTTGTGTGCTCAAATGGTAATTTGTGTACATTTCAGTCTGTTTTTTGTGAAAAATTAGTTTGGCACTGTTCACTGGATATACACAACATTTGGCATGCATAATCTCTAGGGGCAGATCTATTGCAGTACAAAATGTCTTGTGAATCTATTGTGTGGTTTCAGAGATACTGTACTTTATCTCAAACATCCTTAAATGTACATTTTTCAAAAGACACACCTGTGAGGCAAAGGCTTTCTACCCTGAACATTTCAGACCACTACCTAAAGCTGTTTCTGAGATCCAGGTTGACAAAGAAATGGCAAAAAACATGGATTTTTCAGTTTTTTCAATACTCTATATCACAGAAACCACAAATAGAGATTATGCATGCTAAAGTTCATGCAGATCTGTTTAACAGTTCCAAAGTTATTAAGGTTCAATAATTCGGGTTTAACATAGAAGTTACCTTTTACCATAACTATATTGGCACTACCACTACCACGCTAGTATTATATATATATATATATATATATATACTCTTTGCAAAAAGCAATGTTAATGATACATTAAGGTTGTAAAAATGCAAAGCGTACAAAGAGAGGAAATGAAAAAATGTTAGGGATGTGGGTCTCCGGAGTATTGGCAAATCAGTGGTGGGGTCTTACTTGGGATTGTCAAAACTAATGCCCACCTCCCCAGCCCATCACCTCCTGTCTGAAGCACAAGATACAGCTCTAACCTAGTACCTTATAGTGATACAGTATGGCCAACATAATATGTCAGAGCTTTCTTAACACAGGTATCTATGGACCCTGCATGAAGACATCACATTTGACCTCATCTGATCCAGGGCAAGGGTGGACATTAGGGTTGACAACCCCAAGTAAGACCCCACCACTGATTCATCAATACTCCAGAGACACAACTCCCTAATGTTTTTTTTCATTTCCCATCTTTGTACACTTTGCATTTTTACAACCCTAGTGTCTGCATTAATGTAGTTTTTTGCAAAGAATTTCCATTCTTTTTGTGATAGTTGAACTGTATCCTCATTTGCGGATGTCCCTTTGGGACCTGCACAAAATGAGATAAATACAATATTGGAGACAGTCCCTGAATCATATCCTCATTTGTGCAAAATGAGATAAATACAATATTGGAGTCAGTCCTGATGCAGTGTATGGGCCCAGCAGACCCTGGCACACATGTTGATACCTTGTGGGTGAGGTTCCCTGACCCACCACAGGGTGTGGCATCTGTGCCAAAACACTGCTCTGTCCCTAGCCAGGCTGTGACTGGTGCTGCATGCTACAGCACCAGCCTCATCAGCTTTGTTCCAATAAAGTGGCTCACTGAGTACACACCTGAGCTCAGCTCACTGGCACGGTTCCTCAGGGGTGCAATGGACATCCCTGTAAACAATGAGCCCTGTGTATGATTGTGCAGAGTGGCTATGTGCCATGGATCTGCAGCATGTAGCCACTCCACACCCATTGTGTCCCCTGCATGGGAAGAATGAACTGGGACATGCAGCCCCTATGCACCTGATTCCCCGACTGCATGGACAGCAATGCACTGGGGCAGGTGGGAGGCCTGCCAGCACTATTCACCATACATCAAGGCAAGTAGTGCTGCACACTGGGGGGCATAGGAGGGCATCCATTATGCCAGGGGGAAACCTGTCATAAGTGCCCTACATGCCCTGCCCAGTGCACACAGCTGCCCCAGCACCATTACCCTATATGACCCCGGCCCCTACACAATGCAGCTCTGGCCCCGACAGCATGAAGGCACCCCCCATACAGTGCAGTCCCAACCTCAACTGGCCAACAGACCCCTCGCACCACAGTGCAGCCCTGTCCCCAAATTCCAGAACACCCCACCCACCCATACACAGAATGGCCTGCAAGCACCCACCCCACTGCCCCATTCCCAAATCGGGATATCCCTCTGCCCCATCACAGGTCAGCCCTGACCCTGGCACTGCAGGCCATTCGACTCCGCTGCCACACCCACACATGCACCCAGGCTGCCAACTGGATTCCCCAATCCCAGTGCCCACCCACCTGTGGCACTGACAGACCCCTCTCCCACAATCCTATACCTGTATGACAGTGTCGCAGCTCAGGACAGCCAGTGGCACAGCACTCCTCACACCTGTTTAGCTGCCAGCTGTCCAAGTGCTGCCAGGAGCGTGCCACCTATAAATAGCACTGTGCTCCCGGCAGCACTTGGATGGCCAGTGGCCGAGGAGGTGTGAGGAGGGATATGCCGCTGGCCATCCGGGCCATAGCACTGACTATGCAGGTATGGTGGGGGGGTCAGTGCCATGGGGGGCTCAATGAAAAACAATGCTGGTTGGAAGTATCAGGATTGGGCGGGGGTTCAGGACCTGCAGGACTGCTAAGAACCAGGCACATCAGACAGTAGTGTGTGTATATGTATATGTGTGTGTGTGTGTGTGTGTGTGTGTGTGTGTGTGTGTGTGTGTGTGTGTGTGGCAGTGCCCACAGATGCAGAGTCAGGGGAACCAGGTTCGGGGCGTGGGGGTGTTCTGGTGTTGCAGTGCTGGGACTGAGCCACATACTGGGATGTTTTGATGGGGGAAGGGGGGCACTGCTGTGTACTTTGGGGTGGGATTGGCAGCCATCCCAGTTTGGGGTTGGGGTCCAATGGCAGTGGGCCATTCATGCACAGGGAGGGTGCTCTACACCATGGGCACAGCCTATGCGGATGGTATTCACACACCCAGACCCGTGCCTTTCTACATAAGGGATCCACTGTGGGACCCAGGATGGGCATCCCATTGGTTGCCCTCCTGGGTCTGCCACTCTGCCACTGGCCACCCTGTGCATTTCTGCATGTGGGGGGGCTGGGCCATGGACAGGCACTCCATGGGTGTATGAAGTAGTGCATACCACACACCCGGCGACTGTCCGAGGTCGTGGAGCTAGGTGGGCTTTTTCTCAAAGTCTTCTCCACTAAAATCCAGGATATGTGTTTTTATGTGATTTGGTTCTGCTTTTTCTGTGATTTCAAACCATAGTGACCGGTGGACACTGTTCCCCAGGTGCTCTGCCACTGTTACTCCTATCACACTGTCCCCGATTGTGAGCATGAGGTACAGTATTGCCATCTGCTGAGTTGGTTCCATGACCAGTTGCTTGAGGAAGGCACCTTGAAAGGAGTCCAGGATATATCTGCTCCTGGTTGATGCTACTGCTGGGAGGCTCCAGTCCATATCTGGAATATTGAAGTCTCCAACCAGCACCACTTCACTCTTGTCTGCCATCCTTTGGATGGCTAGCATCAGTTCTCTATCTATTTCTTCCTACTAGGCTGGTGGTCTGTAGACCACCCCTGTGCGGATGGCTGATCCCATTTTCTTTCCAGCTTAACCCACAGTATCTCTCCCCCATTTTGTTCCTTCTGGATCTCTGTGGGCTTTATGCCATCTTGGGAGTAGTAAGATGGTGGTGACAACGAGGGACCGTCTTCTTTTTTCCAGGCATACTACAGCCAAGGAGATGTTTTTTGCATTTCCCTTCCCAGGGTCTGGCCTCAGCCCAGCCAGTTCTTGGGTGTCACAGCAGTGCTCTCCCTGTACAGTGAAGTTCATTTCCAGAAGTTTTGCCCAGTGCCTGCAGAAATGCAGCCCAGGCTGGGACCATGACAGCTCACTGGGCTCACAATGACCTGCAAAGCTGGAGGAGGAGGAGGCCAGCGAGCAGCCTAGGGGTGGAGTTGGAGCCTGTGCACCACAGAAGTGCAGCTTCTGCCTGCAGAGAGGTACCTCCCAATAGGATAGGTAGCAGCAGCAGTGTGGGGTTCGAGCAGTGAGGTGGGATGGGGGGCATTTACCTGCACTAATAGCACCACTGGGACTTGCCCCAGCACCAGATAAGAGGCACAACAAAACCCAGGGTTTACACCAAAATTTAGCCTGCTAGCAGTCTGTGGAGGAGCAGCAGCTGGGCATTAGAGCCAGGGGATCAACAGCACTACTCCACACCCAGTGAGACATGCCACTGACAGCAGACACACAGCACACAGCCAGGGAAAGAGATTAGCTGGACCGGTAGCATCTGCTACTCAATCCAATCCCTCAAATGCATGGACAAACTGGCTGTTCAAACTGCTGCTGTGAGACTGACACAGTCCCAACCCCAGAGGGTCCCCATCCTCCTGTCATTTCCCACACTCCCTTGAAGGTGCTGGGTGATCAACCAGGACCCCAAACTACCCCCCCGTTCTATCCCATACCATGCAGAGTAAAAAGGGTTGCTGCAAGGAGTGGGGTACTGACCTTCCTTGTCGGCCCATGCCATGTGGATTATTGTAATAAATAAGTGAACATATCTGAGCCAGACCATCACTGCACTGCTGCTTCTTTTCCCTGTTGAGAGTGGAGAGGACTTGAGTCACTGCTGCTTCGCCATCATGTGTAAAGCTGGCAGCTCCATCCCCAACATCGGATAACTACCTCCTCCTCTGTTTGATTCCCTGTTGCTGGGTGCTGGCTGCTGACTCCGAGTCCTGCAGGCTTAATGTATTTTAAAATTAAAGTTTTTTTTTCAATTGGCAGGTTAGGGAGAGGAAAATATTTGTGCCAGGTGGGCCCCTTCGCCTCCTGGGCCCTCAATCTGTGCCCGGTAGCCCAACTGGTCAGTCCCCCCCTGCCACCCACTGTCTCTATATATTCTAGGTGTACCTTCCCTTACAAGAGTACTATTCATTACCCTGCTTTCCCTCCTCCCCATTTTTTGCCTTATCTATTTAATTTACCTTGTTTAGGGTAATACTTTATTTCTACCCTGATTAGTGTAGTTTAGAACTGCCAGTTGAACAAAAAGGGAAAACATGAATTTTACTTTCTCAGGGTTTCAGTATGACTATGTTTAGTGCTTTGATTTGCTTAGTTTTGCTCTTTTATGTACTGAATTCTGTAAACAGCATGTTCAAGTTTCTGATTCAGATCACAAGACATACTGTAGGTCGATGCAACTGCTGTGGCTTCTATGGTAGTGACTTAAATTACACTCTTTGTTCTAAAAATGATTTTAATAATTGGCTTCCAATTCCCCTAATTATCTCTTTGCTTACCACAGAATGTGATCTTCTACTTTTCATCCAGAAACCTCTAGCACAGCATGTTCTTGATCTTTATTGTTTGATAACATTTATAAGTGCACGCGCACCACACTTTTTATTACTTGTCATTGTTACTTTAAGAGGCAGGGCATAGAAGACAGATAAGTGGCCATTTAACTCCACCCTCTGATGGAGCTCAGTGTGAAGTGAAGCACTGGTGTCATTGGAGTGGTGTTTTATATGCCCAATAAATCCTCAATGTTTGCAGCCATAGCAGCCTGCTGAGCCTCTTTTGTTCCTGTCTTTTGCACCACCAAATCTGTATTGACATTGTTGGATATGTCTTGGCTATGGTGTAGTGCTATAATGCCTAATAAAATTGACAGTCTCTGTATTGGCCCTTGTACAGACAGGGGAACAAAGCAGGTGATTTGATACTGTTTATAGAACCAGCTAGAAATTTGAGGACCCTAAAAATAATAGACTCAATAGAGTCATCAGTTTCATGCTCAATTAAAAGTTGCAACGAAGAACTTCATTCTTTTTGTTCAGCTGCATATGCATTCCCAGTAAACTTATAATCTCTTACATTCACAATCTGGTTTTATTATGCCTTATATATTATCACAATTTCATTAATATATATATATATATGTATAAACATTTATACATGAACTGCATTAATATGAGTATTTACTTTTATGCAGTATGTCAAGAGATATGTAATGTGGACCTGTGTGATACATTATTTATCTGCACAAGAGTAGTTTGACATCAGATAACCTTACGAATGGCATAAGCCATGAGTGATTTGCCCAAGGTCAAGCTGCTTGATTGTAGATAAATAATGTATCACACAATATTCCCACTGCATATTCCATGTTTTCAATAATGAAGGACCGTGTGTTTTTTTAGCTTTATGTTTCTTTTATTATATATTAAAGGAATAATGCATGACAGGGTGTATGTCATGCTGGGATAACGTCACTCCTTGGGTGGCTGGGCTGACTGCATCTAACATCTGATAAGTGACGTTATCCCAGTATGATGCACACCCTGTCGTGGCTTATTTTTATTATATAATGGCTCCTTTACAGACAGAATCAGAAAAAATAAAATAAATAGTTTTAAAGTAGTTTTTATATAGTTTTTCTGAGTGCAAGCACACTTCTTTTTAAAAAAAAGAGTCCTTTTACCATTTATCCACTAGGTGGAGCCATTATCTATCTGAGTGACACAGTTTGGGTCTGTTGACACAGCTCTCTCACTGCAGCCGGGTAGGGGCCCCAATTGTCTGGTCCTGCTCACACTTGCTCCCAGACCCAGAAAGTCATTTTTCTTTAGTGTTTCTCCTAGTACAGTTCCGCAAATAAATGTTTGTGCCAGCAGAAAAAGGTGATGATCATGACTGCTACTGACTGCTGATGATGATCACTGCTGAGTGATGGTAATGGTGCCATTCAGGGACAGCAAGTCTGGAGTTCAGTTGGGAAGTCCCCCCCGACCTGCTTAAGGTAATGTTGAGTTGCCGGCAGTTGAAAAAGAGAGAAAATAAATGAGATTTTCATGGCACCTTCTTTTCCCGTGAACCAAGCGGCGTCAGTGAACCATGTGACCGGCAGTTACAGTCTCTGTAGGTCACTGAAGCCGCAGGGTTTGGGGAAGAAAATGGCCATAAAAATAAAATTTGTTCTGTGTGCTGCAAACTCTGCTTTTACTATCAGACTACTGGAAAGAGGACTGCCGTGAAGGAAGTTGGCAGTGCAGGTGACAGTGACTTGAAGTACTCAGGGAGTGGATGATGTGTAGGCGGGATGTTTACTGTTACCAGAAGCCACTTTCTGCGGTGTGTTTTTTTTTTCCACATTTGATGCAGTCCTCTGTGTGCTGGGACTACATCTGTGATGTTATAATGGGATAATACCGTGGGTCCAGCCCTGGACTATTCAATCAGAAGCCAGCATTCTTTCTTGCCATTGTATAATTTAAAATGATTGTGGACTTTTTTTGTGAATAGGTGTGTCTTCACACTTTTTCATTTTGCTTCTATGGCTATTGCTTTGGTACGCCATAAGGACACTGTGTTGATTTTCCAGCATCAATGGAGATTAGTACAGTGAGTGGGTATTACAAAATGTTGTGAAGATGGCTGCACTTGGTAGTGAGTGCATCAGAAATCCTGAAGACAGAGCCACCTTTCTTATTTTATAATGCTGGCCTGGAGAATAAGATGTCCTTTCGAGATGAGGAATATGTTCATCCATGTGGTTGCAGCTTGTGTGGCGGTTTTGCATCATCGGCCGTGGCTGTCAATCAGCTTTCTGCTTGTAAGCATGCAGGTGGGAAGCTGGGGGATGAGTAGAAGATTTATTTATTTTACTTATTTGTTTGAAAATTGGTAACTGGGAAAGGCACACTGATCTGAGGCTCATTTCCAGGTGCGACGTGGGGGAGGGGGAGTGGAGACAAACGTACCAGGCATCAGCAACAACGTGAATATGAAGAGCAACTTCAAGGGACTAGAGATATTGTGAAATTAAACTTTGCTGGTGAAACTGGCACAAAATCAGCAATTTTATTGCATGAAACATTTTGTAAAATTCCGCCATTCTGTGAAATGTTTCGTGGGATGTGAAGTTGCGAAATTTCACCTGTGGAGCGTAAAATTTTGTCACAAAATGCACAGTTTTGCCTGAAATGGTAGAATTTTGCCCACTTGCGAGTGAAATTTCAGCATTCTGAGGGCAAAATTTCATGTTCTGTTGGCAAAATTTTACATTTTGGATTGGCAAAATATTTTGTGAAATGCTAATTTCACTAAATATTTTGCATAACAAAATTTCGCAATTTTGCACATCTCTATAAGGGACTCTGTCAGTTTGTTTTATGATTTCCAGCTCAATTGCAGTACGGTACTTGTGACCTTGTTGAAACTACTCTGCCCACGAAATGCAAAGATGTCAATTTATGCAACAGGTGTCAGGATAAAAGCTGTTTATCCCAGTCACTGTCAAGATAAATGTGGTATGATGTAATCACTATGAGAATAACTTAAAGTTATTCCCATAGTGATTACATCATGCCCCCATTTGTCCACACAATGACTACATCATAGGTATTCCCCCCGCCAGCTGGTGTTACTTCCACCCACTTTCACTTGTAATGCTGTAAACCGCAACTGCCAAACTCGTCCACATTACTCCCATCCCACTCACTCCAGCTGTCCCATGCCATGCTTCTCCAATGCAACATTACAAGACATGATTAAAATTAACTCCATTTCAAACACAACTTTATCACTCTGTCTCATATCTATACACCAAGTACTGTCTCACCTTCCTCTCTGTCCGCTTTCTTCCCTCATGTGGCTCCTCTGAAGTTCACTCACACAGATTCACAAATAAAAGACAGTTTTAAATGAAAAAAAAGACATCCACACACATTGTTAAAACAACTCCGTTCTCTCCCAGAGATTCGCTAATAGGTCCATGCTGCATGAAAGGCTCGCTAAAAGATGCCACCATTTTCTTGTTCTTTTCTTCCACCAGACACACAAGCTGAACCAATTAGCAAAGATGACGGCAAGCTAACCTGACGTCACCTCGCCATACCCATAGCCATTCCCTAACAACCAAGAAGACAAAATAGTGAGTCACATCTTTTTGCTAAATAAACCCATAAACTCAGTAAGTTTTTCAGATATAAAAATAAAAAGAGAAATACCATATCACACAAAGTTCTCCCCTGTTGCATAAATTAAATATGCAGGGGGCGCCTGTGGGATAAGCATGTTATTTGTACAGTTGCTAGTGACCACTTGTAACCCTCATTCATTGTTTCACCACTCGTGATGTTACTCAAGATCACAGGCAACTGTACAGATAACTTGCTTATCCCACAAGAGCGTCAGATCCTTTAATATTTGTTAATAATTAATTTAGAAGTTTTGATTAACTAAAATGCATTTAAGTCTCCCAGTCTGAATGCCTTCCTGCTGATGCTCCTGCACATCCATGAGGTTACATGGTGGTGATCCATATAGCACTTCATTCACAAATGAGTTCAATTTTAGAGTGTTAACACCCCCTCTGTTTCTAAATAGTTTACGGAGTTCAGGAGAGCTATCCCCATTTGAAAATTAGTGCTCTAATAATTTGAAATAAGTGCTTGAAAATTCAAGCCAAGACTCTGGGTATGCACAGTACACTGTACATGCCCAGGATCCCCGGCATGAATTTTCAAGTGCTTATTTTAAATGGTTAGCATAGTCATTTTCAAACCGGATAATCTTTCTGAGCTCAGTAAATTATTTAGAAACAGAGGGGGTGTTTTACTGATATGCCTATCAAATTTACAAACTTGTTTGTGAATGAGTGTAGTTCATGGCTCAGCACTATGTCACCTCATGGACGTGCAGGGAGCAATGGTAGTAGGCATTCGGGTCAGGATGATTTAAATGTATTTTTAGTTTAAATAAAGGCTACAAGTTACTTTTTAGCAAATATATTGGCATCTTTGCCTGTTGTGGACAGAGTATTTGGCAACAAGATCACAGGTAATATGTACTGTGTCTGAGTTGCAAATCGTAAATAAAGCTGATAGTGACCCTTTAAGGGTACAAAGTAAAGTGTGCGCAGTGTGTAAAAATACCAGTGGTAAAATGCAGTGACAGTGGTATAAACATCAAGATGGCACAACATGCAACATCAAGGCACAATGTAAAGTTTATACAATGTACCAAAGTACAAGTGATAAAATTTAGTAGCAGTGGTTATTAAAAAGTGCAGGCAAGGAGATTGCATTAAGACCTTAAACATTCCATCAAGAAAAGGCAGAATGATAGAATTGGTTTTTGAGAACACCAGAGTCTGTTTTCAGCAATTGTTTTGTGGTAAGTTACTGTTTTAAGCTGTAAAAGATGTAAAAGGGTATGAGAAGGAGGGCTGTCTGACAGAACCGTGAAGGTAAAATTTAGTTGAGGTAGTACCGGCAGCCAAGGGCATGGGATGAAGACTCGTGACATGAATGCTATGTTCATAAATCCAGATGACAAGTCTGCTATGTGTGTACATGAAATTTATACAATAGTTGCTCAGATAATGGGATTATGTGATGTTTTTGTGTCCATGTATGTTGCACATATTGCATATATATCTATGTGTAAAACATAATTTTTATTTTATTTCTCTCTTTCTCCCCATTAACAATGACAGTAAATGTACTGCTTACACCTTTTAACGACCTTCCCATCATTTAGCCTTTCAGCACCTCTTTCTTGTGTATATGTTAATGGCTGGCAGTAGGTAGCATTATCCAGTCTATAACAGTAATGCTTTTAGTGGAAACTGCCATCACCTGAAGAAGGGCTCTGTGTACACCTAAAGGCTTGTGTACTAAAAATATCTTGGTTCAATAAGTTATCCAATTATTTACATTGTGTACCTAATAAAATTGATCGATTGATTGATTGATTGACTGACTCCTCTGGGGTGGGGGGGGTCATATAGATCATTTCTGCACCCTGCTTTGCTAGTCTGGAAGTATGTTACTTGAGGAGCTGTGCTGTTGGAGTGGGTGAGTAGGAAGTTAGGATGCTCTGGTAAGATCCAGCATGCTGACATCTCAGGGAGTAGCAAGGGAGCAGCACAATATATCTGCCCCTGACCTTGATTCAGCAATTCTGGTGTGTATGTTTCCCAACAGTGGTGGCAATATGATAGGGTCTATCCTTGTTGATAAAGTCATCACCAGTGAGTAACAGAAGGAAACAGGACAGTCTAGAACCCATTTTAAATGGGATAGATGTGGGAAATGGAAAAGTATCAGTACAAAAATAACTTACCCAGTCTTGGATGAGCTTCTGCAGCAAGAGGTTAGTTCCTATAGATCATATCAGTTCCAGGACTGGTTTGTCCATCCTGAAGTACTTATGACTGAGAGGAAAACCCCACATCAGGATCAAAGCTCATGGCCTCTCATTCCAAAGGCATCTGACCTAACCACCATGCCATGTGGTTTGTGAAGGAGCACTACTGTACCTTTACAAATATTATTCATCATGGCTCAGCAATTTTTTATTAACCACAAAGCTTGGAATGAGCTGACTCCATCGACAGTAGTTACTAAAAATGTTGCATTGCATTGACATAACTTAGAGACTAAAGTATATTTTCAGGAGGAGTTTCCTCAAGGTCAGTTGTAGTTGTGCTGACTGTGGTTGTATTGCGGGCATTAGTTTTGCTGTGTCATCAGTTTCTCCCCTTTCATGACTAATAACTTCATCTCTTAAACTTAAGAACCAAGACCTGATTGCAATCTTGTGTTTTTTTTTTGTCTGCTAATTTGAACATAGTTCTGCACTTCTGGCATAAGAAATCCCCAGATATCATTTTCCATTTAGTCAGTACAAATACTTAACCAAAACAGACTGTTACTTTAATGTAAGTCTTACCAACTCTTCTTCAGGGCTGCTCATTATATGAGAGGACTCATCTCAGTGCATATCCTGGTAAAACAGTTTTTATTTTTAAGATTAATTCCTTGGGTGACAGCGGAGATTCTGAATGAATACTTCATTTCAGTGTTCACCAGCTGACTCCAGGGAGGGGGAGGGTGCTCAATAGGAGGCCCTCTGGCATTAGACAAAGCCACAGAGTAGTGGGCAGACATCACACCTGCCCTAGTAGCTGATTAGAAGATTAAGCAGGGCATGTGTCAAGAGGAAGCTAGGATATGCTCAGGATCATTATGTAACTGGAAGAAAAGGATCTGCAGACCATAACGCACAAGGGGCTGAAGCACGAGAAACAGTGTGCACCTGCTGTCAAATGGGACAGCAGAATATTGGGTACATTAAAGGGAGGGAGGAGGGAGGCCAGCAGACATGGGGGAAATAATACTGCCACTTTACAAGTCCCTGGTCAGGACACACCTAGAGTACTGTGTGCAGTTATGGGCTTCTAAAAGCTGCTAAATACAAAGAGGACATTGAAGCATTCGAGAGGGTACAATTAAGGGCCACCCAAATGATCAAGAGATCTGGGTGTCAAAAGCTATGAGGAGAGGCTGGTGACCTTTAGTTTGTTCACTCTGGAGAAAAGGATGCTGAGAGAGGATGTAATCTTAGTCTTCCAGTGTTCCACATAAGCAAGGGTATCGACAAGACTGAACATACAGAAATGTTTGATCTGGTGTCTCCAGCAGGATGTGGAGACACATCCCTGAAGCTCAGAGCTAGTAAATTCAAGGGTACCATAAGGAGTGGTAAACCTGTGGAACAGTATACCAGTAGAGATAGTAGATATGAAGGCCATACATGCATTTGAGGAAAGCCTGGATAAATTTCTGCTTACCAAAGAATCAACTGGCATCATACATAATAAGAGTGGAGA
The DNA here is from genome assembly GCA_016271365.2 of Neoceratodus forsteri. NCBI lineage: Eukaryota > Metazoa > Chordata > Ceratodontiformes > Ceratodontidae > Neoceratodus > Neoceratodus forsteri. Next base: position 706,810,065 of record CM028130.1, read on the forward strand.
GGGAATCCCTATGAATTAGTGCATGTTTGGACATAATACTTTTCTTCACCCTTCCCTATTACATAGATTACACAGAAATTGCCAGCAGATAAGGATCGCTTGGCCCACACAGTCTGCCCATTTCACCTACCTTCTGCAATACAGCAGACCCTACTTGGTCTTTGGCTTTACCCCCCCCACCCATTCCCAACTAATAAAATTCCCTTATGCCTATCCTATGCATGCTTGAAACCCGTTACAGTTTTTGCTTTGACCACCTCAGCTGGGAGGCTGTTCTAGGCATCTACCACTCTTTCAGTGAAGTAGTACTTTCTAACATTTCCCCTGAATCTACCCCCTCCAGCTTCAAAGCATGTCCCCTTGTTCTTGAGAATCTTTTTTCTGAAAAATGCTTTTGTCTTGTACTCTATTTCTACCCATTAGGTACAGTATTTGTAAGTCTCTATCATATCCCCTCGTTCCTTCCTTTCCTCTAGGGTATACATATTGAGGTCCTTTAGCCTCTTTTCATAGGGCGTTTGATGCAGGCCTAGCACCATTTTAGTTGCTCTCCTCTGGACCGCCTCTATTCTATCTATGTCCTTTTGAAGATGCAGTCTCCAGAACTGAACACAGTATTCCAGGTGAGGTCTCACCAATCTTTTATACAGTGTTATAACTAACTCCCCCTTTCTGCTGGTGATACCCCTCCATATGCACCCTAGCATCCCAGTAGCTCTCCCCACTGCCTTGTCACACTGCTTGGCCACCTTTAGGTGCTCAGAAATGATTACTCCTAGGTCCCTTTCCTGCTTAGTGGTCATCAGTACTAGTCCCTCCATCTTGTACTCTGCACCTGGGTTTCTGTGCCCTAAGTGTTACCTTGCATTTCTTCACATTGGATCTCAGTTGCCACACGTTTGGCCACTCTGCAAGCTTTCTTAGATCCCTATTTATTCATTCCACCTCTCCCCCCCCCCGGAGTGTCTACCCTATTGCAGATCTTTGCATCATCTGTAAAAAGGCATACCTTCCCTTCTAGCCCCTCTGCGATGTCACTAATAAAGACGTTAAAGAAGACCACACCCAGTAATGATCCTTGTGGCACCCCGCTGGTCACTCTCCCTTCCTCAGAGTCAACTCCATTTACCACCGCCCTCTGTCTTCTATCCCTCAACCAGTTTCTTACCCAGTTTACCACCTTTGGACCCACACCCAGGCTTCGCAGCTTGTTTACGAGTCTCCTATGTGGAACAGTGTTGAAAACCTTACTGAAGCAGGAGTGGGGAGGGGGTGGTGTGGACATCATGGACCTATGTTACTATGTTACTTGTGTTTTATCTTGTAGCTTGTCTTGTAAACCAGGGCCGCAGAGTCAAATATAGACCCAGGTTCATCTGCCTTGGGCACTCCAATCATCACCAGAACTGGGTCCATCTAAGTGGGCCACCTCATCCTCCCTTGTTGGCAGGTTCATCTGACTGGGGCCATTTCAACCACTTTCACATCAATGTCCATATGATGGTTGTTTCTTCAAACACCTTTACACCCAGTCCCAGGTATATCTGATAGTGACTAACACAACAACTTTCAATCCTGGAGCCATCAGACTGAGGCAGCACCATACAACTTCGAGTACGGGCCTTCCCCAATCACTGTAAAATCCAGGACCATTTGACTAAGGCCATCCTATCCATCTTTAGGTTCAGAGTCATCAGATTTGGCCAACCCATTCATTTTAGCCCTGGGCTCATTTAACTGTTGCCATTCCATTCACCTTCAGTTTTTGGTAGGTTCATTGTAGAAAAACTGACCCATGTACATTCAGTTGTGGGCACATCTAACTGGGATCCATCTGACTGAGGTTGTTGCATCCACTGTCAGATTTAAGTCCATCTAAATAGGGCATTGTGATAGGAGGAACCCCCCCCCACTGTGTATATATTTAAAAACTGAGAATGAGGCTGGCCTGATGGCACCGTGGTTGAGCTACCACTCGTGACGCTGCCGATCTGAGTTTGGGAACGCAACTGGGACATCAGAGGGCCAGCCAGGGAGGAGGATGGTAGAGCATAGAAACATAGAAATGTAGACTTTGACGGCAGATAAGGACCACTTGGCTCACCCAGTCTGCCCATTGGAAGTTCTCCTGCTCTGGGGGGGGGGAGTGCCACGTCCTTCTGCTTTACTGTGACCCCAGGTGGTGGTTTAGGGGATCTGCAGCTTATGGGTGGTGTCTTGGAAGCATGGTTCTTGGTTGGCTGTGTCAGGTTTCTGGGCAGCCTATCCCCTTGCGTGCTCCCGGCAGGGGGTTGGACGACAGAAAAAAAGGAAAACGGAGGCAGGCTTAGGCAGATGCAGCCTCTGCTGGCCCACCACCTTCACTGTCAGATCTGTTTCACCACCAGTCGGGGGATGCCACCAGCCTTCACCTCTTCTGTGGGTAGCCAGATGTCTGCAGTGGAGGGGGGTCACTGTGGCGCTGAAGGTGAACCTTTGCCCATGGGGGTAGATTGGGAGAAAGCACAGCAGTGTGTCATGGGTCGACTGTAGGTCCTGATGGATGGCTGACCGATCTCGGCCGGAGGGCATAAGGGCTATATGGCAGTGGGTGGAAGGAGGTCCAGACCTGCCTGTGGCCGAGGAGGAGAAAACAAACTTCCCCCCTTAAAATTGAGAATGAGATCTTAGGGGCTAGAAAGCCTCAACAAGGCTGCCCTAAGGTACTGGATAAAATGAAAGCATGCTGAAACCTGAAACCTTTAGTGCAGAAATGGTAGTTTACTCACCTGGTAAAGGTGATTATAGGAGCACCCTTTTACAGCACTCCGAGCTATCACCACTGGGTACTCTTTCTCATAGGCTGATGTACAAAATTTCAAAAGTTTGAAACTCAGTCTGTCTCCACCTCCTTCTGTTTGTTCTTCCCTCAGTGTGATTGCTTTCCAAGTTTCTCAGAGCTGTGAAAGGTATTGTTACGCAGCAACATGATGACACGTATGATGGTGAGTAGTACCCAGCAATAGTAGTAACGGAGACAGAGAAAAAAGAGAATCGATTTCAAAAAGGTTTAATGTTGGCATGCCCTGTATCAAGCCCAAGTTAGACCATGTTTCAATTATGTATCTCAATTATGGAGCCCTTTTAAAGAGAAGGACATAAGTAGAATCGAAAAACTTCAGAGAAGAATCACTAAACCAAACAAGAGAAACACTCTGGATAGGGGTCAATACTAGTCCATTCACAGAAGAAAGGGTTTTGAAAGAACTCTCGAAACTGATGGTGGACAAAGCAATGGGGCCTGATGGGATTCACCCCAGGATTCTAAAAGAACTAAGTGTAGAACTAGTAACACCACTGACTACTCTCTTTAACAACTCATGGGAGGATGGGGTGGCATCTGAGGACTGGAGGAGGGTGGATGTGATTCCACTTCACAAAAGTGGGAGCAGGGCAGAGGCAGGAAACTACAGACCAGTTAGTTTGACCTCAGTGGTAGGGAAAATGATGGAATCAATTCTGAAGGAAAGAATTGTTGAGTACCTAGAGGCTAGTGGGGCACAGGACCCAAGGCAGCATGGTTTCACAGCAGGAAGGTCATGTCAGATGAATCTAATAGATTTCTTTGACTGGGTGACCAAAGTAATAGACCAGGAGGGTTGTGGATATGGCCTACCTAGATTTTAGCAAGGCTTTTGACACAGTCTCACACAAAAGGTTAATATACAAGTTAGCCAGCCTTGGAGTGGGTCCCAAGGTGGTAGCCTGGATAAAAAACTGGCTGGACAACAGGACACAAAAGGTAATAGTAAACAGAGTCCACAGTGAAGAAAGGAGGGAAACTAGTGGGGTACTGCAGGGTTCGGTACTGGGACCGATCCTCTTTAATGTCTTTATAAGTGACATTGGAGAGCACCTGAAAGGAAAAGTATGTCTCTTTGCAGACAACACAAAGATCTGCAACAGGGGTGATACACAAGGTGGGGTGGAAAGGATGAAAAGGGACTTGGCAAGGTTGGAGGAGTGGTCAAATATATGTCAGCTCAGATTCAATGCAAAGAAGTGCAAGGTAATGCACCTGGGAAACAAAAACCCAAGGGAAGAGTACACAATGGGGGGGGTGAGATAATAACAACAACAAAAATAGAAAGAGACCTAGGAGTAATTATATCAGATGACCTAAAGGTGGGCAAGCAATGTGAGAAGGCAGTAAGGAGGGCTGGGGGATACTGGGATGTATAGGGAGAGGCATTAACAGTAGAAAACAGTAAGTTGTTATCCCTTTGTACAGACAGTTGGTGAGACCCCATCTGGAGTACTGCATGCAATTCTGGAGACCCCATCTCCGCAAAGGCACAGACAGAGTGGAGGCTGTTCAGAGGAGGGCAACCAAAATGGTGCAGGGTCTGCACCAGAAGACATGTGAGGACAGACTAAAGCAGCTTAATATGTATACCCTTGAGGAAAGGAGGGAGGGGGGACATGATAGAAACTTTCAAGTATCTCAAGGGAATAAACAAAGTTCAAGAGGGTAGCATCTTTCAGAAAAAGAGATGTGCAAGAACAAGGGGGCATAATTTGAAGATAGAGGGGGGAAGGCTCAGAGATAATGTTAGAAAGTATTTTTTCATAGAAAGGGTTGTGGATGCATGGGACAGCCTTCCTGAGGAGGTTGTGGAGTCAGGAACAGTGGGAGAATTCAAGAATGCAGGGGACAGTCATAAGGCAATTCTAGTGGGGGATATTAGGAAGTAAGCTGTTGATTAACTAGAATCTGCAACTTATCCATCAGGTAGGGAAATGGGCAGACCAGGTGGGCCAAGCAGTCCTTATCTGCCATCAAATTCTATGTTTCTATGTTTCTATGTAAAAACAATATGTCCTGATAAAACTATTACTTATGAGGAAAGGCTTCATAAATTTAATCTAATATCTCTAGAACAACGAAGATTAAGAGGAGATCTTCTATTTACATGGGACATCCTACAAAATTTAGAGTTAACATTAGAATGCGGACTCGAATTCAAACAAATATCAGTTAACACTAGAGGCCATCCGCTTCAATTGATGAGAAGTAAATCTCATACTAAAAAAAGGGCATACTATTTTTCACAAAGAATAGTTGGCCCATGGAACAAACTTCCTACGGCTGTTATTGTTAGTAATAGTAAAAATATATTCAAAAACAGGCTAGATGATTTTTTAAGAACAAATAAATCATTGACCTACTATATGTAACTTTAAGAGCTTTATGGGCAATTAGCCTTTAGCTCTTTGACTTTCTGAGTATGATTCTGAGTATGAATAGAAAAACAATACACATGGTAAAGTGGGAAGCGTAGGTAAACATATAAACATAGAAAGTGTCAGCAGGTAAGGGCCGCTAGGCCCATCCAGTCTGCCCACAGGCCCTATACTTGTTAGCAGCCTGTGAACCTACCTGGTTAGTGGCTCCTCCCCACTCCTCCCCGCCTCAAGGTTCCCTTGTGCCTGTCCCAGACATGTTTAGATCCCTCCACTGCGCTCGCTCCTGCCACCTCTTGTGGCAGACTATTTCTTTTGTCCACCACCATCTCTGTGAAGAAAAACATTCTCACATTTCCTCTTAACCTGACCCCCTCCGATTTCATATCATGCCCTCTTGTTCTTGTACTCCTTCTACACTAGAAAATGTCTCCCCCCACACCTTGTTTATGCCCTTGAGGTACTTGAATGTTTCTATCATGTCCCCTGCTCCCTCCTTTCCTCCAGCGAGTACAGTACATATTCCCCTCATATGTTTTGTGGTGTAAGCCTTGCACCATCTTGATCACCCTTCTCTGGACCGCCTCCACCCTGTCAATGTTCTTGCGAAGGTGCGGCCTCCAGAATTGCACACAGTACTCTAGGTGAGGCCTCACTAGGGTTTTATACAATGGCATCACCACCTCCCGCCTTCTGCTAGTGATACCTCTGCCTATGCATCCCAGCATGCCACTGGTCCTCCCTGCAGCCTTTATACTCTGCTTTGACACCTTTAGGTCATCTGGGATGATAACCCCCAGGTCCCTTTCTTCCTTGGTGATCATCAGCACCTTCTCCCCATCCTATATGTCTCTCTAGTGTTCCCTCTTCCCAGGTGCATTATTTTGCACTTCTTTGCTTTGAACCTCAGTTGCCACACCTCAGACCATTTTTCAAGCTTCCCCAGGTCCCTCCTCATTTTGTCCATCACTTCCAGAGTATCCACCCTCTTGCAGATCTTGGTGTCATCTGCAAACAGGAAGACCTTTCCTTCCAGCCCTTCTACATGTCACCAATGAAGACATTAGACAGGACTGGCCCAAGGACTGAACCCTGAGGTACCCCGCTGCTCACTCCCCTTCCCCTTATTGGATTCCATTTACCACCACCCTCTGCCTCTTGTCCATTAGTCAATTCCAAACCCAATTTACCTCCTTGTGCCCCATGCCCAGACTACCCATCTTGTTAACCAGCTTTTTATGTGGGATGGTGTCAAAGGCCTTGCTGAAATCGAGGTAGGCAACATCCACCGCCCCCCCGATTTACTTTCTTCATCACCCAATCAAAAAAATCTACCAGATTCGTTTGACGCTACCTTCCTGCTGTGACTACATGTTGTCTCAGACCCTAGGCACCATTGGATTCCAGGTGCGCCACTATTCTTTCTTTCAGCAGTATCTCCATGATCTTCCCCACCACTGAGGTGAGGCTGACCAGCCTATAGTTCCCCGCCTCCTCCCTACTACCACTTTTGTGTAGAGGGACTACATGTGCCCTCTTCCAGTCCTCTGGAACCATTCCTGTGTTGAGTGACTCAGTGAACATGGCTGCCAGAGGTGCTGCTAGTTCCCCTCGCAGCTCACTTAATATTCTAGGGTGTATGCCATCTGGCCCCATAGCTTTGTCCACCTTCAGTTTTGTGAGCTCTTCCAGGACACACTCCACTGTGAAAAGACTGGTGTCCACCTCTCCCTTCCCATTACATCTGTTTCCCAGCTGTGGTCCCTGACTCTCCCCCTCTTTAGTGAATACTGAACAGAACTATTTATTCAGTATTTCTGCCTCGTCTAAGTCTCCCTCTTTACACTCTCCATCATCCCCTTTGGACCTACAAACCCCACATTTTTATTTCTTTTGCTGATATACCTGTAGAATGTCTCGTCCCCTTTTTTCACTGTCTGCGCTAATCCCTCCTCAGTCTGTGCCTTTGCACTCCTAACAGCCTTCCCTGCTTCCCTTAGACATTTAAGGTACACTTCCCTGTCTTCCTTCCTTTGGATTCCATATATTTCCTGAAACTCACCCTTTAAGCTCTTACCTTGTCTGCCACCTCTTTTGAGAACCATATTGGCTTCCTCCTTCTCTTCCCTTTGGACACCAACCTGATGCATTGGTTCATCACTTCCACTATGACTCCTTTAAGTTGCCCACACTGCTCTTCAACCCCCCTTATCTCCCCCTTCTCCAGGGCTACACTGATATTTCTCCCCATTTTGGCAAAGTCCGCACTCCTGAAATCTAAAACCTTTACCTTTGTGTGACTCAATTTAGTCCCTGTCTCCATGCTAAACCACACTATGTGGTGGTCGCTAGACCCCAGCTGTCCTTCTACCTGGACTACTTTGACTCTGTCCCCATTGGTCAATACCAGGTCCAGAACTGACCTGTCTCTGGTGGGATCCAGCACTAGCTACTTGAGATCTGCCCCCTGTAGGGAATCTAGGATGCCTCTGCTTCTGGCTGAAGCAGCTGCTTGGATGTTCCAGTCCCACGTCCGGCATATTGAAATCCCCCAGTAGCAGAACTTCACCTTTAGTTGCCATCTCATATATTTCATCCACAAGTTCCCTGTCCACTCCCTCCCACCCAGTGCCGGAGGTCTGTAGATCACCCCTGTGCATATTGCTGTGCCATTGTCCGGTTCAAGGGTGACCCACAGTGCCTCAGCCTCCCCCTATCTACCCTGCACTTCTGTTGCCTTTATACCCTCTCTGACGTACAGGGCCACCCCCCCCACATTTATTATCCTCCCTATCCCTTGTGAACAGAGCATAACTTGGTACATTAATGTCCTACCCACGATTAGCAGTGTACCATGATTCTGTTATTGCTGCTATGTCCAGGTCTGCCTCCACTAACAAGGTCTCCAGGTCTGGGATTTTATTTCCCAGGCTGCGGGCATTTGTTACCACGGCCTTCCGTGTTCTGCAATCTATTCTCCTTCTGCTCCTGCTTGTGCTCCCCTGCCTTTTCCCTTGACCCCAGTTACCTTTCTTATGTGGCCTTGATTCCTCTTCTTCCCCCTTGCTTCCTGCTTCCTTTGCTTGTCCTTTACTGGTTGCTTCAGTTTTCCCTGTCATCAACTCATTTTCCTGCTAATGCCCATGGGGGGGAGGGGTGATACTCAGCCTTCTGACCTTCCTGGCTTCCCCTTCTTGGCCAGTTTAAATGCTTGCTGCTGAAGCATTCAAACTTTTCACTTAGGACTAAGGTCCTCTTCCCGGATGGATGCAGGCCGTCATCCTTATAGAGGCTTGCATTCGTCCAGGTGGGGCCCCTGTGTCCCATGAAGCCAAAACCTTCCTTTCCACACCATTCCTTCAACTAGGAGTTGAATTTCTGGATGTGGAGTGTCCCAGCCTCGCCCTTGCCATGGACAGGTAGCACCTCTGAGAAGGAAATGGAGTGCACTATCCGCCTTAGGCTCCCCCCAGCTTCCTAAAAGTACAAGTGATAAGTATGTGCAAACACAGCATGTAATGAGGCATGCTCCTTGAATTACTCCCTAATGTTGTGTCAAGTTCGTAATGTTGTGGCAAGTTCATGTGTCTGGTTTCTCTTCAGTGGGTGGGATGTGGAGTGCTGTTAAAAGATGCTTCCATAATCACATTTACCAGGTGAGTAGACTACCATTATACTAACATACTAAAATGCCAGCAGAATAGGCCTAACGGTCTTTCAAGTCTGCTCGATTGGTCAGCCCCCACCCTGGGTGCTGACCTTGCTGCCCCCCTCGCCTTCTCTGGCTTCTCCCTTCCGAGTTCCAGATATTCTTGCTACATTGGATTTTGCTTCCAGAACCCTTCCCCTGTACCTGTCCCAGCCCCTCTTGAACCCCTCCACCGTCTCTGCCTCCACCAGCCCCCTAGGTAGTGCATTCCATGGCTCCACCACCCTCTCAGTGAAGTAGCACCTCCTCCTTTCTCCCCTGAATCTTCCCCCTTCCAGCTTCCACCCATGCCCTCTAGTGGCCCCTCCTCCTTCCTTCAAGCACCTGACTGTTCCTCCCTATTTACCCTCTTCATGTACTTAAAGACTCTAATATGTCCCCCGGTCCCTTCTCTCTTCCAATGTGTACATATTTAGCTCTTTGAGCCCTCCTCATAGGTCCTGTCCCCAAGCCCCAAATCATTTTGGTTGCCCTCCTCTGGACCCTCTCCAGGAGTTTAATGTTCCAATCCCACGTCTGGCATATTGAAATCCCCCAGCAGCAGAACTTCACCTTTAGTTGCCATCTTGTGTATTTCATCCACAAGTTCCCTGTCCACTCCCACCCCGTGCCGGAGGTCTGTAGATCACCCCTGTGCATATTGCTGTGCCATTGTCTGGTTCAAGGGTGACCCACAGTGCACACTTGGCCCGGGTTTCTGGCCCCCAGGTGCAGTACCTTGCATTTCCCTGCATTGAACCTCAGCTTCCACTTTCTAGACCATCTTTCCAGAGCCTCCAGTCTCCCTGTAGGGCCACCCTCCCCTCTTCCCCATCCACCACCGACCCCAGTTTTGAGTCATCCGCAAAGAGACTCATCTCACTTCTGATACCTGTCCTTATGTCAGAGACGTAGGCATTGAACAGGAGGGGCCCAAGGACTGATCCCTGTGGGACCCCACTAATGACCCTCCTTGGGAATGAGACTATCCCACCAACTACGACCCTCTGGGTCTGGTCCTGGAGCCAATTGCCTATCCATCTGATCATCTGGTTCCCCAACCCCATTTCTCCCAGCTTATCCAACAGGCCCCCGTGAGGAACAGAGTCAAATGCCTTGCTGAAGTCTAGAAAGAGGAAGTCCGATGGTCTACCCACGTCCAAGGCACTCGACATCCAGTCATAGTTACCATTTGCAAAATTCAGTATCTGTGGTAGAAGTTACATAAACAAATGCTATTAAGCTGTGTTTTTGATGCTAGATAAAATATAAAACACTGAAGGTGAAGTACTACCAACAACCTTTTGTTTTATATGGAGGGTAAATTAAGGTATCAGGAAGCTTGAAGCTGTTGTTGGACAAAATGTATAAAACAAATGTTTCATAAACTGCCACAAACAATGCATTAGTAATGCCTTTTATTTCACATTACTGGTCTCTGCTATATTTGTTCTGCTGTTAAATGAACTGTTTATTAGCACAAACTGTACACATTTGCTATATGTTTAGGAAACTTTATGTTGGGGAAAAAATTTATCTGTTTGTAAAATGCCTGTTTCCATGTGCTTTTGGTTTGCTGGCCTCCCTTTTGTGGAATCCTATGGGCTCAGACTGACTAGAATCAGTTAGCATTACAGAGTCCTGGCATGATGGAGGCTGGGAACAAGAAAGGTGAGACTTTCTGCCTGGGAGTTCCCTTCTTTGTTTCCATTTTGCCTTATTTTGTGATTTTATTAAAGCAGGTCTGTGTTGGGCTGGACCAGTGGCACTAAGGGCTGAGATGCTACATGCCTTATCTTGCACTACACTGGCGACCCGGGTTCAGGAACAGACTTGGGTCATCGGGATACCAGCATCGGGGAGGAGGGTCAGAGCAGGATTGAGCAAGCAAGAAGGCAGATCTAACCTCTCCTGGGGGTGGTTGCCAACCCACCCGTAGTACTGCTGCCACCGGGTGGAGGTCCAGTGATTAGCGTTGGTGAAGGGGGCGACACAAAAGGAAGGGTAGAACCAATCAGGAGGAGCACTCTGCAAAATTGGCCAATCACCGATAATTGGGTGAAGGCACCAAGAATGAAAATATTTCTGAGTCTCTTAAAGTGGCCATTCCTTTTTCAGTTGCAGTGGAGGAGGTTGAGGTGGGCGGCATCTGAAAAGCCGCAACGTGGGGGGAGCGCACCCAGGTCAGAGGGGCTCGAATTCTGCAAAGAGAGAAGATAGCAGATGTTAGTTGTTTTAAGTAGAAATCGGGGCAGGGGCAGACACCGAGGGACGAAAGAGCAGTGGGGGGGGCAGTGATGACTGGGGAGGATTAACTTAATCAGGAGAAGAGAGGAGATAAAATGGTGGCAGGGAAAGCACTCAAGGAGAGGAGAGACAGAGGAGCAGGGGCAGGCTTGGTCAGCACCGAGCACCAGGAAGCTTTACAGAGTTGGAGAGCAGTTAGAGTAATTAGGGGAAGAAGAGTAAGGCTGGAGAAAACAGGCACAAAGGAAAGGTTTCGGCTGTACAGCAGGAAAGTGTCAAAGGAGAACGAAAGCAATTTAGCAATGTACAAAATCAGGCAAAATGCAGCACTTTAAGAACAGTCAGCAGTATTAAAAAATCAGTCAGCAGCAGCTAGTAATATTGCACACAGTTGTATCACAAAACAGTAGGCATTTGATCAATTTGGATTTAGCAGACTAGAGCAACAGGAATTAGAGACAATTTGAATTAACATGAAAATTTAGCGGACTACAGAAAAACAGCTTAGAGCAGAAGAGAGATAAAGATTCAGCCAGAGTCTGTTCAAGTCATTCCTACAGCCAATCAGGAGAAGCACTCTGCAAAATTGGCCAGTCACCAATAACTGGTGAAGGTGCCAAGAATTAAAATATTTCTGAGTCTCTTAGCGTGGCTGTACCTTGTTCAGCTGCAGCAGAGGAGGTTGAGGTGGGCGGCATCTGCAAAGCCGCGCTGTGGGGGGAGCGCACCCGGGTCATGGAGGCTCGAATCCTGCAAAGAGTGAAGATTGCAGAGATTAGTTGTTTTAAGTAGGAATCGGGGGCAGGGGCAGACACAGAGGGACAAAAGAGCAGTTGGGGCCGGAGACAACTAGGGAGGGTTAACTTAATTGGAGGCAGGGAGGAGCTGAAAAGGGGGTAGGGAAAGTGCTCAGGGAGAGGAGAGACAGAGGAGTGGGGGCAGGGTGGGTCAGTGCCGAGCACCGGGAAAGGAGAGCAGTTAGAGTAATTAGGGGAAGAAGAGTAAGGCTGGAGAAAACAGGCACACAGGAGAGGTTTCAGCTGCAGAGCAGGAGAGTGTCAAACGAGAAAGAAAGCAATTTAACAATGTACAAAATCAAGCAACATGCTGCACTTTAAGAACAGTTAGCAGTATTAAACAAGCAGTTGTCAATGCCAAATGTTTGCTTGCTGATATTAGCATTGGACATGCAGGAGTTAGACAGATGCAGAATAGGAGTGGCAGTGAAGTACTGAACTCACGCCAATCCCACCTCCACCCTGCAGAGATGAACAGGCATTGGGGTGTGCCTGTGGGTCGTTGCCCATAATGCTCATGGCATTTCACCTCATCCTATCCTATAGACACCGACAAGTGTTGATGTGTGTCTTGGGGTGTTCGGTTTCACAGTCACACCATTTCATAAGGATATATGCTGAAATGGGTGCAGTACAGGAGAATGGGGTGAAGTCTGGGGCTGAAGAGTGCAAGGCACACCTCGATGCCTGTCACTGGCTTCAGGGTGGGGGTGGGATGGCATGAGCATTATAGCTGGCTAGCCGAAGTTACACCCCTGATGCCTGTCAGTCTGCACAGGGTGGGATGTTCTGGTTAGAAACCCTAATGCTCCAGGCACATGTTGGTATTTGCAGTACAAATGTTCAACATGGCCTTTTTGTGACCGCACCTCATGAAAGCATTTGGGACCTCTTCTCATGAACAGTGGCACTGTGATTTTGTTAATGTGTCCCGAACTTTGAGTTCCCACAGCAACCGTGCCATTCTGCACCACATGTGCGAAAACACAGATCAGGCAGGATGTGAAGAATGACAGCTGTACCATTCATAGGGAGGTGTGAAGAGATGGCAATGTTGAAAATCTGTAGTGAAAATATTAAAAATGCTCGAAGTTTCGAGCGTACATGGAAACTGCGCAACACATGCTTGCACCACAGTCATTTAGTAGAATTATTTCACCAAATTTTTAACATAGGCATTTTGTGACCTCTGCTCATGAACACTGTCACTATGATTTTCTTAATCTGTCCGAAATATTAATTTCCCACAGCGACTGCACCATTGTGTGCCAGATGTGCAAATGCATATTTTGGGCAGGATATGAAAAATGACAGCTGTACTGTTCATAAGGAGGTGTGGTAAACTGCCAATGTTGAAAATCTGGAGTGAAAATATTACAAATTTGCGAAGTTACGCGGGTGTGTGGAAACTGCGCAACACACGCTTGTAGCACAGTCATTTTATGGACTTTTGTCACCAAATTTTCAACATAGGCATTTTAGGACTTCTGCTCATGAACAGTGTCACTGTACTTTTCTTAATCTGTCCTGAACACCAATTTCCCACAAGCGATCGCGCTATTCTGCGCCGGGAGTGCAAAAACACACTTCAGCCGGGATGTGAAAAATGACAGCTATACTGTTCATAAGGAGGGGTGGAAAAATGTCAATGTTGAAAACCTAGAGTGAAAATATTACAAATTCGCGAAGTTATGAGCATATGTAGAAACCGCGCAATGCACGCTCATAACGCAGTCATTTTTGGGATTTTTTTTCACCAAATTTGCAACATAGGCCTTTTGAGAGCCCACCTCATGAACAGTGACACTGTCGTTTTGTTAATCGGTCTGGAAAGGCGATTCCGCACAGTGACCACAAAATCACCCTTCGGGACCGAACAACAAGATGACAGCGACTACAGTGACTGAATTCATGAGGTGGGGTCCCAAGAACGTCATGTTGAAAAATTTGGTGCCAAAATAAAAAAAAGTGGCCGAGATATGCACCAAAGTTGAAAACAACCCATTTATGCCATTATACAGCTTATCGGCATTTCTTTAGTTCGCGGTCAGCTTTGAGGAGTGCAGATGTATTCCCTGTCCACCGAAGATCAACGCGTCGGGCTCCGGAGGTAAGTATGGGGGGGGGTGTAGGGAGGTAGAGTACACAAAGGGTGGGTGTGGGTTGGGGAAGGGGACATGGGGCTCAACAAGGGACTGTTTTCTATTTTTACAGGATTTTAAATTAAACAAAGACATCGTGGGACACTTTTGGCAGGTTGAGGTGGTCTCCCAGTGTACTACCTGGCTGGGTGTTTGTTGGGGAGGTGGGTACTGGAGCCGACGGGGATTGGGCACCCCTGTTGGCCATACAGTGTGGTAGTGGTGGGGGTAATGGGAGCGCATGAGCCGAGGGGGATTGGGCGCCCCCTTGGCACATAACAAATGGGGGGGTGCATCATGCCGACGGGGATTGGGCTACCCCATTGGCAGATAAACTGGGGATGGGGACATGTCAACAGGGGGACTGGGAACCCCCAAGTCGGCTTTCATGGGGACTCTGAGGCGAGCAGCGACACCATCATGTTATAAGAAATTTTACACCAGGTAATGGACCGCCCTGCAATGATGGTTCACTCCCTCATTGCAGTGGCAGATTCCTTTCAAGGTGGTGGCACGCTGGCTGAACTAGTGTCTGCAGCAGCATGCCACCACATTGGGGAAAGAGGGCCAAGCCTCAAAAGGCACTGGCGGCATTGGCCCCCACATTGCCCCACCTCCAAAACCCCGCTTCTCTCCTAAGCTGTGACAAAATGTTTCTTGCGCATGCATGCAAGCAAACATAAAAATCAGACAGCAACTGCTAGTAATATTGCACACAGTTGTGTCACAAAACAGTAGGCATTTAAGCAATTTGGATTTAGCAGACTAGAACAACAGGAATTAGAGACAATCTGAATAAACATGAAAATTTAGCTGACTACAGAAAAATAGTTTAGAGCAGGAAAGAGCTAAAGATTCAGTCAGAGTCCGTTCGAGTCGTTCTCGCAGCCAGTCAGGAGGAGCACTCTGCAAAATCGGCCAATCACCAATAATCGGGTGAAGGTGCCAAAAATGAAAATATTTTTGAGTCTCTTAGCATGGCTGTACCTTGTTCAGTTGCAGCGGAGGAGGTTGAGGCAGGTGGCGTCTGCAAAGCCATGCCGCGGGGGGGGGGAGCACACCTGGGACAGGGGGGCTCGGATTCTTGTTCAGTTGCATTGGAGGAGATTGAGGTGGGTGGCATCTGCAAAGCCACGCCATGGGGTGAGTGCAACTGGGTCAGGTGGGCTGGAATTCTTGTTCAGTTGCAGTGGAGAAGGTTAAGGTGGGCAGTGTCTGCAAAGCCGCACCTCAGGAGGGAGTGCACCTGGGTCAGGGAGGCTTGAATTCTTGTTCAGCTGCAGCAGAAGAGGCTGAGATGGGTGGTGTCTGCAAAGCCACCTGTGGGTGGGGAGTGCACCCGAGCCAGGGGGGCTCATATTCTTGTTCAGTTGCAGTAGAGGAGGTTGAGGTGGGCGGCGTCTGCAAAGCCACGCAATGGGGGGGGGGAGTGCACCCGTATCAGGAGGGCTTGAATTCTTCTGCCCAAATGGAAAAAGTCCTGGGAATGGGACACAAACTAAGGACTCCTGATGGTATGTGAAAGAAATGAATAATTGTACTAATAACAGTGATCCAGCCCGATGGTTTTAACCACTGATGTAGTGAATGTTTATACAGTAGATGTGTCAGTGAGAGTTGGGGCTCTTTTACTGTCAATAGAGGTAACAGAATCTTTTAGACAGCAAAACCTAATCTTTCTAATGTCCAGCATCAGGCTAAAGGTAATGTGACATGTGTTTACAGTATGGAAGTTTACACCAGGAGAGCCCAGTTCAAATCACACCATAGCGATTCGGTCATTGTGAGTCCCTGAGAAAGTCGCTTGACCTTACATGTGTCAGTCTGCACAGCTGTATAATTGGAAAGAAATTGAACCTTACAGTAAATGGGATATTGCATCTTAGTTGGTCTCTTCTTAGTACCTTCACTGTGAAATGCAGCAGAGAAAAACAGCTTAGCTGTAATAAACACATCACCACTCCTTGGAAAATGACTATGCATGTCATTATGTTTGCTTGTACTCATGTGCAAGAAGCATAGTGCCACCATACAAGTTTTCGTAGGTGTGCCTCCCCCACTTTCAATGCCCTGCTCCCTTTTGCAGGTGCGGCTGCACCATGCCAATGAATGACCGAGCTGTCTATGACAGCCGTTCAGATGCAGTGGTGTACAGTTCTGAGGAAAACACCGCCACAATCAGCGGTGGTAACGTGTAGACAACACGTACGTCAGCACTGCATCTGAACTGTCATAGACAGTTTGTTATGCCCCCCCATGAACACCTATGTAGCACGCTGGGAGCCCACCCCAATGTGCTCATGCATTCCCCTCACCCCTGCACACTGTATGACTGACAGGGGCACCCAATCCCCCGTTGACTCCACTGCCCCCCCAAACAGACTTCTAGGTGTCATGCTGGGAGCCCACCCCAATGTGGCAAAAGTTGGTATGGCCGACGGGGGTGCCCAATACCCTGTTGGCTCCACTACCCCCACAAATAATAACCTTTCAGCTGCCATGCTGGGAGCCCACCCCAGTGTGGCAAAAGTCCTGCATCGTCTTCCTGAATAAGAAAAAAAAAAACTGTAAAAAAAAAGTCCCTCATTGACTGTCTTGCCCCCTTCCCCAACCTGCACCCACCATCTGAGCACCCACCTCACCACACCCTCCCCGACCCCATACTTACCTCCGGAGCCCAGCGCGATGATCTTCTGTGGACCAGGAACACGTCTGCACTCTTCAAAGTCGACCGCGAACTGAAGAAATGCCGGTAAACTGTATAATGGCATAAATGGGTTTTTTCAACTTTGGTGCATATCTCTGGTTTTTCTGGAATTTTTTCACCTAATTTTCAACATGGGTTTTGTTCTACCTCATGAACTCAGCCACTGTCATTTTGTTATTCGGTCCCGAAAGGTGATTTCACGGTCTCTGCGCGGAACCACCTTTCGGGACTGAGTAACAAAATGACGGTGTCACAGTTCATGAGGTAGGCCTCCCAAAACCCTTTGTTGAAAATTTGGTGAAAACATTCCCAAAAATGACTGTTTTACTAGCGTGTGTTGCACAGTTCCTACGCACGCTCGTAAATTTGAGAATTTTTAATATTTTCACTCTAGATTTTCAACATTGCCATTTTACCACACCTCCTTATGAGCGGTACAGCTGTCATTTTTCACATCTTGCCCAAAATATGTTTTCGCACATGTAGCGCACAATGGCTCAGTCGTTGTGCGAAATCAATGTTCGGGACAGATTAAGAAAATCACAGTGACATTGTTTATGAGCAGAGGTCTTAAAATGGCCATGTTGAAAATTTGGTGACAAAAGTCCATAAAATGACTGTGTTACGAGTATGCATTGTGCAGTTTCCATGCACCCTCATAAGTTCATGAATTTGTAAATATTGTCAGTCCAGATTTTCATCACTAACATTTTTCCACACCTCCTTATGAACAGTGCAGCTGTCATTTTTCATACCCTGTCCAAAATGTGTATTCACACTTCTGGCGCAGAAATGTGTGGTCGCTGTGGGCAATCAGTGTTTGGGACAGAGTCAGAATATCACAGTGACACTGTTCATGAGCGGAGGTCCCAACATGCCTGTGCTGACAATCTGCTGTAAAAAATCCCAAAACAAATTACATTATGGGTGTGCGTTGCGCAGTTTCTACGCAAGCTCGTGATTTCACCAGTTTTTTTATATTTTCACTCCAGATTTTTAACATTACCATTTTTTACACCTCCCCATGAACAGTACAGCTGTAATTTTTCATATCCTGTTCGAAATGTGTTTTTACACCTGTGGTGCCAAATGGCATAGTCGCTGTGCAAAATCAGCTTTCAGCTAACAAACTGATATTGCCACTGTTCATGAGGTGGGGGTCACAAAAAAAACATGTTCAAAATTTGGAGTGAAAATACCAACGAACGCCTAGGGTGTTAGGGTTTCCAACCATAATGCCCCACCCTGTAGAGACTCACAGGCATCAGGGGTGTGACTTGCGAGTGTCGCCTGTAATGCTCATGCCATTCCACCCACACCCTGCAGCCAGTGGCAGACATCGAGGTATGCCATGGACTCTTTGGCCCCAAAGTTCATCCCATTCTCCTATACTGCACCCATCTCACCATATTTCCTTATGGAATGGGGTGAGCATAAGGCCCGAAGACCCCAAGGCACACCGTGACACATGTCGGTGTCTGCTGGGTAGGGTGTGGTGAAATGGCATGGCTGTTATGCCTGATGACCCAAAGGCACACCCCAATGCCTGTCAGTCTCTGCATGGTGGTGGTGGGGTTGGCTGCAGTTAAATACTTCACTGCCATTCCTATTATGCAGCTCTGTAACTCCTACACTGCCAATGCCAATGCCAGCAAGCAAACATTCGGCATTGACAAATGCTTGTTTTTTATTGTGCTTACACATTTTTTAGGTTTTTTCCAGGAAACGCAAGCTTACTACTAGAGACCCCAGCTTTAGATTGTTATTGGTGATCTGGATGCTGGGATCTCTATCAGGCTGCTTAAGTTTGCTGACGACACTAAGTTGGCCATGATTGTGGACTCCTTTGTGGATGGTGACAAAATTCAGCAGTACCTGAACCAGCTGGATGATTGGTCAGACTCTTGAAATCTCAGATTCAAAGTAGCCAAATGCATGGTACCTCACTGTGGGGGGCAGGGGGCAGCAGAGGTAGGACATACAGACTGTGTGGGACACATATTGCTGCAGTAGAGTAGGAAAAGGACCTGGGAAAACAATAGAGAAGGGTCTGAAGCATGTCAAGAAGTTAGCAGCTGCTGTCAAGGCCAGCATAATGTTTGGGTGCATCAAGAGGGAATACTAATAGGGTGGGGGAAGTTATTCTGCTACTTTACAATACTGTGTTCAGGCCCCACCTAGAGTAGTGCATCCAGTTCTGGGTTCCCCAATACAAAAAGTACATTGAAGCATTTTGGAGGGTACAACACAGAGTCAGCATAATGATCAGGGGTAAGGAAGACAAAAACTGTAAGGAGATGCTGGCGGACCATAACATGTTCACAATGGAGAAAAGGAGGCTGAGAGAGGATGTGATTGGAATTTTCTGCATACTCAAGGACTGCAGCAAAACTGAGTAGAGAGATGTTTGATCTGCGTTCCTCTGGCAGGACATGATGGCATGCCCTGAAGCTCAGAGGTTGTATATTCAGGCGTAATGTTAGGAAGCACTTCTTTTCCCAGAGAGTGGTAACCCTATGGAACAGCTTACCAGTGCTCACTATGATACTAAGTTTTTATATGTGGACAAATATTAATTGATTCATTTTGTTGTAGTGTGTAACTTAGCATAACATCTCCTAGTGATGTAACTTTAAATATATTTTGCCAGATCACATGACAAATTCTGAAACTTTGCAAGCTAAATGTGAAGAGTAGGAAAACATCACTGCCATAAAGGAACTAATATTATACAGAGGGGGTCCGAAAATGCAGTGACTTGATTGGTCGGCTGGGGTCTTTACCCATGTTAAATCCCAGAATAATACACAGGTAAGGTGCTAGCCCTCCCAACTGACTGGTGTGCAAAACAACAAATCAATACAATTTTTTTTCTCTCTGACAGCTCCATTTAGCCACCATCTTGAGTCCAATAAAGCTACCATAACAATGTACACCAACCTCCCAAAATCTTTCACAAGAAACTCTACTAAAATGGTACCAAAACACAATTTATGCACCAAAGATACAACTTGTAACAATAGCTTAATCTGCAGCTTTTCCATGACTGCTTACACCCACCTCACCTCTCACTCTTGCTCCCAGCTGTCTCTGCCTGAACTTAATCATTACTTGTCCCGGACCATGATCAGAAATTCAGCAGTGTCACGTTTCAACAGATAAAATGAATTTAGCATCAGCTTGTGATCAAGCCCTGTAGTAAGTTGCCTCAACAGCTTGCATGGAAACTGCTCACCACTCAAAGCATTCAAGACTATGGAAGCCTTCCATCACTTGCACTGCACCTTTGCTACCTGCTCATACCATATTCTGTCTGCCAAACTAAAAAAAGTTTTAAAAAGTGAGCAAACACAGAAAGAAACATCCCACTATTAAACAACAGCACAAACAGCCCAGCATCTTGGCGGGGGAGGGGCACGGGCATAATGAATGGTCGACTTCTACAACCTTAGTCTATCCAGCAAGAAACACTATTTAATATAAGAGGAAGGATATTACAATAAAATCAATTAAAACACTTTAAAAACAATACATTTAAAAGTTTTAATAACTTTTTTAATTATTTCATTACAGCTAATTGCATAATCACAATAACACACTCCAGGGTGTGGGTTATGCTGGGATTTACTCCCGTCTGGTGTGGTTTAAGTCACTCAGCCAGTGGCCTCATGATGCATCACCCCAGACATGGGTAAATTTAGCATAACCTACACCCTGTTGTGGATTATTGCTTAATAGCAGGATAACCAGCTCAGCAGGTGGCATACTCGCCTCTGAGGCTGAGAGATCAGAAGGCTGTGGGTTCTATCCCCACAGCAGGCACTTGGGTTAAATCCCAATACTGACACTGTAGTGCAGCATGAGGGGGGGTGCTGCACTCCTGAGATGCCGTCTTTCAGATGAGATGTTAAACCGAGGTCCTATCTGCCTGTTCAGGTGGATGTTAAAGATCCCATGGCATTCTCAAAAAGAGTAAGGGAATTTTTTATTGGACAAAACTGCAATAAGACTCACAAAAAAAAATTTGTACATAGCATAACATTTCATCAGAACATTTTTTCTCAAAAAAAAAAACACTTAACCCCATATTAAATTTATGCATGCGAAAAGAAAAACATATAGCAATATCATCCCAAACACCCTTAATGTGGCACAAACCTTTCCCCAATCCTCTTTCACACCCTATGTGCTCCAGCTAACAACATTTCTCTAATACATCTTCTTTATCTCTGTGTATACTACACTTACTAACTTATACTAGCTATATTCTAACTCCCCATTTTTAGTCTCTAGGTGTTTCTCACATTTGACATTTGCTTGCTACTATGCCTTTTCCTTAAGGCCTACATTAAATATCCATAATAGTTTTAAGAAACATTGTATTATATGGATATCTAACAAATTTATTTCATTTACCTAGATACTCCTTTAGACTTATTCTTTGGACTATACAATTGGTGCCTACTTACTTATTATTTCCTGTCTTACACAGTAGGCTGAAGAAAAGGGGCATCTAGCCAACCCTTCCACCATACCTTAATCATGGGTTGAGGTAGAGTTGTAAGCTCTTTAATATATATGGAATGAATCTCCTGTTCTATTCTACTTTTCATACATGACAAAGTTATTTGTTTCTGTTGCAACACGTATTGGCCTCTGGTTTGCCATATTACCCATTTACATATAGCCATAATTACTCTAAGTGTACCTTTATGGTAATTCCTCCATTCCCCCTCATCATATTGCCCATAGATTAATATGTCATATGTCATATTTTGAAGTTGAGGGATACCCCATGTACTGGCTAGCAGTGGCCAAAAACCCTGCATATATGGACATTCAAAAAATAAATGTGACATGGTTTCAATTGTTATCCCACATCCCTCCCTTAAACATAATCTATCTTGAAGGTTTTTATGGAAATGATTACCTCTTACATTCAGTCTGGGATAGCACCCTAGCCAAAGGGAGTTCCATACCTTTGGCAGAATTCTAGCCTCTATTAATTGTGTGGTTACACCAGAGAGCTTAATGTTATCTGGTACTGAGACGAATGGGGTCCCAAAACACTCCATTTGTAAAATCTTTTGATGAAATGTTTTCCTTGTAATATGTAAAACATCTGTAGTAGTTATATGCCAACCTTTTAATTTCCTGCATATTTCCATTAAATAATTAGACATACTCTCAGGTATTGCCTGAAATCTCCCCCATTGTTGGTTCTCTCATCTTTGTCAAACGTTGGAACACCTCTCTTGAAGTAAATGTACCCATTCCAGCTGTTTCCCAGTCAATATCGGCAAAAAGTTTGCATATACAAACATTGAAAAAAAGAATATTACAGGATTCATTATAATTAGCCCTCTCTGTTTTTTTTTTGAAACTTCATCAGTTTTATTGACCTTTTGCTAATACAGTACAACTGATCCATCTTCTACAAGAATATTACCGGTACCTTATTATTACAGGTCCAAAATCTTTTAACATTTCACAATGTATATTTCAACAACCTTAACACATCATGAATATTACCTCTCATCTTTTAAGGTTGGTTTAAAGACTCTATTAGATCTGAGGTAATCACTGCTTGAAGCCTAAGACCTCCAAAAGATGGATACAGTTCTTTGCAGTGTTACCAAAATTTGTATCCCAGTCTTAAAGATACTATATTGTTCTTCAAATTTAATTCAGTCTGCAATTATCAGTCCATTCTGAGAGGGAAAAAGAGAACAAAAATTAAAAAGATAATACTATAGCTATTATATTAAAACTGTAAACCAAGCGTGTACACATATGCACCATGATCCTTTCACTTATAAAATGCACATAATGGCTGCAGACTGTGAATGTTCTATTCCCCTTTTCTCAAAGGCTTGGTGAAGACCTCCCCTTCCCTATAGAAAAAAAAAAACAAAAACAAAAGAATTAGAAAAACTTCTACTCATTTGACAGCCCAGGTACTTCTTCTCCCCCTATCTCTCCCTCTCCATTCCAGGCTTCCCTCCATACTCGCCATGGACTCCAAATTTCCAGAAATTTTTCTTTCTTTAAATGTATAGTGTGGGTAATGTTCTCCAGGCGTTCTGTTTCTTCTACCTTAGACACCCATTGAGATACAACTGGGGGGTCAGGGGCTAACCACTTAGTGGTAATACATTTTAGGGCTACAACCCTTAGAATCTGACATAGTTCTACTCTTTTCCGTTGCTTAGCCAATAAAGTGGGGAGGCCCAGAATTAAATCCTGAAAGGTAAAAGGGATGGAAATACTCCCCACTTGTTCCAGAATTACATGAATAGATTGCCAAAACCTCCTCAACTTCTCACACCCCCAAAATATGTGGTAATGTGAGCCCCTATTCTCCCCACACAGATGCCAACATTCCGACAAGGCCTGTGGGTTAAGGTGTCTGGTAATCACCGGAGTCCTGAAAAAATGAATCAGGACTTTCCAGTTAAATTCCCTCCAGGTAGTTGCTGATGTCACCTGCCAAGCCCTCTGGAGTCTACGGGCCTAATCCTTCCTAGGAATGTCCTCCTCTGCTTCCACTACCCATTTTTGTCTAACCTCCTCTATTATCTGTGCCTCCGGGTGGGAACTAAGGAGTCCATAAAGGATGGATACATATCTCAGTCTGTCCTTAATTTTAATGGAATCCCACCAATAGGTTTCCAAATTTGTTAGTTCTCTCCCAACCCTCTGAAAGTTGTTTCCAGTACTAATAAAGTGTCGGGCTTGAAGAAACCTGTAAAAATCTTCTCAGCGAAGAGAGAAGCTTTCTTTAAGGGTAGTAAAGGAGAGACACCCTATCCTATCAATCATCTGCCTAAAGGTGGTTAGGCCCCTAAGCTCCCAATATGCGTATCCCATATCTGTTATAGGTGGAGTGAAATCCTCCAGGTGGCATATTAAGGACAGTGGGCCCAAGGTGTTTGGAGTGTGTGTTAGTTTGCGCAACTTAATGATAATGTGTAATGAGTATTTTACCCATGGGTTGGAAGTGGAGCACCACATCCTGGAGCTTATAGGACTTGTAGGAAATGTCCATAACCTATGATTTCTAACCATCTCAGATTCAATGAAATACCAACCAGAACTGATACGCTGTTTAGCTCAGGTGATTAGTTGCGCACCCTGAGCCGCCAAATAATAACGATACATATTGGGAAGGCTGAGACCCCCTTCTTCCCTTGTTTTCATCAAGGTGCCCAGAGCAATTCTGGGATGCTGTCCTGCCCAGATAAATTTGGAAATGTCTTTCGACAATTTAACCCAAAAATGGGGTGGAATAGAAATGGGAATCGTCTGAAATAAAAATAACAATCTGGGCACCACATCCATTTTTATAATCTGAATTCTGCCGTATAGGGTAAGGGGTAATAGTTTCCAGTGGGCAAAGTCCGCTTGTAAGGTATGGTATAGTTTAAGAAAGTTATTTTGAAAGAGTTTTGACATATCCACTGAGACCTGGATTCCTAGGTACCTAAAGGTACCCCTCTTAGCCCACACAAAGGGGAAAGAGCCCCTGAGCTGTCTAGGGAGAACACCACTTAGCACCACTGCCTCTGATTTAGACAAATTAATTTTATACCCTGCCAGAAGGCCAAATTTCTTTAGGGAGTCCAATAAGTGAGGTAATGAGGTTCTTCAAACAGAATAGTGGATCGTCTGCATAAAGTGCCACTTTTTGTTCGATCCCTCCCGCCCAAATTCCCTTGATCTGTGGATCATTTTGTATCCAAATGGCTAGGGGATCTAATGATAAAGCAAAAAGTAGTGGGGAAAGGGGGCAGCCCTGCCTGGTTCCCCTCTGGAGAGGTATTCGATCAGAAAGAAGGCCATTTACCTTGACTTGTGCTTCTGGTTTGTGATATAATGCCGTTATAGCTGAGACAAATTTGTCCCCCAGCCCGAATGTTGACAGGGTGGATGACATAAATTGCCAGTCCCCCCTGTCAAATGCTTTCTCTGCATCCATACTAATCACAACCTGCAACGATGTGGAGCCTCTCTGGTTAGTGATAATTTTTAATAGGCATCGAATATTGCCTTGAAGAAATCTCCCAGAGATAAATCCTGTTTGGTTGTGGTGGATCAGGGTAGGAATGCACTTTTGCAACCTGTCCGCCAAAATCCCTGTAAAGATTTTTAAGTCTACTGGTAAAAGGGATATCGGATGATATGAACTACACAATTCTAGGTTTTCATCTGGTTTAGGGAGCACTGAAATTTGGGCCAAATTCCAAGAGGGTGGGATGGGGCTTTTATTTATCGAAATCTCGTTACAGGTGGCTATCAGATGTTCTAGGATGAGGGGAGAGAATTCCTTATAGAATTCGGTCGGGAATCCATCCAAACCTGGCGCCTTGCTGTTTTTCAATTGTTTAATTTTTGCCTGGATTTCCTGAGTGGAGATAGGTGCGTTAAGGGCCTGAGTAGCTAGGTTAGCTAGAGTAGGGATTCGGAGGCCATCTAAAAAAGCCTGCACTGCTTCCTGATGTCCCGGGATAGTCTCAGACTCATATAGCCTGGTGTAAAATGTTTTAAATATTTGTAGTATTTCTTTTGGAGAGGTGGTAACTGATGCCCCTCCCTCATCTTGTAAACATGTGACTGCTCTGCTGGCTTCCTCCTGGCAGAGTTGCCAAGCCAGTAATCTCCCCACATGGTTCCCGTGTTCAAAATATTTTTGTTTTGCATACCTCAGCTGGCCCTCAATCTGGATATCTAGAAGTTGATTAAGTCCTTTCTAACTTTATCTAGGTCCTGTTTTATTTGCGGATCTTGCTGAGTTTGATGTGAGGCTTCTAACCTTTCTATTTTTTGCTCTAACTCTACTCTTTGACACACTCATTCTTTTTTGAGTCTGGTTGAATACCTAATTATTTTACCCCTGAGGCAACACTTAAGTGTGTCCCATCTGATAGCGTCTGTTGTGTCCCCCTTGGAGTTCTCTCTTTCAAATTGTTGGATTGTCTCTTTAACTAAGTCTTTAAAATCCTCCCTATTGAGGAGGCTCACATTAAGTCTCCAGCAGGGCTGTGAGGAAGTATTGGTTGTGTGTAATTTAAGGATCACCGAAGCGTGATCAGATATAGTAATAGGACCTATTTCACACCTCTCTATCTTCTGCAGCCAGTTAGAGGATACTAGAAAGTAGTCTATTCTAGAGTAGCCTGTGTGACGTGGTGAATAATATGTGTAATCCCTCTCTCATGGGTGCAGAAACCTCCAGCATTCAGACAGACCCAATTCCTGGTTCAATCTAAGAATAAGCTTTCCCATTCTCAAAGCCCCCCCTTGGAGTCACCCTGATCTATCTACCCCTGGGTATATAACTTCATGGAAGTCTGCTCCGATGATCACCATACTAGATGCATCAGAGACTGTCTCTTTAATAATTTTTTCAATGAATGGCAATCGGGAAGATTCATCATTCAGTGCATAAATGTTCACCAGTATACAAGGTTGACCCCTGTAACATCCCCAAACCTCAACAAAACGACCTTCTGGGTCCGTCCTTACCCTTGAAATTACCAGAGGTGTGTTTCTTTTAACTAAGATTGCTACTCCTCTACGATGTGGATTAGTTTCAAAATGAGAAGCATATATATTCCCCACCCATGAACATTTTTGTTTCAAGTGCTCGTCAGCAGTCAAATGGGTCTCTTGCAAAAATGCTACCATCACCCCCCTCCTGTTTAATTCCTGCAATATTTTAGCCCTTTTTGGAGGGCTGTTCATTCCCCTCACATTTAGTGAGACTATCTGGAGATCATCCATCTATAAATAGGAGAGTCTGGTACCTTCTACTAATGCAGGGAGAAACTGAGGGGTGCCACCCTCTAATACGGGGTAAAACTGAGAAACGCCACCCCAATTTCAATCTATTTTCTCGTATATTGTGTACAGCCAAAAATATAAATCTCCAAACAAACAAACTTTATAGCATGACCAAAACTGGAACATCTGTAAAACCCAACATAACATTGTGATCTTCAAGATGTAATTACCCTGTTGCCACCCTCTATAAGTTATCCAACTCTTTTTTTAGCGGCCTGGTTGGAGGGCCCCAAACCAGTGGGCTCTCCGTCTGGCTCAGATAGCAAAGCTGTCTGATTGCCAGAAGGGCAAGATTGTATCACCGTACCAGCTAATACCTGACAGTGTTAAGTGAAACTGTCTAGACTAGGTATAAAGAATAAAGTGTCCTATCCCACTGTGATTCGTAAGCTATCTATTAATTAAACTCCTTAGCTCCCTCCTTTTGTTCTAATCCAAAAGGAACTTGGTCTCCCTTAGTAGGGAAGTTGTGTTATCTAACCTATCTATTATCAGGCTGTTCCCCTTGTTTTTCCAAACATTACATGTGTTATTAGGTCCCAACTCAGTCCCCCCGCCCATTGTGCTCCCCCCGTGAGAAAAGGGGGACACCTCCGAGATCAAGGACAGTATACTTCTCCCTGGCCAGACACCAGCTTAACTGGGTCCCTGGTTAACCAGGGGGTAGTGTAATTGACAGCAAGGGTTAACTTTCCATGGTGAGCTTGTCATACCCACTGCCCTTACTCAGGGCTGATTCAGAGATTAGGGAGATATGCTTCTACCTTATTTTTATAAGTACTGATTTTAATCAAAGCCCTCGCCAGTGGTCTCACCAAACAGCCCACCAATCTGGCCTCTGGGGTATATATTTATCAGAAGCTCTCCCTATCCAAGTGTTTATATAGCAGCCTACCATTAGTGTCAGCATTCTCAAGCCACAACCTAATCACTGAGGCTACCAGGAGATGTACTATGGTGTGGGTAGTCACCTCCATTTTGGTCCCCTTTACTATTTTATCAACCCTAGCACTGCCAGCCTTGTCCTAGAAATCGTCCGATCTCACAGCATCAGAACCCAACCCTGGGCAGGGCAACACCCAGGCCATGTGACCAAGCTGCTACTCCCACCCCCTTCAGTTCAGAGGGAGCTAACCATCTTTCCACCCTGTATATTACCCCGATTCTCTCATCTCATTTATTGGATGTGGGAAATTCAGTAAGCCTTTTTCATAATCAGCCATACCCTGTCCTCCCCTTCCTAATACAAGTGTCGCTATAATATTTGCAAAAAGTCAAGAACTCCTGAGCGTGTCCTTCGAAAAGAGTCATTCACTGCCCATTTCCATTAGTTGTCCATAAAAAAGTTTGGGGTGGTTCTCTTCAGGTTGGTGGTTTGTTTGCCAGCGTGTTCTGCCCCGATGTAAGTTCTTTTGCACCGCTGATTTCAGTAGAAACTGAAGGTGAAGGGTTGTTTACTTCTCTGCGTCTGTTGGGTGAGTCCTACTCCCCGGAAATGGTCGGACTGTCCTGGAGATGTTTTCTTTTGGTTCCCACCACTTGCCAAGCCTTCTCAGATAATCATTCTCTTTGCTGTTGCCTTGGATCTAAAAGGATTACTATGTTTACAAAGGACAGAAATGATTGAGCTGCCATCAGGTCTGGAAATCTTTTAACTCCCTGCTCTGTTGAGATTTTTAATCTGGCTGCATATTCCATGAATGCTTTCATTCCTTTTTGCTGAAGAAGGCGTACCACTGTCAACACTTTTCTGTGCTGGGCGAGTAATTGGGGGGGTATAGTCTTGTTCAAAGAAGAGCCGGGTATCTCCGAATAGCACCTCTTTCTTGGACCAAGCTAGCTTTAGGATTTCCTCCTTAGTATCAAAATAAAGAAACGCTATTACTAGTGAACGCGGTCATGCTTTAGGGTCTTTAGGCCTAGGCAGCAGTGATCTATGGGCCCGAATGATATGAAGAGGTTTGTCTGTTGGCCATCCTAGTATTTCGGGGAGAAAAGTTTTCAAAAAGGTCGGTACTGGAACTGATCCTGTCCCTTCAGGTAATCCATGAATACGGACATTATTGCACCTGTTCTGATTTTCTAGTTCTTCGAGTCTTGCCTCTAGTTGTTGCTCTCTGCGATGTAGGTCCAGCAAGGCAGTATTATGAACTTCAGTTGTAGTTGAGTATTCATTAAGGCCCCGTTCAAGTTGGTCTGTCTTTTGTACCATAAGCTCAAGTTTGTTGCGATCCTCAGTCACTTTTGTTTCTAGTCTTTCCAGCGTAGCACTCATGCATTGAAGGGTTGCACATAGCTGCTTAGACGTGATCATGCATTCCTGCTCCTCTGGCTCCTCTAAAGTGGGAGAGTGCTGTGGTTAGGCCGTGGTCGTACAGGCCGCGCTAGGCTGTGTGTAGTCCAGTAATGTTTTACTCTGTTTGGCACTTTGGGAGCCAATTTTATTCTTCGATTTGTGTCTGGAAGACATCCTCATTACGTCTTCTGTTTCCCTGAGGGTTGGAGATGTTGGCTGATTTGAGGATTGTGGTGGATTGTTTGACGGCGAGATGGAGTGTCTAGATCAGGCTGCCATTAGGTCGGTGCACCCACCGGAAGTCTCCTAGCCCTCCCTGTTTTATTGGCCAATATGTACTGTTTCATTTTATGGGGTTCAAGTGGCTCCCCCAAATCAATTGAATGGCTACACAATACATTTTTACCTCCAATTTTAACGGTAAGGGAAAAATTTGGCTAACTAATAAAAAAGAGGAACAATAAAAGTTTTGTACATGTATACCTGCTTTTTTTGTCATAGGATATCCTTTCCATCTACTTACTTTCTCCTCCGCCTGGGCTATGGCTGCTTCCCAATTGATGTTTGCCGCATCCTCGGTCTCAAACAATATGCCTAGAATCTTTAATGGTGGATCCACAATTTGTACTCACCCTAACTCCTGTGTATTCTCCCTAGGAACATGAATTCTCAACACCTTACTTTTTTGTCTATTAACTTTAGACCCTGAGATCTTAGAAAAGGAATCAACCAGCTCCATGACCCCTTCCCCTGAGGCTCTATCAGCCACTAAAATGTTAATGTCATCCGCATAGGCCAAGGTAGCCAGAAAGTTCAAATGGCTAGGCCCTGAAATAGGGGATATTCTACCTCTCCCATTCAAACTTCGAAGTAAAGGATCTAAGGAGAAAACATACTACAAGAGGCTCAAAGAGCACCCCTGTTGTACCTCTCTACAAATTTTAGCATGTTTTCCCATTCTGCCATTGACCAAATGGCTTGAAGAAGCCCCTTTATAGATAATTCTGATCCACTGTAGAGGTGTACCTGGAATTCTATAATGTGACAGTACTTTGTACAAATAAATATGCGGAACCCCATCAAATGCCTTAGCTTGATCAAGGGAAATCAAATATCCTGAAGTGTCTGAACAGTCAAAGACTTCTCTTATGGTTTTCAGTAAATCACCCATGGATCACTGAGGGATGGCACATGCTTGACCAAAAGAGATCACTACCTGTGCCACTTTTGTGAGTCTGTTACACAACATTTTACACAGTATTTTCCAATCTACATTGATTAGACTTATAGGTCTCCAGTTTCGTATGTCTAATCTATCTCCCTTTTTATATAAAAATATCAATAGGCTATCTGCCAATGCTGCTGGAAAAGGAACATCATTAAAAATGGCCACCATATATTCACTTAGTACGTCCATTGTTTTCTTATAAAATTCCCCCGGTAGCCCATCTGGGCCAGGTGACACCACATTTTTTAGTTTAATGATGACCTCCTCCACTTCACCCTTAGTTATAGGAGATACTAGCTGTTTTTGTCAGTCTCTAACAGGCCTGGAATATTCAATTGCTGCAGAAATTCAGTTACATTTACTGATTGTGATTCCTGTCTCACAAAAGATTGTTCTACATATTCTTGAACTGTATGAGCAATTCTTTCCCCTTTATGTACCACTAGTCCTGTATTTGTTCTAAGTTTGCCCATATATCTTGAATCCACCCACTGTGCACAACTATCATATGGGTTTATATTTTGTGCTTTTCCCTGAGTCCCAAACTTTTGTTCAATGAGCAGTGTTTGTGATTTGTCATACTGGTAGTTACACGTCTTTCTTGACATTCTGAATTGATTCAGTAAGATCCTCTCCCATTTCTACTGCTTGAGATAATAATGTCTGAAGTTTCTCTCTTAATCTTAAATCATTTAAATATTTGTTATTTAATGCTTTTTTAGTGAATGAACTGCATAGCACCTTAATGTCTTTTTTAGTGTCTTGCCACCAAAATAAAGAATTATCATAAAGCTCAAATACTGAATGCCTAGCCTCTAACTCAGATTTGATTGCTGGCCATATTTCAGCATCTTCTAGTGCAGCAACATTGAACCTCCATACTGGGTTAGATTTAAGTTTGTTTATTGGTGTTCCCACTGTAATTTTGATTAGACTATAATCAGAATTTTCAAAAGGAGACACATGGAAAGCTACTGCTGGTATCCAGTGGGAGGCAAACCAAAGGTCAATTCATATTGACAATCTTCCCATAAAATATGTATGACCTGGTGTGTGGCCATTGGCAACCACACAGTCTATAAGCTGTACTTGTTTGTATAGTCTATTGAAAAAGTTTGAGTCAGTATACATTTTTTGTGTCACTCCTGTTTGTCAGATAATGAAAGTATACAATTGAAATCACCCCCTAGAAAAACTGATCTAGAGGTGTATAAATATGGCTGAATTTTTTTCATAAGTTCAACCCTTTAATATTTTGTTTGATAATTATAGATATTGATTAGGCAAAGATCATGAGCACCTACTCTTGCATCTAGGATACAGGCCTTGCCAGACACCAGGTCAATCACCCGTGATACTCTAAGGTTGGGTGTCAAAATAAGAATCCCCACCCTAGAGCATGGTTCTTCCCCCAAGGACCAAAAGGAGGGGCCTCTAAACCACTCTCTAGATGCTCGGTGAGTTTCCCTAAATGCATGAAGCTGTGTATTCTGCAAAAAGCAAATGTCCAAATGGTGGCTTTCAATAATAGAAAAAGTGGTTTGCCTCCTCTTCTGATTCTTTATACCGTTCACATTAATGGACCCAAGCATAAGGTGGAACTCCATAATTATATGATAGCACTTGAATGACCCTCAGCGCTTTTTAGTTCTGGAGATTTTGCCATAGATCTTTTTGATTTCTTCTTTTTTTTCTCTACTCTGGTCTCTTTAATGGACACATCTGAGTCTGTCATATTCTCTGTTTATGAGGAAATCAGAGATAATGTATTCAAGTCCTCACCATCTTCCTCCCATTGTTTCCTCTTAGCCAGTAATGTAAATCTGTTTTTAGTAGAAATAGCTTCTTTCTTCTGTAAAGTGAGAAGCTCTCCTGTTTTTTTAGCACAGCTACGGGTCACTCTTCATTTTTTTTGTTGCTCCCATTCAGTTGTTTGGGGGGCCATAACTTGTGTGTGCCCCTTTACTGGCTCTAGCTGAATATCTTCCTCCCCTGCCTCATTCCCAGACAATAAATGTTGGGATGTTTGGGAATCCTCTGTCTCTTTGGGAATCCTCTGTCTCAACCAGGGTGTCCCCTTCTGAATTTGCTGTGGCTTCTGAGTCTCTCATAGCTGGGGCAGAGGAATGAGATTGTTCCCTTTCCATGGGGATATTCTGTGGGGATATCATATGTTGAGGGGTAACTGAGAAAGTTTGTATTGGAGTCTGTTGTTTTGTCCCTGGAGTCCTTTCAGGGTCCTGCTGATTCGGGGGGGTAGGATCTTCATCTTCAGATCAATCATCCATGGCATTATGTGAAGCCCAGGGGCAATCTTTGAAATGATGACTCATTTCTTCACACAAGTTACAGACCACTGAGGTAGGGCAGCTGATTGCAATATGGCCAATCCCTCCACATAAGGAACACTTCATTCTATCGCATGTGCTGCTAAGATGTGTATAAGCTCCACAGTGGAAACATGATTTTGGTTGTGCTGAGTAAACAATAAAAGCTCGGTCTCTCCCCAAATAAAAACAACTAGGCAAATGTTGGATCATTCCCCTTTCTTGTGGTAGGTGGACCCGAATATGCCATCCCCCTGTCCAAATGTCTTCTGACTCAATAATAGGGTCAGGTATACCAAGCACCATGCATTTGGTGAGTAGCCAGAACAAAATGCCAGATATGGCAACCCCTTCATTTTTAAACAGCACCATTATTGTGCGATAAGCAGGCTTCATGAGTGGGATGATAATAAAGGGACTCCATTCAGGGGTTTCCTCACTGTTTGGTATCTTTGCTGGAAGAGTTCAAGGCTAGCTGCTGTTTTAAAACTTACATCAAAGTTGGGATCCCCAGAGGTATGAATTAGGGCGTACATTTCTTGAGCAGAAAACCCCAAACTTTCATTGATAAGTGTGCTGCCAGCATAAATACGGTCAGGATATATGTCCAGTCCTCCTTTGTACTTAATACGGACAGCATTCTGTCTTTTGGCAGGTTCTGGAGGTGCATGAAGGAGGCCTGCACATGTTTTATTTGTGGAAGGACTGCCCCTAGTATCTGTTGGCTGAGACTCATTATTAACAAAATGTTGTGCCCCCGAAGTAGATGGCTGAGGCTCTGGAATTGGGTTGCTGATATTGGGAGATACAGTGGCCCTAAATGCACCCGTTGTCCCTTCAGGGAGGTCATTTTGCTCATGTCTCCAAGTGACCTTTGGGGAAGATAAAAGTTTCCTCTGTGGTTTAGGAAAAAGTACTGAGGAATTTATAAGCTCTAATGATGGAGGTAATTCCAACGGGTCCGGATCATCTATACAGAGCCTTTCAGGAGACACCCATGGTTGTCCTTTTGAATGCTTCACCATCCTGATGATTTTAGAGCTTCTGCCACAGTTATCCCTGTAGTTAGTACATTATCATCATAATTGGGTCGGTTTGAGACTGGTATCACTACATTTCCTCCATCCATAGCAGCAGTGTCACCTAGTATTACATTGTCTACAGTTTGCTTCTCATGTTTTTCAAGGTCTGCCATACCAACATGCCCTTTTTCAAACCCTTCTGGGCCCATCACATTTTTTTCCTCCCACATTTGCCTCAGCACAAGTAACTAAGATGTTACTTTCCTGATTCGAGTGCAGCGCATCCTCCTGCATCGCATTCTCATTCAGACTGGACTGCTCCGCGATCGTAACCATCTCACTCGCGGTTGCATATTTCTTCTCAGTCGGGAACATCACAGCAGCAGAAGGAGCTTCCTCAGCTGCCTCATCTCCATCACCTCATCCATATCATGTAGGTTACTCGCTGTCCTCTCCTGCTCACAGCGTTCTTCTTCTGCCAATAACGCCCTCAGATACTCACTTCTGGATAAAAAGCTTCTTTCAGTCTGCCAGGTTTTCATCAATTCACACTGCATGGGAAACACAGTTACTGTATCTCGCTGTTCTTCCATAATATCCCTTGCTGGCTGAGCAATCTGCAGTGATTCCACAGGAGTCTTTTCCCAGTAGTTGTCACCTCTAGTTTTGTTAAAGTAGAGGAGGAGGCCATCTCCTCTACTTCTTTAACACGCACTTGTGCACCTCCTCCTGGATCCAAGGGCTCTGCTATCTTGGCCAAGGACCAGGATGTTAGAGGTTCCCCTACAGGCGAGTAGGGGAATTTCCCAGGTGTCCTGGCCAAATTTCCCCCATTCACTAAAAAAAATACCACCAACAGCTTAATCTGGTTCAAGGTCAGTTGACATTCATCTGTATCCCCCCCTCCCTAAAATAGGCAGAATTTATCTATTGCACTTACCCGGTCAACAAACATTAAATAAATAACTATCACAGCTGGTGTTCTAGATATTAACAGTGTCAATGGCTCAGCAGGTTGCACACTCACCTACAAGGCCAGAAAATCAGAAGGTTGTGTGTTCTAGCCCCACATCGAGAACTTTGGCTAAATTCCAGTACTGATGCTGTAGTATAACATGGCTGGGGTGGGGGGAGGTGATGCACTCCTGATGTGTCATTATTCAGATTAGATGTTAAACTGGGATCTCATCTGCCTGTTCACATGTCTATCCAGGTGGATTTTAAAAATCCCATGCCACTTCTTGAAAACAGTAGGGGAGTTTTTATTGAAAACACATCAATATACAAAAAAAAATCAATACATATAGAAAAAGAATTACACCATAAAGAAAACCTTGTGATAATCCATTAATACCAAATGTTATAAGTATAACCTACAACCATGTGCTTTAAAGAAAAAAAAGATTTTTTATAATTCATTTAATATCCTATCTTATCTCATAAAGAGTGTATACACGTTTATCCCCTTAGTAGTCAACCTACCTAAAAATACATAAGCTTTTATGTATATATTCATCTTACAGAAACTGTCATCTATTTAAAAATTTATATTATTACTGTGTGTTTTTTTTACTTATATTTAATAAAGACTTGCAACCCCTTCCACCATTTAAATACTTTTATAGATGAATAGATATCTTTATCTTTCAAATATATTGACTTCATTGCTTCCATTATTAGTACATAGAAAGTATTATAGGTCATAGATTTCTGCTGCAAAACCCACTGGCATCTAGCCTGACATAAATAAAACTTTAAACAACAACAAAAAAAAAAAACAACTGTTAGTGTGTTCCAATCATATGAAGCAATGAGGTGGCGAAAAAATCCCAAAATCAAGGTCTGGTAATCCATCTTTGATAACCATCTAAAACTTAATTTGAAACTTAAAAATTCCCATAAGCCTTTAGCATATGAACATTGGAATAAAAAATTATCCATCGTTTCCTCTAAGGCCTGGCACTGAAGGTAAGGATGATATCTTTCATTTATCATTTTATGTTTAGCATTCCCTTTAATATTCAATCTACCATAGACAGAAAGCCACAATACCTCCCACATATGATAGGGAACCCTGGGATTGTTTAGTTGTTTAATGCCATATTCTTTTAATGCAGGGAAACAATTAACAAATTCAGGCTCATTTGGGTGAATTTTCCCAAGAATAGAATTATATAGCTTAGTTCCTATATTACCTCTTATAAATAAGTGAGAGATGGACCATTTGAACAATTTCTGAGCACATGGTTTAAAAAATAATGGAACATAAACACTTTTTGGGATCCTAGGAGGAAGGTTACTCCATATGTCAAAAAATTTTGTAAAGTTATTTAGTTCCCATAAATGCTGTAAAGCCTTCAGAAAACACGGATCAAAATTGAAATTCTGAGAAAGAAATAAAGCATGAAAAAAAATTAAAGGATCCACCATATCTAAACCTCCCTAAGATATAAGCAAATAAGTACAACACCGTTTAATGGGGTTAAGTCTACTTCCCCAAAACATGGAAAAGAAGCAGGCATATAGGTGTGTCTCTAAAGCCAAAGGAGGGGGATATACCATACCTATGTATAATAACCCAGGTATGATGAATTTTTTTGATTACAGAGACCCTCTTTTTTTTGTCAATCTCCACCCTTTCCACCTCTGAATCTTTGATTCTGCCTTTTTCAAAGCTACTTCCCAGTTCTCTAGAGGGAGATTCTGGGGTCCAAAAATTATACCTAATATTTTGCATGGTTAAGAAGAGACAATAATTCCTGATATATTTATCTGTTCATCTATTACAGGCCCCAAAAGAAGTCCTTTTGATTTTCCTACATTTAATTTTGAGTTTGAAACTTTTTCATATCTTCCCAGACAATCTTACACAGTGGGGATTTGATCCACATTAGGTAGGAAAACTCATACATCGTCAGCATAAGCTTGAACAACCACAGTATCCCCTTGCATATTCCCTGATATACCTGAAAGAGTATCAGAGAGAACTAAACTCCTAAGTAAAAGATCAAGGGAAAATGTGAATAGCAAGGGGCTTAATGGACAACCCTGTCTAACTCCATATTTAACCCTAATGGGGAGAGATGATTTCCCTTAAATAACTGGGAAAACTAAAACATTTTCATACATTAGGGTGATCCATTTTGTGAACCCCTGAGGGACTCCATAATGTGTTAGGACAGAAAATAAAAAGGGCCTGTAAACCCTGTCAAAGGCCTTATTTTGATCCAGGGATAAGATATAGTTTCGTGATGAGCTTTTGTTGGAAAATTCAATTATTTCCCTGATAATTATTAAAGCAGACTGGATTTTTCTGCCAGGAATTCCACAGTATTGGAGGGAGTATAACAAGTCACAAGAAACAGCTCTGAGTCTGTTAAGTATCTGGGACAAAATCTTGAAATTAGAATTCAAAATTGTGATGGGTCTCCAATTATTCAGTTTGGTTTCATCCCCTTCCTTAAAGATATATACTAATAACCCTAACATAAATTTTGAGGGCAAACGAGGAGCAGTTTGAAGAGAAAAAATTTTTTTTCAAGGCATAATGCCAGGATATGACGAAAACATTTATAAAATTCATAAGGTAGTTCATCTAACCCTGGGGACACCCCTAGCTTTAATGAAGATAGCACTTTAAGAATTTCAGGTTCCATTATTGGGTTAGCCAGTTTAAAAAGATCCAAACCTGGGGTTCATGGTAAATCAAATCTGTTGAAGGAATCTCTTAATTTCCTTAAATTGAGACACTTCAAAGATTTCTTGTTCAGCAATATGGTTCTGAACAATATTATACATATCAATAGGGGAGGATTTAAGTTTTCTACTATCATTCTGTAAAATTTCTAAACCTGAAGAATCTCTTTTATCTTTAAAGGCCTCAAAGGGATTCCCCATTGGGCTCTTTTGTGTTCCAAAGGAGAGTTCTCTTTGCAAAGTCCATGCTCGGTCATACTGGCATGCCCTCATTGCAAGCTTAATTTGGTTAATTTGTAAAGAAAAATCTACTCTAGAGGTATTAGCGTTAGAAAATAAATACTGCAATTTCCCTCTTAACAATAAAAAGTAAAAAAATTGCATTGTAACCACATGTTTACCATAGTTTTGACACCACTTTCTAACATCTTTCTCAGTATCCTTCTACCAATCCCATACATCATCATACAAGTCAGCCACTGATGTTCGTGCCCATAATAGTGATGTTATACCTTGCACAACTTTAGGATCTTGTAAAGTTGAAGTGTTAAGTTTCCATCTATTTTTAGTAGTGTTTCTAGAGGGAGAAGAGCTGAAACTTAAAGTAATCAATAAATGATCAGAAAATTCATTTATATGGGTACTATGAATGGGGGAAGGGAGATTATCTAAGAAGAAAAGGTAATCAATGATTGATGTAGAGTTCCCTTTTCTAAATGTATGCAATGGTCCCCCTTTTTGGTAATTCCTACCATTTTTTAAACCTGCTAAATATAACAACTCTCCCTAAAGCTGTTGTATCACAGTAAGTTTTCTTACCTAATTTATCTTTACCAGATGATGGAAGTTCACAATTGAAATCTTCCCCTAAGATAATATGATTAGTAGTAGCTAGGTAAGGTAATAGCATGTTACATAGGTTAACCCGTCCAGCTTTGGTCTGAGGGCCATAGACGATTATTTATTTATTTATTTTATTTAGTTTTTGTTGACCGGGTAAGTGCACTAGACAAATCCTGCCTATTTTCAAGCACGACCCTGGGGAGGGGGTTACAGATGAATGCCAACTGACCTTGAACCAGATTAAGCTGTTGGTGGTATTTTTAGTGAATTATAAACCAGAAGTTCGCTAATTTCCAAATCACATCTACTATTAATAGTTTCCCAGGTATTAAATCTATCAGTTTCTTTAGGGTGAAATTATAGGAGCAAAAAAGAATCCCTATACCATTTGCTCTATCTAACCCAAAGGACCAGTAGGAGGGTCCCTATATCCATTCATTTGTCACAGAGCGACACTGGTCTGATGTATAAAGCCATGTTTCCTGCAGAAAACAGACATTCAGTTTTACCTGGTGTAAGAAATGAAACAGAGCAGTTCTTTTGATTTTATTCAATAGACTGCTACAGTTTAAAGACCCAATACCAAATTTAGCCATATGGATTTATTTAGGGGCCTTTTTTACTCCTTTCTTTTTTCCCCCTTTGTAATCATTTTGAGATATTTTACTCCCAGAGGATTGTGAAGGGCCAGTGATACCTATATCCATGTCAGAATCTCCACCCATATTATCTAAAATGGCATAAGAATTATCCATTTCAAAAACAGGGGGATCCTCATGAGTTGGGGGAGGAGGATGTAGAGGAAGAAGTGATTTTGAACTCCTAGTTACCCTTTTACCATTAGAGACAGGGTTTTGAGGTGTTGGAGGTTCAGTCTCCTGATAACATACAGGAGGAAAATCATTTATAATAAAACATCTGGAGTTTTTACATCTATATTCTGTTTTTGGGAAGGACCTACGTCTGATGCCTGTTTTTTTCCCAGTCTCTGTTTTTTTCCTCGGGGGGGGGGTTCAGACCTCTTTGGTAGATTTTTTGGAAAAGCTTCATCCTGGGCTTTTTGTTTCAATAGTTCAGGACTAACAACTGTAGCCTTATTTTTGGCTGCCCAAGGACAGTCTCTATAACCATGCCCAGATTATTCACATAAATCACATTTTACCATATTGGAACATTGAAAACTGCCATGCTCTAATTCCCCACAAATCTCACACCTA
This sequence comes from Neoceratodus forsteri, assembly GCA_016271365.2. Classification (NCBI taxonomy): domain Eukaryota; kingdom Metazoa; phylum Chordata; order Ceratodontiformes; family Ceratodontidae; genus Neoceratodus; species Neoceratodus forsteri. Next base: position 706,849,340 of record CM028130.1, read on the forward strand.
GTAGTATCACATGAGCTAGAGATATGTGTCCGGACCCCACATTTATAGCAGGCCTGGGGCTGCCCTGCATAATAACATACTCCCCTATCCCTACCTAGAGTAAATTAATTTGGGATGTGCTCAATTTCATTGCCATTTTTTCATAATTTAACTTTATATTTCCATCTACTAGTCCAGAAAAATTCTGTGTCTAATACTGCCTCAGGAGCACTCAGGACCTCACATTTCTGAGAAAGCCAGAAAGTGATATCTTCAACATGCACCCCATCATTTCTAAACATCACAGTCACATATTTAATTAAGGATTGTGTTAGTGGTGTAACAATAAAAGGAGACCACAGAGGGGAAAACTTAAGCTGGTTGTACCTTCGCCAAAATAAATCTAACAAATAAGGGGATCCAAAACTGATATCATAGTTATCTTCCCCTAAAATGTTAATAAAGGCAAATACATCCTTTGGTGAGAATTGTAAGGATTCTTTGAGTAGATGTTTGTCTACAAACACCCGGTCTGGTCTCTCAGTTAAACCCCCTTTGTACCAAATCCTTACAGCATTTCTCCGAGGTGCTGCTTCCTTCCGTTTTTGGGAAAAAAGATCTGAAAGAAGGGTTCTAGGTTGAGGGAGTATCTCAGGGATTTCATTAGAGTCATTTTCTTTAGGTAGAGTATTTTGTCCGAGTTCTATTTCTGAAGACAAGGTACCTTTGTCAATTTCAGTTTTTGCCTCAAGAGTGGTTGAGGTAGTCCTACTATTCTGATCCTTGTTAGCAGGAGACCATTCAGTAGAACATGAAGACAAGGGAGAAGAGGAAGGCCATTCTGGGTCAGGAACCCATATCCATGAGGGCCCCATTTTCCATTCTTCCTCTGACAGGGCTGTATTTGGGCACCAAATATCAGTTTTATCTTGTACTCCCGGAGGAATAGAGAGAAGGCTTGCTTGATAAGGGTAGTGGTTGAAGAATTTTGTACTGCTGTAGGATTAATTTTCATCTTCCGTGGAGAGTGTGCTGGGTTTCGATTACGATTTGCTGCTGTTAAAGCAGCTTTTTTAATTTTAAATACTTTGGGAGAGACTTTTGGAACTTGATTTTTGTTTTGAAAAAAAAAAGGTAGTCTGTTTTTGATTTATAGGGTCTATTTGAAAAATAATTTTGCTCTGAGGAACACTGCAAGCACCAACTTGTGCCCCTACTCCCTTTACATCGACTGTATGGGAACCAATAGTAAAAAGCTTTGTTTGCTTGTCATCCATTTGCCTCACTTCAATCAGCTTGGGCACTTGAGGAAAACTAAAGTTCTCAGCACTTGTAGAAAGATTTTATTGATCTCCAGATACGACTTCCTTTGGAACTACTGTCTGAAAAGGGAACAGATTTTGACACTCGCTGCTTATAGCGATCTCACTGCCAGCCAAAACTTCCAATTTTTTGAGTGTTTGACAGGGTGAACATGCTGAATCTAGGTCAGTGCCATCCTTTGATGCAACTGCATCACTAATCTTGAGAGGGCTGTCAGTAGGGCCATCAGCAGGACAAACATCTACAGCTTCAAGATTACCAGTGAGCATCGTAAGTCCTCCTGATTTTTGACTATGTTGTTCAATAAAGTTCAAAGGGTTTACTGTATTACATGATTTTAAAGAAATGTCACTTATCTGTTGCTCAGTCCTTGAAACTTGGTGTATGTTGTCCACTGAGAGTAGAGTTGTTGAAAAACATCCCTATTCATCTTTTACTGAGTCTTTGCTGCATAAACCCATGATAGCCTCTAGATTTCCCAGCACAGGGGAGGAGGCCCTCTCCCCTGCCTCTGAGACATCCATACCATCCACCGACTGAGACTGAGTGGCCATAACGATAGGCCAGCAGCTTCCCCTACTGGCAAAGAGTAGGGGAAGTTCCCCAGTGTTTTGGCCAAATTTCTCCCATTCACTAAAAATACAGCCAACAGTTTATCTTGATTCAGTATGTCAGTCTGCATCTATATCCCCCTGGGATGGATGAGGCTGAAAATAGGCAGAATTGCACCTAACTCACCATTCCAAATATGTATTGGATGAGGGCATTCTTTTCCATCAATGCCGGCTTACAATTTCTTTCCAATTGATGGCCATATACTTTCTCAAGGGAATGGAAGGTTCTGTTTCTGTGCTATTAGGACTTTCATTGACACCCAATGACGTCCTCAAAAGGATTTTATTTCTATGAATTTGGCCTCAAGAAACATTATGCTTCAGAACTGATCCTACTGTATGGTGAAAGGGACTTCTGTATCTATCTCATTAAACAGTTAAATGTTGGCTACTACAACACAGAGACCGTCAGCAAATTTTTGATCCACAGATTTTCCCCTCAGATTTTAAAGGGCATGGCTGACTCTCACTTAACTTTGCTAGTGGTAAATGTAGCCTTGAACCATATGAACATACGAATGTGCCAGCAGAAACAGACCACCCAGACTATCTAAGTCTGCTCGAGTATGCAGCTAGCACCTCTGGTTTGCAGCTGCCCCCCCACCCCCTCCCCTTTGTCATCCCACTGCCACCCCCCACTTCTCCCACCCTCACTCTCCCCTATTCCCTGATACCACCCATTCTGGTAGTGCATTCCATTTTGCTACCACCCTCTCCATGAAATAGTGTCTCCTCATTTCCCTCCTAGCAAGGTATGTGAGATTTTAACTCAATATGGAAAGTATTCATTTGACAAAGATCTCTCTCCTTGGTACCTAGACTACATTGTATAGTACACATTTTGCTGAACCTTGTTCTGAAATGCCATTTAACTAGGGTGCCCAGATTTTTTAAGTCTGTTTACTTTTTGTGACACTGCTAAAAGGATGGTTTTTGTTTACCACTTCAGTGAAATGGATTTTTAAACCCTTTAAGAGCTTTTGGAGGACTTCCAATGCCTAGATCTAATGTGGATGTGAATTGGACTTGTTCCTGACCCTTGGGGATTAAATCTATTAGAATCAGAAAATACTTCCCGGTGTAAAGTTGCAACTTCAGGACATCTAGCTTACCATTGCAGTTTACTAGTACCAAACTAGCAGGATGGCTTCTAGATCACAAGCTAAAGATTCTACAGATGGCAAATCAAAAACAGTGCCAACCACAAGAGGCCACAGCCTAAGCAGGTGTCAGTTGGAACAGTCTGAATCAGTCAACAGTTTGAGCAGTGACAAAGCTGAGGAACAATTTACGATCACCTCCAAGCACCTGTTTCATTGACTTTGAAAAATTGGATCTACAGTGGATCAGACCGAAGTAGTGCTGGCAGAGATGACTCATGGCCTGCAGAAGCTCAAGCAGTGCACCTTAGATTTAGTAGATAGCCTTAAGGAGACATCCAGCAGAGTCGACAACACCACAAGACACTCTGATACCTTCATCGCTGAGAGTGGTAGCATACTGAAAATTTTGATGATTTCGAGTTCCGCTCATGGTGCAACAACATACAAATTCATGGGCTACCAGAAGACACAGAGACTAGAGATATGGAGCCATTTATTGAATTGCTCCTTAGGGAATTGTTGCACTGGGCCAAGGAAGAACCAATCCAGATTGAGCAGGCATATCGGGCCCTTGCGCCAAGGCCTTCGGATCCTAAGGCCCGTCACCTCTCGATAGTAATGCGGTTCCTTGATTATCAATGAAAATCAAAATTCTCCTGATGGCATGGGGAAATGGAAATACTATTTGGTGACACATGTCTACATTTTGAGGAAGATGTCACCCCTCTTTTGCCCCTGAAGAGGAAGACACTACTGGCTATCAAACACTTTTTATTAAATAAAAACATTAAGATGCAACTCATTGCACCAGCCCAATTCAAAATCCACACAAAGTCCTGTCTGAAATTGTTCCAGACACTGACAGATTCCAGACCACTTCTGCAGATGCTTGGTGTTCCTCTGGAGCTCACATCCCCACCAGATCCACTGCAAGAGGCTCTCCCAGAATACTCACTATGGCAGACTGTCACAAAAAAACAAGGCAAGCCGGGTTCTTCCATGTCAGATTTTGAAACAGGTCACACAGCCCCAGAGAAGAAATGGTCCAATAGAAGGTATCTGCATCCTCACATGTGGTCCCAGTATGAACTGCCTGGTGATGTCAAAGATCCGGTCTGAAAGCACGTATTCCACCAATTGGACTCTATCTTTGATTAGCAGGTTTATGTGACTGTTTTTCTCTCTTTTTTTCCAACTTAATTGATTAATTCTTGCAGTTGGTGGGCCTTGGAGAGGAATAGCTGTGGGCTCTACCATTTACTTGGAGGGTGACTGGGGGGGCCTAACAACGGATTTGAGAAAACATGGGTTGGGCGGGTTCTCTTCTCCTCCATTCTGGAAATCTGGAAATGGATGCCCAGCACCTCGCCTCTCTGGGACTTTGATTCTTGACTACCTGTGGTGAGTTTTGACCCCCACACTGTTCTAGGTCCAATTATTTCTCTGAAGCCTGAAGGGTTTGCCTATCTTGCCTAGAGGAATGTGGGGTTGAAGTTCCGGGCTGGGTGGGTTAAGGGTGGGTGATTCAGTAATGTTAATGGCTTCAACGTATGGAAAGAATTGTTCTAGTGGACAAGGATGGGGTAGTTTCACCCTCTATCCCCTCATTCTGGCTGAGGCAGCAAAAATGGTTCCTGTAAATGTTGGGGAGAACAGATTGCTAGGATGCTCTGTCCTTGGGTTTGACTATCACCACAATTGACCAAGCGGGGGCTCTTGGGGTCTGGAGCTGTGAATGCAGTATGTTGGAACCTTTCCTTACTAATTCTGGGAAAATAGATAAAGTATTAAATGTGTACAATTAGAACTTTCTAAATACAGTTCAGGTATACAAACTAGGCATAGAATGAATGTTAACAAGAGACAAATTTGCAGGCATTACCTAAAGTACATTTATTTATTTCAGAAAAAGGGGAAACTGGTTGCCTACAGTGTCCATATACTCTGCTCACAGGAGCTAGTTTTAGGAAATTAAACAGGATGAGGACACTCTCTCAGGGTGGCTTAGTATAGGGACACAAGTATATGGGGGGAGCCAATGCATATCTTGGGATTGATGGGTCCCCAGTGCTGGGGAGGAGGCAGATTTCAACTGCATCTGCAAATTAGTGGACTAAGTGATAAAAGAGTCACTGATGTGGCTCACTGTCCTCTAGGCCTACTGTATTGGGGGGGGGTCTACGGTTTTCTTATGATGGATGGCAGGGTAATAATTTATAATGTGAAGGACCTTAACAGCCCAGTGAAGAGGATTCGGCTCCTTCAAGAATTAAAAAAGAAAAGTACCATGCTTGCTGTCCTGCAAGAGACACACCTGACCAACTATCAGCATGTTAAACTGAAGACAGCATGGGTGGGACAAGTCTATGTGGTGTCATACGCAGCTCACCTTCACAGAAGAGGCATAGCTATCTTGGTCCACAAAAACTGTCCCCTGAAGGTCTGACATGTGATGCAGAACACAGAGGGACATTACATATGTACTCCTGGCAAGTATGGAGCTACCCCTTGCATGGTGCTCAATCTATATGCCCTGAATTCAGAGACACAGAGAGAAGAGAGAGAGAGAGAGAGAATGTAGCATTTCTTAAAGACACTCTGTTAACATGAGCCCCAGACCCAGGGTCTTTGTTCCTGATTGCGGAAGACTTCAGTGGGGTGATAAAACCCTAGCTGGACAGGCCTGGGGTGACTCAGACTAGGGTGGGTCAATGCATCAAGAGACTTTCTCAAGAATTGAGATTAATAGAGATGTGGAGGTTCATTCACTCACATACCCTGGATGATATATTTTAGTCCCATTTGCATCAGGTCCATTCCCACATAGACTTTTTCCTAATCTCCATGGAGTGGTTACATGTAGTGGAACATTGTGCCATAGGTACTACCATTATCTCTGACCATGCCCCTGTGAACCTGGATTTACTGATTACCCAAGAATTAACATCCAGAAGTTGGAGGCTTAATGTCTCTCTCCTGAATCAATCAGATTTTCAACAGTTGATCTAGGAGATCCAAAACTATGAGGCCACTAATTCTAGATATAACATTTTACTCTGACTGTGGCCTGTGGGGAGGCAAATGCGGGTTGCTGTGGGTCAACCATGGAGGGAGAGGATCAACCATCTTGAGGACTGATCTACTCTACTGGGGAGGGAGGCTTGGCATTCTGCTGAATGATTGCCCCCAGGTGGAGGCCCTTGGGAAGTACAGTACTGAGGGCACCAAAGATGGGAGGGTGCTGTGGGACTTCTGCAGTGTGAGCACACCTCCATGTGCATATGCTGACATATGCACCCCAGCAATGGGAATGGGAGGAAAAACAGAAAAAGGGGGAATTGGCAGGCTCCATGTTCGGGCAGATTGGAGCCCTCAAAGAGGGAGATGAAGCCTTGCCTACCAGCCCTCATGGGAGAAGAAGCTCTCTAGAAAAAAATGGATGCTAAGAAGGTGTTTGACTGGGTGAACTGGGGATTTCTATATAGAACTCTGATGGAGATGTCATTGGGAGGCACCTTCCTTACATGTGTGCAGGAACTGTACACCTCCCCACAGGCCACAGTCAGACTAAATGGTGTGGCTTTGGAGAGATTTTACCTCACTAGAGGTACCTGGCAGGGATGCCCACTATCCCTGCTGCTGTTTGGGTTCTACTATGAACCACTGGCTCCAGCAGTTCAAGGGAACCCATGAATTATGAGGATAAGAGGAAATAATAGGGAACATATGGTCTCATTATATGCAGATAATTCCGTTTTCTTTTTGACCCAACCAGATAGATCCATACCTGAGCTGCTCACTGAGTTTGAGTTGATCAGTCTCAGGATATAACATTAATTTTGCCAAATCAGAAGTTTTACAACTCAGTGGTACCTGCCTTCCCATGTTGTTGGAGTTGCTCCCCTTCCAGTGGGCACAGCAGAATATTGTCAGGTATCTGGAAAAGACTTCAAAAGACCTTGCTCACCTTTGTATGGGCTGACCATAGGCACCGGATTTGGAGGATGGTACTGACTCTCCTAAGACAGAGTAGAGGGCTAGCGATGCCTGACATGCACTTATACTATTTGGCTGCACAGTTAGACCCAGTGGTAACTTGGGCAAAGCAGAACACTGATTCAGGCTGGCTGGACTTGGACACATACCCAGGGCTCCCCGTACCCCTATTTGCAATACCACATATTTGCCTTACTCAAAACCTTGCTTGCATTTATTAGGAACCCTTTGATGTGACACACCCTTCAAATGCTCCTCAAAATCAGATTGGTCATGAAAACGCCCAATGAGGTAGGGCCACAAGCAATAATTATAGGCGAGCAAGTGTTCATCCCACCTAGGAATGACAGGATAGTGGTGATGGAACAACAGCTCCCTCAACAGGTTCAAACAATTTGTACAAAATGGGACATGACTCTCTTTCATGGAACTGCAGCAAAAATTCAACTTTCCACAGCAAGACTTTTTCCACTTCTTACAATTCTACCATTACCTGCAAACAGATGTGGAGACTGGCTCTCATTAACTGGGACCCCATGGTACTTGAAGATTTCTTGTACTGGCCACCATGCTGGCTGGTAGGTGAGGTAACATAGCCTTGGCATACAAGATGCTGCAGGGATCCACACTACCAGAGTTCTGAACAAACAGGGAAGCCTGGGAACTTGACGCCCAGGTCCAGATATGTGAGGAAGATTGGAAATCTGTATGGGTCACGGGTTGGCATACCACATCCCCCTCCACATGAAGAGAATTTTGCTGGAAGTGCCTTGTACAGTTCTTCCACACCCCATCCATAACTAAACACTTTGTATCAGGGGTATCAGACCTGTGTTGGAGAGTGTGGCCAGGTGGGCACCCATCACCTTATCTTTTGGAACTGTCCATGGATACAGCCATATTGGTCTCAGATTCACACAGTGTTCAAAGGAATCTGGAGACTTAGTCTTCCATTTATGGTTGAGCCTGTTTCTTGGTAAAAAAAAAATCCTGGTATGGTCCATCGACAACAGCAGATGCTTTCAAACTTCCTGTCTGGTCACAATCAAAGGAATTATGCTGAACTGGCATACATATACAATACTGAAAATGGAGGTTTGGAGGTCAAAGATGAGAGGGCTCCAAGCTATGGTGTGTGTCACCTCAACGATGCAGCTCACTCAGGAAAAATGTACGGTGCTGTGGAGTAGGTGGGATGCCTATGATTTGTTAAGAGGTGGAGAGGCACCTCAGGCAGGGGAGGAGGGGGTGACCAGCCTTGACTCGATACTCACTGGACCTCCTTGAAGGCCAGATGAGGGCCCAAGGTAGACAGGTGGAGGTGTGTCTTGGTAGAGGTGGGGGTTGTAGTTTTTGCCATGGAGGTGTGAGAACTCTCAACACAGTGTGATTGTGCAACTTAGGGGGCATCCTTACTTCCTTCTTTTTCCTTTTTTCATCTACAATTCATACACATAATTGTTTGTGTAAGTAACTTCAGAGTGCTGGAGGACAGGCAGCCATGCCCTTTTTTCATGAGTTAATGATGTTGAAATGAGTTTGGTTTACAGTTATTTTTTGGTTTTTGAAATTTAAGTTTATTTAGTTTGAACAACAAAATAAAAAACAACAAGACAGGACAATCCAAAAAGGTACAGAAAGCAGTAAAGTAAACGGTATCACCAACCCCCTCCACAACCAAGCCCCCAAAAAAAGCCACAAACCAACCGCCCTCACAAACCACCCACCCACAATCCCAACCAACCCACCCAGCAAAGATATACCAGATATTGACCAACCTTTAACATCCTACCTCCCCACCACCCCCACCCCTAGTCCCTCTAAGGTGCACCCTCAAAACAAAAATCGGTCTGGACAAAACCACATATCAGCATAAAACTTCAGAACATGGTGTCTATAAAGAGCAAGACAACAGAAAATGAAAATTAACATAAAGTTGAAGTACAAAAAGTAGACTTAGGAATCGGGTCCCAAAATTATATAAATTAAAGCAGACACAAGGCCTGGAGTTTACCCCACCTCCTCTGAAACAGGTCCATCTGACCTTTAAGACTAGCAATCAAGCTCTCTGATTGAAGGTATGAAACTAGTTCAGTCAACCAATCGGCAAATGACAGGGCCAATTGATCAGTTCAATGTCTTAAAACCAATTTTTTAACAGCCATAGACACCAAAGCCATATGGTATCGACACTCAACACTGTCTATGCGGGAATAGTCACCCAAAGTGCATATCTCAGGACAGAAAAAGCCGGCCAGACCGAGAAGAGGATCAAGGTAATCCCGGACCAAAGACCACAAAGGGGCAACTTTAGGACAGTCCCAAAAAACATGGAGTAAATTACCTTCTCCTTGCAAACACCTAGAACACATTGAATGAGAGACCTTCTTAAGCTGAAAGAGTTTAGTAGGAGTATAGTAAAGGTTATTGACAATATAATATTGAGTTAACCGCAACCTATCCTGGGTATGGTATCTGTGCAGATCCTTCCATACACCAGACCTGTCTGGGGAAATGTCAGGTAAGAGACGTGCCCATGCACCAGAGCCTTCGACCGTCTCCTGGGATTTATAGTTCAGAAGAAAGGAGTAGATCAAAGAGATAGGGTGGGATTGAGAGGCGAGATTAATAAAACCAGAAAGGAAAGGATAAACAACCGAATCCCTAAAAATGGTACCAAATTTCCGGCTAATCAGATGCGTCAGTTGATAGACTTTGAAGACATCTCTTCTAGGTATGTCAAATTTCTCCAAAATGTCACCGGAAGAAAGAAGTGACTCCCGGCTGAAAAATTGCTCAAGTCTGGCCACCCTGATTTGTGGGAGCCATTCCGGCATAATCCAAGAACTATCCAGCCAAATATTGGGATTATGAATCACCGGTTGTCCAAGATCTAAAGTGTCAGAAATGTGGAAGGACTTTAGACACTGCGTAAGTGACTTGAGAGCAACCCTCACCACACTATCAGATACCCACTGTGAGAGTACCGTAAGGGGTACATAAGGTAGAGCATACCTATCTATTTTGATCTCGGAGAGAAGGGCACATTCAAGTTGGAGCCAGATTGGACAGGCTGAGTCTGGATCCATAGAAAACCATCTTCCCAACTTGGAGAGGTGAGCCGCCCAGTAATACAACAAAAGATTAGGTAGTCTAAGGCCACCTTTCTCCCTAGGAAGTGACAATTTGGCGTAAGGACGCCTAACCCCCTTCCCTTGCCAAATAAAATTAGAAAGCAGTGCATGAAGCTGCTGAAAATAGGAGAGGGGAAGCCAGAGGTTAATCAGATTCAATGGGTAAAAAATCCGGGGGAGGACGTTCATTTTAATAATATTTATTCGACCCCAAAGTGAGATAGGAAGGGCTGACCATCGCTGTAAATCTTGACAGACCGAGTCTTTGACTCTATCCAAATTTAACTTTTTCAGAAGAGAAGGATTAGTGGAAAAATAAATCCCTAAATATTTAATGGATCTGGGGGTCCATCTCATCCTGAAGGAAGAAAGTTCCTGCTTATTAGTATGCACATTTAGTGGGTAAATTTCAGATTTGGAGATAGTCAGTTTATAACGCGAAAAGGTACCGAACCGTTCAATAATTTTCATCACAGCCTTCAGAGAGACAGCAGGATCTATTAAATGTAAAAGAATGTCATCTGCATAAGCAGAGAGAACAAGTTCTCGCTGTTGTAATCTGATACCTCTAACCTGAGGTGATGTTTTGAGCTGAATAAGCAAAGGTTCCAGATACAAATTAAATAACAGAGGGGAGAGAGGGCATCCTTGTCTGGTACCAGTATATAAACGAAAAAGGGGGGAAAAAACGCCATTACAATAGATTTTAGCAGAAGGACAATTATAGAACATCCGAATTTTATTTAGGAAATCAGGCGGGAAACCCATTCTCTCCATAACTGACCAGAGAAAGGACCAATCAACACGGTCAAAGGCCTTTTCAACATCGAGAGAGACCAAAGCAGCTGAATATGAAACAGACTGGGCATGATGGGAGATGTGTGACAGGGTCCTCAAATGATCGGCCGCAGATCTGCCAGGGACAAATCCAACCTGCTCAGGGCTCAGCAGACCAGACCAGACCTTCTTAATTCTTTCAGCTAATATTTTAGCGAGGATTTTCATGTCATAATTTTGGAGAGAAATAGGTCTGTAATTAGCTGGATCTGTGAGAGCCTTATCAGGCTTAGGAATTAAAACAATTATAGCTTTGAATAATGTAGGATCAACATCAGGAGATACCGATAGGTATTCATATAGCTTGAGGAGAATGGGTGTCAAGTCCTTGACAAAAACCTTGTAAAAGTTTGCAGGGAGACCATCAGGACCCGATGTTTTATCAGGAGCCATAGAGGCAATAGTTCTCTCAATCTCCTCTGATGAGATAGGGGCCAACAAGATATTTTGCTGGGCCTCTGATAAACAGGGGATGTCAATCTCCCTCAAGTATGTGTTTAAGTCCGAGATGGAATAAGATACAGGAGGTCTACTATAAAGGTTTAGATAGTACTCTTTAAAAATATGAGCAATACCTCTGGGTAAGGAGACCACAGCACCAGATGAAGAAAGCAGGGAAGGAATAATCCTGGAGCTCTCCAGCGAACACAAACGCAAGGCCAAAAGCTTACTGGATTTCTCCCCATGATCAAGATATTTGGCTTGGGTTCTTATCAAACAATATTCCATTTTCTCCTTCAAGAGCTCCATATATTCGTTTTTAAGTGATAGAAGCTCTTTAAGATCTGTTAAAGAAGAGGTTGAAGAGTACCTACCTTCTGACTCCCTGATTTTACTCATCTGAGATAAGGAATTTGCAAGCCGCTTTTTCTTCCTAAGGGAAGTCATTTTAATAAGCTCACCCCTGAGAAAGCACTTCAAGACAGACCAAACCATATCCAGTCTTGGAGTAGAATTCAGATTTTCTGCTAAGAAGAGGGAAATCAGGGAGCTAATATCCAAGACATTTTGGGGATCCTTCAGCAGTTGAGCATTCAGCCGCTAAACTGAGTCCCGGGAAAAGTCCGGGTCTATGGAAAGTCTGATCCAGACTATGGCATGGTCCGATAGGATAATTGGATCAATGCCAGATAGAAAAAGACTCGGGAGAAAGGAGATACTAGCTAGAACCATATCTAGCCTTGATTTGGTACCGTGTGATTGAGAATGAAAGGAAAAGGCCCGAAGAGAGGGATTAGTAAGCCGCCAGGGATCACATAAACCCAACAACGACCTTAGATCCTGAAAAGCTCTGTGAGCCGGAGAAGGGGGATGCCCATCTTGAGGATCTCTATCCAAGATAGGTGAACAGGGAATATTCCAGTCCCCTCCCAGTATAAACTGAACAGGAAGAAAGTTAGACAATTTGTCAGCAAGGGACATGAAAAATTCCAAATCCCCCCCCCCCAACGGACTATATACAGAGCCCAGAACCACATTGCCACCATTGAGAGTACCTTTGACCAAAATAAACTTCCCCTTTGGATCAGATACAACCGTCTCTTTCGTGAATAAGACATGCTTTTTAACAAGGACCGCCACTCCTCTACTAAAGCAGGAATTACCCACAAGGTAGTGTTGAGAAAAGGCAGAGCGAGATAGCAGCTTGGTTTCATCATGGCTTAAATGTGTCTCTTGCAAAAAAAGGATATCAATTTGCAAAAGTGAACAGTGATTAAAAATCTGCAGCCGTTTGACCTGATCCCTAAGTCCACGTACATTCCAGGAAGCTATTTTAAATGTATTCATGACCATTTTAAATACAGTATGAAAAAAACAAGTATCCAGACAAAGTTAACAATATAGTAAAGAAAAAGGCGCACCCAAAATGAAAGGGCTGGAAACATAATATTTTGCACAGGCAGACCCCATTTAAAACCCAACAGAGAAGATCCCACCAGTCCATACCCACCAAACCTGTACCCTGAAATATATTGACGGATTAAACTGGCCGTCCATAAATTCCCAGCCACGACTGTAGTCCCAACACCAAAAGCCCCCAACCCATACTACTATACCTAAAAGCCCTTCCCATCCCGAATACCTCATACAACAGCAACTAACTAAGTAGATCAGCCTAATGATACGGCAATATTTGACAAAACCAGAATAGCGTCCCCTCCCACTCCCCAAAACTCCTCCAAACTACCCCATCGCTGATTTAAGCAGAGAAAATAGACAAGGCAGACAAACCCCCACCCCCACCCCTGTAGAAACCATAAACCCCAAACATAACTATTTACACCTGGGGCCAGGGCTAGGACCAAAAAGGAATCAGATAGAAGACCAGTGGCCCTGACCTCCCAATCCCCTTTGTGAACCTCTGAAACCCCAGCAGTGACTGGCCAAACCGAAGAAAGGAGATACCGCCCCAAAAAATTGACTCCATAGCCAAAGGAATCAACTCCACAAATAATAACCAGTAATGATCCCACCACCAGGGAGAGGTCAGCCAGCCCCCCTGCTTTCGGCTCGCTATTCCACATCCAGCAAGCCACTGAAATGCCAGGCCCAAGCAACCCCCCGGCCCCAAACACCAGCAGTCAAAAGGAACAACAAGGGCTTGGGGAAAGAGAATCACTCCCCCACCCAAACTATCTCACCCTCCCAACCGCCTGTAATCATACCACCACATTTCGACAGCCCACAAGGTCAAGACAGCAAATCTCACTCACCCACAAGGGACTGATTCCACCCGCAGAGGTGACCAGATCCAGTAGCTGAGCAGGGAGCCAGGAGAAACCCACTCTTAGGCCCGATGTTTCTGGGGGGAACAATATTGAAGCAGGACCAGAATCGGTCCCACCGTCAGGAAGTCTCCCCCGAGGAAACTCCACTCCGCAACTAGGTTCCGGAAAAGTACCATGCTCCGAGGCTCCGTGGAAGATACCCACCCAGGCCCACAGAAAAATGCCCAGCCATCCCTACCAGCCAACAAGAAGTCCTAAGGTAAGGACCGAGCCAAATTACTGTAAGGAATGACAGACCCCGAACCACCAATGAGGGACAAAAGGAATACTTAGCACTAGGGTCCTACCGCAAATTTAAAAATAAAACCAGAAAGCACTCCCTAAAACATAAGGAAAACAGAGGGAAGAAACCACACCGCTCAGTTGAAGCAAACCCCCCCCCAGGAGAGCAACGGCAATTCAATTTTAAGGAAGGAGAGTGCAATGAATCTCAGCCAGAGTTCTTAAATAAGTCCGGGAGCTTAACAGCCAGGTCCTTCATAGCCAGTTCAGGGGAAATGTAGCTGTGAGTAGAGCCTCCAATTGTAACTTTAAGTGTCGCGGGGTAGATCATTCTAAAGGGAATGGAGGCAGCAATCAGTTTTTGGACTGCAGGGTGGAAGGCTGCCCTCTTCTCTCTGGTCTCCTTCAGCAGGTCCTGGGAAATCCATATTCGTGTCGATCCCCACAGTATCTCCTTTAAATCTCAAGACTTGCTGTAGACATGCTGTCTATCTATATAACTCAAGAACTTCATAATAATAGGACGCGAGGGGGATCCAGACGGGGGTCGGGGCCTCAGCGAATGGTGGGCCCGCTCCAAGTGGTACAGAGGGCTGATTGGTGACGGGCCTACCACTTTAGACAGGAACCTCTGAAGAAAGGCCAAGAGATCTGGGCCTTCTTCCATTTCAGGCAGGCCCAAGATAAGGAGGTTATTCCAATGACTGAGCCCTTCTAAGTCCTCCGTTTTAGCTTGGAGTTTTTTAATCTGTTGTTTAAGCTCAGACACCTCCTTTTCTGATTTAGATCTCCATTGCTCTATGGAAAAAACTCTGGCCTCCGCATCAGACACACAGGTAGAGACCGAGGACAGGTTGCTCCGAAGGGATTTAAGCTCACCAGCTAAATCCTGCAGAATTTCTTTCACCGGAGATAATTCTTGCAAGAATCTGTCCTCCGTGAGAGGGTTAGATAGCTGCAGCTTGTCCCCACTTCGTTCAGGCTTTTGACTACCTTGATTGCGTTGCTTCTTGGCAGTCTTTTTGGGAGATGTGGGTGGTGTGTGTCCAACGGAGGCCTGTTTCACATCCACCTCCATCCTGTTAAAATATACAGCTTATATTGAACAAAAATCGGTCCCACTTGATGTCGGAGGTATTTTCTCTCCTTTAGTAAGAATCTCCGTCGATTGATGCGCCGGGAAGTTATTAAAAACCAGCGATTAGGGTGAGAGGAGGGGAGAGCTCTAGGCCTTAGCTGCTGCCTAGCTGGATGCCATCACGTGACCTCCGAGAGCAAGCATATCTGAGTGGTTTACAGTTACCTAACTATTAGCCATACCAATGATTTTACAGGTTACAGTGACTTTGTATAATGACATTATTCATGCTATATTGTATACTCAAAGAAGACATGAGACTTAAAATGTAGCATCATGAACTTTTGACAAAGACTTTAGATTAATGTTATGTAACTTATCTTATGGGTTAAATTTGTTTTTGTCACAACATTGTTATTTCTAAGTGGAAATGTACAGTTGAATCCTGATCCACAACAAAATGAAGCATTTTCTATGGACATTTTAAATGGGAAAGATTTTTCAATTGTACATTTCAACATGCATAGTTTAGGTAACAACATGGATGTTTTTAGAGAATGGGCTTTAGAACATCAAGTGGACATAATTATATTAACAGAGACCTGGTTAAGCACAAAGTTCCCATCTTCTTTTCTTGAGATAGAAGGTTATCAGTTATTTAGGCACGAACGCAACAAAAAAGGTGGTGGAGTGGCGTTATATGCTAAGCAACAATTAGATATTAGACTTTTATCAAAAGAAGTGGATTTTCAGGGTACTGAAGTACTGATAACAAAACTACATATTCCTTTTTCCCAACCTATAGTGATACTGGCTATATATAAACCTCCTAAGATCCATCCATCAAAATCTGAGATTATGTATCATTATTTATACAGATTTAAATCAACACATGAAATAATGCTGATTGGTGATTTTAATGTAAACTGGGAATATGTTACAGCTGATCATGAATTGTCTGACTTGTCTATTAGACTGGGCCTAAGTCAATTAACTGAGGGGATAACTAGAGTTAATAGCAAAGATAGTGAGGCTTCTTCAATTTTGGACTTGATTTTTACTACAAGAATGGAAAATTATAAAATGAGTGGGGTTTTGTTAGACACCTTTAGTGATCACCAGGGGTGGTTTATGTGAGAGCAAAAGAAAAATGAATCAAAACTGGAAACTGGGTCCTTAAAAGAACGTTTAAGCATTTTGATTACATTGCTTTATGCAGGATTTGGAAAATGTGAATTGGGAGAGGTTAGCTTTAATTCCTACTGTAAATGAGGCTTGGCTGTACTTTAGAGAGGAATTTGAGAACATCTGTAACCTGAATGCACCTATGAGAAAGGTGTATCATGGGTTAAAAAATGCTATTTGGTACAATGGGAATCTGCATAAATTACGTAAAGAAAAGAAATCGCTAATGACAAAAGGCAAGGAAATCGAAGGCCCAGGCAGACTGGGATAGTTATAGAGCATTAAGGAGCAAATATTTAAAGGAAGTAAGAAAGGCAAAGGTAGATTATCGTAAATATGTCTTACAAGAGTCACAATTTTCACATCCTGGTAAATTTTGGAATTTAATTTATAAACTACAAAATCCGGGTAAAAATGGATATCCAAAAACTTTTTGTATTAATGGTCGGGATATGGAACAGTGTTCTGAGGTGGTGAATTGTTTAAATGATTTTTTTGTGGACATGGGTGTTGTAAAGGATGTTACAGATGAAATTACCCCAGTTGGGGAACAAAAGCTTTTTGATAATAATGGGGAGTTAAAACAAGTTTTTAACTTTGATAAAATAAATATTAACAAGGTAATGCTAGAATTATTGAACATTAATGAAAGAAAGGCAGTGGGATTAGATGAAATAATCAGTAAATTATTGAAATTTGTGGCCCCAGTCATTGCCCATCCCCTGACACAAATTTTTAATTTATCATTATACACAGCTGAAGTGCCTGATGAATGGAAACTTGCAAAGGTAATTCCAATTTTTAAATCTGGCTGTAAAAAAGAGATTACCAACTATCAACCAATATCCTTGATACCAGTGGTAGCAAAGATGTGTGAAAAAATGATTGTGAAGCAGGTAAAGCAGTATATAAAAGAACAGGGTACAGTACAAATCACATTAAACTGTTCCTCCAATGAGTCGTTTTAGCATTTCTGGCTGGGTTGCCTAAGTGTTGCTGGATCCAATAAAAAGCCCTGTAAAAACGGTTTCTTAAGAGTTAAAACTCAGTTTTGTTTTGTATTGTGTCTGGACTGCTGATGCAGTCCTAATGAACTGAAAAAAGTTTTTACAAACATTACTCTTGAGCTGGTTAAGCATTGAAAAACAATGCAATATGAGTTGACAATGCATTGCCAAGTATAAAAAAACAATGCTAAATCAACTCATTGTTGGAACAGTTTAATGTGACGTGTACTGTATTTTGCATCACAATTGGTCAGGTTTTAGAGAAAGATATAGTAACTCAGACTGCATTAATAAAAGTAACCAGGGATATTCAGATTGCAAAGGATAATGGATTATTAACAGGAGCAATTATGATTGATTTGTCAAAAGCTATTTACTCCTCAAATCATGGTATACTTACTAATAAACTGAAAAATATGGGATTTTCGGATAATGTAGTAGATTGGTTTACCAATTATTTAAGAGGTAGGAAACAAAAAGTGTCTTTAAATATATATATATTCTTCAGATTTCAGGCAGATCAGGCAGGGGGTACCCCAGGGATCAATCCTGGGGCCCCTTTTATTTAATTTATATATAAATGACTTGGAATTTAAACAAGACAACTTATCATATCATCAGTATGCTGATGATGTTATTATGTACACTTCAGGAGTGGATTCTAATTGCATACAACATACTCTACAAGTAGGATTTGATGAAATATAGAAATATTATATTAAAACAAACTAGTATTGAATACTACTAAGACTAAGGTAATATTGTTTCAGCAGAAAAAATAAAGACCCATATATTATAAAACTGGAAATAATAGTGATAGATTGTTCTAAATTACAGTTGGTAAATAAATAAAAATACTTAAGGTTATGGATAGATATAAATTGTAAGTGGTCCTTTCATATAGATAAATTGGTTAAGAGGCTGGGGCAACAACTGGGGATGTTGTATAGATTAAAAAATAATTTCTCAAGGAACACCAGGTTGCATGTCATAAACCATATGTTAGTACCAGTGATTGATTATGCTGACATCATATTGGGGGGGGGGTGGCAAATAAGACTGATTTGAAAAAAATAGACAGTATATACAGTATAACAAAATGGCTAGTTACATCACGGGGCACATAGATTAACACATCATTGTGAGTTATATAGGGAGGTGGGCTGGGATCATTTGTATAATAGGAGAAATCAGCATATAACCAAATTTATATATAAGCTTATGAAAAAGAAATTCCCTGAATATATTATTAAAGAATTGAAAATTAAACACCCAATTAAGGGTTTGAGATCAGCCCAGTACATAGAGTTTGAAGTGCCAAAGTGTAGGACTAAATGGGGGGGGGGGTGCAACATTGTTTTACCTGAATCCAAAAATCTGGAATAACCTACCTGCTGATCTTAGATGTTATGGTGTCAAAGTGAGTTGGACTAGGATTAGGCAGTGGTACCATAAATAAAGTGATGAATTGCATGAATGTTGCATAGCATTGAAAAATGGATAGTTTTAATAGTAGGATAATTAGTTATTGTGAGATGTAGCTTAACATGCTGAAATGTATTTAAAATGTATAAGTATATTGCATCTTTGTATTTTTGTATGCCTTGTTAAATTTTCTCCCTAGACTGTAACCAGGTTATGCACTTTAGAAGGTGTCCCTTGAAAATGAGTGTACTTGTGTACTCAATGGGATTGTTCACCTTACTCATTAATAGATGAATAAAATCATTACTTCCACTACTACTACTACTTAAGCTCTTGAATGCTGTAACATTCTGGAACTTGTCAATAAAGCTGAGTTTCAAAAACACAAGAGCTTTGGAAGAAGTTTTCTTGGGGCTAATGACCTAGTCTAATTGGCCAGGTATAACTAATCGTTTTTTTCAGTGACATTGTAAGCAGTCATCTGAAAATGTTAACTTGCATCTGTGAAGTGAAAAGCAGCTTCTATATGACCAGATAATATCTGGAGGAAAATATTGTTTGACTTTTGTCCTAGCCACAGAAAGTTAGGTTTCACCTGCTGTAGTTTTTTTTTTCCATAGACTTTATTTACCCAGGATAGCCCAGATGATAGGAGACATCTCACATTCATTTGCATCCAGCTTTAACCTATTGTTTAGTTGGGAGGACTGAAGCATGTAATGGTTAAGAGACTTGCTCAAGGCAATAAGCCAGTGACTCTAATGGAATTTGAATGTTGTACTTCAGGCTCCCAAGGCAACTCAATAAGGAGCTTGGTTTCTTTAATTGATTCAGTCTGAATCTCTGAAACCAATCTCCTGAAATTACTTTTGGATTTAATTCTGTGGATGACTATGGTTCTACCTTATCTATCTATCTATCTATCTATCTATCTATCTATCTATCTATCTATCTGTCTGTCTGTCTTAGATTATGATTGCAATGGGTTGTGGTTTCCGATCTTCCAGGCACGAGGCATGTTTCTTTACCAGTGACTAACGTCTGTGGGGGGAGAGAATTGAAGTTAGGACAGTGTCTGAATACCAGTGATCTGGAACCCCACTGGAGGAACCATACTTGGGAATGACAGGCATGGGGGACACATGGGTGATTTAATGTTGCACCATTGGGTGTCACTGTGGGCACTGGTGCAAATGCAAGTGCCTGTATCCTTTATTATTACTTGCTGATTGAGTGCCTTCCTGTAAGGCCTTCTAATGCAAATCCTTGTGAGAGAATATTGGGACCAACACAGACTAGTGTCAACAATGTATGCTACACCATGCTACACTACAGAGTTGACATATACTGCAACTGATAATTGTCACAAAAAATTGCAAATAGAGTTTATAGAAAAGCTTACATAACTAGCTTCACTTTTCACTTTTTGATCTGCATGCTAACACATATCATGTTGCTGTAGGGTTTCAGAGGCGATACAGAGATAATTTCAAGTAAATTCTTGGAAGGTGCTCCTGACAAATAAGAACTCACTATAGCTCTGCTAAACAGTAAGTCTCCCTCTTATTAATTAGCTGTTTTACACAGATACATGGATATATAGAAAATAACAGCAGAAGAAAGGTCCATCATCACATCAGTCTGCCTACCCTTCCTAACCACTCTGCTCTGACCCTAGTGGCCGTCCTGCCCCTTTATTTCTGCCAACCTTTTATAACTAATCCCATATGCTTGTACCATCCCTGCTTGAAGCTGCTCACTGATTTAGACTGTACCACTATCTCTGGCAACTTGTTTCACATGTCAACCACTCATCTAATGCAAATGTTCTTTTGGATGTCCCTCTTGACTCCCCCCCATGAGTTTAAGTGAGTTCCCCCTTCTTCCCTGTATTTGAGCTCAAGGACGAAAGTTCCTTGGTATCCACCCTATTTGTCCTATGCAGGTACTTGTATATTTTGATCATGTTACCACTTTCTCTCTCTTTCATGAGGGCACACATGTTCATGTCCTGCTACCTCTCCTCAGATGTCTTGCCCCCTTGTCCCTGGACCATCATGGTTGCCCTGCCCTGCACTGCCTCCACTTTGACACAGCCTCTCCTCAGGTATAGACTCCACTACTTTATGCAGGGTTGAGAAGCCCCAGTGGTGGATCAGAGCTGAAGTGAGGAGTTGTGGAGTAGCTGATCAGCAGGAATGTTTTATGCCTGACTGTATTTTAAATCCAGTGCACTGTATAACCTAAAGCTTTTATTCTTGTATTTAAAATCTTCTCACTTTGTGAAATTCTGCTGCACTTGGAGTGTTTTTCATTTTATTTGTACAGAGCTTTTATGCTACTGCATGACTGATGGCTGGAGTATCTGAAGTGCCAGGAGTGAATGGATAACTCAGACTCCCATGGATCCCCTGTATCACCTGGAATCTCTTGGAGAGCCACTGAGCTGCCTGAGCTGCCCAAGCTAGAGTCTGGAGTTTTGGAGTTGGAGTTGTAAGGGTTGAAGAGTCAGGGGAGTCAGGGAGACCAGGAGATGATACCTTGTATAGGTGGACCATCTTGGAAACTACAGTCCAGGCAAGAACTGAAATCTGTCATGAAACCTTTGCTGATCTTACTCTAATCACTTTGTTCTACTCCTGCCAATGCCCTGCAGGAGGTGACTGTTTTAGCCTCTACAAGAGAGTGGTTGAAAACTATTACAATATGTTAAAAGTGCATTAGCACTTCATGAATTAGAACTTGGATAATACTTGTGGTTGGGCTAATTTTTGCACTTACACCTGCATATATTGGTGGAAGATTTCACTCTGTGAAGACTACAGATTTAGCTTAGTTATTTTTAGTTTTTATTACTTATAAAACCATTTAGGCAGAGCCTATTTTCAAAGGGTTTAGCAACAGGGGAAATAATACATATTACAAAAGACTGAATGCAGGCAGTATCAATAAAGAAGTTAGAATAAAACAAAATAACAGTTATGGAAGGAACAAACTAATACAGGGCAATCTTATCACTTTACATTGTTGTATCTTTAGATAAAGTGCAGTGTCATACAATTACAAATTAGGTTTCATAAATATTCATTCAGTAGTAGAAGATTCAGTAGCTGAAAAGTACCATGACATATTTTAACTCACGGATGGTAGATCCCTGTCAGTTAAAGCAGTTACAGGTCCCAGTAGGAGAGAGTAGGGAGAGCAGTTTAGTTTTGAAAAGATCAGCAGAGAAACCAGTCTTTAGGTTGACAAGAAGGTCATTCCATTGTCTTGCAAACCTATGGGAGAAACACAATTGTCCTAGTTTTCTTTTTCCAAGGGATCAACAGTAAGTGTTGTTCCATACCTCTTGTAGAGTTTATTGTTCACCACGCTGAACATAGTCATTAGATCAGATGACAGTAAGCCATGAATTGCTTCATAGCCAAATAGGAATGTATAGTAGTCTAGCCGAGAGTCCAGGTTAAGCCAATTAAGGGAAATGTATAGCACACAGTTATGAGTGTCAAGTTTATAACCAAGGGTAAACCAGTAAGCCCTATTAAGAAGACCCCTGACTCTGGATTGTACAGTGTCACAGATAGAGCCATAGACTACAATACCATAATCAGTAAGGCTTGTTATGAGACTCTGCACAATTTGTTTACTGACTTCAGGGATGAAATTGCACATTTGTCTGTATAACACACCTAGCCTACGGTTAGCCATTTTTATTAATAAGTCAACATATGTACTGTAGGTCATAGTGCTGTCCAGTGTTACTCCAAGGTATTTGAAAGTTAGTACATGTTCGAGCTGGGAACCAGATTCAGTGGTGATGGTGACAGCTAGTGCCAAGTTTAGCTTGCTGTTAGTGCAAAAGAGCATACATTTAGTTTTCTGCTGATTCATGACTAGTAAGTTAGCAGAGAACCATTTCTGTATAGCGTTGAAATCCAACTGCAGTTTGTGCTGCAATTTGTCAAGGCTGGTGTCATTAGCAAATAGGACTGCATCATCTGCATAGAGTACCATGTTGGTAGACCTACAGGCATCTGGAATACTATTTATAGATAGGCTAAATAGAAGGGGCCCGAGGACTGATGTTTGGGGAACCTCAAGAGAGACAGATAGATCTTGCGAGAGAATACCCCTGCACTTTACTGCTTGGGTTCAACCTGATAGGTAGCTCTTGAACCAGTCTATTGCATCATGGGAGATCCAGATGTTTTAGTTTCTGACAGAGGAGAGGGTGGCTCACAAGATAAAGGCCTTTGTCAGGACAATGAAGATGGAACCAGTCAACTTTCCTCTGTCCACGGCATAGAGGATAGAGTTAGTGTATTTGATTAGGGCAGTCATGGTGCTGTAATTCTTCTGAAAACTGTGTTGCTCATTAGCCATTATCTCATACTGGCAGAGGTATTGGGTGAGCTGGTCATTAACAATCCTCTCAAGGGTTTTTGATAATGCTGGAAGGATTAATATGGGGTGATGGTTAGTAGTCAGGCTAGGGTCACCTTTGTTAGCACCAGGGTCACATAGGCTTTCTTTCAGAGGTCTGGAACAATTCCATTTAATAGGGACAGACTGAAGATGGCCTGCAGTAGGAAGGTAACCTCCCTTAGTACCAACTTTAGAGTTTCAGGTCTAGGTGGTCAGGGCCAAGTCTTGTTTTGATTTTTGTCCCTTTTAGATATCCACAAATGTCAGACCCAGTGAGCCTTCTGAAATAGAAAGGGGGTCTGTTGAGGGGAGCAAGTGTTTCTTCTATAGAGTCATGTAGGAGCCTTTGGCGTGGCGTGTATGTTGAGAGGCATCAGAATGTTCTGTTGAAAGTGTCTGCTATGTTTTTGTCCCCCATGGTTGACTTACCATCCTGCCAGATAGAGTAAGGCAATGTCTGTCTAGGCTTCCTGATGATTTCATTAATAGTGCTCCATAGTGTTTTTAGGGTTTTTTAGTAGGTGTTGTTGCTATGTTTAATGAAAGGTGGCCTTGGCTTGTTTGATGCAAGTCTTCACAAGGTTGCACAGTTCCTTGTACTTGGTAAGGTATGTGGCACACCCCAGGTTTTTGTAATGAGCCCAAGCCCTGTCCCTCTGCCTAGATTGGGATTTGATGTCTGAAGTATATCAGGGTTGAGAGTTACCTTTTATATGAATTGGTTTCCGTGGGGCAACAATATCACATATCCTATTAAATTGGTGGATTAAATATTCCAGGGCTAAATTAACATCCTGGGTATTCACAAGGAAGGACTGGTCTAGTTGACCAATAAGTGCTTGGAGAAGAGGGAGCTTATTTGAGCTGAAGACATGGGCCTTAGTAGTAAGGGGTTCACCTTTGACCACTTTGGTGGAACATTTGCTGGTGACCAACCAGTGGTTACTGAGAGAATCAGGTGGGACAGCAATGGATATGACCCTATCAGGGTGGCTGACTAGAATCCAGTCTAAGAGAGTGGCAGTACCAGTTTTGTAATTAGTTCTAGTTGGTTCTCTTAAGATTTGAGTAAGGTACACATTAGCTAGCTTGTTCTTAAGATCACAGTTTGTACTTGCCAACCAGTTAATGTTTAGATCTCCTACCAGGATTTTTTCATGTTTCATATTTAGATTAGTTACAGTGTCAATGAGACAATTTAAATTATCCCAAGAATTCTTTGGAGGAATATAAGCTACTAATATGTTGAAGTGTTTTCATTTAGTAGGTCAAGTCTCAAATTGGCTGCAAGGAGTTCACAGCCAAGAGGATTGGGGAGAGGGAGAGTTTGCTAGGTTGAAGATGACATTTTTTAAATAGGAGGTAGCCACCACCTCTTTTGGATCCTCTATCCTGTTTAAGTGTCATGTAGCCATCGATGTGAACTTCAGTATCAGAGATCTTATTGGTTAACCATGTCTCTGAGACAGCTACCATGTCAAGCTTGGTGTGTATCACCCAAAGTTTGAATTGGTTCAACTTTGGCATGATACTGCCAGTGTTCACATGTGCCACCTCCAGATAGCCTCTGTACATTGCCTGTGATGCAGCAGGGCCAGGGTTTTGGTGAACACTGCCTCCAATAATTATGAGGAGAAGCACCTGTCTTATAAAGAAGTAGTCTAGTTGATTTTGGGCAAGGACAATCCCTTATTTTTTTTTCTTTCTTTTTTTCTCTTGGAGTTCAGAATTTCCATCCATGCATCAGTATACTTTCAGTAATGCACTTCCTACAGCTAGGAATGAGTGCTTGTATACAAAAGTGTTAATTTGCATATATATAAGCTTTCATCATAACCCCTTCCTAGCCTCTCAACCTAACTACTGTAAGCTATCCTATAATCTACAACCCTCCCCTCAATGATATTATATATATATTTAGTGTTACTATTTCTCATGGGCAATTTGCATCCTGTAGTTATGATACGATACTCATTGAAAACAAAGTATCTGTCTTATGTGCATATAGGGATGTGAAAGATAATAGAGTCTAATGTTTCCTGTTTATTAGAACTAAAATGTGATCTCCCCCCAGAGAGGCAGAGTTTGTGCAGCTGCACACTATGCTGTCAGAAGACAGAGGACTGAGACAGCAGCAGCAGGAGTTGTGAAATGCTCTTACCTTCTTTAATTCAGGTAAACCACTGTTGCCTAAAACTTGACTGGTGCATGCTAACCAAGCTGAAAAGAAGAGTTTGCTGCTCTTTCCAGGCTTACCTGTGCTGCAGATTCAGCTGTAACTCTCTGACTGCCTGCTATAAATTTCTCTGTTGTCAGCAGTCCAAAAGTGAAGGAGCCGATACGGAAAACTACTTGCAGGGATGGTCTGAGGAGGTCATGGAAGGAGTGTCACAACTGTTTTTTGGGGGGTTTCCCCATAATGTTTCTTTTATAGTCTCCTTATGCTCGGGCTATGTAGTTTTTGTAGCATGACATGTAGAAAACTAACAAGAAATTTGTTTATAAAACAGTATATATAAAATACTGTATATAGTGCAGAACTGGCAGTGGCGGCTCACTTGCAACCTGGTTAGGACTTGAATTTTAAGTTTTTAAACTTACTCTGTAAATCTGTATACCTTTTATACATTTTTAGTACTTTGTATTCTTATGTTGTTAAGTGGTGTTGAATGTGGGTTTATGTTTGTGTTGTTACTGTCCCTCATAATTGGTCTCTGATTGGGAATATCTGTTTGAGTATAATCAAGTAGCCATATGTATTTTATTCTTGTATTTAAACTCATGCATTTCCAAATTAAAATACCTGTGCTATCTTCTCTTAGAGGGGTGAAATATTCACACTAGGAATAGATTGAGACTAATTTGGTTAATATATCTGTAGTCTCAGTCCACCACACTGCCCCAATGCATTCCTCCTATGTAGCTCGTGCTTCTATATAAAATGTATGTAGCTTAATTGTCCTCCCAGTGCCACTCTGTATACAATCTATTAGTCCCAGATGAGATTAATTTAGTTCAATTTAGTTCTCATATTCCCAGTTTGAACTGTGGCCGTGTAAGGTAATTATCTAATTATCTATTATCTAATGGGCCTGAGCTGACCTTAATTGCCCTTATGTCCTTAATTGTCTCTAATAATTGCATGTAACAGCTCTCCTTCAGACTGAGTTTTCATGGGGATCCTAGTTAAAGGATTTGATGCAGCTCTGAATCCAGTCATCAGGAGAACAACAAAGGAGTGTGTTCTGTTCTCCAGGTAATACCTAAGAAAAAGTGGCCGAGAATAGACACATTTTTTTCTTTCTTACTATAATAGTAAGATTGAGGGTATAAGCCTGTTAGCTATACATTGTACATGTTGTGGCTATAACTACAGCTAGTTCTTTTTCTAGCTGCGTCCACGGCTTTACCTGTAACATTAAGTAGCTGGTACCTTGAAGACACAGGCCTTTTGTGTAGGATTCAGAATACTCCTGAGGTTGATCAGAAAATGTATTGTGATGCTGGCTTCCTGTAGAGAAGCAAGTAAAATTAACTAAAAATCTAATCAAAATATTGGAAATATTCACCAATGATTTGGCACTTTTTGTTGTCTTTTGGAGGTAAATCTCTGATTGAAACATTACTATAAAGGTCTTTACTTATTTCCAAGGAAGAATATAGAATTGTATAATTAAAAAAGCTATATTTACAGTTCTAGCATTGGTAATACTCCCTATTTTTTGTGATATAATATCATAATATATGTTTGGGGCATGGTAAGTGGGTGGGATATTTCAAAACTGAAGTTATTGCTTGTATTAGTTTTGATTTACAGTTCTTATGGTAGAAATTCACTGTGGGAGACAATTGTGGAATAGACCCTGGACTGACTGGACACTGAATATTGCTTGGACTTTAAAGTATTCTTTGTAGGTGGAAGACAAACTACAGTGGTGGCCGCAGACATTGCCAGCTATTTCTAGATATTTTGCAAAATTTCTGAAGAGTTTCTCTCTGCTGCCCCTACTGTTTAAATGCAAAAAGCATCAGATATTTCTGGAAATATCACAGAAATTTTGGGAAATAGCTGGCAGTGTCTGTAGCTACTACTGTATTTATAGAGCTGTTTCATCATATGCAGATATTAGATACTAGGTTTATACCAGACTTATACTAGCTTATGAAACCTGAGGCTTAAAAGGAAGAAGGTTTCAGAAGATCAAAGGACTAAACAAAATAGATAAAGGGACTATGGTATGCTGGTATGCTGGCTTGTTGGTGAATTCCCAGGGAGCTGTTTGATGTCTGTGTTTTCTATGGAAAGAGTTCTGATTTTTGAAGTGCTATAATTTTTATAGATGGTGCAAATTTGATCTAATAATATATTCATTGCACTAAATGTCTCTTTATTGCACTGCAATTAAAAAAATTGCACACTGTTAAGTAACGTAATGTTACTTTTTTTATAAATAGCAAAGAAGGCAATTTATATAGTCTTAGTAAATATTTTGTAATTTATATAATTAATGCACATTGTAGTTGTACCATTCTGCACTTTAGTCTGGCTCTTTAATTCATGCTTTTGACATCATCCTCTTGGTATTGTAAAAAATTAGAACTAGAAGTAAAAAAATTAGTAGTGAGGAGGAAATGTATATCAATAAAGATTTAGATAATACGTTACTCTGGTTAAAGAGAAATAAAAAAGGGGAGGAACAAGAAAAAGACTGATAAAAATATAAAACAAGATTTTAAAATTAATCTAATAGAAACCAATAAAGTAACTGGAGTAAGGCAAACTTTGATTACAGAACATGTGAAAAAAGTTACAAAATCTGGCAAGGCCATATTGCTTAATCCTGAGGAAATAGTAGATTTAGTAAATCAGAATTCCTTGGAATGCTCACCCAAACTGGGATGGGAGGATACTGTAAATATAGAAGGGGAAAATGTTGAACTAACCCTCCTAGGGATGGGGAAAACACAAGTTCCCCTGACTACAACAGAGCTGCCTAGTAGTAAACAAATGAATTGGGAAGTAGAGCTAGGTAAAGCGAATGAGAATAAAGATCTGGATTTGTCCCAAATAATATCAGGGATGCAGGAGACCTTACAAGGTCTGGAAGATTTGGTAGAAAAAGAAAGTATTATACAAGTCGTGGTCAAAAATATTGGCGCCCTTGCAGTTTTTTCTAATAATGCACCATTCCTTCCAGAAAATTGTTGAAATTAAAAAATATTTTGGTATCCACATATGTATTTCTTTGGTTTGCAGTGGAATGAAACACAAAAAGCAGAAAAATTTACTAAGTCTTAGCTTATTACACACAGAAAAAGTTAAATGGCCCGGACAAAATTATTGGCACCTTTTAGAAGTAGTTAGAAATAATTAGATTTCAAGCAGGTGATTCTCCTTCACTTTTGAATGTGAGTTGCAGGTGCCTGCAATATAAAAATCACTCATTCAACCAGTTTGGATAGAGAAAAGGACTGATTCTCCTGTTTTGTGTCACTGTGTGTAGCGCAATGAGCATGGAGAAAAGAAAGAAAGCCAGAGAATTGTCTGAGGAGGTCAGACAGAAGATTGTAGCCAATCATGGACAATCTCAAGGCTACAAATCAATCTCCAGAGACCTTGATGTTTCTGTTTCCACTGTACGTAATGTTATCAGGAAGTTTAAGGCCCATGGCACTGTAGCCAACCTCCCTGGACGTGGCTGCAAGAGAAAATGTGATCAAAGATTGCAGCGCAGGATTGTTCGAATGATGGAGAAAGCACCTCAATCAACTGCCAAACAGATTCAAGCTGGCCTTCAGACACAAGGTACAACAGTTTCAACTCACACCATCCGTCGCCAACTCAATGAAAGGGGGTTATATGGTAGGAGGCCCAGGAGGACCCCACTGCTGAGAGAGAGACATAAGAAAGCCCGACTGGAGTTTGCCAAAACACACCTGAACAAGCCAAAATCCTTCTGGGAGAATGTCCTGTGGACAGATTAGACCAAATTAGAGCTTTTTGGTAAAGCACATCATCTCTATGTTTACAGAAAACAAAATGAAGCCTTCAAAAGAAAAGAACACCTTCCCTACAGTCAAACATAGAGGAGGTTCAGTGATGTTTTGGGGTTGCTGTGCTGCCTCTGGCACTGGGTGTCTTGAACATGTGAATGGCATCATGAAATCTGAAGATTACCAGGCCATTTTGGAGTGCAATGTTGAACCCAGTGTCAGAAAGCTGGGTCTCCGTCGAAGGTCATGGGTCTTTCAGCAGGACAATGACCCCAAACACACTTCAAAAAGCACCCAGGAATGGTTCAAGACAAGACGCTGGACTGTTCTGAAGTGGCCAGCAATGAGTCCAGATCTAAATCCCATTGAAAACCTGTGGAGAGATCTGAAAACAGCAGTTGGGAGAAGGCACCCTTCAAATCTGGGAGAATTGAAGCAGTTTGCACAAGAAGAGTGGGCCAAGCTGCCAGTAGAGAGGTGCAGGAAGCTCATCCATGGCTATAGGAAGTGGTTGATTGCAGTTATTTTGACCAAAGGCTGTGCTACCAAATAGTAAGTCTAGGGTGTCAATAATTTTGTCAATGCCATTTCTTTTCATTTTCTGATTTAAAAGGATATATTAATTTCTGAATCAAAAACAAAGGTTCTGTAATATTAACAGAGAAATAAAGAATTGTGGAGACCAAATACTGTTGTTAATTTCAACTTATGTTTAGAGGAAATTGTGAGTTATTTGAAAAAAGTGCTAGGGCACCAATATTTTTGGCCACGACTTGTAGATGAAAATGTAGTAAAGCATATTACATACACGTCATTCATGGATTCAGATTTAATTGAAGCTATACAGGACCCACATGTAGTCAATGTAGTCATAATGAAACAACTAATCATCTTAAGAAGTTAGATGAATCATCTAAAAGGGGAAGTGGTGGCCAATACTGGACGATTGAAGGAAATTTTTATTGTTTATCAAGGGGAAAAAAAAGAGACAGGCAACAGATGATTCATAATCAATAAAAAGTGAAAGTTAGGCTAATTCCACTATCCATAAGTTAGAGAAGGAGATTTTGCCTAAAGGTGGATCTAAGTATAAAGCAGACTTCCAAAAGGGAAGAAAGGGGGAAAGACAAGAGAGGGGAAAGCATATTAGAAGTCTCTAGAATTAGTAAAACAAGCTGAAAATGATAGTGGAACTGATGAAGCAAAAAAGAGAAAAAGAAAATATAGAAGCAACAAAAGGGAAAACAAAGCCAAAAATTAAAAAAAAATAGGAGTAGGGGTATTATAAGTAAAGAGAGTGTAGGTGTAGCACAGATGAGCTCTGATGTTTCAGAAGTAAAAGTGGAACAAAATAAAAATGTCAGAAATGTTGAAAATACTAATCAATGTAAAGAATAGGATAAGTCAGATGTAAAAGTAGACCAAATTAAAATCATTAGAAATTAAGGATATAGCAATCAATGCAAGACAACTGGGTGTAGTTGATTTAGATATAGAATTACTGGAGAAAGATCATTCTTTGATTATTATTAAAGGTTAAAATTGGATTTAAATGAGAGCAACACAGTGTTGAGAATCTTGGAACACTTGATGTATACTGAATTTTTAAATTTGGATGCACAACTAGAGGATATATTGGATGCTAGAGGGACTGTCAGTAGCAAACTGGATTATATACTGCAACTATTTTTTAAGCAACCAAGAGTGGCCCAGTATGTATGGAGGCATTCAATCGCATTGGAGGAACTTAATTTGTATACGGAACCACCTATATTAATTAGTGATGTGATTGATCTTGGAATTAAGACTAAGGGTGAATTAGAGCTACAATTAGAGCAACAGGGGAAACTGCAACAGATGCTTGATAAACAATATGAGTCAGAAATTCCTTCAGACATAACTCTTTCTATTTTTGGAATTTTGTATGTGGGCATTGATACTACAGCCAAATTATGGACAATGATTACACATCTCATGGGAAATGTATTGGGACTGGAGTTTTATGAGG
The DNA here is from genome assembly GCA_016271365.2 of Neoceratodus forsteri. NCBI lineage: Eukaryota > Metazoa > Chordata > Ceratodontiformes > Ceratodontidae > Neoceratodus > Neoceratodus forsteri. The sequence continues at coordinate 706,880,459 of CM028130.1, forward strand.
ATGATATTGTTCAGGTTCAGAGAGCACATAGATTTTGGGTCCATGGAGATCAAATAGATTTAACCTTGGATAATCAAAACTTAGCTAGGAATATTTTAGAAGTGAGTCCAACGTTGGATAAGCTAGGAATCTTAATAGTTGATTTTGAATCAATGATGGATGCCAGGGCATTGTTAAATGAATAACTGGAAGGAGTACAGCAACCTGTGGAAGTGATTCATGAAGAACATCTACTTGAATAAAATGTGGACACATATAACAGATTTCAAATGTTACAGGATGATCAGGTGTGACTTGAGAGGGATATAGAAATAAATGAGTAGCAGTTAAAATCTGACTGCCTGAATATAAGTACTACTCTATTTATTGAAAGAAATAAGGAGGCTAATCTGGGAATTATGTCATTGAACATTGCAGGGTTACACATCAAGTTTGTAGATCCAGAATTTATGGAATTTATAGAGGGGATGGATATAATAGTGTTTCAAAAAACATTGCATGATGAGGAACAAGTAGATAAGATAACAATTAATGGTTGCAGTATAATTCAATCTCCAGCTATAAAACAAAAGAAAATGGGAAGATATATGGATGCAATGGTAACCTATGTTAAAATAAATGAGACAATTAAGCAATAATGCATGACAAGGTGTGGTATATCATGGGATATCATCATGTCCCGGGTGGTTGGGCACGAGGCCGCAGGCCGAGTGCATCCAACCGCCCGAGGAGTGATGATATCCCGTGATATCCACACTCTGAAGTGCATTATTGCTATTATGAACAGGAATACAAGTTTTAGAAGTAAAAAAAAAATCTTTTACGTCATTCTGAAAATGTGTTTTGTGAGGTGTTGAAAGAGTACCTTTTAATAAAATAGTTCCTGGGCAGCTCTGAACAGCAGGTGGCACTGTTGTAAGTTGAGTTCATGGAGGAGGGTTGTACTGTATGACTCTCTCAAAACATTATCTGTGGCAAGCAGGAAGCAGCAATGTAAATGGGAAGAATGGACATCTTCCAGTAAGTCATCTGGAAATGTGAAACTGTCACTTGGACGGCTGTACTGTTTAAAAATCAAGTCGTGGGTTGGTTTTGGATCCTTTACTGTTTTTTAAAAAGATGCTCACTCAAAGGGCGACTCATGCTATTCTGCCCTGTAGACAGATTGGACTTGCTCTGCGACTGCCACCTAACGTTATGTTTCTGTGGGGAATAGAACTGTACGATGTGGAGGATGTTTTGGTTAGCTCAGTCGTTGTTCTTCCCGGCTCCCAGCAGCTTGTGTTGTGCTGCATTCTGTCATGGGCACATTTGTGAAGAGTTGAGTTTTTTTTTAAACAGTGGCAAACTGGAGGTCTGACTTGGACTGTGGGAGATGAGAAACACTGCAGGGTAAGTGAGGAAGCTGGTGACCGGAGGTTTTCTGAAGCCGTGATGATGTAGCCCAATATCATCACAGCTTCAAAAACCTCTTGGCCAAACAGCTTCCTCCATTTACGATGTCCAGTTCATAATGAGTATTTAGAACAATTAGTTAAACAAAATGATATCTTGGTAAAAGTCCAGATAGAAAGTAAGCCATTGATTTTGGTAAATATTTATAACCCACCAGTAAGATCACCCCTGTATGACAAAGCATTAACTAATAAAATGATACAAGATGTTAAAAAATATTTGTAAAAAAATGAACCAACTGAAATTTTAATAATGGGGGACTTGAATATAAGATATGGGAAAAAAGAGAATTTAGAATCAAATGACTCAATATGTCAGGCTTTAGGTATACCAAACAGATGCTCTAAGGACAGAAAGAATACAGACATTCACAAACAATTGGAATACTTAACAGAGACACTGCAATTAATTATACTTAATGGGAGGTTGCCATCAGATAGTATGAGAAATATGACTTCTACAAGTGCAAAGGAGGCAACAATAATTGACTATGCACGTGTGTCAATATTTGATTACCATAATTACAGTGATATGAAAGTAGAAAATAGAATAGAAAGTGATAATTGCACCTTAGTAGTGTATAAAAGGAATCAACTAGGAATATTCCAGTAAGAGAAGATAATATAGAAATTGTGGATAAAATAATTAGATGGGATCCAGAGAAAAATAGTAATGACAGAAAACTGAGTGACCAAATTGTACAAATTTTGAATATTAGTATTCAGAATATGTGGGACTCAGAGACGATATAAAAAGAAATTAAGGATATATTCCAGCTATTAGCCAAGGAGTAAATAAAGGGGACACAATAAGGATAAAATATACTATTAGGGCTGATTCCATAAAAATTGTAGATCTGAAAAGAGGAAGTTAGCTAAATTAGAGAAACAAAAAAAATACCCAAACAAAAAGAATATTAAAGAATTGAACCTGGCAAGAAAAAATGATAAGCAACATGTAAATCTGCATAGTACACGACATCAAAAGGAATTATGGGATACAAAAATTAAGGCCATAGAGGAAAGGGATGATGGGAAATTCTGGCCCCTTGTAGCCAGAGCAACTTGTAATTATAACACTCAGAATGACACATATATTGAGCCATTAATTTGGGAAAAATACTTTTTAGGGATCTTTCAAAATATAAACATATTCAAGGAAGAAGAGTTAGGGGAATTAAATGAGGATTTCAGATGGTTTACAGCATCTGAGGTCAAGGAAGTGATATAATCATTTAAAAATAATAAAGCACCGGGCCCAGATAGTATTTCAATTGATTTTTGTAAACTTAATATAGATTGGTGGTCAATTACCCTAGCTGACTTTTATAATAAAGCAGTAATGCATGTTTTTGTACTTGATTCTTGGCTTGGAAGTTTTATAGTCCCTATCTATAAAAAGGGGTATAGGACAGACCCGGCTAATTATAGATCAATTAGCCTTCTGGACGTGACGGCAAAAATGTATGCAAAAATCCTACTAAATAGATTATTAGATATACTGAATCAATATGAGGTAATATCAGAGTTTCAAGCAGGTTTTAAAAAGGGTACTGGTACAAGGAATCAGGTTTTCATCTTTTCCCATATAATAGAAAAATATTGCAAAATAAAGAATCAAGGACTATTTGTGGCCTTTGTGGACTTTTCTTCGGCATTTGATACAATAGTGAGAACATTATTATGGGAAAAGATGGAAGGAATGGGTATAGATAATAACCTAATAGTTTTAATAAGACTCTATACAAAAACTTGGTCTAGAGTAAAATAGTCACAAATGGTAGCATTAACACAAAAAATTGAAACTGAAATTAGTGTGAGATAGGGTTGCGTTCTCACCCCAATGTTATTTAATTTATATATCAATGAGATTTTGTAACAATCAAATAACCCTTACATCACTGTCCTACTATACTACAGAAAAGGATTCCAGTCCTAGCATATGCCTATGATTTGGCATTTTTATCTACTGTGAGGCTTGGTTTGCAAAAAACATTGGATAGATTAGATGCTCTTTGTGCAAAAACATAATTTGAAACCTAATACTATTAAAACAAAAAATTATGGTAATAGATTCCAATAAGAGATATAGGAAGCTAATGCTGGCACAAAATAAACTGGATTTTGTTTCAGAATTCCCATATTTAGAGGTATTAATAACTAATAATTGCAGATGGACTAAACATGTGGAATGGACAAGGAAAAAATAGAGCAAACAGTTAAAGCTCTTAAAAGATTTAACAACATATATGGGGGAGTGACATTAATTCCAATGTTAAAGGCTATTAATGGGAAAGTCATTAGTCAGGCTTCATATTTGGCAGAGGCATGGGGAACAGAGAAGGTGAGAAAAATAGAGATGTATTTAGATAAGATGTACAAAAAAATGTTGAGACTTTCACCAGGTATACCAAATACATTAGTAAGAACAGAAATAGGACAAATAACATTTGAACATATAATACATGGTAGGATGATAAATTCCTGGGTTAAATTAACCACAGAAAATAAAGACTCAATTATTGGTAAAACTATAAGGGAAAAGGAAAAATGTATTTCCCTGTATAATAAGGGATGTTATCTTCTATGTATGGCTTGCTAGACATATATGATCTAAGTCATTTAAGAACATGGGCTGAAATGAGTATACAACTGAGTCTAACCTTTTGTAAAAAATTTACAAAACATGTATATAAACATTCAAATGAAAAAGGTCTAGAGGGAAATAAAAGTCTTAAGGTGGCCAGGTGGTTAATTAAAAATACAAGGGAACGCAATTTGAAATTCTATCTGAATGCTATTCCACAACCAGATCTCAGATTTATACTAAGTTTAGATTTGAGGTCTTTCCAAGTAATATATTTCAAAATAGATACAAAAAAGAAAGTACAATTGGAACACAGTGCTATTGCACTCTGAAAGAAGAAGAAGAAGACCTTGTACATGTCATACTTTAGTGTCCTTGGTATGCTAATTTGAGACATAAATATCTGGGGCAATACCTGAGGGGGATGAATTTCCCAGCTAGGTATATCTTGGATCTATTATTATCTATTATTTAACTCAGAAAGCCATGAGGTTTTGAAGAATCTAGCAGTGTTCCTGACAAAAATTGCTAATACTAGAAAGAAATGTGTACAACGGTACCTCCCGCCTGAATAGAGGACAAGGTCCTGAGCAGTACTTAATGGCCACAAAATGGAACTTATGTGAAGGTGAAAATGTGACTATATCACTTCTTCACTAATCCAGGTTTAACGGGAACGGGGCTACTCTTGGAAATGTTGTAGTTATTAAGAATATATTGTAATGAATGCAAGGGTGATCTATTTATGTATATTGATATATTTATGCATTACTATGTTATGACCATTTAGTATTTTTTGCATTGTGAGTATTATAATAATGTTTTTAATAGATTCTCTTATTTGTAATGACAACCTTTTTTGTCAAACAATAACATTTTGGAATAATAGAGTCTAACTTAGTAAAATTGATATGACGGTCGATTCCAGTATCCTAGAGAATTGAGTCCACATGGTATGGTAATAATTTATATTGTTGCAGGATGTATAATGAGTTTTTTCAATCCTATGGGTGGCTATCATTAGGTTAAGCCATGTTTAATACTCTGGGGGGATTTGATCTTTCCATTTTAGTAAGATAGTTTTTTCATTGTGGTGCTGTAGATATCCTGTTGTATGGTTCCCCATTGCCTAATAGAATCCATTGTGTTTGTTTAACTAGTGTAGTATATGTAAGCAACCATAACAGTTAAAGTCCATTCTAAAGAGAACAACTGAGTGGGACTTACAACAAGCGGGTAGTGATTCTGATGCAGCATCTTCAGTTTTTTTAGAGAACAGTCTCGAGGAAGAGATGGAACAAGTGAATCCACAGATGGGGGCCTCAGGACTATTAACACAATATCAACCCAGATGCAGCCCCAGCGTGGCTTTTCGAGACCAACAAGTAAACATACAAGGAGGGGGACACATAGAAGACAGAAGTCAACAACTACAGCTTCAAGGACATTATTGGGACAGGGGGCAGTTCGTGGAGAGACAATTTGTGGGGAAGACAGGGAAGAGAGGGATGAGGAGGGGGAGATATTAGTGGACATTAATGTTATTAATCTTTCTGATCATCACCTTACAGAAATGAAAATGTCAGTTTTGAACAAAGGTTTAACGTTTGTACCTACATATTTGTTTAATCCATTTGATCTACATATAGATCTTAATAAATTTGTTAGGGATTTGAATTAAAAAAATTTTTTTGCAAGAAAATGTAGGAATGGAAATGGTGAACATCTGATGGAAGATTCAGTAAGTGGTGAGTTTAGGGTAAGTGAAATTGGATTACTAGCTGGGATTTATCAACAAAAACAGTTTAGACTGAAATCGACCTTTATGCCACCTCAGAATTCTGTTGTCCATGTATTTTTGAAGGTATGTGAAAGTGAATTTAAAAAACTGGATGACGTAAGAACTAAGCCCAAGTTTGTAAATATGAGTAAAGCTGAAGCAGAGGCAGTTAAAAGGCTAGAAAATAATCAAATTATTACAATAAAGCAAGCAAATAAGGGAGGCAGTGTAGTGGTGTTAAACACTGTTGATTATATTAAGAAAGTTGAGCGTCAATTTCAATGTAAACAACATTAAAAGCCCTTAAGTGGAGAATCAATGCTAACTTTAAAAAAAGAAATTGAACAGTATTTGGATGCGGCTTGGCAGCAAGGTACAATTGATAGTGATACACATAATTTTTTGAGAGTTATAAACCCCATATGACCCTCAATTTAACTCATCCCTGAAGTACATAAAAATGTTCAAAACCCCCATAGGAGCCTGATTGTAGTGGGAATAGGATCAGTGATGGAACCTTTAAGTCAATATGTGGATGCTCACATTAAACAATTTGTGCCACAACTGAGATTGTACATTAAAGATACAAAACATGCTTTGGGTATTTTTGAGGATCTCCACATCGAGTTGTCAGACTTATTGGTCACACTTGATGTGGAGGCCCTCTATACCAATTTCCCACATAATGATGGGTTGTTAGTCTTGGGTTATTTTTTAAATAAAGGGGAATTTGGACATGTGCAACAGCAGTTCATTTTAAGTTTGGCTCAATTTGTATTGGAAAAAAATACATTTATGTTTCAAGGGAATTTTTATTTACAGACCAGTGGTACAGCTATGGGGGTGCCGTTTGCCCCCAGTTTTGCAAACTTGTATATGGGAACGTGGGAAGAGAGGTACATTTATGACTCAGAGATTAACCCCTTTTATCAACCCATTTCCATATATAAGCATTATATTGATTGTTTTTTTTAATTTGGCAAGGGACAGAGCATGAACTGAGATTATATGTGAACTATTTGGAGTCAACAAATAAAAATTTGAGGTTCACCGTGAATTCTAGCTGCACCAATATATCATTTTTGGATGTAGAAGTTTTAAACGATTCAGAAAATGGGCTTAGTACTACTCTGTTCCATAAACAAATGGACAAGAATACTGTATTATTGGCCAGTTATTGTCATCCTAGACACATCGTTAAATCTATACCCAGGGGTCAGTTTATACGAGCCTGAAGAAACTGTTCTACAGTAGTGGGATTTGAACATTGGGCAGAAGATATACAAAAAGGTTTATACAGAGAGGGTATGGTGCTAACGATGTGTTACAAGCCAGGGAGTATGCTACTATGCTTCCTAGGCAGCATTTATTGGCAGAAGAAAATCAATCAAGATACAATTCCAATACTAGCCACAATAGGAATGCTGAGAGGCTTAATTTTGTTACCACATATTCTAGTCAGTCCAAAAAAATAGAAATGGCTTTGAGACAGAACTGGCATATTTTGTATAATGAGCCAAAGCTAGCACCTTATGTTACAGAATTTCCTTGGATGATTTATCAAAAACCTCCAAATTTAGGTGATAAGCTAATGAGCAGTTACCAGCCAAAATATAATTTAAAACGGGCAATTGAGGTCCCAGGGAAGAATGCAGTAATTGCATCTTCCTCGTTTCCTTCTTCCTCTTCTCCCCCCCCACTCCCCCACACAAGTGAATACTCTCACACCAGAAATTACACATGTGAAGAACTGGCTGCCACCATTGCCATTAGGCTGTTTTAGATGTCAAAGATGCAAATACTGTAACACATGAACACAGGTACAAGTTTTAAAAACCCAGTGGATGGAAGTGAGATCACCATTCGTGAGTTAACTGTGATTCTTGTTTTGTCATTTATTTGGTGTATTGTAAATGTAGGGCATATTATGTGGGGCGAACTAAGAGAAAACTGAGGGAAAGGGTAGGTGAGCATGTTAGGGCCATGGCAAATAAGAATTTGTAATATGCCACCGCTCAGCATACTCACTCAAGGCCTAACCCAGCAGTACATAGCTGGATGTTTGTAGGCATAGAGAAAGTCAAATTGGGACCCCGTGGAGGGCATTTAAATAAAATTCTAGCATGTAAACAAAATTATTGGATTTTTAAATTACAGGTGTTGCACTCACCAGGACTGAATAACAAAACTGAGTTGCAGCATCATGTGTGAATCAGTTACATAGTTGGACTGCAGTATAAGTGTTTATTATTAAGTGAAATGTTTTGATCAGTTCAGAACTAGTTAATATGATATAGGGTAATGAAATCTAAAGGGCAATTCATATGGTATGCTAGCCATTAATAGGGTTCAATTATGTTGGGTTGGAAGCAATGAAAAGATCCTTTGGCATAATAACTCATTTGCTTCTATTTATACACAATAATATTTATTTATAGTGATGTTAAATAAAGACGTTTTTTGTATAGCAAGGTTTCTTATAAAGTAAAGTGAGTGGTGTGCAACAATAAATCTTAGAATAAGGGTCTATAATTAATTGTTTAATGAGTAGCACTTTATGGGGCACTATTTAAGACTGAATGATGTATGGCACTTTATTCTCTTGATAAAGTGCAGGTGTGTCTGTGCGAAACTTTGAGCTTTTCTGGCTACGTGTTTTTGCCGTGTGGGACTGCTGAATTTTGAATACAGACTATCTGCAATTTTTATTGTATCTGTCTAAGTGTAAGTGTGCGCCGAAGTTGATGACTTTCATCATGTAGTACCTGTGGCTTTAGATAGGGTTGTCAAGACTTTGTACCAGTAGTCATTAAACTTCGGACATGTTGCCATCATATGTTCCAGTGTTCTAATATTTTTCTTACATCAAGAGCAAGAGTTTGAATATTCTGCATTCATTTTTTTTAATCTATATGGAGTATAATTTGTCCTGTGAATAATACTGAAGTAAATTCGTTGGTGTTTAGCAGACTTTAATCCAGTTTATTGCAGGTTTATTATATTATCCCATTTCTGTTGTGAAATTTGTGAGGTTATTTTCTCCTGCCAAGTGGACTTTAAATTACTGAGTTCATTTTTAAATGTTGCATCAATAAAGAATATAATTTTGAAATAAGTTTGAGCCCTTTTTGTTTACTAATCATTTGCTCTAGATCATTAGATCCTGGTACCACATGAATGTTCCCATTTTTTGAGATGAAATCTCTGCAGTGTATGTACCGGTAGAAATGGTAGTGTGGGACATCATATTTATTTCTTATGGTTTCAAAGTCCTGCAACCCTGCTTCATTAAAAAATTATTTGATTTCCATGAGGCAGCATTCATGCCAGTTTTGAAATGTACGGTCCTGTATTAATGGAATGAAATAACTATTTAAATATACAGGAGTGAATGGTGATAAATTTGGGGGTAGTTTGTAATATTGTGTTGATCTTATCCCATATTGTGCAGGTAGTTATGGAGCATAAACTAAGATTTGTTATCTTATTGGGGTATTGGCCCACAAATAATAGATGTATAATATTTTTATATGGGGTTTTAGACTTTTCCATTTTAGTGGATATTTCAAATTGATCTGTTTGGAACCAGTGATAAATCCAAGCCAGATTAGCGGCATAGTAATACAGTTTAACATTTGGTAATGACAGCCCTCCTTCTTTAATAGAATTATATTTATTTATTTAATTACTAAGATGCTGGAAAACACCTTTGAGCCAAATGCTCTTTTACAAAGGTTCCATGTTGTGTAACAAGGACAAGTTGAAAACACAAAACATAGCACTGATAAAGTACAAACATCTAGTATAGTTTCATATAAGGAGCCTAGTTTATCCATTTTGAGCCTGGGTTTTTCCCCTTCAACAGAAATTTTTTTATTATATTCTTTAATTCCCTAAAGACATTTTCTTTTAGTATAATGGGAATATTCTGAAAAAGAAAGTAATTTTGGTAGTGTATTCATCGTTATGACATGGTTATTAATGGTTAAAATTATGTTCAAAAATTTTTCATAGGTTCTGATCTATATTAATTCCTATATATTTCATATTAAAGTTGAACTCAGAGAAGACAGAGGTTCTGGTTGTGGACCCGGGTGGTCAGATAAAGAGGTCATGTGATTTCACACCCTCTGGAATTTTTCTTGGTGGCGTGTCACTTTTGACCTCTGTACGGGTGCATAGCCTTGGGATTGTCCTAGACAACAGGCTGACATTACAGTCTCAAGTGTCGGCCATTGTCAGGATTTCCTTTTACCATCTTAGGAATATCACCAGGGTTAGGCACCTTGTTCCGTTTGACTCTTTGACAACGTTGGTCCACGCCTTTGTGTCCTCGCGTTTGGACTACTGCAACGCCCTTTACTTGGGCTTTCTGGGGTTGAAATCCACTGCCTACAGCTGGTGCAGAACGCTGCAGCCTGGGTTCTGACTGGAACAAGTAGGTCCTGCCATATGACCCCGGTGCTGCGCGAACTGCACTGGCTTCCTGTACAGTGGTGGATCACCTTTAAAGTCATTTTATTAACTTTTAAAGCCCTTCATGATCAGGGTCCGGCCTATGTGAAAGAACTTCTGGTACCTTACTACCCCGGCTGATTGCTCCGATTGGCCAACAAGGGGTTGCTAGAGATTCCGAGAGTGAGTTTAAAATCTTCTGGCAGCAGAGCATTTTCTCATGCTGCTCCAACTCTTTGGAATTCTCTACCACGCTGGATATGGGAGTGCACCTCTGTGGAGGAATTCAAGAAGAATTTGAAGACTTATCTGTGGCAAATGGCCTTCTTGGATGCCTAAGTTAATTTTATTCTGCTGAGATCTTATTTTGTATTTATTAATTGATTTTAATATTTGATGCTACTATGATATGATTTTATTTATATGTATTACTGATTTATTGATGTTGTGGTTTTAATGTGTTCACTGCCTTGATATGCTGAAAGGTGCTACACAAATAAACTTATTATTATTATATGTTGTACTTTCTTAATGGCATGTTCCAATACTGTTTCGAATAGATCAGAATTGTTTTTATTTGTACAGTTCTGATTTACTCCAGTTTATCTTATAGCCTAAGAAACTTCCAAACTCTTTTGTGTGAAAAATTGTTACTGTTTTCAAAGAGAAACCATACCATACAATAATATTCCTGAACATTTGCAGTTTTGGGGCGGGAGGGGGGAGGAGGGAAAGGCAGGGAGGGAAGTACAGGGAAAACAACAGGGAAGAACAAAACCGGCCACAATTTGCATTTGGTTACATGGTGCAAGTCTTAATTGTTCATCTATCTAAGGCAATTTAATGATGCTAAGTGCAAAGAGATTATATAACCCCTATCTCTTATGGGGGGGAGGTACCTTGAGGGCAGTGAGGGAGGCGGCATGCTTGGAAGTCTCTGATATATCTGGACACCTACCCACCACCATCCTCCTGTACCTAGGGGTCGAATCATCTAACACACCTTCCTGTCTCTGAGTCAGTTCCACCCTTCATCAAGGCATCCAGTGTGACCCGAGTAGTTGTGCCTTCGGTCACTGCGGTCAGGGGATTCACTGCCCTCTGAAACATAGAAAAGATAATCCACAAAGAACACTTGCTCCGTGGCAGCTCTAGTTTTCTACAAGGAGTCAGCCAGGTTAACTAAGCAGTCACACCTATGAACTGGGGTGTAATCCTTTGTATCTTTTAAACAACAGTACAAGTCAGCGTCAGTTATACTGAGACAGTGCAGAGTTTTACCAGTGTCATGTTATATCATATCTTATCACATCATATCCTATCCTACCCAGGGAGAGCCACTCTTTTGTTCACCTGCTTCCCCAGTTGGGGTGGGTGTGCTGGTTGGGGTCAGGTCATGTCAGCTAGCTACCTCTATGTCTTACCTTATCCCTGGTGGGGGATAGCATATCTCAGGTATGGAGCCCAACATAACTGGAACTTGACCATTTGATATGTTTGGAGATGGGAAATCCTGTCCGGTTAAGCCAGAGAGTTCAGTGGGGCTAGGACCTCTTCCAGTGGGGGGGGCAATGTAGACCGCCATTTGCACACAATCACTCTTTTGGTTTGTATGGCCAGTAGGGCTAGCCATCTGTATGCCATTGTTGTCATGGGTGGGAACTCTGTCTTGATCCCTAGTAGGAAGAAGGTTGGTGAATATGATATCTTTGTATGGAGCACCCTGGAGGCTGTGTGGCATACTTGTCTCCACAAGTTCTGGAGAGTGGGGCATGTCCATAGTATGTGGTGCAGGTCTCCCCCTTGGGCCTAGCACCTCCAGCACTTGTCTGAGTCAAGGAACTTTGCTTTGTGAAGCACAATTTTGTACCAAGAATAGGAGATTTTGTTTTGGATTAGCTTGGTGCGTGCATCTTTGTACCACTTATGATTATTCTTTCTGGCCTGCTCCCATTTTGTAGGGGTAATTGTACAGTTTAACATTTTCTCCCACTTGCCCCTAGAGTCTTCTGACTGTGAGGGTAGGCTATCCCTCAGTTTGGCATATATCTTGACTGCTAGGCCTCTAGGGAACTGCAGCCAGTTTTGTAACTCTGAGGGGGTTTGCATGCATTACTGCATTCTAGGAGGGGACTTGAGTGTGTCTCTTATTTGCAAGTACCTCCAGAAGTCTGCCTGAGGAAGTCCCCACTGTCTTTGTAGGACACAGAAGGTGTTAATCCTGTGTGAGGGGAGTTCGCATTGTTCCACTACCTTGCGGATGCCCCTTGTTTCCCACTGATGCCATGCTACTCTCCTGTTCCCTATAGTAATAGCCGGGTTCTGCCATATTGTGGAGTAAGGAACCGGGAGAGGGACCAGGCCCTGGGTAGTGTGCCACATTTTCCTGGAGGCTACTATAGTAGGGGAGGCTTGATAGGCCTCAGGGAACTTTTCTGGGAGAAACAGGAGGGAAAAGGTGCTTAATACTCCCATCATGTGCTCCTCCATGAGGACCCATTGCGGATGGGGAGCCTCCCCTGTTCAGAGCCAGGGGGTAGTCTAAGCAGTTTGAAAAGCCCATTTATATCTCTCCATCTAGCGAAGGTCCCCCCCCCTTGTGACCAGTGGGCTCTGAGTTTTATCCAACTGTAGTGTGGCTTAGCTCCTCCCCAGAGAAAATCCCCTGTCGGCCTATGTATGGGCATAGCCCATTTCTTGGGGAGCATGATAGGGACATGGGCTAACAGGTAGAAGAACCTAGGGGCAGTGACCATGTTTATGGATGCAATCTTCCTGGCTAGTGTGAGTCTGAGTAGATTCCACCTCTCAAATTAAGTTTTAGTGGTACCTAATAGGGATTGGATGTTGGCTCTCCAAATCTCTTCTATCTTAGGGGTGATTTTTATTCCCAGATAAGTGATGCCTGCTGGGGCCCATAGCAGTCCTACTGTGTCTACAATTTGCCGGCTACAATGTCCATTAAGGGGCATAATTTCAGTTTTGGCCTGATTGAGCTTGAGGCCTGTGTATCCAGCAAACAGTGCAACAGGTTTAGAAGAGGAGCAAGCATTTGCTGCATGTCTGCAAGGGGGAGAAATAGGTTGTCTGCGTACATAAGATTTGAACAGGATGTGTCCTCAGTCTTGATACCCCTTATCTCTGGGTGCTGTCTGACTGCAGCCACCAGGGGCTCCACTGACAGGACAAACACAGGAGGGGACAGGGGGCAGCCCTGTCAGGTCCCTCTTTCCAGTGGGAATAAGGCAGATGTGTTGTGGTTAGTGGTCACGCGAGGCATTGGACTGGCATATATGAACTGTACTCTGGCTATGTACCTTGCCCCAGCTCCCAGGAGAGCCAGAGTTGTGTACAAATAGACCCACTCAAGGGAGTCCAGGACCTTCTTGAAGTGAACTGCGATGGCCGCAGCCGGGGTCGGAATGCTATGGACAGTAAACATAAGATTAAGCAGTGATCTGATGTGGTCTTAGCTGTTGCAGCCTGGGATAAAACCCATCTGGGATGGGTGAATGAGGTCCAAGAGCAGGGGGCTAAGCCTAGTGGCCAGCACCTTGGCATACACTTTGCTGTCCACATTGATGAGAGATATCAGCCAGTAACTCCCTGGCTGAGTTGGGTCCTTTCCCTTTTTTGGGGAGAACTATGTTTGCTTCTCAGCCGTGAGAGGGGCCACTTGAGGGATTAAGGCCTGATAAAAGTCAGCTGTATATCCAAAAGTCAGCTGTATATCCATCACCCCCTAGGGATTTTCTCAAGCTTGGACTCCAGATGGCTGCTTCAACTTCCTCCGGAGTGAGGGGGGAGTCGAGGGCCGTGGTCTGCTGTGGAGTTAATTTGGGGAGGCCGAGTTTATGTAGAAAAGGTTGGGTACCTGGGGATGGAGAGGTATGGATGTTGGTGTATAGCTCTGTCTAAAAGGCAGCCATGACACCATTAACCTCCGGTGGGGTGGTGACCACCCTTCCTTGCTTGTCCCTTAGGCCTGGTATGTGCTTGCTCACTTGTTGTCTGCAAAGCTGATAAGCTAGCACCTTGCCCCCTTTGTCCCCCCTTCCCAGAATGTGTGGCGTAGGTGAAGAATAGCCACTTTCACTTTTCTGTTCAGCAGTTGATTTATCTCCAGGTATAGACCTAACATTTCTCTACCTGTAAGGGAGTTAGGGGATGGTGAGTGCATGGTTTTAAAGCTAGTCTGTGTATGGGCTAATTTCTGTTCCAGGTCTGCAAGTCTCTTTTCCCTTTCCCTGTGCTTAGCTTCCACGAATCCCATAATATTCCCTCTCATGGTGGCTTTAAAAGCCTCCCAGGTATTCCCTGCAGAGGTGTCAGTCACTGGGTTCTTCTCAAGGAAGAGGGAGGCCTCATTTTGGGCCCAGGGGACGAAGTCAGGATCTCTCATAAGGAGAGGCTCAAGTATCCAGTTGCAAGTTGGGGAGGGGGCTGGGTCCCAGCTCATGATTAGTTGCACTGGGGCATGGTCGGAGATTACCCTGGGAAGGATGGCCACATCTGTTGCCCTATGAAGCAGCAGCTGTGAAGGGAGTAAGACATCTAGCCTACTGTAAGCTGCATCAGCCTTGGAATGGTAAGTGTTATCTCTTACCCATGGGTGAAAGAGTCTGCACACGTCCGTGAGCCCTTGGTCTTCCATTAACTGCTGTATTGCTTTCCCACTTCTGAAACTGGATTCCCTCCTGGTGTCGTTTCTATCTAGGCAGAGAACTAAAGTTAGGTTAAAGTCACCCCCCAAATGTACTGGTTAGCCAGGGGGAATGGCGGAGGTGAGGGTGTCAGTGAGTGAGTGAAAAAATTGAGGGTTGTACTGGTTAGGAGCATATAAATTACATAGGAGCAATGGGCCAGTTTGGCTGTAGTAGTGAGCTATCACCCATCTTCCATCTAGGTCAGCTATTGAGGCTAACATTGTCCATTGAAGAGATGTGTGGACTAGGATAGTCACCCCATGTTTCCTTGTGGGCACCCTAGCATGGACCTCTTGTCCCACCCAGTCCCTCACCACTAGAGTATGGTCTCCCTGGGTTAACTTGGGCTCCTGGAGGAAGGCCACTTGTGACTTCAGACATTTTAAGTGTATGAGGACCTTCTTCCTCTTTATAGGGGAGTTCAGACCCCTAACATTCGAGGTGTGAAAGATAGTTTTTGCCATGTTAGTGGTAGGTAGTGTAACTGAGGCCTCACACACTGTGCTTTTTGTACTGAGGTGACACTGTGGCTCTCCCCCCGGTTCACAGAGATCTGATTTATTGTCCTTGACCTAGCTGTACGCTTTCCCCTTATACCGGAGAGAGGTCTCTATGGTTCCAGTCCCTCTATAAGACTTGTGCCACTGTTGTCCCCTCCACTAGTGGTTGACCTTACCCTAAGAAGATTTCTCTCTTCTACTGAATCTAATGTAACACTTAAATACAAATATTAACAAATGCAAGACTGTATGCTGATACCATACAACTAAATCTAAAAACAGAAAATTGCACAAGGGTCTCAGTCTGGACTGTAGCTGGCTGCACCTGCAGTCAATGGCTTGCCAGCCTATCTGGGGGGGGGTGGTGCTTAATTAGGTTTGCAGGACCCCTGTAAATCCTCATGATCCCACTATAGAACTACAGTGAGATACAGTAGCTGTGGATCATCTAATCTTACCAGTAAATAGGGGAAATCAGGAGATGTTCTCTACCCGGAGTTGTACGATATGGGTAATACCTCATAGGTGGCTCCTGCACAACCTGTCTATTTCCTGGTTTTAGAAACAACCGCTGCAGTATCCTAATGTTGTGGAGTGTGTAGTCCTGGGCTATCTACCCCAGGCTTCAGGGGGAGGGGATCAGGATTGTTACTTCCTGGACCAAGTTACCCGGCCCTTGGCCTAACTTCCCTCTCTGGAGGGGGGTTGCACAAATTGTGGACCTTTGAGTGCCTGAGCAAAGGGGCTCCTTCTTTCAGTGGGTCTCACCTTTAAAGGGATATGTATTCAGGACTGTGAGTCAGCTCTGAGGAGGGGAAGAAGAGGTAGGCACCCTCCTATATTCTTGCGGTGAGAGGCTGTTAGTGGTGAAAGTGTCTTCAAGGGCACCTCTGCCACCACAAAATCAATGTTATTTACTGCCCATGCCCTTCTCAGGATCTGGTCCCCTTCCCTGCCAACCTTTTCTTATACAGCTATAAATTGTAAGCATGAAAACACAAGCAATAAAAGGAGAAAGGAAAAGTAACACCATCAACAAAGGTCACAGTACACAAACCATTAAGGGGTATAGTTTCGGGGGGGGGCAAGAGTAATTATTCCCCTGCCCATCTTCAATCCCCATGGGCTTTGTATGGGAGGACCTGCCTTAGACCTATAGCTGCAATTCTGCTATTATAAGGCACTCATCCCTCCTCCCCTTCCCCACAACCCCTATTTACTCCCCTCATGACACAGCCCGTCAGGGTGAGGTACTTATCTGAGATGCAGTATTCAGCTTGGCAGCACAGCATATGACTGGGATCAGGCCTACAATGGAGACAGAGTCCTCAGGATCAATTAGGGGTAAAGCTAGGTCTGCCAACTTTTCCCAGGATTGTTGTACGTGTAGGAGCTCTTGCTCCGGATACACTGCTGCAGACAGGTCCATGTCCTGGAATCCATTTTCAGAAAGTGGTGGAGAGGCCCTGGCTAGAGGGAGAACTGGTTTTGTGAAAAGTACAGGCTGGTGTATTCAAGGGAGGGTGTCTCAGCCTGTCACTGATGTCAGTTGGCACTGACCCTCTCCACCCAGTTTCTCTTTAGCAGGTGCTCTCTGTGGCTGTGGGATTCTGCTTGGGGCCTCTTGTGGTTTGGAAGTGACTGAGGATCCAGCTCTCAATGTGGTCCATTTCTCAGGTTCCAGACCATTTGGCCAAGCTGATCCCTCTTCAGGGGTGATCTCCGGTCCAAAGGGGAATCCTGCAGGGTTAGGTTCAGACTCGGTCTTTTGGCAGGGTTTCACCTTTGGTTATTTGTCTGAGATCAAGTTGTTGAAATGAATTCTGTGGCTGCCTCAGGCATCATGAACTGGAGAAGGGGAGCCATTATGGATGATTTTTAGGACCACAGGGTAGCGTAGTGAGAAGGGCACCTGAAGCTCATGTAGCCTCTGGTAGACCTCCATGAAGGCCTTCCTCCATTTTGCCAGGTCCTTCAAGTAGTCTTGAAAAATCATTATTCTGTGTCCCTTCCAGTCCAGGGCACTCAGCTCTCTGGCTCTGGACTGGATCACTTCCTTTTTTGGCAAAGTTGAGTATCTGGGCAAGAATTGGCCTTAATCTGTTGCCAGTGGAGGGTCTCAGTTGCAGAGACTGGTGGGCACTTTTTACTGTGATATGAGTTCTTCCAGGGAGGTGCAGGATTTCTGGGAGGGCTCATTGCAAGAACTGTACAGTCCTGCCCTCCTAACAACCCTCTGGGAAGCCCAGGAGCTGCAGGTTGTTGTGGTGGCTCCTGTTCTCCATGTCCTCCATATTTTCTTGAAGAGCCTTGATTTGCAATGCTTGCTCCCATAGTGTTGTGCAATGACCAGCCAGTGTGTCCTCCTGCACTACTACTTTCTGCTCAGTAAGCCCCATCCTCATGCCAAGCTGCTGTAGTGCACCAGCTGTATTGTTGGAGGCCACCATAAGAGATTCCAGGTGGCCCATGATGGATGCAAACATTTCTTGTGTGGAGGGCCAAGGGCCCCATGTTGCTGTGTGCCATATGTTTGAGTGGACATGGTGGGAGATGCAAGTGACATAGCTTGCCAGATGCAAGGGGATAGTGCCCAAATGCACTCACTGGTAGAGGTTTCCTTAATATACAGTACTGGAGCCCCAGTAATCTTTTGTTGCGGCTCCACTCTGCGTAAGTTCTGTTAATGCTTCCTGTTGCTGTAGGTTGCCCAGCAGCCGGATGAGCAGGGGATTAATACTGAATAAGGAGATAGCCCTTGGTCAGAAAGTTCAGCAGCTGCTGTAGTAACAAATATGATTTACTGCATTCAATGTCCACTAGAGCTTGCATTCATTTCCCTGCCTTTAGTCCTGGGAGAACAAGCGTTTATGCTCAGTGATGCAGCAGCATTGTTACAGCTGCCATGTGGTCTGGAAATTCCCCTGCTGATGTGAGAAATGAAGAGCCATGTCATATACCTGAAATTGCAAGAGGCTGCTATTTATTCTTGTTGCTGGGCTTGCCTGAATACAATGTCCGGCCGCCACTCTTTCCATTCATTCCTGTCCCCAAGGAAGAGTCAGGGTTTGCTCTGTATGGCTGTTCACTGCACCATGTGGCTTTCAAGCAGTCCAGGCAGCCCAATCAGTGAACTGGGACACAGAGCCATGCTGGAGGTACAGATTACCAGGAGAACTCAGGTACTGGTAGTGGGAAGGTTCATGTCGTGTACGGTTGATTTGGGTCCAGGGATCTTTTGGAATTACTGGAGTAAATAACAAATAAGTGCCCTGGGTAGACAGGCTAGCAAGATTAAGCAGCCTTCTTATCTGACCTCTTGGCCACACCCCCACTTCCAAACTCTTTTATTCTATTAAGTAAAATATTAACATTTTCATTTATATTTGGAGTATAGATTACTGCGTCATCCTCATATAGGCTTATTTTATGTTCTGTACTGCCCAGGCTAATCCCCCCTATATTCTTATTTTGCCTTATTGCAGCTGCTAGTGGCTCGATGGCCAAGACAAACATTAAAGGGAATAGGGGGCAGCCCTTCTGTTGCCTCTTTCTGTATTAATTTTTTTCTGACAAACTGTTGTTCTGATTTTTGCCATTAGTTTTGAATATAAGATTTGTGTCCAGTTTTTAAAATAGTTCCCAAAGTCGTATTTTTCTTAGACTGCTTTTAGGTAAGGCCATTCAAGCTGATCAAAGGCTTTTTCAGCATCTAATGATAATAGAGATAAATCCCCCTGTCTACAATGATCTATAATGTTGAGGGTTCTTTGGATATTGTTTTTTAGCTGGCACACTTTCACAAACCCATGTTGGTTCTTATGCATAATAGAGGGTAGAATTTTATCCAATCTACCTGCTAATAACTTGGCTGAAATCTTAGCGTCCATGTTGATTAAAGAGATTGGTCAATATGAAGTTGGATTTGAAGGGTCTTAATTTTCTTTGAGGAAGAGTAGAATGTTGGCCTCACCAAATGAGTCTGGTAAAGTGGTAGTTGCAAAAATGCCTTCAAATACAAGTTTAAGATATTGAGCTATTGCCTTTTTAAATGCTTTGTAGAAATCAATTTGGAGGCCATCTGGGTCTGATGCCTTGCCATTCGATAAAGATGTTATTGTTAAAATAATTTCATCTGTCATAATTGGCAGATCTAATTTATTTTTTTTTTTGTACTTGATCCAGAGAGAGTAGCTGTATGTTTGAAAAATAATTTTCTATTTCTAAATGGGATTTATTGTATTCAAAGGAATATAATTATTGTACTATGTCTGGAAAATATTATTAATTTATTTTGGAATTTATGTAATGTGGCCCAATGTGGCCCTTATTGCACAGATATTTTTTGATTCTTTCTCTTTTTTGAGCTGCCAGGCTAGAATGTAGTCAGGTTTGTCCCCTGCTGCATAATATTTACTTTTAGTTATTCATATCTGATGTTCTGCTTCTTCTGTGGCCAACTGATTGTAAACATTTTTAGTTATTACTTTTTGTAAAGTTTCTGGATCATTTGATTGAATGTATTATGCTTCTAATAATTTAATTTGTTTCTCCATGTCTTTCATTTTTCTGTTTTTATCTTTTTTCCTTTTATTATTAAAGGTAATGATTGAGCCCCGACTATAAGCCTTAAAGGCTTCCCAAATTTATATTGTGGAAGTTTCATTCTGCTCAGTTTTGTTTTGATCAAAGTATAGTTGAATTTATTTGTGAATATATTCAGATAAATTATTATCCTTTAATAAATGTGGGTTGAATTTGAAATGAAATTTTGGATGATTAAATTCCACTTCAATTTATAAGACCACTGGGGAGTGGTCTGAGATAATGATTCCTTTGTACTTTATTTGTCTGATTGCATGAAGTAGAGAATGAGATATTTAAAAGAAAATCAATTCAGCAGTAAGATTTGGCAAGCATAAGAAAAAACAGGAGTATTCTGATTTTGTAGAATTTTTATATCACCATAGATCTATTAAATTTAAATATTTCATAAACTGTTGTACCTTTAAGAATGTCAATATGGTATTATCAGCTAGAATATTGGATTGATCTAGCATGTTATTAAGTATTAAATTGAAATCTCCCCCCCCCCAATGATAGAAGGTGAGCTATAAACTGATAATTTAAGAAAAAATTATGAAAAAGGAGAATTTTCATCAGGCCCATAAAGATTTGTTATAGTTACAAGTTGTCCATTAATCATACATTTACACATGATATATCTACCACTTCCATCAGTTGCTGTTCTTTTAATAGAAGTAGTAGTAGTAATAGTAGTAATGATTTTATTCATTATAATGAACAAGGTAAAACAATCCCAGTGAGTACACAAATACACTCATTTTCAAGGGACACCTTCTAAAATGCATACCTGGTTACAGTATAGGAGAAAAATATAAAAACATACAAAATACAAAACTACAAATATACATATACACAATAAATACATTACCACATATTTAAATCACATACATAAACAAAACTACAATAATACATAAACATTCATCCATTTTCCAATACCTCACAACATTCATGAAATTTCTTGCTTTGCCCATGATACCAAGATCTAATTTTCATCCAACTCATTTTAACACCATATCTTCTCAAATCAGGAGGCAAATTATTCCAAATTTTTGGACCTAAATAAAACAATGTTGCACACCCATTTCTCGTCCTAAACTTTGGTACTTCAAATTCTATGTATTGGGCTGATCTCAAACCCTTACTTAGATATTTAATTTTTAAGTCTTTAGCAATATATTCAGGCAATTTATTTTCAAGAAACCTGTATACAATTTTGATTATATGCTGATTTCTTCTAATATATAAGTGATCCCAACCTATATTTTATATAGCTCACAATGATGTGTAAGTCTATATAAGCCTGTAATATACCTAGCCATCTTACTATATAATATATCTAATTTTTCAAATCAACTTTATTTGCACCCCATAAATTATGTCCGCATAATCAATCACTGGCACTAACATTGTGTTAATCACATGAAGCCTTATATTCCTAGAGAAATTACTTCTTATTCTATACAGCATCCCCAGTTGTTGCCCTAATCTCGTAACTAAATTATTTATATGAACAGACCATTTACAATGCACATCTAACCATAACCCTAGATATTTATACTCATCAACTATCTGTAAGATAGAACCATCCCTCACTGTTATTTCCAATGATTTCATCTGTAACTTTTTACTTTTTTGTCTAAATAACATTACCTTAGTTTTAATAGTGTTCAATACTAATTTATTCTTAACATAATATGCCTGTATATCATCAAAGGCTGATTGTAATGTACACTGTATAGAAAGATTTCATTTTTTAAATACAATACTCCTCTTGCATTATTTGTGAAAGATGAATTGATTCCTTGTCCCCATTTTTTTATGAAACTCAAACTCATCATTCATTAAATGCATCTCCTGTAGGAGAACACAATTAATATTATTTTTATCTGCATAATTAAAGATTCTTTTGGCTTTGGTGCGATCTCTTACACCCCTCACATTCCATGGGATCTCATTGTAAAAGTATACTACTACTGCTATTTCCATGTCATAAAGTTAAGTGTATTATACATGTACTTCTATGTATAGATATAGTTATGAAAGTGATCTAATATATGGATGCAAACTTGCCCATGATTTTTTTATTCCTTCTAGGAATGTTTTTAAACAGTAATGTTTTAAATTAATTTTAACCTAAATTCTATAGTGTTAGAAGTAGAGGATCCTCCCTGTTCCCTGCTCTGACCTATCTAACTATTCTTTAGTTTGCCCTTGACTCAAAACACTCCCTTGTGTCTTGTCAGTTCTATGGGTGTGAGCATGTGAAAAATATATTTTTGTTACTTTAATATTACCATAATGGTGAATAGTACCTGGAATATAAATATATTCCACTGTCATGAGACATTATCTGACACCCTTGCTGCAAGCCCCCCCATCTCTACACCAACAAAGATGCTTCTGCGTGTGGCTGTGTTGGTCATCGTGCAGTGCCATGCGGCTCACCCTGCCCATCATAAATCATCTGATAGTTTGTGTGGACCTACTAAAGAAAAAGAGAGAGAGAGAGAGAGAGAGAGAAAAAAACCTCTCCAATCCATAATTTAGAGTTGTCCACACTTATTCCAGCCTGTCAGATAAATGGTCCCTCTTACATTATGTTTTAATAGCTCTAATTCTTTCTATTTTCCTCTTTCTTTTCCCACTTCAGAACTGACTGCGATAACTGGCCATCGGGCCGATTTGGTTTTAATATTCTTTTAATTAACCCTGTTCTCCATGTGACAAAGAAGTGATCTGTAAAGTGTCTTTAGAGTTGGGCCCATGTTCAGGTTTCCATAATAAATTTTCTGCTTTTTGGGGGTTGGTAAAGAATTACATTTTCCCTTGATAAAAAAAATATTTAATCTTGCTGCAGGTAAAATGTCAAATTTAATTCCTTTTTCTTTCAGAATGTTTTTTACTCTATCAATGATCTGCATAACTGCAAAGTCTCTACAGAAAAATCATGGTACACAGAAAAACTCAAGTCTTCAGCTCTCAGTCTTTTATCTATTCTGGCCTTTTGTAATATCTTCTCTTTACCCTGATAATAATGCAGTTTGATATACACAGTTCTCAGAGTATTTAAGTGAGTGGAGTTTTTATCTGTTTTTTGTCCTCCCCCTCCTCGATGGGCTCGATCAAGAATAATGCACTGTTCTGAGTATTTTAAGTTCAATGCATTAGTCTCTAATTTCTCAGTGTATGGTGGGGATCGTCACTACCTTCTGAACCTTCTGGGATTCCTACCAGCTTGACATTTTGTCTTCTAGATCTGTCCTCCATATTAATCATTTTTTGCTGTAGGTCCTGAAGCCAGGTATTGTGTTGTGCCACTTTTCTAGTGACTGGGTGTAATCGGTCTTCTACACTGCTGACTCGTTGTTCAAGTTCCGTGGTCCTTATGGTTAATGCTTCCATTTTGGATCCTAACTCCAAAATGGATTTAGTTAAAGTAGCTAAGCAGCTGTTAACAATATTGAAGCCTTTGTGTAAGTCTTTCTTAATCTGTTCTTTTATCTTCAGAAGAGTTTCCATATTTATGATACCAGACATGTTAATATTTTCCTGGTGTTCTATGTTCCCAGCCAGCAGGGTGTATTTTAGCCGTCACTGGAATCATTTTGATCATTCTTGTCCCCAGCAAGTATTGGCATTACAGTGACACTAACAACAGAATCAGGCTCACTCCTAGACATACTTTCTAAATGTTCAGCTAGCATTTGCCTGTTAGTTGAATTCATTTTCAATACAGTTAAAGCAAAATGTTTATTGGAAGACTCACTCACTGGGCTTCTGTGACTCTGAGGCTCAGTTACCTGACATTCCTTTGAGTTCTCCTGCACCAAAGTGGATTTCTCTAAGGTGTCTTTTTGTGATGTTTCCCCATCGCTGTTAGGAGATTCAGAAAGTGGGGAGAGGGTTCATCTGGTAGCATTTTTACCAATTCCATAAATTGTTTGATCTTCTGTTGTTGAGACCTGGTTCTTCCTTCAACTTTGGGAGAGTCCGCAGAACTCTCCACTTGAGATTTCTTTGAGACGCTACCAGTATGTCCTTTATGCCATTAATCTTCCTGTCATTGCTTTACCAGGCCCTTTGTCTGGTGGACTGTTTTGGACATAATCAATCATTGTGGATTTTGTGGGTGAGAAAACAAAGAGACTCCCTTTTTATCATATGTTAGTAACCAAGAATGTGAGTTGATATAGTGGCTATGATCCAACTGGCAAACAAACTCGAATCCATGGGAGAGTGAGCATTTGCATTGCTGCTAAGCCTCAAGTGGCCATCTTGGATTCCACTCCACCCCCCCATGAACCCTTATATTAATTGCCTTGCTCTTAACAAAAAGTAGGTTTGCTGGGTGGAGCTTATTAATGTGGCACCAGCTTGACCATTGAGGCTGACATCCTGTGGAATCTCCATTTTTACCTGGCAGTTGAGCTCTTAATGCTCCCTGGCTGCACTAGCCAGAGTTAAAGTACAGTTGAAGTGGGTTGACTCCTCAGACCATACATTTGGGATGTAACTGGAATTTATTACTGGAATTCTTATACTTAGTTTATTCATGCAGACCAGAGCTGTGACACTCTCAGGGAGAGTGCAGGATAAATTCTTATAGGATATGAACTATGTTTGAATATAATTATACAAGTATATCTGATTCTTATTTTTTTTTTCTCGTCACTGGTTATATTTTTTCTTTTGGTGGTGTATATTGTGTTGGCAGAATTTACATGTATTTCATCACTAAAATGGAAGTTAGAAGTATAAAGAGGAACACACAGGAGAATGAAATAAACCTTTTAGATTGTAGAAAATCTGCCTATGGTGCCAGATAGTAGGAAGAAACTATTGCAAAAGTTCAAGTAATTAGAGAAAACTTGCACAGTCTTCTACTCATACAAACACAAAACAGACAAGAGACCTTAACAAAGTTAGTCCCCTTGCTAAGCATTTAACTCCTATTACATATGAAAGTGAAAACTATTTAATGAGTTGTGATGAAGAGCTGGAGAAAGGGGGAAAGGATGTAATTGAATGCTTAGAACTGAAAAAAAATTGGATAAAGAGCAAATGGGTACAAATTACCAATAGAATGTTAAATTGAGGAAGCAATATTATGAAAGAAATAAAGAAAGATAAAAAGAACACTGCAGTTAAAAAGGACTCTAAGAAAGAGAGGAGACATAATAAGGTAATAAAGGGCAAAGTGTCCTGGAGGAATTCTATATACAAAAATAAAATAATGAAGCGATGTCTAGCAAAAAGGTAGAGCAACTTGTGGAAGTAATTGATTTGTTGGAAACACAGCAGACAGCAAATTTGTTAGGAAAGAATTACAGTGATGCTGAGACTTCTAAAAGAGATAGGAATACACTTGAGTTATTTAGTCCCCTTTCTTTGGGGGATGTCAGCCTGACTCAACAAGGAATTTATTTAGAAAGGCCAGAAATCACTAAGATTAAAGCAACTTTGCATGATATTGAAAAAGATACTCATCATAATAAAATAGAAAGATCAATGTATAACAGGTATCACTCCATACTATTAAAAGAACTTATTGAAGCCTTAAGCCATCCACATATGGTAATAGCGGAATATTTACAAACATTAAAAATGGAAATATAAAATTTGTGAAAGGAAGATAATGATACAAAGAAGCAGCTTACTCAGTTTATTTAAGTAAAAAAGATAATGTTGAATATATGACAATACAGGAAGCCTTGGTTTGTGTATGCCATTCTAAGACTATCTCCCAAAATTCGAGTCCTCTGGTAATAAGAGCAAGAAAAATAAAAAGAAAAAAGGAAAAGATATATAAAAAAGCAACTAAAGGTAAAACAATCTTAAGGATACTGAGAATACAGAAAGTGCTTGAGGAAAGTGTAATGGAATTAGTGACTCTTGGACAACCAGGGAGAAGGCCTGAGGGGTGAAAGAAATTGACAACAAAAGGCAACTGAAGCAAAAGACAACTTATGAGAGTGATACTCATAATGATAATAAAGTATCAAAAAGAGCAGAATAACATAGTAGAACTAAGGGAGAGGAAAAATAATATCACTGTCTTGGGTAATGAATGGTGTATAGTGCTCCAGAGAGTTTTTGTGAAACTCTATGAAACTCAAAAATGTTAATAGAACTTATGATATATCTTCTATAAGTTGAAATGGGAATAGACTTAGAAAACTGAAGTACATTATATGCCTTTAGAATTACTGGATTGGAGAGAATGGGAAATGTTTTGATTGTATTTGATTGTATGTAGGGAGGGTGCTGCGGTATATGTTTTTAACTTTAACTTGCAATAAATGTTCTATCTACCCCTCCCCACATTTCTACACCTCCCCACTCTCCACCATCATTCTCCTCCCTCCCATGTTCTCCTGCACCCCCCCATTGTCTGACAATTGCCTCTGGCTGCATCTTTGTGCCCCCTTCCTTCGTCTACCCCCTTGTTCTCTGGTACCGCTCCTGCTGTCACTATACCAAGGCCTCACTGTCATCCATAGGTTTTCTACTGTTAATAGAAATCCAGTTGGCTTCTTACCTTAGTGTTATATGATCTTGTTTCTAACTACCCAATGCGGTTGTACTGTGACTATTGTTTTTTATCATATTATCCCTATCTGTACTGCCTCTGACATGGGAACCTTTGTAAAAGAGCCTCGGCTCAAAGGTTATTGTAATCCTAGAATTGAATAAATAAAAAATAAAAATAAAATAAATAAATGCAATTTTTTAATGGCACCTGTCACTCTAGGTCTTTTGATTTGGTAGATTGTGATGCCAAACTCTTTTTGTGTTTTTTAACATTGTCTGACATTGTGGCTTTGGCTGTAGTTTAAGCTGCCACCTTAAATATTTTGATTGTATGCAACTGTGAACAAGTTTTATACAACCTCTGGGCTAGCCAAAATAAATTAGCCAAACTTGGATTTTGAGTAGATCTCCCCTGACTGATTGCTAAACTCTCTTGGCAAATCTGGAAGGACTTGCCAATCTTTTTCCCAAAAGAACATAACAGAAATTTTAAACCTGAAAAATATTTGTGCAATAATCCTACACGTTCTATATCTGGACTTAAAGAGCAGGATGCTGAATCTGAGTCCTCTCTGCTAAGTAAAATTCTTTTCAATACACAAGATATTTTAAAAATAATGTGTCTTGACATCTTAGACATTCAAAGAATAAAAGGATGGTGTGGCTTCAGACAAATAAAAGTTACTTTTGTGCACAAAATATTGCAAAGGTAATGTTGACTAATACAGAGGCTCTTGATGTATATGAGATTACCATGGCTGATATGACAAATTTTGGGTGTAATGATGCAAACCAGCAAGAAAATCTAGAACAACCATTAAATGTGGTCATTAGAAATAGTTCACTTAATGACAGGAGACTCACAAATAGATCTGAGATTTTGCAAGAAGAAAGCACATGACTACCTATAATGGAAAACCAAGAGTTAAAGGTTCAGGGAGAACAAATAATACAATTTGTTACATAGAGCATAGCTGGGGATAATAAATAAGATACTTGATAATGACTGGCAAGAATTTTTGGGTCAGTTTAATATTTTCTGCTTTCAGGAAATGAGGTCAATAGAAGGAGATACTCTTGATATCAATGGTTTCTCAATATATAATTTCCTAGTAAAAAAAGATAAAGAGAGTTATAGACCCTTGAGAGGGTTATAACTGGATGTAGGGGTATCTCCAGATATTAAAGGTAGAGAAGTGTTTAACACAGACACTAATATTATAATAGTACTCTTAGACCTTGGTGGCAAGGAGTGTATAGTTAGTAACACATATATGGGCACAAAACTGTACAGACCACATTTTTTAAGGATGGTGAAGAAAAAAAAATTCTACAGAGAGGTGATTCATGAGATTATCTTTCTAGATGACTTGAATGCCTGTACTGAGATGGCACATATACTTACAAATGATGTTGACAGGCTGTATAATGACTGCATGACCCAGAGATAATCACGGGATAAAAAAGTTAACACTGTTGGTAAAAGTATGGATTCTGAATGGTGGAATTAAGGGGGAACTATTAGAAGCTTATACTCACTTCTCTGGTAGTTATTCTTCAGTAATTGACATTGTAATTGACTATGCCAGTGTAACTGTTTGGGATATATGTAATTATTTACAAATGGAAACAGTAGAAAGAGATAAAAGTGACCACATGCCATTACCTACTAAGAAAAAATTTAATCAGAATTGTGTTACTGTTAACAAGGAAAATATTGGGGCTGGAAATTCCACATAAGAAATTGATAATTTGGAATGTGGCAGAGAAAGAGAAAGTGCATTCAGTAATACATATGAACAATTGTCAAGCCATTAGAGGACTCATTTTACAAGAAGAAGGATTTAATGATCTCTAGGAGCTAACAGAGATTTGAATGCCATACTGTTATAATAATAGGAAAAAAATTACATTTCACCCAGATGTGTTGGTTTGATATAGACTGTAAAGCAGATTGAATAGGGTAGTTAGAGATATTAAAATCAACCCTAGTGACACGATTTAAGACAGTTAAAATGCAGCTTGAAGAGAGTATAGTAATTTCATAAAATGCAAAAAAGCCTCAGATCAAAGTGTTATGTGGGAGAAGAGGTGTCCAATCCCTGGGTCAGCACTGATCTCCACTGCCCCAGTACTCTGGAACACTGGCAGCCCACCCCAGTGTGCATAAATCTGTTTTATTAATATTTCACCTGTAAAAAAAGAAAACAATACCCCGACTTTTTTTTTCTAAACCTGAAAACAAGAAAACGGTCCCTTGTCTTTCCCACCAGCCCCCTTCCCCAACCTGCACCCTCCCTCTGCACACCCCACCTTCCCTCACCCCCCCACCCATACTTATCTCTGGAGGTCAGGAGCAGTGATCTTCTGTGGACCGGGAACATGTCTGCACTCTTCAAAGACCAATCAAGAACTGAAGAAATGATGGTATGCCTTATATTGGCAGTCAATGGGGGTTTTCAACTTAGGTTGATATCTCAGCCAATTTGTAGAGTTTTGGTCCCAAATTTTCAACATGCAGTTCTTTGGACCCCACCTCATGAACACTGGCACTGTCATTTCATTTCTCATTCCCAAAAGGTGATTTTGCAGTCGCTATGCGGACTCACCTTTCCGGACCAATTAACAAAATGACAGTGCCACTGTTCATGAGGTGGTGTCCCAAAAAGCCCTTGTTGCAAATTTAGTGAAAAAAATCCAAAAAATGACTGTGTTACGAGCTTCCATTGCACAGTTTCTATGCACACTAGTAACTTCATCAATTTTTAATATTTTCACTCCAAATTTCCAACATTCCCATTTTTTCACACCCCTTTATGAACAGTATAGCTGTCATTTTTCACATCCTTCCCGAAATGTGTTTTTGCACCTAGTTGCTGTGCGAAATCAACTTTCAGGACAGATTAACGAAATTACAGTGCCACTGTTCATAAGGGGACATCCCAAAAAGGCCATGTTGAAAATTTGGTGAAAACATTTCAAAAAATGACTGTATTATGAGCGTGCATTGCACAGTTTGTATGCACACTCATAACTTTGCCTATTTTTATATTTTCACTCCAGATTTTCAACATTGCCATTTTTCACACTTTCTCATGAACAGTACAACTGTCATTTTTCACATCCTGCCCAAAATGTGTTATTGTACCTGTGGTGCTGAATGGCACACTTACTGTGCAAAATCACCTTTCGGGATTGAGTAACAAAATGATACTGCCACTGTTCATGAGGTGGGGTCCCAAAAAGCCCATGTTGAAAATCTGGAGCAAAAATACCAACAAACGCCTGGGGCATTAGGGTTTCCAACTGAAATGCCCATCCTGTACAGACTGACAGGCATTGGGATGTGTGACTTGGGGTCATTGGCTATAATGCTTATGCCATTCCAACCCCACCCTGCAGCCACTGACAGGCACAGAGGTGTGCCATGGGGTCTTCTGCCCTAATGTTCACCCCATTCTCCTATACTGCACCCATCTCAGCTTATTTCTTTATGTAATGGGGTGAGCATAATGGCTGAAGACCTCAAGGCACACTGCAACACCTGTCAGTGTCTGCAGGGTGGGGTAAGGTGGAATGGCATGAGTGTTATGGCTAATGACCCAAAGGCACACCCCCAACACCTGTCAGTCTCTGCAGGGTTGGGATGGGGGTTGCCGTTTCTTCAATACATCACTGCCATTCCTATTATGCATCTCTCTAACTCTTACACTACCAATGCCAATAATACCAAGCAAACATTCGGCATTGACAAATGCTTGTTTTAATAATAATAATAATACAGTGGAGAATGATATTTAGGTTATAAATACACAGCAGCCCCTCATTATTTTGGAAGATAAAGTAATCCAGGCTGTACAGTTAACTAAATGGAAGAAAGCACTAGTACCAATCAAAATAGATCCCTTTTTTGGGGCTCCTATTTTAGCTAAACTGATAAATAGATTTGTTGCACAGAATAACATACCAGACTCCTGGAGATGGGCACTGATTTTTCCCATTTTTAAAAAGGTGATATTACCAATTCAGAAATGTACAGGCCTATTAGCCTCTGAGATGCAGATGCTAAGATTATAGTGAGGGTTCTCTGTAAAAAAGTTCAGGAGAATCTAGAAAGGTTTAATATCATATATGAACTCCAAGCAGGTTTTAAAAAGGAAAGATCCACCTTGAATCAATGTGATACACTATACCACATGCTTTAAAAAATATATAGTCCTGAGAAAGCAAATAGTTTTGTAATCCCCAGTGCACCTAAAACTGAGAGGACTACCACCTCTGCCTGTGTAGCTAGTGAACAGGTTGAGGGGCCTGGGTCCTATGGTGCAGTGCCTCCATTTTTATAAGTTGAAACTTGAGGAGAAAGGTGTCACTCGGCATGTTGGCTAGGTTTGGCTACTCTGCATAGGGCCCCCTAATAACTCCAGGCACAGGAAGCAATAACTGTAATGTCTAATACCAGAAGTTGGGATTCTAAAGTGTGGCTTTTATTCACATCCAACAGAATAACAAAGCATAGATGGACCCCCACGGGGCTACACTCCTGGTAATGCAGATTTATGGAGATCAGAACACATCCTCTTTACACTGAAAATCTCAGATTTCAAAACACTCTGGACATTCAGCCCTAACTCAACTCTTTTTCAGTTTCCCTGGCTCAGCTCCTTTGCCAACCCTCTGGATTACCTTCCTTCCATGGCTTGGCTCTCATGCCAGCCATTGGACACTTTCCATATAGCATAGAACATTTCTCGTGGTTCCCTAAACCACCTCTGTGCACTTCTGGCTCCATCAGGGAATCTTCTTCATCAATCCCATGTCTGGGTACTTTCCTCAGGAACTGGCCAAGTACCTGAGAGAAAGCAACAGGTGTCCCAAAGCAAACATATAGAGGTGAATTTGGTTACTACTGATGGGAGGGGGTGCCTCCCACCTCTCACTCCCATAATTCATACCCGGCCATTTCTCTGGACTTTAACACCTCATCCTTGAAAACACTTTACTATGTAGATTCTCTTTAAATGTAT
This sequence comes from Neoceratodus forsteri, assembly GCA_016271365.2. NCBI lineage: Eukaryota > Metazoa > Chordata > Ceratodontiformes > Ceratodontidae > Neoceratodus > Neoceratodus forsteri. The sequence continues at coordinate 706,912,086 of CM028130.1, forward strand.
GTCACATTTAATCTACTGTTCTTCCATCCATCTTGTGCTGAACTTGAAACATACTTAAATAGTGGCTGTGTCATTTGCTCTAGACCCCCACAGAGTTAAACAGTCCAATTCCCACAACGTTAACTGTACTTGGCTGTCTTTTCCTGACCCCACAGTAACAGTCACTTAACTTCATCTTGTCTTAGGTGAAAACACATTGGCCCTTTATCAGAGCAGACTCACCCCTTGGTTGCAGGTCCCCACAGGCTTTTTCTTCTTCAAAGAAATCTCATCCAAAACTTCTGGTGCCTCAGCACAAACTTAGATTAAGACAGCTTCTTCTTCCCCTAGCCAGACCAGGAGATTGCCCCTGGAAGTAGGCTGAATCCTTCCCCCCATCCCTGCAGGGATGGGGCCCTGAACCACTGGAAGTGGTCTCTACCACTTCACTTCACTCTTTTTGTGTTCCTCTTCAGGTGAGAACAAACACCTCTAACAAAAATATAGCTCTTTGTCAGAGCTGAGAGCTATGAGGGCCTGTAGCTGCAGCACACCTCTTTACTCTTCTGAGCCCGCTACTGAACTGACTTCAAATTCCCCAACATTCTATCCTAACTTCCCTAGCTGCAACATTCCAGTGTGGCTTATGCAGCTGTGACAGTTCTAAATGATGTCATAGCTCCAGCTCAGCAGAGACTGAAAACAGAGCAAGACGTAGTGAAATCCATTTAACTGGAGTTTCACTAGCTGCCTGTCCCTGCCTGCCACTAGGTCTTACTGGGATTCTAGTAACCTCGGGTAACAGGGGGTTACAGTTTACTTAGCTTTTGTAAACTTTATAAAAGCTGTTGACACACTGAAATCAAAATCTATTAGGGAAAAAGTTGAAAGACATAGGGTTGGAGGATTCTCTGATATGAATTATGAATGAGCTCTATACTAATAATTGGTGTAGAATCCAATACGATGAAAAGGGAAGGCTTACAGAGAAAATAAGAATAAATACAGGAGTCAAACAAGACTGTGTCTGTGCACTAGTTCTTTTTAATATATATACATTAATGACATTTTAAAAACACTTGATTATTCCTAATACATTTTCCCTAAAATAATTAACTGAGTATGCCCTGTATTAACGTATGCTGATGATCTGATTCTGATTTCTTTGACCCAATATGCTTTGCAGACTCAGCTGGAAAAATTGGTGAGAGGCTGTGAGGACATAGAATTGAAAGTTAATATTGATAAATGTACAATAATGGTAGTTAAAAAATAGGTTATTATAATAAACTACATAACTTTTGTATTGGGAATTTTTGACTGGAAATAGTCAATAGTTCTAAAGACTTAAGATTGATTTAATAATCATTTAATTTGGACACACATCTGCAGTACAAAAGAAAGTTGAACAGACATGTTGGGGAATTCTTAAGTTTAACAATGCACATGGTGGAAATACAATAGAACTAGCACTTAGGGTCTTGGAAGCTGAGGCCATGGCACAGGCACTCTACGGAACTGAGGTATGGGAATATGCTGTGGGGGACATAACAGAGAAAACATTTGGTTACTTTTGTAAAAAACTACTAAGTTTACCAATAACAACTCCGTGTTATAGCTTCAAATTAGAATTAGGCCAATATTCAGTTAAAACAATGGTGTTATGGAGACTATTAAACTACTGGCTCCAAGTACCATCCATGGAAGGTCTAGTCAGGATCTGTTTGCAAGAAAAAATGGATTTATATGTAAAAAAGAAATGTAATACATCCTGGTTAAGCTTTATTACACACAGGTTAAATAATATGGGATATGGCTATCTATGGAATTGGGCAGATCAGGGAAAATATTAACAAGTGCCTATAGTCGTCTGTTAAATGAAAGACTCCTGGATATAGATAGGTGAGAGATGAGAGTCAAACTGAATGAAAATAAATGTCATCCTATTCTGGCATTATTAATTCAAGACCTATCACTAGATACTACTTGATTGCTGTTACATATCCACAGATTAGGAAGATAATAAAGAAGTTTAGGTTTGGGGCATTCCCAAGCAAAATTCTTGGAAAAAAGATTTAATAAAGACCACAGTGAAACAGTGACAGAATTCTGTATATGTGAGAATAATACTCCTGAGGCCTTTTGCACATAGCGCTAGTATGCCACTTATATGATAAGCAAAGAAGTAAGTGGTTAGGAAGGCTCTTAGAAAACAAAAGACTAAATAGTCAGGAACTACTGTGCTACTTGTTTACTACATATAACAATGGAATTTTAATTGGGCTGGGAAATTTCTTAAAGGCTGTTTTAAAACAAAAGTGAAGAAGTATGTGTATAACTTGAGTTAGTACTTGTCTGTGTAATTGTTATTATGATATGTCTGTTTATTATTTCAAAATGTTCTGTCTTTATGTATGTGCATGATATTTGGATATTTGTATCTGTGAAATCTAATACTTGTTATTTATTTTGTTGATGAACAATAAATTGAGTGATTGATACTTTATGCAGTACTCCACATGTGGTCACGCCAGTGATATGTACAATTGGAGGATCACCACCCAGCTTCTACAACTTATCCCCCTCCCCATGCAACCAGCATTCTGTTTGTCTCACCCACAGCTCTGTTACAGTGTATTGTTGTTTTAGGGCTCTCTGATATTATGACACCTAAGCCGTTTTCCTCCATGTTGCTTTCTAGCAAAACACACTGCACTCTTGGATTCCTTTTCCTATTGTGCATCATCTTACATTTTTTAGTATTATAGCCCAGCTGCTGGATATTTGACCAGTTCTCCAACCTGCCCAGATCTTCCAGGAGTTCCCTTTTCCCTTTCTCCATGTCCACCAATGTGCAGATCTTTATGTCATCTGCAAAGAGGCAGATCCTGTCCATAATGCCTTCCCCTATGTCACAAATGAATACCCTGACAAGGACTAGGCCCAGCACTACCCACTGCGGTACTTCAATTGCTACTTTACTTACTTCTGAAACTCCCCAGTAATCTCTATTATTTGTATTTTTCCCCTCTGCCAGTTTTCCACCGAGGTTGCCAATTCTTCCTACACCCCTAAGTCCCTTAGCTTCTTGACCAGCCTTCTGTGTTGAACTGAATCAAAGTCCTTGCTGAAATACAAGTATACAATATCTACTGCCTGTCCCTTATCAGTCGCCCTGGTCAGCCACTCAAAAAAGTAGATCAGATTCATTTGGCATGACCTTCCACTCATGAAACCATCTTGTCTGGGGTGCTACATCACGTTGTCCTCCAGGAAATCCACTAGTTCTCCTCATAGAATAGATTCCATAATCTTTCCCACTGGAGACATCAAACTGATTGATTTATAGTTCCTGATTCATCGTTCCTTTTGCTGTTGTGTAGAGGGATCATATCAACTGTCCTCGAGTCTCTAGGGGAAATCTCCATGGCTACCGAGCTGCTGACTATGTCTGCAAATTACTTTGCTATCACCTTGGTTGCCTCCTTAAGAATCCTTTTGTATAATCCATCAGGTTCCATAGATTTATCTATTTGCAATGCTTTAAGCTTTAATCTTTATGTTATGCTTGGTAACTACAAGAAATATTTTTATAATGCTTTGCTGATGGGGTGGTCTGCTGGCGGGCATAAGGTCATAATGTTGCAAGACATTGTGCCGCAGCAATATATCATGCTGCCAATACAGCGCGATATATTGCAAGTGGCATATGTCTTTCTTTTGTGGGGGGGGGGGATCTGCTCCCTGCATCCCCTGTTATGGATGGCTATGCCCACCAACTAAAATATCTAACTATGGAGGGGGTTAACACTTAACTTTGCACAAAGTGCAAAATAAAACAAAAATTCCTTGCATCTGGGACCGGGAATCAAATTCCGGTCCCACAACATAACGCCTCCCTCCCTTGCTGCCTGTGACTCATCCCGTCGAACCATGGCAGCTGATCACTGGCCCCACCTCCCACCAGAGGTCTCATCCCCTACCTGGGAAGAGTGAGAGGGTGCATTACCATGTGTACATGCTTTTGTGGTCTTGCACCCTTTCGCTCTACCCTACCAAGCTGTTCCTGTTGTGTGGTTTTAACATATGCTATTAAACATATGAGATACTGACCCAGTAGGCCACTGGCGCAGTGTCAAGGCATTCGTCTGCGATGCTGACATCCCAGGTTTGGGGACAGACTCAGGAGTGAGAGGGCCAGCTGGGGGGGAAAAGGACTGAACATCCCAGGGACTGCTCTCCTTCTCTGGGGGGGGAAGGGGACGCATGTCTGGCACTATGTGGACCTCTGGCAGAGGCTGGAGGGACTGCTGTGGCTGGAGCCGCATGCTAGGGGGTGGGGTGGATGCTGGTGTCATTGAAATTCCCCACGCCAGGTGAAATAACTGCCCCAAAAAAATTCTAGCTGCTAATGATGGCCCCGCCTCTGCTCCTCCTCAGCTGCAGACAAAGGTCTGCTGGGGGGTCCTGCTTCCATGACCCTACCCTGGCGGGCAACCCAGGGCTTGGGAGCCATTTGTCCTGGGTGCAGAGTGGGGAACCAGAACCTCTGATGGGGGACAGTAAAAGCTGGGGGAAAAATAATAAGGCTTTGCTGTTTGCTGTTTTCTTACGATACATAATTTAAAGTATGCATTTTCAAAATGCGTAGAGATAGCTTTAACAATATATACAAACTAGCTCATATATAAAAATATATGCCAACTAGCTCATACATATGCATGCTTTAAGCTCATAAAAACTGTAAATGAGGACATACAAAGGGTGGCAGTAAATGGGAAGTTTACAGGGGTAAGGGAAGTGACTAGCAGAGTGCCTTAGGGATCAGTGCTGGGCCCACCCCTTTCCAATATATTCATCTGTGATGTAGGTGATGGAGTTAAGGGTAAGATCTGCCTCTTTACCGATGACACAAAGGTCTGTGCAAGGCTGGACACTGCAATAGCTCAGGGAGGATCTAGGCAGGTCAGAGAGATGGTCACAGATCTTGCTGCTGTGCTTCAGTGCTACACAATATAAGGTGATGCACATTGGGAAAAGGATTCCAAAGAGTGCAGTATGAAATGGAGGGTGACATTGCTGGAAAGCACCGTGGAGGAATAGAACCTAAGAGTCATAATACCAGAGAGCCTAAAAACAACAGCACACTGGTCCCTCCACCCTCCTGGCTGCAGTCTCAGTAAATATTAAGCATTCTGTGCTTGATCCATATTTGTAAAGAAAGAAGTAACCCACTGCCAACTACCCATGTGCCAGGAACTGTCATTCTGCCCTATGCACATTTTAATTTTTTTAAGGTTTCAGTTGTTAATTTTATCAGTCATTGGTTAGTAAAAGATTAAGAATAGTATAATAACACATAGATTATACAAAATACACACTTACAAAAAATAATCAAATAACACAAATACATAGTTCGCATTCAATTAGTTGGTGGATAACATTTCAGCAGAGACCCCGAAGAAAATATTTATTTTCATATCTGGCTATTTTTTCCGGAGTCTTAAAACACCACAAAAAACAAAACAAACAAAAAAAATCGATGAATTTCTTTGCATCTGGTACAGTCAATGTACTCAAGAGAACTTCCATATAATCTGAAAAATAATGACTATACAGAATAATACTATTTATAGATATGGGGCGGATATTCAGAGCAGTTGCACATGGCACAACTGATTTGCACTGGCACGACCACGGACTTGTGCCACTGAGCGATATTCAACAACCGTGGTTACACAGCGTAAGTCACATTGTGCCATGGCACAAATGTAATGTATGCAGCACAAGTTTGCAGAGCGTTCCCATGATTATGCGGTGCAATGTTATATTTAACCCAATGCCACGGCGCAAGTTCAGAGCAAAACACAAGATGCACCAGCCGGACTTGAGCCTATAAAAACTGGCTCAAACACACAGACAGCAGATACGGAACCCTGTGCATGCAGCAGTCCATGATGGATAGCTCTCCCTTCCTGATCAATGAGGTAATGAGGGTGTGAGGAGGATGGAGGGACATCAACATGGCCGACGAAGGGCCCAGCAGTGGTACGCCCAACACAGGTGGTACCATGCCTGCATCATATTTGGGAACTTTAGTGACACCAAGATAGTGGTCCGGTACTGCCTGAACAGGGTGATTCTGAGGCAGCTCTGTGAGCTGTGCAGTGAGGAGATGCAGGCACCCACCAGACAGAGTCATGTCATGTCGGTGGAGACTAAAGTGACAGCAATGATGTGCCTGCTCATCATGGGCACCTTCCAAAGACCAACAGGTGACTCCATGGGCATCACCCAGTCAGCCATGTCCCACCTCTTCACACAGTTCCTCAATGCTCTGCTGCTACGTGCTTTGGAGTACATACATTTCCCAAGCACACAGGCAGAGCATACAACAAACATGCAGGACTTCCACAGGGTGGCACACATGCCAGGCATGACTGGAGCCATAGACTGCACCCACGTAGGCATTCACATACCACCTGGCCCAGAGAGGCCCACATACTTAAACCAAAAAGGGTACACATCCATCAACTTCCAGGTGGTGTGCAATGCCACGGGGTGCAATAATCAATGTTTGTGCCACACACCCCGGGAGTGCACACGATGCATTAATCTGGCACAGTTCTATACTGTGCCAGAGACTCAAACTTGGGGATATCCTCACAGGTCACTTGTTAGGTGAGTAGGGCACAGGCCAGGGGGAGGGCACAGCTCGGCTGTGGGAGGAGGGAAGGCAAACAGGGTGGGCATGGTGGAGAGGGCATTAGACGTCAGGGACAAGGTGGTCACCACAACACAGTGCAGTACTAACCATGTCCTCCCCCACATAGGTGGCGGTGCATACCAGCTCAGGCCCTGGCTGCTCACCCCCTACTAGTGACCATCGTCCCCTGCAGAAGAGAGATATAATGAAGCACACACCATGATGTGCAGTATCATCAAGCGTGTGTGTGGCATGCTGAAAATGGGATTCCAAATCCTAGACAGCTCAGGTGGTGCCCTAAAATACAGCCCCTCAAAAGTCTGTGGCCTATTCCTATCCTGCTGCATACTGCACAACATGGACATCGACTGTGGGATAGCTGTCCAGGTGGGTGAGGGTGACAGCAGCGGGGACGATGGTGACAGTGTGCTGGAGGGTGATGGGCAGCCACCGCTGGGGAGGTGGGACCCTTGTCTGGCAGCAGAGGCCAGGAGGCACTGTGACACAATAGCACAGGAACATTATGGAGAACGAAGGTAAGTGCACCGACACATGTGCATGGGTCACACAGACCACCACACTGCACATAGGCCGGGACGTACACAGCAGGATGCATGCAGGGAATGCGGCACATGGCAGGCATGGTGGAGGCAGTGGCACACAGACACACACAGACACACACACACACACACACACAACTGGCATGGACACACACACACACACAGGATAAGGAACATGGCATGGATCAGAAGCATGATACCAGTGCACAGGCACAACCGGCATGGAGCTGCCCTCATCACACCCATGCCACATGTTCAAGTTCAAGTTTAAGTTTATTGTAGGAAAACACCATTCACAAGGAGGTCCTTTGACACAGACAGGTAGTTACAGATTGCATAATTGAAAAAAACAGTACAAATTCAAGTACAGAATTATGGGCAAGCATTAACATGTTGCATAAAAATGACAATGTCAGAAAAATACAACTACAGAAAAAAGGTACAAAGTGCTTGTTTTGGAGTATCAAGGCAGCTAATTTCTAGGTAAGTAAGAGGAAGCAGTGGGCTAGAGTTAGAGCAGTGAGCTAGGATTTAGCAGAAGCTGCATGTATCTTTCATTTTTGCTGCAGCTAACCTTTTAAGTAGCCTGACAGGGACAGTACTGGGAAGCTTCAGTACGCCTTGGAGCTGGTTCCAGATAGTTGGGAGTATGCTCGATATGGCCTGTTTGCCGAATGAGGTGCGAGTTCTCAGTACATCGAGGAGGAGGAGGAGGAGGTAATTTTTCCTAAGAGAGTAGGTGCTATGGGAAATATGGAAAAGGGTTGTGAGATAGTTAAGGAGCTTGTTCAGTAGTAGCTTAAGAGTCCAGATACCAGCATGAAGCGTGCATTTGATTGAGAGTGATGTACAGCCAGTGGCTAGGTACAAATCGCAATGGTGGGTTCGGTAGGGTAGGTTTGTCATGAACCATATGGTGCGGTGGTAGAGGACATCTAGTTTATTGAGTCTTGAGGCCGCGGCGGAGGAATAGATTAGATCTCCATAGTCAAGTAACGGCAAGAAAGTGGCCTGGACCAGCCTAGTTCTGGTATCCAATGGAAAGAAACCTAGCCTCATTTTTAGCCTCTTTGACAGATCATTGAGGTGGTCGTGAAAGGAACACTTGTTGTCTAGCCACATACCAAGATATTTGAATTTGGAGGTGATTTCAAGGGATTCACTTAGGGAGGTAGTGATGAATTCTTTGTGTGTATTTGCAAGAGAGGTGGAGGTGGTGTTTGGGGCAAAGATCATGGCCTTGGTTTTCTTGGCATTGAGGAGTAGTTTGGCATTGATTAGGTTGATTTCTAGTTGTGCAAAGTCGGCTTGGAGTACATCCCTCACTTCAGCCAGTGTACGGACTGATGCATACAGTACAGTATCATCAGCAAAGAAATGCAGATGGGACTGGGATATATGTCCGTCAAGGTTATTGATGTACAGGGAGAAAAGGATGGGACCTAATATAGAGCCTTGCAGGACTTCCCTGACAACTGGGAGGGATGCAGAAAAGAGGCCACCAGCTTTTACTTTCTGGGTCCTTCCAGATAGGTAGCTAGTAAACCACTAGGCAGCAAGGGAGGTGGTGTCTACTTTTATTAGGCTTGAGGTTGACAGTGTCGAACGCTTTGCTGAGATCTAAAATACTGGACCAGTAACTTTCTTGGAGTCCATGGCTCTGATCCATTCATTGGTAACTTTGGCTAGAGCAGTGACTGTACTATGGTTAGGCCGGAAGCCAGATTGCGAAGGGTTGAGGATTGAAGATGATTCAATATGGAGTTTCATTTGGGAGTAAACTAGCTTTTCAAGGGCTTTGGAGAGGACAGGTAAGATTGAGATGGGCCTATAATTGTTTAGGTCACATGGGTCCCCTGACTTGAATAATGGGAGGACGGGGGGCAGATTCACAGCAGGAGGGAACAGTGGCAGTGGAAATGGAAAGAGTGAATATGTGGAGGACGGGGCGGTGAGGTCGAGATAGCCTAGTTTAAGAAAAAAAGGTTCTAGACCATCGTCCCCTACACTTTTTCAAATGTCTATGTTAAGAGGTCAATCTTCGACTTCTTTATAGCTAAGTGGGCACAACTGGAGCGGGCAGGTCAAAGTTTGCCAGTCAATGTTATTACAGTCTTGGTTGCTACTACAGGCTGCATAAGGCAAGTTGAAAGCTAGGCCAGCAGTTACAAAGTGATTGTTGATTTCCTTGAGGATTAGGCAGCTGTTTTCCACAGCCCTATCATTGCTGAGGATCTTCAGAGGGATGAAGGGGGCTACAGGACAACCTTCAATGGGCTTAAGTGTCTTCCAGATTTTTTGGGAATTCCCTTTGCCTGTTCAAGGGTGGAGGCACAATAATTGGCTTTGCTTGCACAGATTTGTTTAATGCAGGTGTTTCTAGCTGCTCTGAATGCTTGCCAGTCAGCTGGACTCTTGGATTTTCTAGCCTTAGCCCAGAGTTTATCACGGCATAGGAGTGTAGCCTTGAGATCTGATGTAAACCATGGGTTGGATGTTTTACACACCCTGACTTTGATCAAAGGGGCATGCTTGTTGGCCATCGCAGTGAGATTATCGTTAAGGACAGTGACCGCCTCATTGATCGTTTTGGAAAGGTAGAGGTCTTGCCATCTAATTTTGCTCAAGTCGTATAAGTAGTCCAATGCATTAAACTTGTGAAAGGACCGCTTAGTTATGAATGTTGGTTGCTGTCGGGCTATAATTTGTGATCTTGTACAAACAACCACCCCATGATCACTCATGTCATTGTGGAAGACTGCAGAGTGAAGAATTTAGTGGAGATACATGGAAAGTATGACATCAAGGAGAGAACTGTTGTCGGGATTGGATGTATTGGTTCTAGTGGGTTCACCAACTAACTGGGCTAAGCCGACTACATCACAGAAGGATTTCAGGCTGTGCGACTTGGGGGTAAGCCAGTCCATATTAAAATCCCCAAGTATGAAAGTTTCAGTATTGGTGGAGGTGATTAAGGATTTAAGTATGGTGAGGATGTCAGTGCCACCAGATGGGGGGGGGCAATAACCACCAATATTAGTGAGACATTCAGTGGATGGAAGGTATAATTTGAGAGATACGATTTCGTAATCCTTAGGTTTAGATTTACAGTGAATATCACTGACTGTAAACTTAGATTTAGTGTAGGTGGCCACACAACCCCCTCTGGCTTCCCTTTCTGCCCAGTGCAGATTGTAGCCAGGAAGGGAGACTTGTTGATCACTATTTGACTCTTTGAGCCAAGATTCGGTTATAAAATTGAGGTCCGGCTTAGTATGGGCATCCCATACTTGGAGCTGATCAAACTTTTTTGTGAGGCTCAATATGTTGACTAACATTAACTTAAGTCTGGGAGCAGATGCAAATTCTGCGGGAGATGCAAGTGGTAATGGGGGTCCAGGGTTTAGCTCCACGTTACCTGAACAGAGAAGGAGCAAGAGAAGCAGTTTCTTGATCCAGTTTTTGCAGGATAGAAGCGCTTTTTTCCTTTGAGACCTTCCACAAGGTGATGATGGGTGCGACATAATGCTAGGGTGGCAGTGAAGAGAAGCTAAGGAGAATGCTCTGATCAACATATATGAAGGGAGCAGAAAGTGTAAGGGTGAAGGATATGGGCCGAGGATAAAGGAAGGTGGACATATTTAATAAGGGGAGGTGCAGTGGAATAAGGTTCCGGTTACTGGATTGGAAATTCCCAGAGGTGGACATGATCCTTGCCCTTTGTTATGGTGAACCGCTATGGATAAGGTGGTTAGGAATAAAAAAAGGCCTGAGTATAAGGAGCATGCCATGGTACCGCAAATAGGAGGGCTAGAAGAGTTATGGACACAATGGTTAAGTGGATAGGAGAAGATAGGATTAGGGAGTGTCATGCCTGCCAGAGACTGCAAGTCTGGTGTGCATAGAAACATAGAAACATAGACTTTGACAGTAGATAAGGACCGCTTGGCCCACCTAGTCTGCCCATTTCCCTACCTAGAGGATAAGCTGCAGATCCTATTTAACCAACTTCCTATTTCTTCCTACCCCCCACAAAAATTGCCTTATGTCTGTCCCATGCATTCTTGAATTCTCCCACAGTTTTAGACCCCACAACCTCCTCAGGCAGGCTGTTCCATGCATCCACCACCGTCTCTGTGAAAAAATACTTCCTCACATTGCTCCTGAGCCGTCCCCCCTCTATCTTCAAATTGTGTACCTTGTTCTTGCACATCTCTTTTTCTGAAAGATGCTACCCTCTTGGACTTTGTTGATTCCACTAAGGTACTTAAATGTTTCTATCATGTCCCCCCTCTCCCTCCTTTCCTCAAGGGTATACATATTAAGCTCCTTTAGCCTCTCCTTGTATGGCTTCTCTTGTAGACACTGCACCATTTTAGTTGCCCTCCTCTGAACTGCCTCCATCCTGTCTATGTCATAGTGGAGATGGGGTCTCCAGAACTGGATGCAGTACTCCAGATGGGGTCTCACCAACTGTCTGTACAGGGGGATAACAACTTCCTGTTTTCTGCTGGTGATGCCTCTCCCTATACATCCCAATATCCACCCAGTCCTCCCTACTGCCTTCTCACATTGCTTGCCAACCTTAAGGTCATCTGATATGGTTACCCCCAGGTCCCTTTCCATTTTTGTTGTTGTTACTACCTCCCCCCCCATTGTGTAATCTTCCCCTTGGTATTTGTTTCCCAAGTGCATTACTTTGCACTTCTTTGCATTGAATCCAAGCTGCCATACTTCTGACCATTCCTACAACCTTGCCAAGTCCCTTCTCATCCTTTCCACGCCTCCTTGCATATCAACCCTGTTGCAGATCTGTGTGTCATCTGCAAAGAGGCATACTTTTCCTTCCAGTCTATCTGCAATGTCACTTATAAAGACATTAAAAAGGACTGGACCCAGTACTGAACCCTGTGGTACCCCACTAGTAACCCCTCTTTCTTCTGAGTGGACTCCATTTACAATTACCTTCTGTGTCCTGTTGTTCAGCCAATGTTTTACCCAGGCTACCACCCTGGGAACCACTCCAAGGCTGGTTAGTTTGACTACTAATCTTTTGTGTGAGACTGTGTCAAATGCCTTGCTAAAGTTTAGGTAGACCATGTCCACAGCCCCTCCCTGGTCTACTACTTTGGTCACCCAGTCAAAGAAATCAATTAGATTCGTCTGACATGACCTTCCCGCTGTGAACCCATGCTGCCTTGGGTCCTGTGCCCCACTGGCCTCTAGGTACTCAACAATTCTTTCCTTCAGAAGTGATTCCATCACTTTCCCTACCACAGAGGTCAAACTGACAGGTCTGTGGTTTCCTGTCTCTGTCTTGCTCCCGCTTTTGTGAAAGGGGAATCACATCAGCCTTCTTCCAGTCATCAGGTACCACACCATCCTCCCATGATTTGTTATAAAGGGTAGTCAGTGGTGTCACTAGTTCTGTGCTTAATTCTTTTAGAATTCTGGGATGAATTCCATCTGGCCACATTGCTTTGTCCACTTTCAGTTTTAGGAGTTCTTTCAGGACCCTTTCTTCTGTGAAAGGACTGGGATCGACCCCCCCCCGAGTGCTTCTGTTAATTGGAGTAGGCACCTGCCCCACTTCCTCTTTTGTGAATACTGAACAGAAGTATTCATTCTGTATCCCCGCTTTTTCACTGTCACTCTCTGCCCACCCACCATCCATTCTTCAGCCTCATTATCCCTCCCTTTGTTTTTCTACTCTCCCTGATATAAAAAGGTTTTATCCCCCTACTTAACTGAGTTGGCTATCTTTTCCTCAGTTTGTGCATTTGCTATTCTAACTACCCTCCCTGCTTCCTTCTGCCTTAACTGGTACAGTTCTCTGTCCTTCTCCTTCTGTGTTTCCTTATATTTCCTAAATGCTATCTTTTTCTCCCTAACCTTCACCACCGCTTCTTTTGAGAATCATAGTGGCTTTTTCTTTCATTTTGATTTGTTTATTTGCTTCACACAAAGGCTTGTTGCCTCTGTGATGGCAGTTTGATATTTCCCCATTGTTGCTCCACCCCTCCTTCTAGCCTGTTTGCTAGTGCTTTTCTAAGGCACTCTCCCATCTTGCCAAAGTCAGCCCTCCTGAAGTCCAGAACCCTCACTTTTGTATGGCTTGACTCTGTAGCTGAGTTTATCGTGAACCACACTGTTTGGTGGTCACTTGTTCCCAAATGGCTACCCACGTCTAGATCTGAGAACCTCTCATTTGTCCCCATTTGAGAGTATGAGGTCTAAGATTGCTCCCTCATGAGTAGGTTCCAAAACTAGCTGTCTGAGACATGCCACCTGAAGGGCATCAAGAATGGCCCTGCTTTTGGATGTGGCTGCAGCAAAGGTGCTCCAGTTAACATCTGACATATTAAGGTCCCCCATCAACAGTATCTCCCCTTTCAATGTCATCCTAAGTATGCCTTCTATCATATCCTTGTCCATTTCCTCCTCCTGACATGGGGGTCTGTATACAACCATTGTGCAGATTGTGGTGCCATTTCCAGTCTCTAAGGTGACCCACAGCGCCTCCTCTCCTCCCTGTTTACTCTTTTGTTCAGTTGCTTTTATCCCTTCCCTTACATAGAGAGCTACTCCCCACTTCTTCTGCCCTCCCTGTCTCTCCTGTAGGCTGTGTACCCTGGTATGTTAACATCCCAGTCATGGTTCTCCATGTACCATGTTTCTGTGACTGCTACAATATCCAGGCATCCCTCTTCCATCAAGGCCACCAGTTCAGAGAGCTTGTTGCCTAGACTACGGGTGTTGGTACTCATTACCCCCCATTTCTTGATGGCCTTACCTCTTTTTGCCCCATCCTTGTCCTTATTGTGTTTGTCATTTTTTCCATTTACCCCTGCACTTCTCCCTATTGACATCTCTATGTTGGTGTCTACCTCACTTAGTACCCTGATTTTTTGGGGGCTAGGATTTCCCTGCTCCTTTCCAGTGCCTTCCCTTGGCTAGTTTAAATGCTTGCCAATGAAGTATTTAAATCTGTCACCTAGGATCCTGGTTCCCCTCCTGGACAGATGCAGACCATCACACCAGTATAGGCCTGCATCCATCCAGGTGTATCCCCAGTCCCCAATGAAGCCAAATCCCTGAGCTCTGCATCAGTTTTTCAACCGCTGATTGAATCCCATGATGTGGAGCACCCTAGCCTCATCCATGCCATAGATAGGCAGCACCTCTGAGAAGGTTACCGTGTGTGCTATTTGTCTAAGGCCCCTCCCCATCTCCACAAATGCTTCTTGCACTGCTCTGATCCCTTTCTTAGCCAGGTCATTTGTCTCTAGGTGGACAATGACATCCAGCTCCCTCTCCTGTGCAGCTGCTCCTGTGATCCTGAGGATTCACTCCCTGTCCCTCCAAGCCATGGCACCAGGCAGGCACCTTACCTCCCTCTCCCCTTCCTCCCCCAGTTCTACCTTCCTAACAATGGAGTCCCCCACCAGGAGTTGTTTCCTTCCCCTGTGGGGTCCCATGCCACCCTCCTGTGGGTCTCCTTTGTGGAAGTTCCCAGCATCCTCCTTGGTCTCCACTGTGGGTGCCTCCATAGAGGAACCACACTTTTCCAGAATGGCATAGAAACTGTGGAGAGGTACAACTGGAGGTATGCACCTCTGTTCCATCACCCTCACCCTCACCCTCCCTGAGCCCACTGTGGTCCAACTGCTCCTCTTTCTTGGCAACCTCTGAGGCAATGGCAGTGACCCTGGTGGTCCCTGGGTGGGAGAGGAGGTCCCACAAATCCTGGCCAACTCAGCCTGGAGATGACCAACCTCCTCCCTCAGCCCAGAGAGGTGCCTGCAGATGGGACAACACTGCATCCTCCAGAACGTCTCCCAGAAAACTGCTGCTCCACAGCCACTGCACGGCACCACTCCCATCATGTCTTTTTTCTGGCCCCCTAACTGTTGTTTGGAATACTTAGTCTTTCCTCTGTTTGTTTATTTTCTTTTTTTTTCCTTTTTCTTCTCCTATTTAATTACTGCCTCTGTGCCCTTTTAGCTCCCGATCTTCCTGTTCAAAGACAAGAAGTTTCTATATTTCTCAGTAGTCTCCTTACTTGCTCAGAGTCAGACCTCCATCAGCTAGGGGGGGATGGAGAGCTACTCTTGCCCTTCTAGGATGGTGAGTCTTTGGTGGCTCTGTGATCACTCACTTCCTGCTCCCAAACAGGAAGTTCCTGTTGTCAGTTAAATCCTGTGCCTATAAAAGTAGAACTGATTTAGAGTGGGTGCGGGGGTGGAGGGGAGGGAAGGAGGGCAATATAGTCCCAGTAGGGAAGTTTTGGTTATACCAGTAGCTCCTTCCTCCTGGTGTTCTGTCTGTTCTCTGGCTGAAGCTATCTAGGGCAGTGCTTAAATCTGGTTTTAACCTGGCTCCTTCTAGCTAAGCCACTCCCCCTACTTTGCAAATCTTTCTACACTTAGTTAATTTCACAGATAACAATTCCCTTCTGACACCTGTGACAAGCACCTAGATAAGTACACAGATAACACAGATAACAGATAACAATTTACTTCAACTACCTCTGACAAACACACTTTTTTTACCCTAAATTGAAGGTCCCAGTACAATATTTCTTGTTCTTAGTCCCAGTAGAGAAGTTTTGGTTATACCAGTAGCTTCTTCCTCCTGGTGTTCTGCCTGATCAGTAGCTCTAAGAAGGAGCAGAAGCGCACAGAAAGATTAGGTAGGAACTTGGCCGGGTGTGGCCAATTAATCAGTATCAATCAGTAGAAGAGGGAGGGGGCAAAGACTGATGAACAGTGATAGACTGACCACACAATAAGTGAAATGAGACAGGAATTGTATTGTATTGTATTGGGTTGGATTGGGTAAGTGTGCTTATAACTGGGCCCTCTAGTGGCTAAAAGATATAATCTGCTAATGGAAAAGTCAGCAAAAAAAAAAAGAACAGGCAGGGAGGTTCTGAAGCAAATTTTGGGGGATGCACTGCAGCAGCCGCAATGGGACACAGAGGTCAAGGGAGCAGCCCACAGACATACAGCTCTAAGAGAAGGGGCACAGGGCTCAGGGCAGATAGCATCACACTACCTTAAAACCTTTCTCAAAACTTAAATCAACTCTAAGAAATCTCTACATCAGACTAAAACATTACTTTAAGTGAGAAATCAAAAACATTTCAAGCAGAGATCAGTCCTAGCATTAATTTCTTGGCAGCAGTTCCAGAAGACTTCTGGATTGCTGCACATAGTGTGAGTAACACTGGCAAACAGGAGCAAGTGAGAGTCTTCCAGGGGTAGATGCCAAAATTCAGAGTTCCAACCCGTACCTTGCTTGGAGGGTGAGCTTTGGGCAGCTTCTCCTTCATCTGCTTATCAAACTGCAGAATGCAGTTTGCTTGAGAGGAAACAGCCCGAAAGGGCACAGTAGTCCCCTTGCTTGGAGGGTGAACTTCCGGCAACTTCTCCTTAGTCTGCTTGTCAAACTGCAGAATGCAGTTTGCTTGAGAGGAAACAGCCCAAATGGGCACAGTAGTCCCCTGGCTTGGAGGGTGAGCTTCGGGCAGCTTCTCCTTAGTCTGTTTATCAAACTGCAGAATGTAGTTTGCTTGAGAGGAAACAGCCCAAAGGGCACAGTAGTCCCCATGATCCAGCAGCCCAGCCAGCACGCATGGGAGGCATGCACCATGACACACTTGCATGCCACCACATGCATGCTGCTCTGCTGCCATCCATGTGGCCACCAGGCAGCAGCAGCAGACAGCAGGTAAGAGCAGCACACACATCAGGTCAACGATGTGGTCCATCTGCTGCCACGGCCATGTGTGTGGCTGCACCAGGGCCGAACAGCAGCCACAGCTGTGCATTGGCCAATGGGGTGTGTCCGATACACCCACAGGGGTTGATGACAAGGACTGCAACCGTGTCCTCACTGGGGTGTAGAGGTGGCCAAACAGGCTTGCACCAGGGGTGTCTGGGGTGCCAACATCAGAGCCCGGCATCTACTGTGAAGGGGTCACCAGATGCCAGGACCGTGGAGTGGACAGAGCACTGTAGGTGGTCCTCTGCACATGGCCATGCCCAGTGGCTGCCAGTGATGCAAGCCTGGCCACAATGGTACCAGTCATGTGATCCAGTGATGCAGTCATGGCCTCCTATATCTGGCGGAGCATGTCAGTAAGCTACGCAATACCCCTGTCCTGCTGCTCGGCCATCTGACATACCTCTGCCTGCAATGCACACACCTCCATGGCAAACAGTGCCTGGTTTTCCACAGATGCCCACAGCAACTGAGTGTGCTCTGCCAGCTGTTTGGCATCCTACACCCCCTAGACAGGAAGCTGGGCTGCTGGGGGTGACATGGCAAGCTGTCCAGTGGCCCACTGTGGTGGATGCTACACAGGGAGCTGTACTGGGGGTACAGTGTCCACAGGCACACCGGCGTTGGACCCCGTGGTGCACTGCCTGGTGGTGTCTGCATCCAGCTGCTGCTGCCTGGCCATCTTCTGGGCATGGCTCGGCACTGCCATGGCTGCCACAGCACCAAAATCCTTGCCAAACACAATGGAGGCACCACATACCACCATGTTGATGCAGATGGGTGGCAGCTGTGCAGCTGCAGGAGCAGCACTGGGCCCTGATGTCACCTATGATAGTCCCTGGGGTGTGTCAGGCACCACAGCCCCTACACTGTCCAAGATCAGCGTCAGGTCATCACTGGAGTTAGATTGGGCCCCCAGCTGAGTATCAGCACACAGCACAGGCAGGTTGGCATCCCACAGGAGCTCAGCCAGGGCATTGTCTGACTCCAGGCCAAGAACATCCACATGCCCTGCACTGCTACACCAAAGCTTGTCCCTGCCATGGATGCTGATGGAGGTGGACGGTCCATCCTCCGGGACTATGGCTGCAGCTGCCTCTGCATCATCCTCCCCAGGGAGGTGTGATGGTGCTGCAAGAAAGGAAGACAGGTTTAGTGGTGCTGTAGCCCCCATGCATGTGCCCACCCCTGGGATGTGCATGTAGCCACTGCCACTGCCCAACGGAGTGCCAAGCATGGTGGCGGCCAACCATGCTATGGTACAGTGGCAGGCACACCTGCATGTCATATACCACACCTGCCATACAGCATGTGGTGTGCAAACTCACCATGCAGTCAGGGGCTGCCACCCATCTGAAAGCTGCCACTGGGCACACCCTCAACTGCTGTTTGGCTGATGGTGGCTGCCACAAGCTCCTCTGTGGCCATCAGGGTGGGTGCGGTGGATGGCTCACCGCAGGTCCTGCAGCGGGATACCCATATGTTTGCCACCTTCTCCTTTATGCAATGTTTGTCTGTGCCTACCTTCTGCCGGCACTCCTGCATACTGCGCTGGTGCCTGCTGTGTGTGTGTTGACATATGTGGCCATGGCTCCCCCACCCTGCCGACCGCTCCTGAGGGATGCCCGTGGCACCACTGAGCAGGTCCTCTCTGTCCAGGTAGGCCTCGAACAGGGCATTCTGCTCTGCCTTAGTGAAGTTGGGCCTGCATTTGGGGGCAGGCCCAAGCTCCTCCTCACCCTCTCAGCAGACATCTCACTACCTGTGGACAGTGACAGCACAGGGGTCAGTGTCAGCATGGCCCACAGCAGTGCACCATTGCAGTGTTATTGCAGGCCTCTCGAATCCTAGCATTGGTATCCACCTATCTAAATGGTTGCAGTACTGGTCTGTGCCCTGTGCTGTTCTGTGATGCTTATCAGGTGCATCACATGCAAATGAGCCTGTGTGCAGTGGTAATGATATGCTAATGCACCCTACTGCACCGTGCATTGGCTGATGAGGTGACTTGCATACACCGGCTGAATATTGCAAAAATGCACCATGCACAATCGACATGCACCGGAACAACCCTGTTGCACAAGTCCAGCACATGCACATTGTGTGTGCACACAGTGCACATGTGCATGCACCATAGCACATGCCTATCATGCGACTGCCACACCTTGCGCAATGGTGTGTCATTGCACATGCAGTACCGTTGGTCCATCATGCATGCATGTACATGCATCATGGCACTGCTGCATACTGCACAGCTGCACACTGTGCGATGTGGCATGCAGCGCATGGCAGGTACATGCATGAAGCCATGCGGGTCATGCCCTGTGCCTTCAGGGTCATGTACGTGACCTCGTACTCCCACCAGGCCATGGCGCTGTATGCATGCGTGGTGATGCATGATACAATTGCGCAGCACACAGAGACAGTGCCTCCACATGATGTGCGATCGCAGACCACCATTCGCTATTGTGCATCATACATGTGCCACCCAATGTGATTGACTTGTCGGCCATATTGCATCCTATAGCTGGACTGCTGTCTGCCATGGTGAGAAGAGGGGGAATCAAGAGGGCCAGTAATTGGTCAGATGATGAGGTTGTCAACCTGGTAGCAGTGGTGCAGCCATTTGAGGGCCAGCTCTATGGGCAGGTACCCCTGCAGCAACTGCGTGGCATGGTGTGGCAGCAGGTGGCCACAGCCCTTGAGTGCAGGACAGAGGTGCCCAGGATGCCTGAACAGTGCAGGCACCAGTATGGGGACATGTGAAGGAAGGACCCGGAAAGGATGAGATGGCTGTAGGCCTTTGTGCAGCGTAGGGCAGTGCCACAGCCAGGTTGGTATGCATGAGTGGCAGGCATGCACAGAGCTCCACTGTAGTGTGTATACAGCTGCATGGCACAGTCTGCTGCAGGGGGCTGGCATGGTCCAGGTGGTCACTACGTGGCATGCATGGCCACTGCATGTGTTGCAGTTGTGCAGGCACGGGGGCCACAGGATGGACGGGGACATGCTGTATGCCATGTGGGCTGTGTGGTGGGGGGGCTGTCCGTGTGTGCTTGTGTACTCATGTCCTTCTCACTTCTTTCCTTCCATAGGTCTGGAGGAGTGCAGGAGGGCCAGGACAGCCATGGCCATGGCGCAGGGCCAAGGTAGGGTGGCACAGCCTGGACTGGCTGGGAATCGTCAGACAGGTAAGCTTGGTCACATTGCTGTACCGTGTTTCTGTGGGATATCGGTGGGAACAGGGTCCGGGCATGGTCTCCCCAGCCATGTGTCTGCACAGACATGGTGGGCGCAATGTCTGTGGGGCATGCCAGTGTTGCACAGCCTGTGGTGGCCATATGCCACCTGGGGAGGTGTGTGCACAGCACCCACTGTGTGCATGCCAACAGGTGCCCTCACTCTGTGCCATGTGCCCGTACCTGTGTGCACATGCACCCACTGTGCATCACTGTCTGCACCATTGTGGTGTGTTGTGTGGGTGGCTGGTGTGGCCCACTGGGCACGGGTCCTTTGTGGTCCCTCCATTGGTGTGTGCCCCTGCTATCCACTGTGCACTATGGGTTGGCCAGGGTTCATTTGAGCATGTCACTGATTGCCTGTCCTGTTCCTTCTCCCTGGTGTTCCCAGGATGGTGGCTATGAGGGGATCTGGTAGGATTCTAATGGCCCTGAGGGGTGTGCAGGGGACCCAGTAGAGGATGTTGAACATCATGAGGCAACACCTGTGGGAGACTGTAGCCATGAGAGGGTCCTGCAGTGGCTGTAGATGGCGGAACGTGGACAGCATTAGGCTGCAACCTGTTTATAGCCCCATTACCCTCACCTACCCTGTTTCCCTGCAGTATCCCCTTCCCATTGTATAGCCCCTGGTTCCTGTCCCCATCCTCTTCCTACCCTACTCCATCCCTATCCTGGTTGTATTCTGTTTTACATTGTTCTGCTGTTTGATAAATCTTTATTTTGCTGCATCCACGTGTCTGTGTATGCTTTGCAGGTGTCATGTGGAGCCATGCTGAAGGTGTCTGTTCCACTGTGCTTTGCCATGTCTCTGTTGTCCCTCCACCATTCCCCTGGGCCATTGCTCCTGAGTTCATGGGGCCGGTGGACCTTTTCCCTGTCCTGTGTGTGGCCCTGTGCCATATGTCTGATGGTGGCCTGTGCCTGCCCATGCACCATGTGCACATGTCTGCCTGGCCTCCCATTTCCTTGTGGTACTGCGGAGCTCCACTGTGGGCAGTGTTACAGTGCCCCTCCCCACTCCAGCTGGTGCCCTGTGTGGCCCTGGGTGGCCTGTGCCTCCCTCTCCCCTGGTCGCCTACTCTCTGTGTTTCGCTCTTCACCTGGCACCTTGGCCATGGTGCCCTGCGGGCCTGCCTGGTGGGTGTCTGTTGCATGGCCCTACCATTGGCATGGTGGTGGTGGTGGTGTATTGGCCTGGTGCTTATTCCATGGTTGGTGGACTGGGGTTATCTGTGCACCATCCCCTGGTGCCCTGTGTTACCTCCAGGACAGTGCTTCTGTGTCCCCGGGTGTGCCCTGCTAGTGGGGTCCTGTGCTCCTTGCCCCTGTGCTACCTTAGCTGTGTGTCTCTGCTGCCTGTTGCTCTTGCTCTGCTCACTGGGTTTGTGCACAGGTCTGCTGCCACGCATCCCTGGTTGCACTGGCACATCTGTGGTTGGGCCGCAGCGCATCTTTGCCATATTCAGCCGGGTTGCACAGGATCATTTCGGGAGCGCATCTTCTGAATATGGCTCCCGTTTCCCCTTGGTGCATCTGACTTGGCTGCACTGGACTTGTGCTTCCCTTTGGTGCATTTCTGAATATCTTGCCCCAGGTGACCTACATATCTTTTACAAAGTGCAATTGAATAAAACATGAAAAATATTTTCTTCTTATCCTTTGTTTTACAAAAAGCATTCAATATCATTTGATTTGTTATGATCCTTGTTAAGTTTATTTTCTAGCCGTTTTGAAGAGATTGATTCAAATCTGGTGTGTATTATAAGTCATCTATCCTATGGTAACTAAGGCATTAGTAAGTTGGGTTCACACCCATGCCTGTGTTTGTTTACTGCACACCATGGAGTTAACTTAGTTACCTAACTAATTACCAAAAGGTCTTTATCAGTATAATGTGCAAATAACATTTTTTTTTATGTAAGATCTTTAAGCAGACAAAATTGTAATACCTCTAGAGAAGTCATTCCATAAATACAGAAAATTAATCTTTTTAAGAGTATTCTGAAGCATTTCAAACCAAAATAATCTCAAATTGTATTTTGACCATTTAATCTTTCAATCAGACAAGCCATATGCCAGACGTTAAAAGAGTTATTTATTATACATAACCAGTCAAACATCCATTTGGAGCACCTATAACTGGAAACAGCACAGGCACTGGCTAGTGCAAATACTCTTTATTTTCCACAGTGTCTCAGTGCTAACAAAAAATCAGAAAGCAAGCTACACAGGGCGTGAGCTGCCTAACACGTTTGACACTATTCAAAGTGCTTTGAAAAAGCACCATGATACCATCAAGAAGAGGAGTTTATTTGATTTACAAGAATTATGGCATCCTCAGCCTCTTCCAAAGAAAACACAATGGTCCAGAATTGACATTTGTACAGTTATCAAGATAAGATGCAGCATTAACAATTCCTTGAAAAAAAAAAAACTAAAAAAAGACACACATCTATCAGCAGGTATATAAGCCAAAGTGTTAATTTCATAATGATTTTTTCCCTTTGCTATCAGTGACCCAAACTGGCATGAATCCTGTTTATCAATGACTTTATTCATATTTTTTTATCATTTCAATTGATTTTTCTCTCTCCACATCATATAGTATTATACTTGTTTTGGGCTCTGTTGAGTTATGTCATGTTTTCCAATGACGGTTTTTACTTTACATATCTCATAACCTTTGCTAGTTCACTCTTATTAACTTTACAAGTCTAATTAAACCAAGTTTTTTTGTCAGAATAACAATTTTGTTGCACATATAACATAAGGAATAATATATGGGCGACTATACACAACAAGCCTTTATTTTCATTCAGGGGTTGAGATACCAGCGTATGGACCATGACAGCAAAGCTCAAGAGGTCCATGCTGGTAGCTGAACTCTGAAATGGAAACACAAGGCAAGTTGTGTATGGTCACCCATATTTTATTTGTTATAGTGCATGGTTTTAAAAATAAAGAAGGTAACACTATAATACAGTTTGGAAACTAGTTTACCATCATAGCAATAATAGCAAGAACAACAAATTGATTGCAATTGTTATTTTAAGTGGAAACAGATACACAAACAGAAATTATTCAACTGTTAAATATTGAAGTAAGATGCATAGTGGTTAACTTTTTATTTTAGGTTTTGAGACCATCATTTACTGTTTTTTAACAGTCTATTGGAAACAGTAAAAAGGAAAGATCCTCCCTGCTGCAGTCTTAGGAGATATTTGTGACCTGATGCTCTGCTGTTTGCTTGTTTTTTTGCTTAAGGATGAACTTTCTCATTCTGACATCTCTTTAGAATAAACTGTGTTTGACATTTTTTGTAATTTACTGTGGTTAGGATAATGCTGAGGTAGAGTGAGCAGAGAAAATGAAAGCAGGTGGTAGGAGTCAGTGCGAGGGAATCTCAGCTGCACTTAATGACAGAACATCCACAATAAGGTTTTTGGAACATGCACAACTTTAGAATGTACACAACAAGGTTTTTGAGCTGCTTGAATTCCACACGTAATAAACCCTAACCATACACTATACTGATATAATGTTTGAGAATAGCTTAGTAAAATCTGCAAAAGATTCCAGTGGTGAAATATTATATTTGATCTTATTAATGAAAACCAAACTTGGTGATGAGAAAAACATATTTTTCCCAAGTGCCTTTTTCTAAAATCTTCTACATGTTGATTATGGATAGTAGTCTGGGTTTCTAAGGAACTAGAGAAATTCAAGGCAATTGAGACAGGGGTATAGTCACTTTCTGTGTGTGTTTTTACAGCAAGATCCAAACAACCTCAGTATCAGCTTATTTGAATCAATACGTCCATTAAGTACTGTTAGATTATACCTTTTTAATAGATTTTTTTAATTTACAACTGTTCTCATTCGTACAAGAATCTTCTGATTTTCTTTCAAGATTAATATGGGGAGGAATGAATATGGAGGTCTCATTAAGAGTATTGTGCATAGCAATTCTAGAATTTAGACCACCTATAATCAATAAAGATGCAGTATCACTATTTTCTAGTACCTCAGAGATCCTTATTTCAAGGTTAGACCAGATTTGATTGCTCTAATAATTTGGTGAGCTGAGGGAATATACACATTTAATTCCCTGTACGTGCGTAGAGGAAATAAACTATTTAGACTCTCAAATAATTTTTCCAAGTTTGTTAATCATTGAAAAAATGGTTAAACCCTATGGATTACTTTATTGTCTAGCTGAAGCATTTGTTTTAAACCTTTAAACGAGATTCATGCTTTAATTAAAGACAGATTGAGGACAATCTTTAAACACAGAGAGTTAGGCGTATGTCGGCAATTGAAGATTAGTAAATGGATAGCATCCAATAAAAGGCATTTTGGTTTTGAAACATATGGTATCTAAACCTACTTAAAAACCCTCAACGAAGAAAGCTATTTACAAAATAGCATTCTGAATATCATGATAGTCAATGACTAAGACACATGTTCAAGTAAAATTCATTTGGGGGTATATGCAGATGCTAAAAGAGAAAGGATGACTTAATACATTTATTAATCTTATGTCCTCTATATAATAAATACAGGCAGATATACTTAGGAGGAATTTTGGCCTCCTTGGAATTAGAACCATAATATCTGGTTACACATCTTTTCAAGTCCAATTCAATGAATGTTCTGGAATCAGTAGTCTTCTTTCTTAAGATTACTGATGGAAAAAACTACATATCATCGAATAAATATAAAGAGCATATATGGGATTTGTATTAATTGTACATTTTTAACTTTTTATATTGTATGCATGTCTTAATATTTTTAATTGAAATACTTTGTTAGCTATGTGAGTTTATTGTAAAAACATAACTTGTCAATTAATAAACTTATTAACTAACACATTTAATAAAACAATATTGTGAATTTCTGCACAGACATAGACCATCAAAAAATGTTGCTCCTACAGTCAAAGTTTAGATGACTTTAGAATAGGAGACATTTTTACATAAGTTCTCAGGGGCCCTGTATAGTAGGTCTGCCACTTTTTGAGACTTTTTTAGCTGCAGAACAAAAAACTAATATCTGTTGAGTTTAATATCATTGCATTCCCAAGTCTCTTGCAAACAGATTATTTGACAACTTTTCACAAAGCTAGTCCCTTCAGGATCATGAAGTAAGGGGAGGCAAGGGGAAATTGCTTAACCAGGAAAGGCACACTAAGCCAGAGCTTGTTTCCAGGTGCAACCTGGGAGCACAACGAAGTTAAGTGACTTGCTCAGGGTCACACAATATCCAAGTGGGGGCTGATGAGATTCAGACCCGGGTCTCCAGATTTGCTGCTCACTGCTCTTAACCATTACACTATACTGCCTCCCTGTAGTGGACAATCCAGTAAAATTGTTTTTGAAGGGCAATGATTGTGGGCAAAAGGAATACTTCCAAACAAAAAGGAATAGGAATTTTTTTTTTACTTTGAACAGAGGAGACTTTACTAGTCACTGCTGTGAGATTTGTCTTTGGTTGCAATAGTCACTGCAAAAACAAAGGCTATTTGGGCAACTAACATAACCCCTTGTCATATTACAGTTTGATCCTGTTGTCTGATTTCCAAGTTAGAGGAGCAAGCAGGGGGCTTAATTTATTTATTATTTTGTCTTTGGTGATGCTGACTCCAACATGTTCATCTTCAAGCCAGTGGTCATCTGAAAAAGAAGGCTGTGTAACTGTTACTGTTGGAACTATTCACACTGATATATTTTTAGTTAGTTGGTGACCAGTTTGAAGTTAAACTGGACTTCAGCTGCAAATAGTTATACCTATAGCTGTCACTGGTAGGGCACCATGGGGGCTTCAGTGAACCAGTAATGGGCAGGATAGGTAAGAGGAATGCAAATGGAAGAAAAATGTCCTATTTCTTTTTGTTTGGAAGCATACATTTTGCCCACAATCATTGCCCTTCAACAAGTGTGTACATTACTTCTTTATATTATATGATTAAGGCCAATAACCCATGGACAGAAACATTTTTATAAATGTGATAATCCATGCTTTTTGATTGACCAGTGGTGAGGATCCATTTTTAAGTGTGGATTATCCCCACCTGTCAATCACCAACAGTGGATTATTGCAAAGTGAGAGAAAACCGCCCTCACATCACTAAAACAAACAGCTGCAAGAGTTTTTCTCATACTGCTGCCATCATGTTTCACTTTCAGCTGAGTGAAAATGGCATTGCAGTTCATTCCTCATCTGCACTGCTTGTTGGGTGTAAAAGAGAGAGAGAAGCTACAGTATGGAGCATACGAAAGATCATTTCTCTCTACTTACATATGTTTGCGGTTTCTTGGTTTATGGTTTGATTGCTAGCTGGTTGTCAGCAGTTGGGAGAGTAAGACCATACTATGGAGTCAGGAATAGAAAAAAATGGACACAGAAGATAGTAGAAGGATGAGGCAGTGTGAGTATGGGGAAATGTTAACATGACAGCGGACGAGCTGATTGGGGGACCAGGAAGTCACCTCTGTTGTCAGAACATTGTCGGCTGCCAATTTGTGTTGTTTATATTTTAGCTAGTTTACTGAATGTTAATTTGTTAAAGGCTCTTGTTGACTGAGGAATCTTGTGTAGTAGGGTGTGGCAGGTTGAGTGAGGGACAGTGTGGCAAGTAAGTAAAGCCCTCCAGGTTTCAAACCATACATCTGCATATTCTATCTACTTTGAAAAGCCTTCCTGGGCTCAGCCAGTGACTGCACCATGTGGCAATTAAGAAAAGCCTACCTGAGTTCGAGCCGTGGCATGCAATATTCACTAGATACAAATGCAGGACTAGTGAAGCGCGCCAGCAGCAGTGTCAGGAAAACTCCTGCTGCTGTTTGTTTAAGTGGCACTTTCTTAATAACTGTGGGATTATCCAAATAATATAAAAAGTAAAACATTGGGGAAGTGTGAGTTACAAGGTGACAATCCAATCTTGGGGTTATGGAACATCACAATCCACTCGTCCTTCGGCCTCATTGATTATTGTGTTCCATAAACCCCTAAATTGATTTATCAGCTTATAACTCACACTTCCCCATCATTTAGTCTATATGTAAATTATTTTAAGATATGACAGGACAGACGTTTAGTGCAGCCAAACTGCTGCAAGCTAATGTGTTGTAGAAAAGTTGCAACACCTTTAAGAACAATGTTCTTCTGCAGATTTTTTTTGTTATTTTGGTAAATTGATAAGGCACACTAAGCAGAAATGGCTATTTTCAGGAGAATCCCGGGAGCACTGGGGTGGTTAAATGACTTGCACAGGGTCACACAATATGCAAGTGGAAGTTGTAGGAATCACACCCTGGTCTGGTGGACATACTCAGCTCATTCACCGCTCAATAATCTAACCTCTAGGTTATGCTGCCAGTTATGTAAAAAAAATTGCATTTATGATTTTAATCAGTTTATAACCATGCAACAATTATCCCAACATGACAGAAGAGAGGAACAGAAGTTAAAAGATAACCCCTTCTGCCATCCAAAAGTGCTGCAGAATAACTTAAAATCTGAAATTTGCCATAATATGAAACTCTGCTGGAATACTTCTGCGGTTTTTATTTTCTGGCAGATTTGGGTATGCAAAAGTTGTGTGTATGTTTGTGTTTTAGGATCAAGCACCACATAAATTTAAAATTGTTGTAAACTGTATCTTTTAGGAGGATTACTCTGTAATTGCACAATTTCAAACAGCTAAACTGATTAACAAAAGTGTTTTGTTAATTGACTTTCAATGAAAAGGCAGACATTCCTTATTTACATTTCTGGTAAGAAGTATGAAAAACATACATGCCTACTGTGGCAATTATATACATACAGTTATAACAGAGAGCTTGTGTGACCCCAAAAGTACATTTTTGCATTCTGAATATATTCAGAAGTGGCTCTTTATAGTGGTTATATGTAGGGTGGAGTTTCAAACATATGGTTAAACACAGATTCTACAATCATCTTTTCCATCTGAGGAATGATGTGGCATAGTCTATATTCAGTTTCCAAGCTTCAAAAATACCCCCAAGTTATTTAAATTATTCTTCCTAATGATAAACTATTAACCCTTTCAAGAATACCAGTGTGTAAATGATCAAGCTTTACACTGACTCCAGAAATAACTCTCAAGCTAAGGTTTTCTATGTGCTTGACTAGAAACACTATACAACTCAGCTAATTGGTTTACCTATTTCTCTTCTCATATCTTATATCCTCTTCATATATTTCAGAGCTATAGGCAATGAGCTAGTACACTGTAAACTACCAGACTAAAAATATTCTTAATTTCAAGAAGGTACAAGCATTATGCCTTATTTTTGGATAATTAATTATGTTTTATTTAATTAGATTATGTCTGCCTGACAGGGTAAATGTATGTTCTTACTTAGAAGATGGCATCTTCAGTTTTACCCCCCATTATGTCATCAGCCTTGTGTCCTCACTATGATATTTTTATCATTCATCTTTTTTTTGTAACCCCCATTTCTCCCTTTCTGTTTCCATGTCCTACCATGGCTGCCCTCTTTCACTGACTGGGAGGGTGAGCAAATGCTACAATGTTGCTTTTAAGGTGGACAACAGGGTGACTGTGAATGCTGTAAAGATTGGGATCATCCCTTTTCAGGCACCATCCGCCTCCCTTTCATAAAGCTCTTAGCTCTCTGCCTACCCCAGTGTGGAAATACAGGGCTCATGCAATAGCCATGTATCTCAGATTCAGCACAGTTTGCTACAGTCATGTCTCTGGGACAGCCCCATATTGATCCCTCCCTTGTGAAGTCACAGTCAGTGAGGTCACATGGTGCTGATCAGGTAGCCCCCCCCCGCCAACCCCAGGGTGGGAATCCAGAGCTCCAACATGAAACACAGTGTCTCAGGTAGCAGTATATAAAGGAACAGCAAGGGGCACACGGAAGTGGAAGGAGCAGATTATTTAATTTCCATGTTAACTCACTGTTAGCATCATAGAAAGTGGGACTCAGTGTGTGGGTGCACAAAGTGGTATGTACCAGTGCCAGAGCTGATATCAAGGAAAAGCTCACAAAAGTATGGGATTAGGAGAAATTTGAACACAAACTGCATCCTTCACATTATAGACCACCACAGTAGTAGATTTTATTTGTGACATCCGTCCCCTGAGGCTCAGATCACCGTAACAATCAACAGAGGTAGCAGCAGAAAAAACAAATATTAATGTACAAAATATTACATACAACTTATTTCAATGAATGAATAATAAATACATACATAACTAAATAAATAGCTAAATAATCTATTATAGGCTAAATGCCAGTACTGAGGCAACTTAATACAGAGACCCTCACCCCACATAAGCTTGTGCAGAGAGATAGGTCTAAGACCACTTTTAAAGGCCTCCACTGACTGGGCCTCCATCAGGGCCCTCAGAGGGATTTCCATAGGACCGGACCCATCACCGCTTCAAAGGCCCAGTCCCCTGAGGTTCTTAAACTGGCTTTGGGAATGACAAGGAGAATCTCCTCAGTGAAGCAGAGAAGGTGTGAGGATGCATAAGGATTCAGGAGAAGAAACAGGTAACCTGGGCCCAGCCATGTAGGGCCTTACAAGTTAGTAACCCAGTTTTAAAGGAGATCACCACTTAACCACAACCAATGCAGTTCATGCAGTGCTGGGGAGACATGACTAGACTATGACGAGCCAGTCAGCAACCTAGCAGCTGTGTTCTGCAATAGCTGCATGTGATGTAGCATACCTCCATTGACCCCAAGGTACAAAGCATTACAGTAGTTGAGCCTGGAGGTCACAGAAATGTGCACTAGCATGGCCAGATCTGCAAGGGGATAAGGGATTTAGTTACACTTTATTTAAAGTGTTCATTTCAATGTAACTAATCATTAATTACATGTAACAGGGTGGTTGCATGTTTGTTGCAAAGGGTTACCCCAAGCTAAGCAGTGCTTACAGTATCCAAGCAGGAGGATACAAAACTAAATGTACCTTGAACCTTCGTCCATAAACTGGCTGCAAAACAGAAAGCCGCTACTATATTTTAGTATTTAAAAATTCAACTTTATTGATGAAGAGCAAAAATATATTGCAAAATGAAAGTGCAAATATAACAGCAGGATATGAACCCCCAGAAAATGGCCACTAAGCCTCTTGATGGCGTTTCACACCCCCATGAGTGAAATGGCATTGGGAGGCTTAGTGACCACTTTTTGAGGGTTTGTATCCTGCTGTTATATATGCACTTTCATTTTGCAAAAGTATTTTTGCTCTTCATCAACAAAGCTGAATTTTTAAATACTAAAATATAGTAGTGGCTTTGTATTTTGCAGCCAGTTTATGGATACAGGTACAAGGTACAATGAGTTTTGTATCCTATTGCTTAGCATTGCCCAAAGAGAATGCTCAGCGGAGGCCGGCTCCTCAGCTACCTGCCCACTTGGCCCAAATGAGGCAGATTGTATAGTACTTCCATGGACTTGTCCAAGAATGTCAGTGTTCTGGTGCAACAAGAAATTACACTTGAGAGCGTCTGATTTTAAGGCATCCAAGACTTTTTGCTCCATTGGCAACTACCTCTGCAATGCAGCATGCAGGGAAGGTCCCGAACTGTTACTAGGCCCATTGGTGACGTTGTCTGTTTCAAAAGTCTTTACTGGGACTAAAGCAGGCATTAATTGGGGGGTGAGGGTGAAGGGGTGCCGGTGAAAGGGTGGCCACACCCCTATTGGACACTTGATTTACTTGCTGACTTCATTCCCTCATGGCAATTTTGCAAACCATATCAAAACTGCTTGATTTGTATTTTTTGTTAAATATGTAACACAAATGGTAATGGCAGAGTATAAAAAGTATTTGAAAATCCTTAAAGAAAGGGCATGTCCTGCCCCAAGTCTGAACCGCAGCACCCTCCATTATAAAATCTTAGATCTGTTACTGAAAGTAGGACTCTGTTAACCCCATTGTGATACATGAGCCAGTGATTTTCTTATACATATGTGAATTGCCACAAAATGTGCTGTGTGTGTGTGTGTGTGTGTGTGTGTGTGCATGCGTGTGTGTGTGTGTGTGTGTTCATCTGCTGCTTTTTTCCCCTCTCTCTCTCTCTCTCATTTTCCAGGCAGAGACCAGAGGCAGCAAATGATGCCAGATTGGCAGGAAGAGCCAGAAGATATCTCCCAGAGCAGTGAAAGAGCCACCTCTAGTGCCTACTGTATGTTATGTTTGAGGATATTCCAAGTGGGGGACCATCTGTATAGGAACTATTTATGTTTACACACAACATACAGTGATTACTCTAATGATAGAGGAATAGACATAATAGTCCTGCACTTAAGGATGTGATATAATATGCCATGTGTACAGTGCTGTTAAGTATATAGCTGCAATTATAAATAATTTGTATTGTACCCAGGAAAGAAAAAGGATAGTTTTATGTATGTTGTGTCACAATTTTTTCTTTCTTCTGCAAGGTGGGAGGAATGGTAGCTAACAGGCCATAAAGGGGTGGCAGCTGGACCCTCTGGGAAAGTGGGTGAACAGGGCCAGTTGGGAACTAGGACAGGACCATCCAGATGGGACATGCCCCAGTGGAAGGATGAATCTATTGCTGGGACCCAGAAGCAAGTTAATGGGAGAGGGTAAACCCTAGGAGGGAGTGGTTGGCTACACCTTGTTATAGAGCTACAGCGTTGGAAGACCTGGAAAAGTTATAACAGTTGCAAGTAAGTAGTGTTTTAGAATTACCAATAACAATAAAATAGAAAATTAAAGTTGCACAGGACAGCTCTTCATACAGGCAGTACAAACCAAATATCCTTCCTATGAAATTCACTCTTTAAAATCTCCGTCTTTCTCTGTCTCAACAAAACAGTATTCTCTTTTTATAAGATATAGTTTCTTGGCAGTTTAAACTTTGCATCCTGTTGGTGTAAATGAATCTCCTGTTTTTCACAGAAAGTCTCAGAACTTTGTCAACTTCTTTCCTGTGAACAGCCTCAAAAGTACATCCAATCTCCACAGGTGCAACAAAATAGAACATTCTGGGCCCAATTTTCAGTCAGCTTTTAGATCAAAGCAATTTAAACTGATCTATTGCTGCAGCAAACTCTGGGTGCATCAGGGAACCTACACCATATTTTATAAAAGTGGGGGGCCCTGCACCAAAGTGGCAAGAGTTTACGTAGGCTTAAGGTGCTGTCAAACATTTGGCGCACATGAGGGGTTTGATGGAGGGTCCCATCAAGGCCCCCTACATGGTACACCTCTAGCTGAGCCATGAAGGGTGGGGAGGTGAAGATGCCTACAAAGAGGGGACATGGGGCTGAGGGAGCAGTGGGGATGCCATAAGGGACAATGGGGGCACAGCAGCAATGTTAGGTTATTGAGGAGGCACCTGGGGCACAGAACCAATCAACTGGTATAGAACAGGGTGGGTAGGGATGAACCATGAGCCAGGTGGACACAGCTCTGGCACCTGCCCCAGAGGACCTACAGACCACGGCAGTGTGGTCGGGCATCCGCCTTCCACCATGTTGGGTGGGGGCTGTGTACCAGGGCAATGTCATGGTGCCTGGGGAAACATATCCATTCACCGACTGCACCCTGCAACCCACTGTCACTGCCATCTGCTGCATGTAGGGGTCTGTGGGTCATCTGGGGCAGGTGCCAGGGCTGTGTCCATCTGGGGTTTGGGTCATGGACCATCCCTGCCCACCCCCCCTCTACTGAGGCCAATTGGCTCTGTGTCACAGAGCATGGCACCTCCGAAGGGTGCCTTCTCAATATCCTCACACTGCCTCCATGCCCCCATTGCCCCTATGGCATCCCTACTTTTCTCTCTGCCCCTGGTCCCCACCTTCCTGGCTCCTCCCACTCACCTTCCTGTCTGACAGTGGCACAGGGCCCTTATACCAGCTTCTGGCTTGTCTAAACTCAAGCCTCTGTTGTGGCCATTGCAGAGCTTCTAAAATTCCTTAAAAGGGGATGGTACAGCCTTGCCCTAGTGGGTGTACCAACTGCACATCGACACCACCGCAGCGAAGACCATCACAGCAACAAAATTTGATGAAAAGCATTGTGTCACTGTGATGATCCCCGCTGGCACTGGTACTGCATCTCGCAGTGTTTTGCCCAATTCCCAAGACAACTCTGACTCGAAACTGTATATCTAAAGACAGAGCCCCCCACATGGGGGTATTGAGGGGCACAGCCCCCTGAAGAAAACACACTGTCATCCCCGACAGTACAATGCTGACACTTGGCATTGTGTCTGTAGCTGTCAGGGATGTCGGTGAGAAAGGTGTCACTGCGCTATATTAAAACTGCCCTAGCAGAAGTCTCTTGCAACCTGGTGCAAGGGCGCATCTGCTGTAAGGTTTGTGCAAGGTGGCTTTGAAACAATGCATCCTGATTTCAATGTAGCCTACATTTGAAAATTGGGATTGCTGCAAACTTTGCCACAAAGTGCCACTTGCGTCAAAGCTGTTTGGCAAAGGCATCTTGCACCAAAGTCCGGCTGTTTGAAAATTGAGCCCTATGTGCCAGGATAGTTTCTTGTAGACAAGTCTATTAACTAGCCTGTGGAGGTCAAAATACATCTCAAAGTTAACCCCCCTGTGTTACAGAGTGTCTCCTTTTTAAGAAACTCAAATAGCTTTCTGCAGTCATTTCAAACAACAAAACTACATGGATTTTAGAATTAAGGGATCCCACTTTCACATAAAGATTCACATATATTTTTAACCACAGACAAGAAAAGGAAGAAAGAAAGAATAGGAACAGCAAGTGAAGGAAGGGGGATAACAGGGGGAAATTGTGGGACCATCAGAACAGCCAGTTCCTAGGTGCCACAAGAAAATTTGATTGTGCAATCAGACAGGCAAGAAACAGGTGAATGGCAGAATAGGAAAGGACAAAATAGATCCTTGCTTTTAACTCTTTCTGCATAACAAATGGGAGGGGGTCTTGCCCAACCCTGTCACACACCTATCCACCCGAGGGGAAGAGAGGGTGTAGGCCAATCCTTGTGTGTCAGTGTGACAGCTATGAGATATGTTATTGCCGAGGAAGTCTAATGTATGTGGCAATTAGGCCCATGGTACAAGTGCATTAGAGGGACAAGTTCCTGACACATGGGTGTACGTGGAGGAGAGGGCTGCAGAATTCTAGTAAACTCACTGATTTTCAGATGTGACTGCCCATGGCAGGCCTGAGCCTCTTGGTTGGGATTTTATGAGACTTCTGGATAGACTGG
The DNA here is from genome assembly GCA_016271365.2 of Neoceratodus forsteri. Lineage (NCBI taxonomy): Eukaryota > Metazoa > Chordata > Ceratodontiformes > Ceratodontidae > Neoceratodus > Neoceratodus forsteri. The sequence continues at coordinate 706,946,598 of CM028130.1, forward strand.
CTGGGTTGCATTGTCAAATTTGTTTTGTGGTTGGGTAGGGTTCTGTTATGGGAAGAGTGGGCATCACAGGGAATCACGCTGGACATTGGGAGAAGGATGAATTCACTGACCCCTTGTGTGGTGCACTGGGCAAGTGTATTGGTCCACCTCTGTTATTTCTGAAGACAGAAATAACTTGCGGGGAGTGTAACAACCCTCCCCTACTATTAGGTGTTGGGGAACTGGTCACCACAATGTCAGACCCAGAACCTATTCTGGGATAGTGACTCTGAGTTAGTGAGTCCGGTGGGTGGAGCTTAATGGCAGAGATGGGTGCTGGGGTGCCAGCAAGGTTACACTTTCCTCTAAAGTAACAGGGACCTTAGACCTTGCAGCTGTTGATAGATTCATTTTCTTTGAGACCAAATCACCTCAATGCCTAGTTGCCTGCTAGCCTTCAGGAACAGGCCCAAGATAGCAGGGGAGGTCCCAGGGAAGGGATCTGGTGGGATTTAGTGTTGATCACTGTTAATATGGTGCAGTATGTAGGGGACATACCAGGAGGTTGTGGGGATCCTGAAGAGCTTTTCTTCAAGGGTCATCCCTGGCAGCTTTGTGGTGCAGGAAGGGTCCCACAAAAGAGGGGGTGTCACCTTTGGGGTATGGTTGTGATCCTGTGCCTGAGTGATGCTTCCAGCTGAGCTGCTGCTACAGAGAGACCCAGTGAGAGAGATAGAGCTTCTGATTAAGGGTGAAGATATGCCTATACTGTGTGACAGAAGATCCTGAGCTGGTATTGGTATTGGAACTGCTTCCTTTGGCTGAGGGGCTTGAGTGATTGCCACCTGTTGTCAGTGGGCAGGCTTGAGTATGTACTGATACACAGTACACAGCACACCTGCTGGTGAGTAAGAAAAAGCTGATGAGATGCACCCAACACAGGGGAGCCTCTGGGTTCCAGCAAAGGTATTCATCTGCTACAGAATGGTTGTCCTCAGGACTAAGAAACCTGTGGTGCTCACTAGTGAAATGAAGTCTGAGTGAGAAGTCTCTACAACAGTGATGCCTCCTGCCACACTATCTGAACAAGTGCTATGGTGCCAAAGATGTGTGAAATAAAGGTGTATACATACCTCAAAAGCTAATAGCATAGTGGGAGAACTTGTGAAGTTGTAAAGTAGAACAGGTTTTGACTCGAGATATGATCTCATCCACTAGTGTGTTAAAGAAGGAATAGGAGGGGCCATGTATTTCATGATATGAGAGGAGGGTGTATCCTTCTTTAAGGGACCCTAAGGTTCTGACTCATGCCCAGGGTCAGAATCAAAGCTGTCTGTGCAGTACTAACAAGGAAAGTGATCAGGGATTGTGTTCCTGTCTGTAGCTGAATGCATGTCAGTAAACCATAACTACTGTTTAACCCACTATGCAGTGCATGATTTTTCATGTCAGAAGAAAGGTCCGAGCTGTACTTGCGCTCAGGTGAGGGACAAGTACAGTTGGTATTGATTGCAAGGTAGTCCTCTGTGAGCAGTCCATCATACCTCTAGACACAAAGGATCTCACTAGGCCATGCCTGCTCTCAGCTGCCACCAAGACAGGGTTATTATGTAGCACCAGCTTAAGCTGAAAAGACACAGTACAGCAGCTGCTTACAAAGTTAAGTGAACTGGTGGGGTTTGCAATAAAACGAAATGCTTTTCCTGTCCTGTATTAAATTAGAGCATAGAAATGGATATGCAAAATAGAGGGCGAACAGAAGCATGAAATCAGTTGTTTTGTCAGTACCCTGGAAAGGGAAGCACAATACAGGATATAGTGAAGAAACCCAAAGAGAATATCTGTGCAAACTCAAATTAATCCAACCCTGGACTTTCAAATACTTTGAATGAGCTCACAGGAATAATTTATTTGAGGTTGCTGAAGAAGGCTTTGCTGAATGGCTCACTAATGTATTCCTTGGTGCCTCTAGTTCTACTATTACAATTATGCAGTGACATCCTTTGACTCTTTGGAGCAGACTGGATTCATTTGTGGAAGCTAGAATACTAAGTCATGCAATGTTGCCTCTGCTATATTACAGCAGAGCTATCAATATGGAAACATTTGAGAGGCAGAGTGCAACAATAATTATCCCCTTTGGGTCAGCAGCCCCTGAACAGGGGATAGTTTAAAGGGTATGTAAATAAGGACATACATTTGTAATTGGATGTCACACCGACAGAACAAAATGTACCAAGGGATCCCACCACTTTTAAGGAAGGAAAGGAAATTTCTTCTGGGGTTGAATGTCTAAGGGGCATCTTGTCTCATAAAATGTTACACTGTGTGCTGTATGTGTACTTTATTTGGGGAACTTTAATGCATTTGTGTGTATTTTCACTACAGCAAGCCTTTGCCATTTTTGCCAGAGCAGAGTTGTCTTTTAAGGCATGTTTACACTGTTGACTTTGTAGCGCATCAACCCATGCGCACGGTTTGATGCTCTGCAAAGTCAGCAGTGTGGTCACTTACCGGAGTGTTCTGGGGGACCTTCAGATCCTGTTTTTGTTCTGGTGCAGGAGTGAGTACGTTTATCAGAGTGAGCATATTAGGCTGCTGTATAAATCCACTGGAACGCTTGCTCTGATAGAAAGCCTCTTACTCTCAGGCTCCTTCACTGCTCCCATATGGGAGGTATATTAAGATCTTAAAGGATAAAAGACTAAAAATCATTTGAAAAAAGGATAAAAAATGACTACAGTCTAAACTGGATAAATATGTTGTATAGCCAACAGTTTCTTTGTTACTTACAAAAAAATAAATTAAATTGAACATATAAAACACTATCCTAAAACCCCCCAAAACAGTATGACTCAGAAGCTGGCAACAAAAGTGGGCTGTATTGTGATGCAGTCCATATAGACTTCTTCCAATCTTGTGTGGCTTTAACTCTGTGGTGCTCAGCAACATGCATGAGGGCACTGAATGCATCACCAGCGTGCCACTGCCAACATCGGGGGTGAATAACCCAGCTCCCAAAGAATGTACAGCCCCTCTTCAATGCAACCTGCATCAGAACAAGGGTGGGCTGTGTAAAAGCTTAACTGATCCTGTTAGAGTGATTGGAGCAGGAACGGAGCAGTACAAATCTGAAGCGCTGTAGCCATGTAAATACAGCTACAGTTTCACTCCTAGAAACAAATCCGCCTCACCACTATCACCTCCATTTCCACCACTTGGTCACACTTACTTTTTTGGCTTTATCACAAGAGCCCTTATTAGAAATCCTGTATACGGCAAAAACAGGAGCCGCACCAGGAATTGAGTACTCTATGACAATTATAACAATTGAGAAGAAACAGTCATGGCACACCAAGCACACAAAACAAAAGGCAGCAAAGATTTTGCTTAACCAGATTTATAAAACATTTATTTTAGGCCAACACAACAGTGTCACAAATGGCTGGAGACTCACAGCAAACCTTCTGATGTTTCAACCAGTCCTGTTCTTTAATGAAGATGGTGCCCCTTAGTGAACACCAAGTTTAAATACCAAATCTTTTGACCACATAATTAACATTTAAAGTGCTAATGTCAGTGCAATGCTTAAACTCTGTGCAAAAATACCAAGTATACATTTAAAACAGTATGTAAAAAATCTGGAAACACAAACAACTATCTGCCTTACTTCTTTAATTTAGACTAACAGTCTTTTATAACTACAGAAACCTATTACTGTTTAAACTCATTACAAGACAGTTTAAAGAATGGTCCATAACAATATTGTTTTCTCCTTGGAAGTAACTTCCTTACATTTTTATTTTGAACTTTGACAAAGGACCAATCAAAGGCTTCTTGTGCAAGAAAAATGTTAAATAAATAACCCTGTCATAGGCTAACAGAAGTAAGGAGAAAAAGAGAACATACATTCGATACCCACATTTTATAAACTTAAGCAAAACGGGGTCCTTCTAACAAAACGGAATTCCCATATTTCAGCTCTATGGTGGTGGGATACGAACCAGACTACAATACAAAACTGATAGAGTTTAACTAGCAAATCCCTAGGGTACAAAACTATGTGGCATTTTTACATTATATTCTTATACATGTAATTACAAGGCAAATATTACAGCATGTATAAAGGAAACAGAAAAAAGAGAAATTTTTATATTTACAGTCCACTCGAAAAAAAGAGTGTTGACAAAAATCCAGACTGGACGTATTAGGTTGTTTTGAAGCCTCATGAAGAAAGCTCTGAACCTGAAAGAATTTGGCAGGGTGGGGGGGGAGGGAGGAAGGGAAGGAGGTGGAGGGGAAGAAGGGGAAATGGAGGCAAAGAGCAAGAAGGGGACAGGAAGGAAAGATGGTCACAAAAAAACAAAACCATTAGCGTTTTCTCTTCTTCAAAAAGGGTTTTAGCTCTATAGGCCATGATCCATATATGCACCTGGTTGAAATTTATTGCAATTGATCATGTTGTATTAGGTCCAAGAGAAGGTAAAGAGGGATGATGTTTTGAGCAAAAAAGAGAACAACTGGATCTATATGACAGGTGCATATATGGGTCATGGTCTCAATGATCATATAGAGCTAAAACCCTTTCTGAAGATGAAAAAAAGCTAATGGTTTGTTCTTTTGTGACCCTCTTTCCTTCCTGTCCCCTTCCTATGCCCCTTGCCTCCCATTCCCTTCTTCTCCCTCCCACTCCCTTTCTCCCCATCCCTCCCCACTTCCCTTCCCACTCCACCCCCGCACCCTACTGAATTCTCTTTCAGGTTCAGAGCTTTCTTCATGTGGCTTGTAAACAACCTGATACGTCCAGTCTGGATTTTTTTCAACACTCTTTTTTTTGAGTGGACTGTAAATATAATAACTTCTCTTATTTCTGTTTCCTTTATACATGCTGTAATATTTGCCTTATAATATATGGATATGGCCAAATAATACCATCCTGTCCCATATAAAAAAATTCCTGTAATAGAACACTATCCACAGTGATAATACCACTGTTGCTCCCTGATAATACTTTCATTCAGAGGTGATAATACTGTAGTTTCAGCTCTGAACGATAGTATTATCACAGAAATGACACAGCGCATGTGCAACTCTGCCTGCCATGCAGACCCAGTTGCCAAGGTGCCACATTTCTTCCTTCGCAGTCAAAGTGATGGCATGCATTCTTATTGGCAGCTTTCTTCTGTGGGGCGGGCAGAATAACTCTTAAAACATGGTGCCTGTTTACCCTCGCTTAGCGGACAGTCACCCTATTGCTTCGCTTTTCTATTTATTTTTTTATTTTTATCTTCATGTTATCTGCTTCGTCCTCCATTCACTGAAGGACAAGAAAAGGGAAAGGTAGGACTCACTGCCACAGAACTTGCCAAATTTAAATGTAACATCACGTGGGAGAGAGAGTGAGCGAGAGCGAGACAGAGTGAGAGAGAGAGATGTTTCAGCCAGTCAGCACAGCGCACAGTCAGAAGCCCCACAGAAAAACACAGAATTTTTAGATGGATTCATATATCATAAAAAATAACAAATAGATGAGTGTGTATTTCATGGCAGTAAGACCATCTTGAGGTTTTGGGGACTTTGTGAACCTCTCAAGCTTCACCCTCAAGGTTCCAAGTCCCCCAAACCACTCAATGGTCTTACTGCCTTGTAATACATCCTCATATGTCTATTATTCTATTTGTAACAACAAGTATAAGAATATAATATAAAAATGCCATGTCGTTTTGTACCCTAGGGATCTACTAGTTAAGCTCAGTCTGTTTTGTATTGTAGTCTGGTTCATATCCCACCACCATAGAGCTGAAATATGGGAATTCCTTTTAATTATGTTTGCTTGCACACATGCGCAAGAAACATGATGTGACAGCTTAGGGGAGAAGTGGGTAGTGGAGGCATGGCGGTGTTATAGCCAAGGGAGGGACTGCATTTGGGGGCTTGGCACTGGTGGACCAATGGAGTCACAGTGTGCCGATGATGCTGGTCTCCAAAAACTGCACCAAGTTGAAACGTTTTCATCGCAGCAATCAGGGGCCACCTCGTCATTGCAGCATCAGTCATTGTGCTGCAATGAGGAAGCGACCCATCATTGCAGGGCTGAACATTAGCTAGCCTAATACTGTTTGTGAACATGGTGGGCGGCTTGCCGCCACCTTCACAAACAGTATCAGGCAGCCTCCCATGCTGAGGGGGTGCCCAATCCCCCTTGGCAGCATGTGCCCCCCCAAATGGTCTTTGTTGGCCGACAGGGACCCCAATCCCCGCCGACTTCAGTGCTGCAATGTTTTATTTAGCTAACGGGGGAGCCCACTCCCCATCGGCAAGATGCAACCCCCCCACCCACTCTCACTGTCTCGCTGATGGGGAGCCCACTCCCTTGGCATGATGTAAACCCCCGGTTTTGTTTCCTGCTGACGGGTACCAATCCCTCGGCATGATGGTTCTCCCCTTTCTTTGTGTGCCGACAGGGTGCCCAATCCACATCTACTACAGCTGCCTCCCCAAAAAGAGTCCCTTGGCATGCTGGGATCCCACCTCAGCATGCCAAATGCCCCTGTAAAATTGAAAACCATCCCGCGTTGTCTTTTTTTTTCCCCTGTAAAGGAAATATGGTCCCTCGCAGTCTGACAGACCCCTGTCCCGCAACCCGCACCCACCCACTGTGCACCCTGCCTCCCCACACCCTCCTCACCCCATACTTACCTCCGGAGTCCGGCGCAACGATCTTAGGTGGATTGGGAACACGTCTGCACTCTTCAAAGCCGACCGTGAACTGAGGAAATACCGGTAAGCTGCATAATGCAATAAATAGGTTTTTTTCAACTTTGCTGCATATCTCAGGCATTTTTCGGAATTTTGGCACCAAGTTTTCAACATGGAGTTTTTGGGACTTTCTCCTCATGAATTCTGTCACTGTCATGGTGTTAATTGGGCCCGAAGGGTGATTTTGCGGTCACTGCATGAAATCACCTTTCAGGACCGATTAACGAAATGACAGTGCCAGTGTTCATAAGGTGGGCTCTCAAAAAGCCTATGTTGCAAATTTGGTGAAAAAAATTCCTAAAAATGGCAGTTTTACGAGCATGCATTGCACAGTTCCTACACATGCTTGTAATTTCGCGAATCTGTAACATTTGCAGTCCACATTTTCAACATTGTCATTTTATCACACCTACTTATGAACAGTACTGCTGTCATTTTTCACATCTCATCCAAAATGTGTTTCCGTGCATGTAGCACACAATGGCGCAGTCGATGTGTGAAATCAATGTTTGGGACAGATTAAGAAAATCACAGTGACACTGTTCATGAGCAGAGGTCTTAAAATGGCTATGTTGAAAATTTGGTGAAACAATTCCTAAAAATGACTGTTTTACGAGCGTGCATTGCGCAGTTCCTACGCATGCTCGTAAGTGCGTGAATTTTTAATATTTGCAGTCCAGAATTTCAACAATGCCATTTTACCACACCTACTTATGAGCAGTACAGCTTTAATTTTGCACATCTAGCCCAAAATGTGTTTCTGCGCATGTAGCACACAGTGGCGCAGTTGGTGTGCGAAATCAATGTTTGGGACAGATTAAGAAAATCACAGTGACACTGTTCATTAGCAGAGGTCCTAAAATGTCTATGTTGAAAATCTGAAACATAGAAACATAGAATGTGATGGCAGATAAGGACTGCTTGGCCCACCTAGTCTGCCCATTTTCCTACCTAACAGATAAGCTGCAGATCCTAGTTAACCAACAGCTTACTTCCTCCTATCCCCCATTAGGACTTTGGTGAGAAAAGTTCATAAAATGACTGTGTTATGAGCGTGCATTGCACAGTTTCTACGCATGCTCATACCTTCACACAGTTGCAATATTTTCAGTCCAGATTGCCAACACTGCCATTTGCCCGCATCTCCTTATGAACAGTACAGCTGTCATTTTTCACATCCTGGCCCAAATGTGTTTTTGCACTTCTGGTGCAGACAAGTGCAGTCATTGTGGGAAATCCGTGTTCGGGACACATTAGGAAAATCACACTGACACTGTTCATTAGCAGAGGTCCTAAAATGGCTATGTTGAAAATTTGGTGACAAAAGTCCACAAACTAACTGTGTTACGAGTGTGCATTGCGCAGTTTCCACGCACGCTCGTAACTTTTGCACATTTGCAATATTTTCATGCCATATTTTCAACATTGCCATTTTTCCACACCTCTTTATGAACAGTACAGCTGTCATTTTTCACATCCTGGCTGCAATGTGTTTTTGCACTTCTTGCGCAGAATAGTGCAGTCGCTGTGGGACATCACTGTTCAGGACACATTACAAAAAATCACAGTGACACTGTTCATTAGCAGAGGTCCTAAAATGCCTGTGTTGAACATTTGGTGATGAAAGTCCATAAAACTACTGTGTTATGAGTGTGCATTGCACAGTTTCCACGCACACTTATACCTTTGCACATTTGTAATGTTTTCATTGCAGACTTTCCCATTTTCCCATACCTCCTTATGAACAGTACAGCTGTCATTTTTCACATCCTGGTTGAAATGTGTTTTTGCAGTTCCGGCGTAGAATACTGTGGTTGCTGTGGGAAATCAGTTTTCAGGACACAGAAACAAAATCACAGTCACACTGTTCATGACCACAGGTCATTAAATACCTATGTTGAAAATCTGGTGATGAAACTCCATAAAATGACTGTGTTATGTGACTGTGCGTTGCGCGGTTTCCACGTATGTCAGATGTGCAAGCATTTTTAATATTCCCACTACACATTTTCAACATTGCCATCTCTTCATACCTCCCTATGGATGATACAGCTGTCATTCTTCACATCCTGCCCGATCTGTGTTTTCATACAAGTGCAGAATGGCACTGTCACTGTTGCAAGTCAGTTTTCAGGACACATTGACAAAATCACACTGCCACTGTTCATGACAAGAGGTCCTGAATGCTTTCATGAGGTGGGGTCACAAAAAGGCCATGTTCAAAATTTGCACTGTGAATATCAACAAATGCTTGAGGTATTACGGTTTCTAACCATAACGTCCTACCCTGTACAGACAGACAGGCATCGGGGTGTGCCTTTGGATTGCCAACTGTACTGCTTATGCCATCCCACCCCCACCCCCCAGCCACTGACAGGCATCGAGGTGTACCTTGGACTCTTCGTCCCAAGACTTCACCCCATTCTCCTATGCTGCACCCATTTCAATGTATGTACTTATGGAATGGGGTTACTGTAAATCCAAACACCCTAAGGCACAGCTCAACACGTGTCAGTGTCTGCAGAATAGGGTGAGGTGACATGGCTTGACAGTCATGGGTGACGACCCAAAACCTTACCCCAAATCCTGTCCGTCTCTACAGGATGGAGGTGGGGTTCATGTGAAGTTCAGTACTTCACTGCCATTCCTATTCTGTATCCGTCTAACTCCTGCATTTCTAATGCTAATACCAGCAAGCAAACATTCAGCATTGACAAATGCTTGTTGTTAGAAGGACCCCGTTTTCCTTAAGCTTATAACATTTGGGTATTGAATGTATGCTCTCTTTTTCTCCTTGCTTCTGTTAGCCTATGACAGGGTTATTTATTTAACATTTTTCTTGCACAAGAAGCCTTTGATTGGTCCTTTGTCAAAGTTCAAAATAAGAATGTAAGGAAGTTACTTCCAAGGAGAAAACAATATTGTTATGGACCATTCTTTAAACTGTCTTGTAATGAGTTTAAACAGTAATAGGTTTCTGTAGTTATAGAAGACTGTTAGTCTAAATTGAAGAAGTAAGTATCTCCTCCCTTTTTATTTCACCACTATTATCTACTGTCCCTCTCCATAGCTTCCTCTACATGTATCTACCATCTCTCCTAGCAGTTTCTAATTTATTCTAGTGATCCATATTACAACTGTTTTTTATTGTACATATGTTCTTGAATAATATACACAAATTACTGTAACTTAACATACATACTGTGAATCATTGTACATATTACAGTAATTCTATATGAAAGCTTTAATGTACCTGACAAAGCCTATGGCTGCTTTAAACTACTGTATTTGTTATTGTCTTCACTATGTTCTGTATTGCTTCCCTGATGTGGAACCTTTGTAGAAGAGCCTTGGCTCAAAGGTGTCTTCCGAAATAATAACAAACTAAGTTGTTTGTGTTTCCCAATTTTTTGCATTCCTGTTTTAAATATATGCTTGATATTTTTGCACAGAGTTTGCATTGCTCTGGCATTAGCACTTTAAATGTTAATTATGTGGTCAAAATATTTGCTATTTAAACAGGGTGTTCACTAAGGGGCACTATTTTCATTAAAGATCAGGACTGGTTGAAACTTCAGAAGGTTTGCTGTGAGTCTCCAGGCATTTGTGACACTGTTGTGGTGGCCTAAAATAAATGTTTTATAAATTTGGCTAAGCAAAATCTTTGCAACCTATTATTTTGTGTGCTTGGTATTCCATGACTGTTTCTTCTCAATAGAATACCTGTATGTTTGCTGTAACATTACATTCTACAAACTCTTGCAGGTGCCAGAACCTTCGGTACAATGATATAATTATAATGACTTAGTCACTATTTTATGATTTATACATTTGCTTTCCACTACATAGGACTGAATGCTGACACATTCATTATTAATTAGTGTATAATGCACATATTCCCAGAACACTGGTGGTCGAGAGGGCTGCAAAGGCATAGGCCTCCCCCACAGCTCGCACCGGAAAACAAACGCCCAGAACACCGGCGGTCGAGAGGACTGCAAGGCATAGCCCTCTCCCAGCTCGCACTGAAACAAACACCCAGAACACCGGCAGTCGAGAGGGTGCAAAGGCATAGCTCCTCCCACAGCTCAGACTGGAAAACAAATTGCAGGTAGTTAACAGCGCAACTTGCCTGATCGGGACCTCTACTGCTCGAAACTGGCTTATTTTATCGGCCCAACAGTGGAGATAGTTTTATTTATTGTTAAAAAAATGTTGCCTCAGCCAGGGGTATAGCTTTGCCTCTGCCTACAGACTATTAGTTACAGAAGATTACTTTCCCTTTAAGATGTTTTTTTGTTAAACTGTTTCCTTATTGCATATTAGAGTTATCTGGTGATTTTGTTTAAGTAACTTAAGCCTCTGCACTGCCCAATTGTTACCTGAAGAAGTATTTTGAGCCCCTGCATTGCCATGGTTACTCCGCTTACCAGAGGCCACCTGAAACTGCCCCCCCCCCCAAAAAAAAATCTCTAAAACGCTGCTGTCCCATTTGAAATTAATCCTGTTTTGGCATTAATAGTAGGGTAAAACTGCAGGCATCCCCACCCCACATAGGATAAAACACTCTCCTAAGCCCTATATAAACTCACTGTGTTTCTCCTCTCTCCTCCACAGAACACCGGTGGTCAAGAGGGCTGCAAAGGCATAGCCCTCTCCCACAGCTCGCACCGGAAAACAAATGCCCAGGTAGTTAACAGCGCAGCTTGCCTGATCGGGACCTCTACTGCTCGAAACTGGCTTTGCCCCATCGAACGTTACACGTTCGGCTCCCCACCACCCTTGGTTGGCATCCCAATATATAGGTTGATTTCTGATCACATGATCATGAAATAACCTATCAGGCCACTTTCCCATCTGCAGCTTATCATCTTCCACCACTAGAGGCCCCTTCACCTTTTTCTCTTTTTTTCTTTCTCTCCAGCCCTGTCACTTACCTCCTCACTTTCCACCCTACCATGCTCCCACTTACCCTCATCACTCTACTCCTGCACTTCCCTCAGGCACCTTCGCCCCCCACTCATAATGTGAAAATGGGGAACAATACTGAAACCCTCTGTCAACATCCAGGCTGGCACTCCCTGCCCTGCACCCCCACTGCACCTGCACACCCAGCCACTACAAAATCAGACCAAAAATCTATTGAATCCCCCCCATTACAACGCATACACAGACACCTCCACCCGCACCCCTGGTTGTCACCTCCCATGGCAAGTAACCCGCTGGAGCTCCCCTTTCTCTTGCCAACCTCCCTCCACATCCACAACACAGCAACCCCTCACCCCTAGTTTCCTCCTACTCTCTGCCCCCCTTACCCTGAAACTACCAATACCCACCATCGGCCACACACAGCATAAATGCCGAAGACCTACTACTCGAACAAACCGCAACCGACTCAGGTCTCTCATTCTTCTTCTTCTTCTTCTTCTGACAGGTAATGTCCACCCAAACCCTGGCCCCCTAAATTCCCCACCATCCCACCCATTGCCTGGAAATGGCCTGTGCATCGCCTCACTAAACATCTGCAGCCTGCAAAAAAAATGGGACTCCTTTCATAGCTGGGTACTCCAGAACAACCCTGACATCATTGCCCTGAGAGAAACCTGGCTCTCCCCCTCTGTCCCCGACTCAGCAGTTAGCCTTCCTGGATACTGCCTTTATCGCTCCGACCATATGGGAAAGCGAGGGGGTGGCTGTGCTGCCTACCTCAAGGACTCTCTCACTGGCCACCTACTTCCCCTGCCCATGCTAACATCCGGGCCCAGGCCTCACCCTAAAAATAACACTAGGAGGTCTACATCCCCTCTCCTCCTCACCACGGCCTATGTTCCCCCCAGAGACCAGAAGCTAGCCTTCCAAGCCATCATGTCCTACCTCACCACCCTACCCCCTAAACAAGAAAAAATACTACTGGGGGACTTCAACATAAATTGGCTGGCCAAAACAGCTGCCCCTTACATCAACGAGGCCGCGGCACTCGATCTCACTCAGGTCATCAAAACCCCCACCTGGCTTCACGCCCATACGGGGATATCCACCCTACTAGACCTAGTTTTCACAAACTGCCCTCACAAAATAACAAGCACCCAAGTCCTCCCCGACACCCTCAGCGACCACTCTCCAGTACTCTGCAACTGGTCTGGTACCCCTATCAAAACTATGCCCAAAATCACTACACAACGCAAACTAGGGCCTGGTAAACTGGTCTTTCTCAAGGCCAACCTCAGAGAATGGGACTGGACACCCCTCACTAGCACCCTTGACCCTGACCATGCCCTCGAACTGTTTATCAACATCTTCAACTCAGCCTGTGACAAGTTTGCCCCCCTCACCAAAACTATGACCAAGGGGAATCATGCACCATGGTTCTCAGACCACCTACAAGGCCTACTACGTCAGGGTGACGCACTATGGCACCTTGCCAATGAGTGCCCAATGGCCTCAGGACAGGCAACGTTATCGGGAGGCCTGAAACAAGTGCGCCTGGGCCATATGCACCACCAAGGCAAACTATTATAAAGCCAACTTAACCTCCGCATGGGGCAATGGTCACAAGTTCTGGGAGAACATAAAGGAACTCTGTGGCAAAGGCCCAAATCTGCCACCTGACCAAATACCCAAATACTCATAGACAGTAGCCTCTCCACCGACCCTCTCAGGATTGCCTCGGCCCTAAACACCGCTTTCACTGATCTCTCCCGTGTGTTGCCCCAAATTTCTTCGACCCCCATGCCTGACGTATCACCCCCCACCCCCACCCCTTGCTCCACCTTTCTACCTACGAGTCCCTTACCCGGAGACCGCCAAACCCTACCTTACAAAAAGTAAAACCACTACAGTCACGACTCCCTGGACCTTAAACTTCTCCGCCTCACCCTCCAGGAAGTCCTAGCCCCGCTCACCCACATTCTAAATCACTCCCTCTGTCAAGGGAAATTCCCTACCCACTGGAAATCAGTCTACATCACACCTATCCATAAAAGTGGTGACTGCACATCCACAAACAACTACCGCCCCATCTCTATCCTACCCCCTCTGTCTAAGGCACTAGAACGCATAGTCACCGACCAACTCACTGAACACCTAAATAAATATAACCTACTATCCAGACAGCAGCATGGTTTTCGTAAGGGCCATAGCACCACTACCGCCCTCCTTGAATTTACCTCCCATGTCCACTCAGCCCTAGACCATGGCCACCGCACTGGCGCCATCTTTGTGGACCTATCTAAAGCATTCGACACAGTAAACCATGCCCTTTTACTGAACACCTTGGCCTACTCGGGTTTCTCAAATGATACCCTAAACTGGTTCACCAGCTATCTCTCCGATAGAACGTAGATAGTCAAGGTAGGCCCTGTCCTATCACCCCGCCTCCCAATCCGCTCCGGTGTCCCACAGGGCTCCATACTTGGCCCCCTACTTTTCAGCCTGTACCTCAACTCCCTCCCATCCTCATGTCCCGGAAATCTGCTCCTTTATGCGGATGATGCAGTCTTGTTCGCCTCCGGCCCAGCCCCCCTCAAACTTCACCAATCTCTCTAGCACTCTTTCCATGAAATCGAAGACTGGATCACCACCCAGCACCTTATTATCAACTATAATAGGACCAAAGTCATGATATTCGCCCACTCTCAGAACACACAAAAGAACCTCTGCCCCCAATTTCTCACTGCAAATCAGACCCCCCTAGAACAAGTAAACTGCTTTAAATACTTAGGGATCACATTAGACCCCACCCTCAGTTTTAATCAACATATCCTGCACCTATCAACAGCCCTTAGCTCCAGACTAGGCTGCATTCTACCGGGTACAAGCACCAAGCCTCACCCCAACACTCCAACTTACCATAAACCTCGATCCTCCTGCTAGACTATGTCATCCTAATATACAGTGCCACCCCCCCCCACAACCCTAAACAGACTCAGGCTCGTGCTTAACAAAGCCTGCCATCTCATCCTAGGATGTGATCGTTTCACTCACTCCTGCTCCCTTTACAGCAGCACAAACTGGCTAAACCTGGACAGCAGAATCAGATACCACACCTGCCTTATGAAGAAAAAGGTATTATTAGGCCTCACCTCACCCTCCCTAGACCAAATTATCCTCCCAACACCTCCAGACAAAACAACCCATAGCTCAAGCAAGCGGCTACTATGGGAACCCCATGGCCGGACCTCCCAATACCAATGCACTTTCAGTTTCAGGGCCCCCTCCTGGACAAACTCCCTCCCTAGCCATATAGCTGATGAAATAAGGCTGGGCCCTTATAAATCCAAGCTAAGGGAATACCTTCAGGCCACAAACCAATGTGACTGCCCTTGACACCTGACCTGCCAGTGCCTCCCTCAAAAACTCTATTAGCAGGTCACCGTACCTAAATGTATCTGTGAAACTACATGACTACCAACCTCCTACAGAATCTTTCTGTAATTTTTTTTTTTCTGGCTGTGCTAATGTACCTAAATCTCTGCTAGCCATCTACTAATACAGCTATGTAACTTATTGTGAATGTTATCTGTAATGTGCTGTAATCTGTATTTCAAGTCCCGTCCCTGTACCATTTTATGTATGACGTAAATGAGTTCCTGACTCAAAGGTCTTTCTGAATATTACAATAAAATAAATAAATAAATAAATATTCCTGTTTGGGACTTTTTTACCTGCACTGTTGATATTATATGTATTTTTTGTATTCTAAACTATTTTTATTAGTTACTTATAAACTGTCTAGAAACACAGAAAGACAAACTCTATGATCACCTGCAAGTTGAATGAAAATTTTAGACCTTAGTCTTTTGCATTTGAATTTGTAATGGCGATAACAGAAGAACTTGAACTAGATATAATTATACATCAGTTCTTGTTTCTTTTTTTTTTTCTATAAAGGTTTTTATCTCATCAGTGGCTGGAGCCAGCAGCTCTTCAGTGTCTGTCTGCACCATGATCCACCAGCATTCACCCCCCCCCGGACATACCCGACTCTCCAAATCTCCCATAGATTGCCCCCTGTGGAGGGACTGGGGGGAAGTCCATCCTTCCCCACCCCTGGAGTCTCTCATCCAGATAAGGGCCCAGAATCCCAGTGGTGGTGAGGGTGGAGGAATGGCATGCAGACCACCATGGAGCTGGTGCCGCCATTTTTACACCAGTGTTTTCTCCCTCTTCCAATGCTGGGGCATGCACACTGGCATCGGCATGTGGGTGCACACAACATACCACACAAGTCATGCAGCTCCCTCCCACTGGGTGGCAATAGAACAATGGCAACAGCAACCCTCCCTCCCTGGGAGAGGCGAGCATCCCATTGGGGCTCAATCCTCTGCCTCCCTGGCCAATCCTCAGCAATCCAAGTCCTTTCCCAAACCCTTGTCACCAGTGTGGTGCGAGGTGTAGCGTTCATCACCTCAACCCTCAGTACTACCAGGCTGGCTTAAGAATTCCAGTTTCTAATGGCTTTTTATTAAACACGTACATTCATATGTATGGTACAGATATCTTGACAGTATCTTGAAAACCACTTACTGTATCAGTCCACGGTCAAAACCTGGTATATGCCTTCAATATGAAGAGTACACAAGGATGTCATGCACTGTGGGTTTGGCTTGTGTTTGCTTGTTAAACTTCATACCATATATACAGAAACACATTCCTAATCTTGATTCTACTTAGTACATTAATTTGTAAATCTCAAAAGCATACAAAAGGCTTTGGTCCCATGGATTGAATTGCTAAAACAGTGCCTGCTGCTCTTCCCAGGTGCTACCTCCACCATATGGCTTCTTAGAGGGTGGTTACAAAACTAAAGAGCAGGCCTCAGCAGGTGAAATGATTGCTGTTTGATGGCAATCATGATTGAGCAGATAATATTTTAAAATATCTGTATATTTTTTTATTTTAACAGAAGGATCATAGACAAAGAGTGTAAGTTGCCTTGCATGGCATTGAGCTGAATATTTTGATTCAGTTCGAGTCCATGGGATTAAAGATATTGGAAATTACTTTGAGATTTTCTGTTTTGAGTATGTGTGATGCTGTAGTTCTCTTGTGTTTACATTTATTTGTTATGGCTACAACTTGCTAAATCTCTCAGAATCTTTGTCAAAGCAACTGAAGTATCCATGAGGTGAACCTTGTAGGAAGGTATTTATTCTGCTATAACACCCTTCCCAGGCTTAGAGTAAATTTACAACACAAGTTAAAATAATGGTGAATGAAACAAACAATTACACAGGTGATAAATACACAATAAAAAGCACTGTATTATCCGAAATACTCTTATGTCTGCCAGCAGTAAATTGAGCCACCATAAGTCATCCTGCCTGAAGCAGGTTTCAAAAAAGCCTTGCAGGTCAGAGTCACCATTGGTGGTAGAAGGATGCCAGTTGGCCAGCTCCAGCTCCATCCCTCCCTGGCCTGCAAGAAACCACCCCAGTCAGCAGCTTGCACAGTTGGACCGGCACCTTTGTCAAGTGGAGAGGGAAGAGAGAAAGACCTCTGACCCAACAGAAGATCTTGCCTGGTATGGGAAGGAATGAATGGCTGCTCAAAGAGCTTGTAGGCAGCCAGGTACTTACAGCATCCATCCCACAAGAAGTGCAACAAAAGCCTTAAAAAAGTCATATGTGTTTAATGTATTTTTTGACCTGTATTGTATATTTTTTAATTAGCTTTATTATAGGTTTTATAAGTTTAGTTATATTGTGCAACACCAATGATTTTTTTTTACTTTATCATATGGTTGTGTGAATGTTTCATGTTTCTTGGTTTTGCATTTTGCAATTAGAAAATTTGAAGTTATACTTTTGAGTGTTAGTCCAGAGATTCACTATCCATGACTGCAGAGGTTTATTTTATTTAATTGTAATTCATCCTTAAGTGGGAGTTGGGGATTAGGTTGCCCTCCATTCCATCCCCCATCTTGTTATTTGATTGTCTCTGGATTCACCTTTCTTGGCTGTAGGGGTTTGTTTAATTTAATTGTGTTTCATTCTTTAGTGGGGGTTTATGTTGCCCTTCATTCCATTCCTATCTTTTTACTTGATTGTCTCTGAATTTGCAGTCCTTGGCTGCAGTGATTTATTTAATTGCATCTATTCCTTTACTAGGATTTTGCGTTGTCCTCCATTTCATCCTCACCTTTTTATTATATTGTAATAACTGGGGACTGTTTTTTACATTGGAGAAGCTGGCTATAATTCACTGTTATAACCCATGAGTTATAACGGCAAGCATGTGAGCTTCTCCACTCCACAGTTCGCACCACCTCAGCCACGTGGCAGGCTCCACAAGTGGCATTCATAATTAGGGAAGGCCCTCCTTGGACTTGCTGCCCCCTGCATATAAGCTTTATTCTGTCCCACACCTTCCGAACATGCAACAAGAAGCATTACTAAACATGCCCTAGCAGTCCCGTTCAGAAAAACCGCCCTGGGGAAGTGAGCCTTTGCAGTTAGGGCTCCTGTCAGGTTAAATGAGCTCCTCTACTCCACCACAAGTCTACCTCATATTGGTCCCTTAAAGTTTGCACTTTGGAATACTATCTCCCTTCTGGAATGCTGCTACTGCTGCATCTGACCTTGCTATTGGTAGCCTCTGGCACTCCTGGGCAACACCCCTGATCACCCTCTGCTGCTCTGCTGAACCATGAGGTTCCCCCATCTGCCCCATCTGCCCGTTTACCTGCCTGTACACCCTCTGCTTCCATTCTCCTCCCCTGAGGTGCCCTCTTTTGCCTCCACTATCCCCCCAGTCATACCTTTCTTCCACTAGTTCTGTATTCTTCTGGACTCTTCATATGCCTCTACTGTTCAGGATACTGACACAGATGTATTGCTACCATCTTAATCACTCATGTTATACTTATTTTGACTCATGCTGTACTTTTGTTGACTGATGCACTTTATTACTGATGCGTGTATGGGAGTTGTATCCCCTCGTTTTCTACACTCATCCAATGATTATGTAATACTTGCCTGTGATTATCTTATGCTATGCCGTGCCTTATATTCCCTATCAGCGATTACTGTATGTTATTACTTGTTGATACCTGACAATGCCTTCTGGCTGTCACTGTCTTATCTACTCCTGTTTGTGCTCCCCTGCCCATGTTTTTGATGAGGATCCTTTGTAAATGAGCTTTTAGTTCAAAGGTTGTAATTCCGATTACTTAATAAATAAATAAAAATAATAACTAATTGAAATTAGTAAGATTTGAAATAATGTGTCTGCATCTTACTTTCTCAAAAAAAAAAAACTCTCACTTGGGTCAGTCAACATTCGTCACATCCGATCCCAGAGTAGAATAGAAAAAAATGTATACACAGCAACATGGTTTTACGTCATCTGACGACCTTTAGGTTGTTCACTAAATATTTTGGTGGCAACCTTGGATGAGAACTAAACAAAATTAAAGAATTTTTGGAAGATTTTCTTTTTGAGACTAAATACCATAGTTCCGTAGGTTTAGTAATATCTGTGAACATTCATTTTAAAAATAAAATAAAACTCAGACATAGATTTTGTTTTCTCCTCTATTTTATTAGAACTACTGCAGCTGCAAAAAATAGTCCCCAACAATTGCATAAAACATTGCACAGGAGGAGTGTATAAAGAGAATTTTATGCCCACCCTTGGTGTAGGATGCTTTGATAAACACCTCAGGTTTCGACCTCGTGGTTTATGTAGCATCCCACACCTCAGGTGGGCATACAGTTATACACTTCTACTAATGCATTATTCTATATATTATATTATTGATTATATGGACATAGGGCAGTGTGGCTCAATTGGCAGCACATCTGCTTCTTGTCCAGAAGATCATGGGTTTTTGGTGCACTCCGGTATGGGGGCTCATACCATAAAAACTGGCACCTAAGTGCAGTACTATGTGGATGCTGTACTGTTGGGGTGTGCTGTCCTTCAGAGGAGATGTTAAACTGAGGTCCCTTCTGCCCATCTTTGATGTTGTCCTGGTGGGTGTCCAAGTAGAAGGAAATGAACCCATGGTACTTTTCGCAAGAGTAGGGGACTTTTTATTAGAACACAGAATCATACAGAGAATTGCTTCAAACACAGCAAACAATAAGGTGACATGACAAAATTATCTAGGAATTTCCCTAGAGTACAACAAAAAAGAAACTAAAAAGCAAAAAAAAAAAAATAGTTTCAGTGAGTTATCAGTCAGACATTTCTAAGAGGACTGCAGATGAATTATGCAAAAAATAATAATTCACAAATGTATGCTCCCTGTTCTAAAAAAATCTTTGACACATTTTCCCATATTCAGTGACAGTCGAAGGCTTTTGTGTTTTAACATCTTTTTAAAAAACTAGAGTCAGACTAACTGTTACCATTTTTACTACTTCACTTGGAGGTATGAATTTTGTTGGACAGTAGAGGCAGATCTGGCTTGCTGAGGTAGTATTTAAAGACTGCCAAACATACCTGTAGAGTTCCCTTGTGGAACTTAGTCCACCCATCCATATAGGTACCCAAAATAAGCACATGGTGAGTTATGTGTAAGAATAATGGTTCATGCCAGGTAACACTCAAAGTGTACCAAAAGTGTTGGCTATAAGGACACTCCAGGAGGACTTGAAACTGGGTTTCTCTTTCTTAGTTACATCCCCCCAATTGGAAACTAAAATATACAGTATATCCTTAGAAGGTTTATAGTGTCAAGGTTAAACCCTATTAAAAGGGAGGTTACCTATAACTCTTTTGCTAAAGTAGGAGTACACATAACTAATCCAATTGTTTTCCTATATACTATCTTCTTTAGTTAGAATTTTAGACAAATATTAGGTAACTCACCAATGGTATGGGCCTCAGACATAGAAGAACAGGATTCCCTTGGTCATAATCATTCTCCCATCACCTTATGATGCTGAGAGCCCTTTACTGGAATTCTACCATGTACCCGAGCCAGGTCAGGTCCCACATTGAAGCAGGTAGCCGTGGGTTAATCAATTTACTTAGAGCCTCAGTAACTTTAATTGGTGGACACAAGTTTAAGGCTACTGGAGAGCAGAAATTAGAAGCAACAATATATCTATATAAATTATCTTTACTTCTACATTGTATATCAAGTAGTAACAATTTCCATTTTTTTATTTTCTGAATAGTCAGAGAAACATAAGTTGGACTCTAGTACCTGAACAGATGTTTTGTTCCCATGAGTACAGGACCAGAATTAACCATTCTTCTATGTCTGAGGCCCATACCATTGGTGAGTTACCTAATATTTGTCTAAAATTCTAACTAAAGAAGATAGTATATAGGAAAACAATTGGATTAGTTATGTGTACTCCTACTTTAGCAAAAGAGTTATAGGTAACCTCCCTTTTAATAGGGTTTAACCTTGACCCTATAAACCTTCTAAGGATATACTGTACATTTTAGTTTCCAATTGGGGGGGATGTAACTAAGAAAGAGAAAACAGGATAATATTAAGGTTTTAATTAAATAAACGCTCTTCTTTTTAGAAAGCTAACTGTTTCTCCAGATGGCCAATTGCTGTTCTGCTTCTTGTGTGCAAATAAACCAGTTTATGTACTCTGAGTCTGCAGATGAGAACCAGATACCTAAAATGTTAATGGCATTAGAATGTTCTGGTATATTCACAATACTACTACCTGTAATATTTTTTGCTGTCTTATTAAGGGGTACAGACTTACTTTTTTAAGTTAATACAAGAACCAGATGTCTTGGAGTTAACTTCTAATGTTGTTTTGACCCAGGTACCGGAGGCTTGATCCTGTAGGACCATGCAGAGGTTATCAATCTGCATATACAAGAACTTTGAGATCCTGGAGTTCAGGAGTCATCAGGATTCTTTAATGTTCAGATTAGAATGCAACAAAGGTAATGATGGATCAGTTGAAAATATGCACAGACCGGGGCTTAAGGGGCACCCTTGTTTCACCCTTCTTTAAACCACAATTGAGGCACCGTACCATCCATCCACATAAGGAAGAACTGAAGCCTGATTATACAAAGTAAAAAGCCAATGTATAAATGTCTTAGGTATCCCATAGTGTTACAGTGTAGCAAAAAGGAAACCATGATTTACATGATCAAAGACTTTTGACTGGTCTGGTGATAATACATATCCAAACACTGTGTTTTGTGTTCCCTGAACAAAAAGTTCTCTTAGACGTACCAAATTATCTTATATATGGCATTGTGGAATAGCACATGTTTGGGCTGGGGAAATAATAAGGGGAGTTATTAAGGCTGAATGTTGCACTAAAATTTTGTCCAAAATGTTGTGGTCTGTATTGAACAAACATAAAGGTCTTCAGTTCTATAACATATCTTTATCCCCTTTTATATATATATATATATTGTGGTAAACTCAGGTACTGGAGAAGAGGGAGTTTCCCTAAGTAAGATAGTCAGGGTACAGCTGCAGCTGATTTGGCTGATTAGCTGAAGCTGTACAGACAGGAGAGCTTTAAAAATAGGAAGGAAAAGCCAGCAGGCAGTTGCTGCAGGGGTAGAGGGCTGACAAGCTGTTTGGATGTGTTCCAGAACAGGAGTCCCTTAAGCAACCCTCAGGAGATTGGTTTCCTGAATTAGGCCAAAAAGAATAAAGTTATTTCCATTGTGAGTTTTCTGTTTTACTGTTTGTGTTCTTCCAGAAGGTTTAGCCTTCTGGAAAAGGAGGGTTTCTAGTTAGGGTCGGGGATTGTTTAGTCAGCACTCCCACCTGTAGCTAGGCCTCTTTATTTCTGTTTTGTTTCATTTTCCCCAGTGGGGCTTTAAAATGAAAAGGGCAGAAGCCCAAAGTTCTATGTCACCAACCATATTAAGAAAATAAAAATATACCTGGTTGGTTTGATGTTAACAAACTGGTCTTCCTGAGACTCCTTAACCACCACAAAGCTGATCCTGAATCCCGTGGTGAGGTTGTGCCTTGTCACACGTGGTGTAAAAAGCGGGATCAGGTCGACGTAGAATTTGGCTGGAATCTGAACCACCCCAGAGTAAAAAGGAGACCAGGCATGCAGGATGTGGTGAAAGCCTTGATCCAGGCTATGGCAGCCCAGCAGGAAGCTACCCGGGCTCAACAAGAGATGAACCAGTTGCTGCTCACACAGATGGCCCAGGACCATGCTGTCCTCCAGGAAATGGTAAAGCATCTCATCGAGATCACGCTGGGAGAAGGTCACCTGGGAAGGCTTACCCCAGAGGGTTACTGGACAATACGGGCTTCCCACTGTCCGCAGAAAATGACAATGGCTGACGACATTGAAGCATATTTGCTCACTTTTGAAAGGACAGCTACTCATGAATCATGGCCTCAGGAACAGTGGTCCGGCATTTTAGCTCCATTTTTGTGCGGCAAGACCCAGAAGGTGTATTATGATCTGGATGATGGAGTCACCACTGACTATCCAAGGCTGAAGGAAGAGATCTTGGCCCGTGCTGGCGTGACTCCAGCCCTTCAAGCCCAGAGGTACCACAGCTGGAGATTCCGGGAGTCGGCGAAGCCATAGTCGCAGATGTATGACCTTCTCCACTTGGCCAAGAAGTGGTTGTGACCTCAGCTCCATAGCGCTGCCAAAATTGTGGAGCTCCTGGTAATGGACTGGTTCTTAAGAGGACTACCACCCAGCCTATGGCAGTGGGTTGGACAGGCCAACCCCACTTCCTGTGATGAACTGGTCACCTTGGCGGAGTGGCATTATGCCATGAAGGAACTTTCCCTGGACGTTGGGGTCTGCTACCCCTGGGACTTGGGGCTGACTACAAACTGGAGATACTGACCCCCCCGAGAGGTCAGACTGGACAGAGCCTGAGAGAAGGACTACCAAAGAGTGGTCTGAGGCCATGAAGGGACTTTTGGGTTTGAAAATAGAGGGGGACCTGACCTCCCCTAGAAGCCCAAAGGGTCCAGGGTCACCCCAAGAATGCTACCACTGTTATGGGTGCAGGGAGTGGGGACATGTAATTGCCAACTGCCTAAATGGGGTTGAACTAATGCAGTGCAACTGGGGTGAGTCCCCACAGAGTGACTGCCATTTGATTAATGTGGTAGGGGTAGTCGCCACTTCACACCGATTTACCCGGGTGGTTAAGGTAAATGGACAGGCCGTTATTGCCCTTGTCAACACAGGGTGTGAGGTCACCCTTATAGTTCGCAGTTTGGTGCAACCCTCCCAAATTAATTTCCAGAAATGTACTGGGATCACCTGTGTCCATGGCACAGTGTTTTATTACCCCATGGTGCTAGTTACCATGGAAGCACAGGGGGAGGAGAGGCACGTCATGGCGGGAGTTCTCCCTCAATTGGTGCATCCTGTCCTGGTGGGTCAAGATTTCCCGGGGTTTGAGACATTACTCCATGAGGGGGGAACCCAGGAGGCCAGGGCCCCAGTAACTGAGGCTATGGTGCTAGGAATCCCTGAGGGGTCGGAGGAGTCACCCGATTATTTCCCTTATGGGCATTGGGACCCCAAGTTGTATGGGGAGGCAGGAAAGCCCTGGAAATCACAAAAGGAATGCAGGGATTGTAAAAAGTTAGGGACCAAAGATACTGGCTGCCAATGGCAGGTCCGTGCTGGTGGGAAGTAGAATTCTGCTCCCAGAGGGATAACAGGGTGAGTGGTCTGGTGCCCGGGGGAGAGTTGTAGGGAGGAAGAGGAGGACCCAGAAGTGGAGACAGAGTCGAATCCCCCTGAATTGAGTACCCTCGGGATAGTCTCCAGGAACTTTGGTCGGGACCAAATAGACGAGCCTCTCTTTCAGAATATCCAGTCAGAGGTTGTGGAGATTACCGGGGTGCCGGTAGAAGGCAAAGCCAATGGACTCAGACCATATTTCACATTAAATAATGACCTCCTATACCAAGTGATACCAGATGAAGAACATGATGTGGAACAGTTGCTGGTCCCCCACCAGCACAGGAAGGCGGTACTGGATTTGGCACATGCTCACCTTCTCGGAGGACACCTTGGGGTTAAAAAAACACTGCGCTGCATACTCTGAAGATTCTACTGGCCTGGAATTTATGATGAGGTAAGGAGGTACTGTTCTTCATGCCCAAAATGCCAGTTGGCATCCCAACGGCCGAAGTTAAGAGCCCCGTTGGTGCCCTTGCCAATCATCGATGAACCCTTCATGAGGATTGCTATGGACCTGGTAGGCCCCCAAGACAGGTCAGCCCGGGGCCACCAAAACATCCTGGTCATCACAGACTACGCTTCAAGATATCTGGAAGCGGTCTCGCTCTGTAACACTGCCTCAAAGTCGATTGTCCGAGTGCTCATTCAAGTCTTCATGAGGGTCAGATTCCCAAAGGAGATACTGATGCACCAGGGTACTCCCTTTGTCTCACGTTTAATGAAGGAGCTTTGCAGACTCCTCCAGATTCGAGCCCTGAGGACCTCAGTGTACCACCCCCAGACAGATGGTCTGGTCAAATGATTTAATCAGACTTTGAAGGGGATGTTGAAGAAAGTCATGAGCCGAGACAGAAAGGACTGGGACTTACTCCTTCCCTACTTAATGCTCGCTATCTGAGAGGTCCCACAGGCATCCACCAGATTCTCCCCCTTCGAGTTGTTTATATGCCCGCCAGCCCAGGGGTATCCTCGATATACTAAAGGAGGACTGGGAAGAACAACCGCCACAAGGAGCCAATGTGATTGGGTATATCTCCCAAATGCAGGAAAGGTTGGCCCGGGTCACTCCTATTGTCCGGGAACACTTAGAAAAGGCCCAAGAGACCCAGTGGACTTATTATGACCGTCAGGTGAGGATCCAGAAGTTCCAGCCGGGGGATCGGGTGATGGTCCTGGTTCCCACAGTAGAAAGCAAACTGCTCGCCAGGTGGCAGGGTCCATACGAGGTCGTGGAAGCTGTTGATGATGTGAACTATAAAGTAAGCAAAACCGATTGCAGGAAGAAGTTCCAAATATACCATATTAACCTCCTGAAGGCATGGCAAGACCTGGAGGACTGCTGTGTCTCACTGGCCGTAACCCTGGCAGAAGGCAAAACAGAGGGTCAAGTCCATATCTCACCTGAGCTGTCTCCTACACAGTACAAAGAAGCAGTGGAAATGGTTCAGCGAAACGGGGATGATGTTTTCCAAATGATCTGGTCAGACGGTCGGAGCCTACCACGACATTGTGACAGCTCTGGGCGTAAGGATAAGGGAAAGACCCTACCGTATCCCAGAGGCCAAGAGGAAAGAAATCCGAACTGAAGTCGAGAGGATGTTGAAGCTTGACGTCATAGAAGAGTCCCATAGTGAATGGTCAAGCCCCAGTGTCCTCGTGCCAAAACCAGATAATACTTGGAGGTTCTGTAATGATTTCAGGAAACCAAATGAGGTATTGCAGTTTGATGCATACCCCCTACCTAGGGTTGATGAACTGATTGACCAGTTGGGGAAGGCCAGATACCTCTCCACCTTGGACCTTACGAAGGGATACTGGCAGATCCCACTCACAAGGGCAGCCCAGGAGAAGACCACCTTCATCAGCCCGGGGGGTTTATACCACTACAAAGTCCTCCCATTTGGTCTGCATGGAGCACCTGTGACCTTTCAGTGCATGATGGACCAACTGCTGCGCCAGCACTCTCACTATGCTGCCACCTATATCGATGATGTGGTCATCCATAGCATGGACTGGGAAACTCACTTTTGGAAGGTTGAGGCCATACTAGATATGTTATGAGAAGCTGGGTTGACAGCGAACCCCACCAAATGTAAGAGCGGCTTGTCAGAGGCAAAATACTTGAGCTATGTGGTTGGACAGGGATTGGTGAAACCCCAGGTGAAGAAGGTAGAAGCAATTCAAAACTGGCCCCAACCAAACAAGAAGAAGCAAGTGAGGGCTTTCCTAGGGTTAGTTGGGTACTACCGGAGGTTCATCCCTCACTTTGCCACTCAGGCCACTCCATTAACAGAGTTAATCAGGGCGAGAGCACCGGACATCGTGAGGTGGTTGGAAGCAGCGGATGAGGCATTCACTGACCTCAAGACAGCCCTCTGCTCTGATCCGGTACTGGTCTCCCCAGATTTCGATAAAGAATTCATTCTGCAAACAGTTGCCTCGGATGTTGGATTGGGGGCAGTACTCTCCCAGGTGGTAGCAGGTGAAGAGCACCCCATCCTGTACCTAAGTAGGAAGTTGTTATCCAGGGAACAGCAGTATGCCGTAGTGGAAAAGGAGTGCCTTGCAGTGAAGTGGGTGATGGAAACCCTCAGATATTACTTACTAGGTCGTAAGTTCACTCTGGTGATGGACCATGCTCCACTCAAGTGGATGCAAACAAACGGGGAAAAAAATGCCAGAGTGATGAGATGGTTCCTTGTGCTACAACCATACCACTTTGTGGTCCACCACAGAATGGGGACACTGAACAGAAATGCGGATGGACTTTCCTGAAGAACCTACCTCTCGGCACTGGCCGCCCAACCCTATAGTGTTGAGCTGGGGAGGGGAATGTGTGGTAAACTCAGCTACTGGAGGAGAGGGGGTTTCCCCTGAGTAAGATAGTCAGGGTACAGCTGCAGCTGATTTGGCTGATTAGCTGCAGCTGCACAGACAGTAGAGCTTTAAAAACAGGAAGGAAAAGCTAGCAGACAGTTGCTGCAGGAGTAGAGGGCTGATGAGCTGCTTGGATGTGTTCCAGAACAGGAGTCCCTTAAGCAACCCTCAGGAGATTGGTTTCCTGCATTAGGCCAAAAAAAATTAAATTATTTCCACTGTGAGTTTTCTGTTTTACTGTTTGTGTTCTTCCAGAAGGTCTAGCCTTCTGGAAAGGGGGTTTCTAGTTAGGGTCGGGGATTGTTTAGTCAGTGCTCCCACCCGGAGCTAGGCTTCTTTATTTCTGTTTTGTTTCATTTTCCCCAGTGGGGCTTAAAAAGGAAAAGGGCAGAAGCCCAAAGTTCTGTGTCACCAACCATATTAAGAAAATAAAAATATACCTGATTGGTTTGATGTTAACAAACTGGTCTTCCTGAGACTCCTTAAACACCGCAAAGCTGATCCTGAATTCTATGGCGAGGTTACGCCTTGTCACAATATACAGTATATATAAATATATATATATATATATAAATGAAGACTGCCTGTAATGTAGACGGGGATAGGATGCCTGTCTTCAAAAAGTAGTTATACAAGTAATGAAGGGTAGAGCACAAAAGAGGTTTGAATTTATTTTATAAAATTACATGGGAAGACCATCAGATCGAGGTGAGATGTTACTTTTTAAGCTATCAATGGCTGCCTCAACTTCTAATTCCTGTATGATTTCACAAGATCTGCCTTTACACTTTCTAGGATAGGGGGTATATGTAGTGCATTCAGGATGTCCCATGGGTTAGACTGTGTAAAACTTTCATTAATGAATTTGTGTACAATATGTAAAATCCAGTTTTATGTGAGGCTTGAAAGTCACCTGTTGGTGTTTTCAGACTGTTCATCTAGCTGGATTTTTGTCTTTGTTGACTAGCTTTAAAACAATCCAAGGTTTGCTTTTTTTATCTGTGTACCAAATTTAATTTTTTGCAACAAGGAATTTTTTTTGTCATATTGTATATCCATCATTTCGATTTTAATGGTGTTGATCCATGCCATTAAAGTCTTCCCCTATGGAGTACATTGCAGAAATGAATCTATGCAGTTGAGATCTTAAACTAAGATATTTTAAATAAGTTTGTGTCTTCTTCCTTGATGTCCAATGTTTGGAGCAGTGTTTAAAGTCCATTTTCATGTCTCTCACCACTGTGAAATATGATCATATGCCCCAAATATAGACCATCTATCCTGAATTAGTTGCTCATATTTCACGGACTCCGGGGGATCTTCCAACAGGGTTGTATTCAATTTCCATGCAATGTTAACAGAGGAAAAGTCTTTTCCGGTCTACATTTGCAGACAGCTGCTGAATGATTAAACATCTCGACAGGGAGAGTTCTGAATCCAGTGACTGCAATTATATGTGATAGAAATAAAAAGTCAATATGAGTAGCTAGCTTAGCCTTATGAAAAGTGATTAAACTATGCTGATTCACTGTAGCCTACCAGGTCTGCGACCGTTATATCATGTAGCAAGGCTGAGCCATAGTATATTTTAGAAGTTGTTACCCCCTGAGCAACCATTAGGCAGGCTGCAATTAAAGTCTCCCCTCAGTATTACTGCCCTGGGTCTAGCAAATTCCATACTTGCACGGTTTCAGTCATATTTTCTAAACAAAACACAATGTGTTCGCATTGGAAACTCCTCCTCACCTCTCCTTCCCATTACCTGGTGTGCCTCAGGGTTCAGTTCTGGGACCCCTACTATTCTCTGTCTTTATTAACACACTCCCGTCACTCTGCATTTCTTCTGATATTCATCTCTATGCTAATGACAGTATTCTGTTTGCATCTGGCCCCTCTCCCACTGCTGTCCAAGCCCCTTTACAGTCCGATTTAAATGCCATGCTCAGAAGGTTTTACAAAAATCTCCTTAGGGTAAACATCAAAAACACAGTCTCAATGACTAATGGGACCCCACCAAACAAATTAGCCCTCACCCATACTCCTCTTGTCTTTCATACATTTGACGGCACCCCCAGGAGTCAGTTACCACTTTTAAATAGTTAAGAGTTTGACTAGACCTGCATCTATCCTTTTTCTCCCGCACTGACTTCCTATGTGCAAAACTGCACCCCAAATTAGGTTTCCTGTACAGGCATAAGGACTCCCTCTCCCTCCCTGTGCGCAAATAATTACTAGTCAAACTCATCATGCCCCTCTTTGATTATGCTGACATCGTTTTTAGTGCTTCCCTAGCAACTACCCTATCTAGATTGAACACTGTCTACAACCCATTCTGCCATTTTGCTTCAGACTTGTCCTTCTCTCACCCACCACTGCTCTCTGTACTCTTCTCTTTCTCTCTTTTCCCTTACTTACAGGCTAAACTTACACTCTCACTTTTCTAGCCAAATATTGGTTAGGTACTCTCCTGACATGCATCACTGACCTCCTTTCCCCTGTTTCCCCATACAGCTTAAGGTCCAGAGACCTTCACAAGTTCAAACTGCCCCGACCCCGCTCAACCGTGGTCTCCCTATCTTTTTCCTACCCACTCCCTAACCTATGGAACCAGCAGTTAGCCTCCCTACAAAACCCCTCCTCCCTAAAAGTTTTCAAGCAACAGCTCCAAAGGTTAAATCCTAGCCCATGCTCTTGCCCAGACCCCATGCCCATAGACAACTATGCCAACAACAAAAATGGAATGGGACCTGGGGGTAATCATGTCAGATGACCTTAAGGTTGGCAAGCAATGTGAGAAGGCAGTAGGGAGTGCTGGGGGGATACTGGGATGTATAGGGAGAGGCATTACAAGCAGAAAACAGGAAGTTGTTGTTATCCCTCTGTACAGACAGTTGGTGAGACCCCATTTGGAGTACTGCATCCAGTTCTGGAGACCCCATCTCTGCAAGGACATAGACAGGATGGAGGCAGTCCAGAGGAGGGCAACTAAAATGGTGCAGGGTCTGCAAGAGAAGCCATATGAGGAGAGACTAAAGGAGCTAAATATGTATACCCTTGAAAGAAAGAAGGGAGAGGGGGTACATGATAGAAACTTTTAAATACCTCAGAGGAATCAACAAAGTCCAAGAGGATAGCATCTTTCTGAAAAAGAGATGTACAAGAACAAGAGGACACCATTTGAAGATAGAGGGGGGATGGCTCAGGTGCAATGTGAGGAAGTATTTTTTCACAGAGAGGGTGGTGGATGCATGGAACAGCCTTCTGAGGAGGTTGCGGGTCTAAAACTGTGGGAGAATTCAAGAATGCATGGGACAGACATAAGGCAATTCTTGTGGGGGGGTAGGAAGAAATAGGCTGTTGGTTAACTAGGATATGCAACTTATCCTGTAGATAGGGAAATGGGCAGACTAGGTGGGCCAAGCAGTCCTTATCTGCCATCAAAGTCTATGTTTCTGTGTTGTGTCTTGTAAAAAAACAATGTTACCAGGAAGGGTTGATAAGATGGAAAGTGTTGTCATTCTCTTTCTATAATTTGTTATGCTATTAACATTCAGAGTCACACAAGAGAGGTTAGGGCCTTGACACACTGGATTGCTTTTGGGGGAGAGGAGTCCAACAATTTCCTTGCTTGAGACCTGATCCTGAAATGTTTGGGTATAGCTTCCAAAGAGACATCCTCTGGTTTGGACCCTTGATCTCTGGTAATGGAAGACACTTCGGAGTCCTCTGCCTCTTCATGAGTATCTCCTCATTGCTGCGCAGTAGATAATGCAGCATATCTGTTTTCAATCGCTATCATTTCTGGAGGGACTATTTTGCACTTAGTGGTGCTACGACATCTTATTAGTTTTAGCCATTGTTAGCGTTTTTCCTTGTGGGAGTGGTGAAGCCATAGCTGAGGTATCAGACCCTGCTGGCGTAGAGTGGATGGCTGTGCTCAGAACCTTCAGTATTAGAGGTCTTTCTCTGTTGTGAGGGTTGTCGCTTATCGGAGCATGGGGGTGGGGTGGGCCTGCTTAGTCACTGCACTAGGACCTGAAGCAGGGGCAGGAGCCTGAGCCTGGGCTCAATCACAGGTAGTAGCAAGTTATACAGTCTCACTGGCCTTATTAACAGGACCCGACTGAGGAATGGCAAATTTCCTGGCACTGGCAGCTGCTGCCCCCATAGCCTGACCTCTGGAGATCATATTGTCCTGATTCCATCCACCCCCTTTGTTGTGGGTGGCTGAAGGACACCTTCAAAAAGAATGGCCTTGTTCATTACATAGGTTGCACCAAAATGCGTTGGGGCAATTGTGGCTAAGGTGGCTATATTCTAAACTATTATTACACCTTTTTGTGTCACAAGCAGAGCTGAAATGTGTCTTAGAGCCACATTTGTGACAGGATTTTAGTTGGCCAGGATTAAAACAGACCCCTGTCCCTGTCCAAAAAAAAGCTACTGGGCAAGTGGCATATACCAGAACTTGTGTTATTTTGTTATAGTTTTACCTGGACTTTCCATTCCCCCGTGCATACCTGTTTACAGTCAATGATAGGAACTGGCTTATCGAAAACCTCACACCTTAGTTTTGACCAGTTACGTATGCCAGAGACATGAACCCCCTCATTCCTGAACATGATAGTGATGGTTTTTACAGCAGGTTTAGAAAGTGGAATAACCTGAAAAGGTGACCATAATGCAGTATCCTTGAGTTCATCGTATTTGTTCCAAAATCTGTCTAAAGCTTTAACAGAGTGAAAACTAACATCATAAATGCTGTCCCCTGAGATATGTAACACTGCATATAAATCAGATGAGTCTTTCAACAGTTTTCTGATGATAAAGATTCTAGCTGGCATCTCTTCCAGGCCCAGGTATTTCAGCCAGACTGCATTTCATCTAGGGGCTGGTTCCTCTAAAGTAGAGAAAAGATCTGACATCTGGAAGGCTCTGAAGCTGGAGCCTGCCACTGGATTTGCATCTGTAGTGTTGTGTGCCGTTAAATCTTCCTAAGACACTGAAAAAGTGTCCTGTGCCAAGTCCCATTTGGGGGGGGGGTTGGGCTGTATCCATGCTCTAGGTGTCCCATTTGTGTTATGAGAGATACTGTCTGTAGTTGGGGATTATCTTTCTGTAGGGACAGAAGGCAAGTGCTCCTGTGAAGACTGAAAGGGTTCATAACATTGTTTATCAATTGGTTCCCAAAAGATGCCATTGGTGGCTTTCCTCCAGTCTGCTGCCAACAGGGGGGCTTCTATGGACCATTTCTTTACAGTTTTTCTAGCAACCATGGGTCCACATCTTAGACTGAGCCTCTGACTTGAGGTTCATAGCTTCGTAGGGTGTATTCAGATCCATAAGCCTTACGGTCATATAAGGATCCGTTACTAGCTAATTAACATAATTCCATCTTTGTCACCCATATACATATGCAATCTATGTTTAAATGCCTGTAGGGTACCTGCATCTATGACCTCTCTAGACAATCCATTCCAAACATTCACAACCCTCTGATTAAACCACCCCCCTCTTCTCTTAGTTCTATATCTGTCTAATCTTAGTTGTTTATCATGCGCCCTTGCCCATTTCCTTGTACCCTCTTTCCAAGTTAAACCTGCCACGTCACATAATATTCCATCTCTCACTGCTTTATAAACATGACACAGATCCCCCTTTATACTTCTATATGTCATCGAGTACAAACCCAGATTTTCCGATCTGACCTCATATACCTGTTTACTTACTAAACTCACTTTTTTTGTGAATCTTCTCTGTACTCGTTCCACTCTCCTACTCCCACTAATACTTTGTACTGAGCTGAATGGGGCACAATATTCCAAAGCAGGCCTCACCAGAGATCTGTACAGAGGCACAATAACCTCTCTGCTTCGACTTCTAATGTTACGCAGCAGATTGCCAATAATTCTATTGGCGCTATTTGCACAGGTCTTACTGTGTTTATCAAAACTCAGTCAGTCTGTTATAGCCACCCCTAGATCATTTTCACTGTCTGATGCTTCTATAATGTGTGAATTCAGTGTATATTGTGCTTTAACATTGTTATAGCCAAAATGCATGACTTTGCATTTGGCGATATTAAATTCCAGTTTATGCAGATCCGCCCAATTTAAAAGATGGCAAAGTTGTTCCTGTAACTTTAAAATGGCTTCAGCATTGTTCACTATTACCCCAATCTTGGAATCGTCTGCATATTTACATATCCAGACACCACTGGTCACATGCATACTAAAGACCAAAATGATAAACAGCCTTGGCCCCAGCACAGATCCCTGGGGCACCCCACTAGTCACTTCAACCCCTGTTGATAAATAGCACCTCACTTTTACCCGCTGTTGTCTATCACATAACCATGCTGCCACCGATTTACAGAGATAACAATCCACCCCTGGTTGTTGAAGGATCTTAAGTAGTACAGTGTGGGAAATGCTGTCAAAAGCCATTTTATAATCCTAATACACAACATCTACTG
This sequence comes from Neoceratodus forsteri, assembly GCA_016271365.2. NCBI lineage: Eukaryota > Metazoa > Chordata > Ceratodontiformes > Ceratodontidae > Neoceratodus > Neoceratodus forsteri. The sequence goes on from CM028130.1 coordinate 706,980,318, forward strand.
GGAACCCTGCATCCAGTGCCTGGCTCACTGGCTCAAAAAAATGCAACAGATTAGTAGTACATGACCTATCACTAGAGAAACCATGCTGTGTGATGTTTATATGGTGAAGAGTTTTTAAATTGCTGACAAGAAGTTCATCTATAAAACTTTCCAGCATTTTGCCTATGATGGAGGTAATACTTATTGGACGGTAGTTCTCTGGTCTCATCCTGTCCCCTGATATAAATATTAGTGTAATATGAGCCTCTTCTGATGTACTAGCCTCCCATTAACTTGTGTCTAAGCCAATTTAGGTGCTGAAGCAGCTACAGCAGAGGGTGTTGTAGTCAAGAGTGGTGTGGGAGCAGGAGGCCATGGCTCTGGGGCAATACATTCCAAATTATCAGCACGATTACTCAACACAGCAGAATGTGTAGACTGGTTAACAGAAGTTGCAGTAGGAGACAGTACTGTGGTGTTCCCACCGTTCACCTGAGCATCACAACTATAGCCTCCCTGAGAGCTTGGACAGTCATCAGTTCATGTAGAGGTAGAAAGTTCATTTTGTGCAGCACTCTTGGTAATGTCAGGTATATTAGAAATAAAATGGAAGGGGGACAGGGAAATTGTTTAACCAGGATAGGCACACTAAGCCAGAGCTTGTTTCCAGGTGTGATTTGGGAGCACAAGGAAGTTACGTGACTTGCTCAGGGTCACAGAGTATGTTAGTGGGGGCTGATGGAATTTAAACCCAGGTCTCCAGGTTTGTAGCTCAGTACCCTTAACCACTACGCTATACTGCCTCCTACCAGACAAAAAAACAGGGTAAAAGCAGCTTATCAGGCAGTTGCGTTGCAGGAGTGACATCAACAGACTTTGGTGCTGCTGCATAATCAGCTGGGAAAGTAGTATAACCAGCATTTGTCAAAACCAGTGGGACCAGCATGTCAAATTCATTAAATGTAGGAGAAGCAGCAGGGTCAACATCTGGTGCAGACCTTGGCTTATTGCACAACTGTTGTTGCTTTCATCAATAAAAATGTTCCACCTCCTCCTCCAGCAATTTAAGGGGCTGCAGTTTCCTATTGGTTAAAACTTGTGATAAACGGTCTTCATCTTTGTCCTGAATGGATTGCTCCAGTTCCTCCATGGCCACTGTAGGTGCCATCTGAATTACAGCCGTTTCTACTTGGTCAGTCACAATTTCTATTTTGATATCCTACAAAACAACAGGATTCAAAGTAACCCCTTATGAACTAGAAATGGGAGGAGGTTAGCTTCCTTGCTTCTTCAACCTCCAGCATCTCCTCCGTAGAGACAGGGTCGGCCATCTTGACAGACAGCCAAGGGTTCCCCCTACTGACTAGAATGGGGAATTTTTTATCGAAAGTAAACATACAAATACAAATGCCATAATAAAGGCTCACAAATAAACAGGATAAAGGAAGCAAAACAACTACAAAATGCTTAAGGTCAATCATGAGACAAAGTCTAAATAACAAAAAACTTGACATTACATTGTCACTTGCAGTAGTATAGGGGAAAAAAGCTATCCACTTGTGTCTAAGAGGGGCAAACTAAATGAAAGAAAGAAAATAGAAGAGAAAAAGGAGCCAAAGGAAAACAGTTCTGGCTTCAAGGGGGTTTATGCATTTGAGCCAGAAATCTTCATTTCTTCCTGAGACTAGAAGTGACATACCACGTGTTTCAGCCTGATGTATAAAAAAGAGTTTCCTGCAAATCATATCAACTAAGAAGTGTGGTGGAATATCCTTTTGCCAAAAAGGTAAAGCACATCAAGACTGCCAATGGTAGTATTTCTCAGTCGTAATAAGTAAGCAGATGGTGCTGGCATCATAAGGGATTGGAGTGGGAAGACATCCCAAAATAATAACAGGAAAAGAAAGGCAGGACCAGGAAGGATTGTTCCAAATGAGAGCTAGGACTTGCCAAAAGTGTTGTGCAAAGGGGCACGAAAGGAAGAAATAGTACATGGTTTCCAGTTGGAAAGTACAGCCTGACCTAGGACAATAGTGTTCAGTGATGCTTTTGTGTTTGGCTTTGACATTGAGCCAACCATGACCACAGAGCCAGAGAATGTCCCACATCTTCAGGGGAGTGTGTTTATCTTGAAGAGAAATGTGTAGGAGAGGAATGTCAGTAGGTGGGATAGTGATATATACTATAGGGTCTGTGAAATGGGAACTCATTATGGTGGAATAAATACCCACTCAAGCAGAATGGCATTGGGTTGCTAAGTCTAATTTCCACTGTCTCATTTTAGTGACCAGGGGTTTAAGGAAAGTTGGGTAACCTGGGAGAAAATGAAGGGTATCAGGGGAATGCGCCCATTGGCGTAACAAGGGCTGCAACCATCTATTGGCCCAGGGGTGCCAGAATGCTGTGTCATTGCTAACAGGGTCAAAACAAGTCCAATGGAGAAACAAGCTGTAATAGAAGACAATAGGAGTTTTCATACCCAAACCACCTGTGGAAGTGGAGAGACAGAGGACATTTCATTTTATAGGATTTAACCAGCTACCATAAATAAGTTGAAAGGCATTTCTAAGAATGGGGACTTCCAATGAAGCAGGTAGGGGGTAAACAATACTGAGGTAGGTAAAGACAGGGAGCAATTAGGAGTGTAAAATGGCAGCTTTCTTTTTCTTGGATTGTGACCGTTGTTTCCATTGTTGTATTTTTCTTTGGAAAACTGCCAATTCTGATTCCCAGTTTATGACGGCTGGTGAGTCCTCACCAAACTGAACTCCTAGTATCTTCAGGGGGGCTGAGACATAGTGACACCTCCTAAATTAGAAAGCTTGGGTGGGGCTGTACATAAGACATAACCTGCACATTCTGCTAAATTCAATCTTGCACTAGAAATAGGGGTAAAAGAGGAAAAGAGGTTGAGCACTAGCATACCTGGGGGGTGGATGTCTTTCACAAATAAAACAATATCATCGGCATATGCTACCAGTTTAACTTCTACAGAAAGTTTGGGTGGGGAGATGCCATAAATGTGGGGTTGGTGTGATATTTTATGGAGTTTTAGGTCAATGCAGAAGACATAAAGCAAGGGGCTCATAGGACACCCTTGCCAAACTTCAGTCAAGACAGGAATTCTCCACCCAATATGGCCATTAAGATTATTTATTTAGTTTTTGTTTACTGTGTAGGTGCACTAGACAAGAGCAATTGCCTAATTCCAGGCACAACTAGGGAGAGTTAGAGACAACAAGATCAGCAATAACAAGTGTGTACAAATAATACAAGACATCAACATTAGTCTACCATAGTACAGAGATTTCCTACAATATTGCACTGGATGAACAATGCCTATTTTCAAGCATGACCCAGTAGAGTTACAGACAGCATGGACAGTAGTAAATAGGTGAATACCACACAATAGGTTTACATATAATTCATAGGTAACAAAAACAATTACCAACAAGCAGATTAGGTACAAAATCATACTAAGTGCTAGGAGCCCTGTGGAGAAGAGATGATGCCAGGTTACGTATGATTGAACAGTGTCAAGTACATGAGAAATTATGTGAGTTCATGAGAAATTTGAGAAGGTCATCTTAAAAACCTGATGAGACTTAGCCCGTCTTAAGGACAATGGAAGTGTGTTCCATAACTTGGGCACAAATGCAGAGAACACATGCTCCCCCTTCTTTGCTGCACATTTAGGAATGTCTAGTAGGGACCTATCTTCTGGCTAGTGTAGTTGGTGTAGTACACAGAATTCCAGCACTACCCACCACTTCAAAGTGCAAGTGCACAGACCAGACTTCCTGACGAAGCTTCGACGAAGCCAGTAGAAGTCTAGTGGGCTCCTGCCTGTTTGTTCCCTGGCCTGTGCACTTGCACTTTGGAGGGTTGCACTTTATTTTCTGCCTCAATAAACTGCTTTGAATTTGAGCAATTCTTCTTTTGATTTGGTTTGTTACGGATAGTGCTGGAATTCTGTGTACTGGTCTATGTTTCTTTCCCATAGCACCCAGCTGGAGGGTGACTTTTTCATGAGTTGTTAGTGTAGTTGGTGTGCCAGCTCTTAGAATGCTGTCAACTGTGCAGCCTGTAGTACACAGCTGGTGGGATGATGGGGAGAGCCACCTAAGGCTTGAGTAAAGGACACATTGATGTGTCCACTGGACCACTGACAAGGCAAAGTGGCAGATATTGCTGTAGCATGTGTTCCATTCATCAAGGATCTCTTTTTTGGTTTCATGATAGGTAACCAAGCCATAGGTGAGACCCGGCCTTAATACACCCTGTGCAATTGCCAGTCTAGCAGCAGTGGTGAGTGGTATGCCTAACTTTATAGGCAAGCCCCAGTTTAATATTTACAGACTTGCAGCTGTTAGCCAGATATAGGTTAAACTCCAGAACTGGGTCCAGAGTGACTATTCAAGGTATTTTAAGGATCCTACCACATCGAGTGGTGAACCAGTAGGATCAAGGATGGTGAGAGAGGAAGTGCAGACCTTGAGTCTAGGTGCAGAACCAAAGAGTATGGCTACAGTCTTCTTAGCATTTAGAAGGAGTCTACTCAGCCTAACCAGGACTGGATGAGATCAAAAACATCTGTCAGGGTTGAGTTGATCCTGGTTATATCCGCTGCACTCATGTATAGCACCATATCATCTGCGTAGAATAATGCTGAGCATGAGTTAGCCATTGAGGACATATTGTTAATAAACAGGGAAAATAGTAAGTGACCTAGAATGGATCCTTGAGGGACATCAACTCTAGCTGGATAGAGCTCAGATTTTACTTTATCAATCTGAACAAATTCTTGATGTCCTGCATGGTAACTTGCAAATCAGGAGGTAGTTGAAGACAAAAAACCCAGGGAGGTAAGTTTAGATATTAAAAGGGGTGATCCACAAGGTTGAACACCTTAGTGAGATCGATGAAGACTGCCCCTTTTAGCATGCCCTTATCCATGGCTATCTTTCCATCATTTGTAAACTGTAAGAGACCTGTGGATGTGCTGTGTGCCTTCCTGAAGCCATGTTGTGCCTGGATAGAAAACTGTATTGGTGAAGGTGTTCTGTCACCTGGGTAGCCACAACCTTCTCAAGTAACTTATTCAGTGCAGAAATAATGGCTATGGGGCAGTAGTTATTCATATTCCTGGTGTCCCCCTTTTTGTGGACATGGACTACCCGAGTGACCTTCTAGATCTTTAGGGACAGAACCAGTAGCCAGGGATAAATTGACAGGCCAAGTGCTGAAGCAGCTAGTAGAGGGGCAGCAGTTTTTATAAACCTGGGTAATAACCCATCTGACCCAGCTGATCCACAAGCAGAGATGGCTTTTAGGAGATGAAGGACCTCAGTGCTAGAAACAGACCTAAGATTAAAAGTCAGATTAGGAAGGGACTAGCAGCAGAATACAAGTTATGAATCTGGGAACAGAAGGTAGGGAGTATGCCATAATGGCATAGGACCTCAAACAAATAACAATGTTGGACCCTGTCAAATATCTTTTCCTGATCCAAGGTGAGTGCATAACCTAAATGTGGGGTAGAACTGGAAAGTGAAAAGACTTCACAAAGTAGGATAAGGTTATCACAAATTGAACTATACAGGATGGAACAAGTTTGAAAAGGGATGATCACTTGGTGGGCTACTGTGGCTAGTCTAGAGGTGAGAAGCTTTATTAACATTTTCAAATCTGTATTCAAGAGACAGAGGGGGCACCAGTTACAGAGGTCTCAGGTGTCCCCCTTCTTAAATAGGAAGATCTGTAGTGCCTTACAAGAGGCGAGTTGGGGGGTTGGTGCAATACCCAATGAAAAGCTTGCAGTAAAATAATCAAGCAGGGAGGTGATGAATTGCTTGTAGAATTCTGAGGATAGGCCGTCAGAACCCGGGGCTGTAATAGTATGAAGGGATGAAATGGCCATCTGAATTTCTTCCATGGAGAGGGACCTAATAAGTGAATCCAAGTCCCCCTATTGTATGAAAGGGAGGTGAACTGTTTGTAAAAAGGTTTGAGTGGAAGGGAGAAGGGGTCTGAAACTGAACTGTGCAGTTAAGTGACGGTGGACTTCTGCAAGGACATCATCTCTAGTAGTAACAACAGTACCTGCTGGAGTATGTAAAGAGGTAATGTGTCATTGCAGAACCCAGTGTTTGCAGCTAGGAAAGGCAGTACCTCTGCCTGTGTGAGCCTGTGTACCTAAATGATGTTCTAAGTGTAGGGATTTCATTCTATTATATTAATACTGCAGCAACTGTTCCCTAACCAATGTAATTTGGGCAGAAAGATCTGTGTGTGTCTGATGGGCCTGGGTCAATAATCCCTGGAGTTGCATCCAGAGATGCAAATAGTAGGAAACAGTACCTGTGGGATTTAAGGGAAGAGGAGCAAAACAACCCCTCACTGCTTGCTTAGTGTCAAGCCAGCAATTACGAATATCATCATACAGGCATTGCAAAGACAATCTGGCTAGTAATAGGTCCATAAGTTTTAATTGAAGGGAGGTGTTCAAGAGCATCTGAGTGTTTGAACTCTAGAGGGCAGGACCCATATGAATGACTTTGTTTCCTGTAAACTGTCCTCCCAAAAGAAGGTGATTGGAAGTTTCAGTGAGAATGAGGGAAACAGAACAAATTTGTACATATGAAGCAGTAAAGATGAAATTGATCCAGGTGGCCAGTGTGTTTCTATAATAAATATAACCACTAGTTCTAAAGAGATTTATAGGCATCTTTCAATGAAGCGTCTTTCAGCATTTGATTAAGAAAATTAGTGTCACAAAAGAGCTTGTCCATTTTTCCCCTCTATCTTAAGTAGAGAGGCCACAATTAAAATCTCTACCCAATAATTTTTTTTTTTATTTTATTTAGTTTTTGTTGACCGGGTAAGTGAACTAGACAAATCCTGCCTATTTTCAGGCATGACCTGGGGGAGAGGGGATGCAGATGAATGCCAACTGACCTTGAACCAGATTAAGCTGTTGGTGGTATTTTTCTTTAGTGAATGAGTGAAATTTGGCCAGGACACCGGGGAAATTCCCCTACTTCCTGCTTCCTGTGAGCAGGGGGGACCCATTTTCTGGTGGGACCAAGATGACGGAGGAGGAGGACGTCTGCTTGGTGGGAGAGCTGGCCTCTGCTCCCACAGTGTGCAATGTGGAGGCTGATCCTTTGAATACTCAAGATATGGATTCTGATATGGAGTTTCATGATGCAGTGGTTCTTTGGGAGGATACAGCAGTTGATTTAAGAAAAAAAATTCTCAAAGGACTGGGAGAAGAATGCTTGAAAGGAATCTTTGGATGCAAGGTTCAAATCCAGCTTGGAACCTGGACATGGATGCACTTAATACCTGCAATATTGCTCTCCTGAAACCGAGGTGTTTAAAACTGAGGAAAAATACAGGACTGCACTTAAAAGAAAGCTCGTGGAGCATGGTGAGTCTTTGCAACAATTTTTTATTATTTCGAAGCCGCTACTGAAACAGACAACTGCCTTTACAATCTGCTTTACCCGCTTTAAAAATGTACAGCAAAGTGATTCCCTCTCGCTACACAATCAGTGTGTTACGGGAGTAAGGGAGAAGCAAGCAGTTGAGCACTCTATGGACTTTGCAATTCATGCTCAGCCGCTCAGCCTGAGTTGTTAACTCTGCAGCAGGTAGAATCGGGTTGACAGCAGCAGCGTTGTTCTAATAAAAATATGGCTGACTCGGGTTCAGTCGAGTCCTGGCAGGCGAGACCACTCTCTTTATAGCCCAGCAGCTACGCGGAAGTTCCTGAAGTAAAATTGACTGTTAGTAAAGCTGCTAACAGTACTATAGAGGTTAGTGAGTGCATTCAGCCGCTGTAGCTCCGACTGCCCTAACAATTGAAAAGCCGAAAACAGAGTCCCCAAAGGAAGTACAACAGACTTTGTCTGCATCAGAGCTAAAGCAGTCTGAGTCTGCATGGTTAGACAAATCAGCTGGATTTGTTTTAAAAAGCATGGGGCTCAGCATAATGTAGTTTATCAGTCCTCAGCTGTTTCCCAAACTGAGTTACTGAATTCTTCTTTCCAAAAAAAGAAATACTCTTATAAAATCTGGTCTACAAACACGTAATGTTTCAGAGCTCCGGTCCCCTGATAAAGCACTCAAAGGAGCAGGTTGGAAGCAAAATGCAGCAGGCATATGGAAGCCTGACCCTACTTGGGACTCTGATTATACCCTCTCACAGCATTCACCAGAGTGGAAACCGGACTTACAACAGCAAAAGCTGGAGCAAGATTTGCAGGACAATAAAAACTGTTTAGAGGTAGAAAAACTTCCACTGAGAACTACATCCCTGGAGTCACAGATATCTTTACCTTCCTCTTTGAATACAGATTTGGTAACACCCCTGCAGGAGCCTATTGCTTCTTCTCACACGCCCTCTCCAACGGAATCCGTTCCTCAGAAACCACTTATGTCTGAATTATTTTCTAACACTAAAAAAGAAGCAGCACCTCGCCGGAATGCGGTTCGTATTCGTTATAAAGGGGGTTTGGAGGATTGACCAGATAGACACTACGTGGGGAAAACCTTATTAAAAGAGTCCTTGCATTTTACCCCAAAGATGTGTATGCATTTATTAATATCTCTGGAGAGGATAATTTGACATCAGTTTTAGGACACCACATGCATTGGACTTATTCTGGGATAGGTACAACCAGGTTAAATTCTCTCCTCTATGGACCCCCTTCTTAGTGATTCCTTTAACTAAACCCCTGATAAAACATGTTACGGTCATGTTTAGAAACGAGGGGGTTCATGTAGAAGATATATCATTTTGGTTGTCCCTTAAGTGTGAAATTTTAAGTGGGCCGGAACCTATCCTAGATTCTGAACAGTTTTGGACGGGAGGATGGAAATATAAAACTAAACTGAGGCAATCTGAGACAGGGGTAGTCCATATTCCCAATTCCTTTCTATTAGGAAAAGACAGAGGGGTTTGTTTTTATATTGGACAACCCTGGGCTTGCTACAGATGTGGGGCTAAAACACACCTCTCAAGTGTTTGTGACCAACCACGTTGTGACAACTGTGGGGAAGTTGGACACACAACTATGTATTGTCACAATCAGCTCAAATGTGAGCTTTGTGAAGAATCTGGCCACCCTTTTCGGGTTTGCCTTGGGCTGCAAAAATAAAACATCCTGTATAAATTCAGAGCTTTTAATTCAGCAAGCTCAGGATGCTGCACAATTTTCCGCTCTAGCTCACAACCCCCTCTACCTGTTTCTTCTTCTCAAACCAAAGTTCAGACCCTTGGTGTAGTACCCCCCATTGACAAATCCTTAGGAATAGCAGACAAGGTGGAACAAACTGTTTCGGATATGGAAGTCATTAAAAAATCAAGTATGGGCCCACCTGAGCTTTTGGATTTCCCCCCTGTGTGTTACTCTGAAGTTTCGGTGGAGACTTCTGAGGAAGTATCTAAGGCTTTAAAAATTAGGCCTTCACTACCCCAATGCAGATCATCTAGGCATTTGCATCCCAAACCCCCCCCTTACTCCTCCCATAGAGACTAGCAACTCTTATGCTGCATTGTTTACTCCTTGGGGAGATACAGAGATGGAATTAGGAGATTCAGACTCCCAAAAATCTTCCACTCGATCTCAGCCAGTGGATAACTATAAAGAAAAGAAAAAAAAGAGAAAAATGATAAAGTAGTTCTTTTTTATAAAGCTTAATGCAGTGGTCATGGGCTATTTGAACACTCATAGTTTGCTTAATATAGTTAAGAGGCAAGCCCTTTTTCACTATATAAAAACAAAATTTATCAGTATGTTTTTTACAGGAAACCTGGATGTACTCAGCAGAACAACTCACTACTTTCAAACGGGATTGGGTGTGGGGCCCTTCCTATTGGTCCTTTGGAACTGATACAGCAGATGGTATTGGGATTTTATTCAATACTTATTCCTTTAAACTTCATAATTTAGTATATCTTATTCCAGGGAGAGTCTTGATATTGGATGGAAAATGGCATGATATATGCTATCGATTTATTAACATCTACAATCCACAGACAAAAGCTGGTAGAGTTTCTTGTTAAAAAGCTGTTCAACCCTACTTGGTGACATCAGTTAAGGTGCTTTGGGGAGGCGACTTTAATTGCACAATTTCTGACTCACCTAATCAGAAGAAAAATAAAATTTATTGTGATTCTCACATGTTAGCTAATATAGTTAAAATAGCAGGTTTATTTAACTGTATCTCCCTTTCCTCTCAAGGGCCAAGGTATTCATTTACAAAGGGGAAATTGTTTTCCCGAATAGACTACATGTTTGTCTCTCATAATGTACAACTGGATTCCTTTAAGATGATCCACTGTGAATTTTCTGACCATTTATTACTTTCTTGTAGTTCATTATCTACAGGTTCCCTGAACGTAGGCAGCTCCAGGTGGAAACTGAATAACACTATGTTAGATATACCATATATACAGTCCGGGTGAAACATATTCTAGCAGCCAGGTTGTCAGTGGCTTTTTATGAGGATTTAGGAGATTGGTGGTTAACAACTAAGTTGAATTATGTAATTGGTTTTAAGGCAAGGCAAAACAAAAAATTTAAGTTTTTGAGATATTTGTCCCTTAGGCAACAACTGCAGAAACTTATGACAATTGCATATGTCTCTCACTTAGACTATTCAGACCAAATTAGTAATATAAAGGAGGAAATGAGAATTTCCAATATGATAGAGCAAAACCCTACAGGCTATTTTTCCAATAGCATAAAAATCCCCATTAGGGACCCTTTTGAAACCTGTAAAAATCTGAGAAGTCTTCTAATATTGATTCTTTGCAAAAACCTGATGGCTCGTTGGCCCACGGTTGCTCAGCTCAGAGAAACAATTATTGGGCATTTTGAACTCTAGACCCCTCTCTTATTACAGAGGCAGAAATGCTTTCATATCTTAAAACATCTAAACCCCCAGGTTAGCAGAAATCTCAACATTATTGGATCCAATTACACAAGAAGAAATAATAAAAGTAATTAGGAATTTGAAATTAAACATTTCACCGGGTAAGGATGGCCTTTTGAATAATCTGTATAAAGTTTTTTCAAAGGAATTGAGTCAATGCTTGTATATTTTATTCCAGTATTTTATGGAAACTGCTGTTTTCTTTCCCTCTTTTTCTGAGGGATTGCTGATTTACTTATTCAAATCTGGAGACAGACAAAATATTAAAAATTGGCGACCAATTACCCTCTTAAATTCAGATTATAAAATCTTCACCAGTATTTTGAATAATCGGTTAAAAAATTACGCCAGATGGGTAATTTCTCCTTACCAGTTTAGTGGGATACCTAATAGGCAAATTCAGACAGCCTTAATGATCATACGAAGTTATTGAACATCTTTCTGAAGTGGAAGTCACGATTGTATGATGGTCGCTGATTTGGAAAAGGCTTTTGATAGGGTATATTTGCCTTTTTTATTTCTAACGTTAATACATTATGGAGTTCCATTGCACATTGTTAATATAATTAAAAATTATATGAACATAATATTGTGTTCCCTCTGCAAGGTCAGATGGCAGAATGTTTCCATTTACATACTGGAGTTCGTCAAGGTTGCCCTCTTAGCCCCCTACTCTATATCTTTCTTTGGATCCCCTACTACAAAATTAACTACTGTTCCATTGTGGCCAGGTATTTCTGATGAATGCAGTTAGGACAAACATCTTCTGGCACAGGCCTATACAGATGATTTGATTGTATATTTTGAGATCATTCTTATGTGCACATTTTTTGACCGCATTTGAGGCTTTTTCTAAAGTTTCAATACAAAATAAATGTGCACAAAAAAAAGGTTTATTTATCAGAGCAACAGGTCATAAGAGGCGGTGCAGGGTGGTATCCATTTTTCAGAACTCCCTTAAAGTTTTTGGCATACATTTTGCCCCCAGAACATACCAGTTGAAAATTGGGATATAGCCCTACAAACAGTGGAGAATAAAGACAATAGATGGAAAAAAGGAAATTGTCCAAACTGAAATGCATACATGTTATCAAACAGTTTCTTTTACCATGTGTTCAGTATGTAGCTATGATTTTTCCGCTCCCAGTGCATCTAGAAACTAAACTGTATGGTTTATTCTTTCAAATGGTTTGGGGTAATAGATTAAACCCCATTAAAAGAAGCTATACATATTTAAGTAAAAAAACAAGTAGGTCTTGGGATGGTGGATCCAGTGATTTTTGTTCACTCTTTATTCATTATGTGTTCAGTGAAAAGTGGCTTACGATTAGAAGCAGGAGTGGGATAAATGGATTTCAGATCGTTGGACAAATACTTTAGGAATTGGCTTTCTTTGGATCCAAAAATAAATCCTTACATTTATATTCCACAGTATTTTAGACCAGCTGCACAAAATTATATAAATGGAAAATAGAAAAGAGACAATTCTGAGTAATAGCATGAAAGAATTTTATCAGGTGGTAATGGCAAATTTACTTCCTTTAGAGCCATGTTTTAAGAATTGCCCTTCTTCTTTGAATCCTAAAGTATTGGCCCAACTTAACTGTCGCAGATTGCCTCAAATGCAATGGGAAACACAGTGGCTAATATTCTATGGCCGTTTAAATGTTAGGGGTAATGCCAAGTACAAAGCCATTGAAGAAAGGAAGTGTCCTTACTTGGATTGTATAAATACTGAGGAATCGATGGAGCATTTTCTTTTACACTGTTCCCATGCAAAGAGTTTGTGGGTTTATTTGGCAGCACTTTGGGGTTTTAAGTGGCTGAATTTTCTTACATATCAAATCTTGGTTTTAGGGGTTTATCCAGCGACTCTTTCTGATTTTCATGAAGAAACATTGTCATTATTTTTTGGATGTTTACGTTATTATTTATGGCAGGCAAGGTGTCAGTGGGTAATAGATCAAAGAAAAATGCCTTACTTTTGTTTTAGTGTTTTGGTTTCACAGGAACTCTCGAGGATTTACGCTCAGGATGCTCGAAGGACAGCACAGACTCCGTTACTAAAAATGTGGAAAGGGTTTTTTCATTTGATTAAGTTCAAATAACGTATAAAAATAATCTGATAAACGGAAAGGAGTTATCGATTTTTTTTTTAAATTACTCTGATTATTGTATAAGTTTGTTAGATTAAGTTTTTGGTTCTTACTTTGTATAATTGATTACACTGAGTTGTTCTAATTATGTTTAATAATACAATAAAAACTCCCCTACTCTTTTCTATAAGTGCCATGGGATCTTTAACATCCACCTGAACTACCACCAATCCAGGCAGAATAGTAGGCAAGCAGTGTAGAGGTAAGGTTAAAGGCATTTGAAGAGGTCTATCCAGTCTTTTTTTGTTTGTGCAGCATAAATTGTGAGAAATCAAAATTGTTCAGACTGTATAGAGATAGCAAATAAAAGGGTCCAACCTGGAACCACATCAACCAATTTGTGGAGCAGTATTATGAGACCCCAGACCAAAATTTCAACACCATCACAATAATCAGGACCTAGAGACCAATAAAATGGGCCCCATGACCAGGATTTTTGCACATGGTAAATGTCCTGAAGTGAGGAAAATGGGTGTCCTGTAGAAAGCAGACATCATACGGCAAGGACTGTAGGGCTGTGAAGAGTAGATGTTGTCGCACAGAGTTCTTTATACTATTCATGTTAAGGACAGCAAGGGAAAGAGTGAGTGCCATGTGGAAATTGAGTGGAAGAAAAGACTGGTTCGGCTAGTGCATCAGGGTGGGGACTGTCTCGGTTTTGAAGGGAAACTTATCACCTCTCTTTGATCTTTTCCTTTGTTGTTTCTGAAGAGGGGCAGAGTAGGCTGAAGCTGTATCACCCTCCAGTGGGAGTGTGGAAGAGAATTTCAGAGTCCATACTACCTTCAGAATCAAGACCTTCTGGATCGAGGACGTTGTATTTATTATTCAAGGCAAGAAGAGGATGTGGTAGGGCTGTGACTGACTGATGAAAAGATCATTTTTTGGGTCATTATCACATTGTCTGGAGGCAGTATAGAGGAGGCAGTTAGCTCTGGAGCAGAAGAAAGGTCCAGATGGACCATTTCCTCTTGACAGGCAGGCTAGGAAGGGGAAGATTGCAAAAGCAAGGCTGGAAGATCAGCAGGTAACTGTTCTGATTGGGGGGGCATGGCTGATGAACTTGGTGGAACAAAGGGGAGGTCATCAGAAGGTAGGAGGGAGTCATCATCCTCGTGGGCCAGTAGGCTGGTGAGTTCTTTATGCAAAGATTGCTGTGAAGAGAGTTGACCCTTTTTGACTAGTGCATCAGGGTGGGGATGATTATCTCTGTTGTGGGAGGCCTAGAGGCAGGAGTGGTAGGAGTGGCCTTCCTCATCACAGAGATTGCAAAGCAATTTGTTTGTACATTTTGAGCTTATGTGTCCAAGAGGAGGTAAAGGGTGCATCTGAGGGTATCACAGGCAGTGTTCAAATGATGGTCTGAGCCACACCTTAGGTTGCCCGGGATAAAAACAAGGGGCCCTGTCTCTACCCAAAAAGATGACACTAGGCAGATGCACACCGGAGGGGCCATGTTTCAATTGCACACGAAACCTATAGTTTCCAGTCCAGAAATGTTTGGAATCCAAAATCAGTTCTGGGTCTCTGAGCAGGGTACAGCATTGAGCCAACCAATATGTAACATCAAAGATGTTAATGCCTTCATTTTTGAGAAGCACTGTGACAGTGTGTTGCATAGGTTTAGTCAAAGGGATGGCCTGAAAGGGCATCCAGGAGGGAATATGTTTCAGCTGACCATATTGCTGTCAAAAGCTGTCCAAATAGGACCGTTCCCTGAAGCTGATGTCAAAGTACTGATCAGCTGTGGAGTGCAACAAGGCATAGATTTCACAGGGAGTGAAATGCATTAAATTCTTGAGGAGGGTCCTGTTAACAGGCTCAATCAAGGGGCTGGTCAAGGCCTCCAGTGTACAATAAACATACCACATTCTGGCCCTACACAGGGACTGAAGTGGTCAGGAGAGCCTGAGGTTTGCGAAATGACTGCCACTGAGCAGCTGAGGAAGTTGGGAGAGGCTGTGGAGGAGGTGGGGGCCCCCTATTCTGAAGAGGAAGCTCTATCAACTCTATTCACCCAGGAAAGAGGCTGGGAAGAAGGTGCAACACTGTTCATGGGGGCCAGGAGAAGGGGGGGAGTCAGCAGCCATGTCAAGTTGTGAAGGTGAGTGCAAGGGCAGATCTTGCGGCTGAGAGGGGGGCTCAGTAGAGGGGTCAATAGGGGAGAATCAGTTAGTAAAGGGGGACTGGAACAGAAGAGATCACAATGGGCACAGTAGAAGCAGAAAGATTTGAGTCCTGAGCAGGAAAGAATAAATCAGCTTGAAGTGGAACTGGGTCAGTGGGGGGGGGGGTGTCAGCTGAGCCAGCATTGAAAACAAAAGGAGAAAGATCAGGACATGCTGATGTTGTGGCAGATACAGGTAGGATAGTCCCTGTGGATGACAGAGACTGTATAGGGGCCACAGAGGGGTAGACAGAATGAGTACGAGACCAGCTGCCTTTGGCAGACATCCCCAGCCAGTATTTTGCAGAACAGTTTCCTTATTCTAGTCCACTGGAGGATAGTCCATAAAATAAGGCTTGTGGGAGCTGCATGTGGGACCTAAGGAGGTTCACATTATGGATCTGTGTTGAAATACAGAATGCAGTGAAAAGGCCTTAGACAGCAAAGGTGCAGTATGAGTGGATTGCTTCTAAAAAGCAGGGTGTCTCTGCCTGTGTTACCATATGTGGGTTAGAAGAAGTGCCCATTAATTTAGTAGGAACAGGAGGAGAGTGATCATCCATGGTGCGGCTTAGAAACAGAGGTGATTGCGGTGTCAGAGAGGAGCCACAACACATCTTGTGAAGCATGTACGTCATCACTTGCAGGGGGATGGGTTGACAATTCTGCCTGCAGTGCATCCAGAGGTGAGGTGACTGAAGGAGAAAGATGAGAATCAGTAGCAGAGTGCAGGCACTTCTTTGCCTGATGGATTCGATATTCCTCATGTTTGAGAAGTGCCAGGAGGTGTTTCTTTTCCACAGTAAAGCTGAGTCCAATTGTTCCTCTGCAGCTTGGAACTGCAGTTCCATGAGAGTTGAAAAAATAGCAGCAGGAGGCTGCTCAGAATCCACCGGTAACAGGGTAAGGCTAGGAACACCAAAAGTACAGCCACCAGCAGTAGAGCTTTCATCCATTGAAGTAGAAAACAAATCCTGAGCTTCAGCAGTATCAGGCACAGGGAGGGAGGCTCTCCACACCATACCTGTGGCACTGAGGAATGAACTGTCTGCCATCCAGCCGGAAAACGGGTCAAAGTTGCCCCTTATAGCACGAGAAGGGGATTTTACCTGGTGTCCTGGCCAACATTCCCTTCCTATAAAACCAGTTAATGCAGTTGTCCAAGGCTGTGCTTGGGTGTTGATGTGTGAAATGGCTGCCACTAAACATTCTGTCATATCACCACTAGTCTCTCATTGCTTGCAAAGTACTTTGGGATACAACGTGTATGAGAAATGCTTTATAAACGCTGATTCTTCTTCTTCTGGTTGTCTTTGGATTCACCACCCATGGCAGCAGAGGTTTGTATTTTTCATTTTCTATTATCTTTCACTGGGTGATTTATGGCTATAGCTATCCCTTTTTGCCATCAAGTTTTTAATTGTTGCAAATTTGTGTAGAATAATTTGAAAAAGGAAAAAGAAACAGAAACATTTTTCTACTATATTTATTATTTAAATAGAGGTGGCACATATTGCTTTTTAGTATGTCCAGAATGAAAATTTTGTGGACGTCTTCTCTGGCTTTACTAAGGTAACTAGTTCTACTCAAGTGTTGGTGTGGTCTTTTTTATTTACATTACTTGGACTCCTGTCTCAGGAGATGTTTTATACCACCCTAGTGGTATCATACAAGTGTTTGTGTTTTTTTCTGTAGTTTCTTCTCCTTAGACATGGAATAAAATGAAGTGAGGAGGTTGGGGCAGTTGATGCCTTTCAAGCAATGCCATTCATGTGTAGCGTAAGTAATAGCACTGAATGCGGGGCAGTTCAGTGCCCAGTGTTCAGCTGGACTCACAAAAGCGTTAGCACCTCTAGTTCTAAGATTTTAGGTTGAGTATAGTTATTCTGTGTTTTCCTGGCCTCGGATGGATATGCAATCCAGTTTATTACATGTGTTTTAAAATGTAACATTATTACACTTGAGTTTTTTTATTTTTTTCTGTTTGATTTCATTGCTCTGTTCTGAGTGCAGAAGATGACATTCTGATATCATCAGGCATTGTTTAAGCTGCCTTTTCATTGATTTAGGGTTTCTATGTTACATGTCCAAAATGAAAAAAGTGAGAATGAAGAATTTATCCTTTTTTTAGATTTACTCAGTGCGCACAAGACATCATTTCTATGAAATGTTTAACTATCACATACATTGTATGTAATGTTTTTGTTTGTATAATAGTTAGAACATGTGACACGAGATGAGCTTATGCAAGATTTCAGAAATATCTTCTTGTAGTGTACTTCACCTCCGATTTCTTACATTAGTCCATCTCATAACAGATGTACACAAAAGAACCTTAAAGTCAGTCCAAATGAAATCTGTGAGCAGTTTTTTTGTTCCCTATTTGAGAGTTGTTCTGAAAATTGTTTTTATGGAAGGAATAGTTATGTTACTTACCAGTTTATATCACCTTCTGCAATTCAATATCTGTCAAACTAATGAACCCCATACTTGGGAACAGGCAACTATTTTACTTTCCAAATACTGACATGACTTCCGCATTGTGGCCCATGGTGGATTTTTCACAAGTATATTGTCCTACTGTTGCTTTAGTTGCTTATGGGAACAGGACAGTCTCGCCTCATCACTGTATTGTACACCAATTTCAGACTAGAGTTTGTCTCACTCCACAAAAATCAGCTTCCTCTCTCACAGTAACATAGTAGCTGATGGTAGAAAAGGACCTTTCGGTCCATCAAGTCTGCCCTGTTGCTGATTTTTCTTACTTCTTTGTCTAGCTCCTTCTAGAATGCGCTTGCATTTCCCTTTTGTCTTGCCCCCGCTAGGCCCTTGTGTTTATCCCATGCATGTTTAAATGCCTCTATAGTATCCGCACTCACAACTTCTTCTGGTAGCCTGCTCCAAAATGTTCAGTCCCTTTTCATACAAATGGTAGCATGGAGGAATCTGAAATTATAGGCCAGCCAGTCTGACCTCAGTGGTAGGAAAGTTAATAGAATCATTGTTGAAGGAGAGGATCGTGGATTGTCTTGAATTAAATGGTTTACAAGATCAGAGACAGCATGGGTTCACAGGAGGGAGGTCATGTCAAATGAATGTGATAGAATTTTTTGATTGGGTGATGAAGGACATGGATCAGGGTAGTGCAGAAGATGTGGCATACCTAGATTTCAGGAAGGTATTTG
Organism: Neoceratodus forsteri; assembly: GCA_016271365.2. Classification (NCBI taxonomy): domain Eukaryota; kingdom Metazoa; phylum Chordata; order Ceratodontiformes; family Ceratodontidae; genus Neoceratodus; species Neoceratodus forsteri. Next base: position 706,998,749 of record CM028130.1, read on the forward strand.
ACACTGTTCAACATAGGAGGCTATTAAACAAGTTGGGTAGCTTAGGAGTGGGTCTGAAGGTGTTAAATTGGGTAATAAATTGGTTAGGGGATAGGAGACAGAGGGTGGTGGTAAATGGAGTTTGCTCAGGTAAGGGAATAGTGATCAGTGGGGTGCTGCAGTGTTCAGTGTTGGGACCGGTCCTCATTAATGTATTTATAAGTGATATTGCAGAGGAGCTGGAGGGGAAGGTATGCCTCTTTGCAGATGATACCAACATTTGTAACAGGATGGACATTCCAGGAGGGGTAGAAAGGATGAACAAAGACCTGAGAAAATCTGAGGAGTGGTCTAGGATGTGGCAACTGGGGTTCAATGCAAACTGCAAAATAATGCACTTGGGGTACAACAACTCAGTGACTGAATACCAGTAGGTAGGGTTAAATGGGCAGACTGGGTGGACCAAGATGGTGAATGGATGATGACAGGGCCTGCACATATTGTAATGGCATGTTGCACAGGAAGGACAATTTTTGTGTCTGCTTCTTCCTGGTCAGAACAGAGATCATCCACAACTATAGTCCCTTCTTTGGTGATCATGTAGCATGTGTCTCTCTTCAAAAAATAGATCACCCAACCCCCTGACAAAAAACGTGCAATTTTCTCCCTAGACCTGCATGATCAAATCAATCAGGTGCTCCTTGTAAGATCCACTAGAAAGGAAGTTACTGAAATTCTTTTGCACTTTCATGTTGGGACCTTTGATGATATGCTTCTCACTAAAGCATTGTTGAAATCTCTCAGCCTCTTTGATTGACTGCTCTCTGTATGTATCTGCATTTTTTTAATTTATTGAGATCTAGAATTACAACATTAGCTTTGAACCAGTGGTTCATTTACAAAGGTTCTACATCAGAATACCAAAAGAACAATACATGTGGAATGAGACAAAATACGGAATGTACAAAATGACAAAAAAAATGCAAGGGACAGTTTTATACAACAATTACTAAGCTTAAAACATGAATTTGAAAATAGAAAATGTTACAAAAATGTAAAAGGTAATAACAACCAGACTGTAGAGGCAAGTAGGCAACAGGTAGGGAGGCAGTCAGTATAAGACTGTTGTATAGTGCAGGTTTCAATAATAAGTGTTGGGGGGAAGAAGGCGGGGGGTGAGAAAAGGGGAAGAACAAATAGATGGGTGAGAAAAGGAGTAGAAGATAGGGAGTGTTAGGGAAGGAGCAGAGCAAGGAAAGGTTGGTTTATGGGGTGGATACAAGAAGGAATGAGAGTGAAGAGAGAGAGTGGGGACAAGGAGTGGAATTAAACCACCAGATGGGGAGGAGGAAATCACGGTGTATCGGGGAGATGGGAGATAGAGGGGAAGGGAGGGGATTGAGGAAGGAGAGCAGGATGGGGAAGAAAGAAAGAACAGGGAGGGAGATGGGGGGACAGAGCGAGAGAGGTGCACAGGGGGAGACTAGCAGGAACAATCACAGTTGCTGAGGCTAGTGAGGTGTTGTCATAGACTGTGTTTGAAAGGGTCAAGTCTTGTTTAAGACGAGACCTCTGGAGGAAGATGATTAACTAGAGAGGGGGCCCTGGCAAAAAAGGAGTGTTGTGCTGGGGAAGTGTGACAAAAGGGAACCTGGAAGGAGGATTACTCAGCACTATAAGTGCAGCGTGTATGTGGTAGGTAACATGTGGCCATGCATGGCAGGTGGGGTAAGGCCGAGGCAGATTTTATTAGCCAGGAGGCAGGTCTGGTAGGCAATCCTACCTTGAAGGTGTGGCCAGGACGATTGTTTGTAGAGCTCACAGGTATGGGTTCTTTTGCCAGTGCCTGTCACAAGACAACAGCACTTATTAAGAGCTGTTCTGATTCTATATAAGGTGGTGTTCATGGCAGCTCCATATAAGATCAGTCCATAATTGATTATCGAGAGGACTGAGCTGGTTACAGCTATGTGCTTTGTCTCTTGGGTGAGACAGTTGTGATGGCGATAGAGGGTACCTATTCTGGAGTTAATAACTCTGGAGATTAATTTTACATGGGCAGTGTAGGAGATTGGACTGTCCAGAGTGACACCCAGGTATTTAAAATCATGGACTTCATCAAGTGGGAGGAGTTCCTTATTCAGGATGTGTAAGTTAGCCAGTCTGTATTTGCTGTGGGTGTTAGCAAACAGCATGGACTTGTAGTTCATCAACAGTTTGTGCCGATCAAACCACTTTTTGACACTGTTAAAACTGGATTGCAGGTCAGAGGATAGTTGACCAGAGGTAGTATGTGTGGAGAGGAGGACGGCATCATCCACATAAAGGATCATATTGGTGCTTCATGATGCTGGGAGATTGTTCAAAAAGAGGCTGAAAAGAAGCAGCCCAAGGATGGCTCTCTGAGCGCACTGGGAGGTAGTTAGAGACAGAGTCCCCAATCCTAGCTCGTTGGTGCCTGCCCAACAGGTAGCTTTCAAACCAGTCGGTAACTTCAGTGGATAGGCCTAAGGCACAGAGCGAGTGCAATAGGAGCTGGTGATTAATGGTGTCAGGCACCTTAGTCAAGTCTACATACACTGCACCAATCAACTGTCCAGAGTCCAAGGCCTTATGAATGTGTGTTGTGAACTGAAGTAAGGCAGTGGTCATACTATGTGCCTTCCTAAAGTCATGTTGCTGTGGGCATTGGATATTGTGCTTGTCCAGGTATTCTTTCAGTTGATCAGCAACTATGTGCTCTAAGGCTTTGGAAAGCGGGGGGGGGGGGGAGGATTGAGATGGGGCGGTAATTGAAGTGTTGGGTACGGTCTCCACTTTTGTGCACAGGCATTACAATGGCAGATTTCCATGCCTGGGGGAACTGCCTGAGGGTGAATGATAGGTTTAGGAGTTTGGTGAGAGGGTGTAGGACAGCTTCAAGTGGGAGGTGGAGAAGTTTTAGGTTGAGGGTGTCACTGCTTGTTCTGGATTTGCCTAGTACCTTCAATAGATATCTACACACTTCAGAAAGGGATACCTTTCTAAAGTAGAAGAGGGGAGCCTTAGGAGAAGGTGCGGATTTTGCATTGTTGGATGTCAGGGTGGAGCCGGTAAGGAAGTCTGGCAGAAGTACTCCACTGAGATCTGTAAAGGCAATATTAAAGGAGTCAGTAATTAATTGATGGTCTTGAGTAAGAGTGCCATTGACCTCTATCATAGTGGGGGATGGGGGGATTTATTGGGCTTACCTGTTAGGTTTTTTATGTTAATCCCAAATTGTTTACTATTATCCCCGCTGTTAGTTAGTACCCTTTGTAGTAGTCTTGCTTGGCTCTCCGTATCGTCCGGGTGCACTGGGTGCACTAGTTTCTGGCACCTTTGTACCACTGTAGAGCAGAGCGAAGGCCAGAGGACTTAGTGAGGTGCCAGAGATTATTCCTATTCTTTATCATTGTTAGTAGGGCAGGGGTGATCCACGTAAAGACACTCCCCTAGGTTTTATTTTCCTGAGGGGGAAAACTGGTCGCATACTGCATTGAATCACATAATGAAAAAGTATCTGCATCAACATCCACTCTTATAAATCCCTTTGGAAGACTGTTCAGGAGTTTCATTGCCAGATCTCTGAAGGTTTCAGGGATTCCTGTCATAACCGACACTGTTGCCATTAAATCAGCTATGCATGCTGAGACACTTTTCCTGGGGGGAAGCTATGAAATGTCTAACACTGGACAGTATTCTGCTAGCACCTCAAGCAACTTGCTGTTTGGTTTTGTCCATCTAGCTCCATCTGCATTGGCTAGACTCAGTGGGACTGGGCCCAAGCAATATGTTAATAATTTGTTTATATCTACAAGGAAGTTGTGCTTGTTTGAAAGGGCCAACAGTCTTCTAAACATATCTCTTTCAAATTTAAGTTCTGTAACTTTTCCATTGGTAGTTACTTGTGCTTTTTTATTTGTATCATTGAAGGTTTTCACTGGGGCTTTTGAAATTGGATCAAAATATTTCTTTTTACCACTGTCCAATCTTTTTTCGGCAAACTGTTCATACATTTCTGTACCTCGTTCAATGATACTGGTGAGGTTCTCTTCAATATCAGGTGCAACAGGTGCTCCAGAGGACAAATTGTACAATGTTTCAGCATCTAAAGTAGCACTGAATGGGTTGATAAACTCTTGATCAAGAAGAGTCAATATGGCTTTGATGCGTTGTTCTGACATGATGATTTCAGATGGCCTTCTTGCTTTTTGAAGATTACTGGCTGAACTGTGAAGGCCAGTCATCTCCATAAGTACTTCTCTGAATTTTGCTAGATGTGGCCGATTTAACACCCATTTATCATAGGCCATTTGATTTGCAGCAAAGAGTTTCATTGCACCTGAAATTTTGGCACTTCGATTGTATGTCTGCTCACCAGCATGGTCAACTGATTCCCCAGAAGCTTTGTGATGGTTCCTTTGAACTGAAAGCCCTTGCTTTTCAATTAATGTCCTGGACCTTGGATGAGAAGCTTCAAGAGTTTCAAGTGTGTGCAAATAGTAAGCCCTGTAGCAAGCATAATTTTGCTTTTTGAAGACTAAGAACGGGGGCAGTGAATATTTCCAACACAGTAGTCTAAGATCAAAATTGATCTCTTTTATTGCCGTGTGGAGCAAATGCTACTGATCCACTATACCCAGATATGTCATCCAGAACTGTGTTTTTTTTTCCCAGCTCACTGCAATGAATCCGTTGCCTGATGGCCTCATACTTAGTCTGGAATGTGACAATCTCATCTTCCTGATGCAGTTTATGGAAGTCTATGGGTTGAGGTGATAATCTGATCAGGTCAAGCAGTACTGCAGGGGTGGCATTCAGTTCTGTTGAATACTCTAGAATTCTGACGTGAAGCAATTGCCATAAGGCATTTGCAAAATGCTCATGTACAGTCCATGCCCGATTGTAATGCTTTCCATGCAAAACTCCCCTTATGCTGCCAGAGGCACAAAGACCAGCATAAAATACTATGTCCTCAAAGCCGCTGTTACCAACTAACTGTCCTATAATGCCAAGGTTTTCCAGGAATAGGTGGAAATCTCCCAAATTAATTTAGACATTGTGGAACTGATCAGGGAAATTACACACAACATGATATGCCTTTGCTGCTGCTTAAACATCATGTGTCAGCTGAACTTAGGGCATATTTACTTGCCGAGCTATTTCTTGTGTTTGTGTGAAGTATTCAACTACAGTGGCATAATCAAGTTTCTAGTACACTGAATTAGCAATGTGTATCACAAAAGTATAACACACAAAACAACTTACATTTAAAACCATCATGCAATAAAATAGTTAAATATTTACATAAAATCTCTACAATTCAGAGACAGTTAATCAATTCCTATCTTTAATAATTGATGGGGCTGCAATAGTAAATTTGCAGTGCTGTACAAAACTGCAACATCCTCCATATTTAAAAGTAATCTTAGTTTCTCTTCTTTAGTTGTATTATTAATCTTATCAAATGTTGCTTAAGCCATTGATCTCTTAGGCTATTCAAGTGTGTACAGTCCAGCAAGATATGCATTAATTCCATTTCCCTGAGCAATTGCCCTTACTATCTGTCCTCATTTTGTATAAATTCCAACTCAAATCCAGAGGATACTCCAGCATTCACAGTGAATCTTAAATTAGCTATAGTTTTATAATGGAGATTTTCTTCACATTTAAATATGCATGCCTCAATTGTATATATGTTTTTTAGAGTTTTATAGATTTGAAAACTATTAGATAGGGAAATTCTTTCAATGTCAGTCTGTTTTGCTATATCCTTTATTTTGCCTATCGTGATTTCACACAGCTCTTCTGTATTTCTATTAAAGTCTATATTTGCAATGGTAGCCAGTCCCATTTTTCTAAGAAGAATGTCTAGTTCTTTTATCCAAGACCAATTTTTAAATGTTTTTTCTTATATCATAAATAAGACTATCTTCCCAACATTCATATAAAATAGAATTGTCATTCTTATTATTACATATTTTAAGGAACTAATGAAACTGTCCTTATTATTTTTTGACAACTCTTTTTCCCTCCAGTCACAGATCAGGGGAACTCTCTTAGGCATACTTCTACTGTGGCCACCCGCCTGAGAACCGCTACGGTCTGTAACCCTCTCTCCCCCCCGCTGCCAGCATCCCCAGTTTAACCCGCCCGGGGAGGGTAGCCCGACTCCTACCTGGGCTCCTTGAAAGGCAGACTCTGGCAAGCGGTGGGGCTGGAGGTGGAGGAGACATTAAGCTCAGCCGAGACAGATCCGGCGCTGGGTGTGTAGTGAAGGTGCCATCGCCTATCCCACTGGTCTGGGTTTTTCCCATATTGTAGCTTGGATACCCCAGAGCTCTGGACATGCAGTGACATCCAGCTCAGCTGATGCACGCTCCTGTGGACCCCCGAAGGACGTCTGCTGCAGCTTCAACCCCTGCAGATTGCAACCACACATTGTAGTGCCTCCAGCCTCCGACAGAGGACACCAGTGCATCGGTTGATGAAATCCCCTCTCCCCAGGGAAGGAAAGTGGTCCTTAGGATGCTCAATCCTTCCCCCTCCCTGCTGACCCCTGATGGCCCTGGCTCATTCCCGAACCCGGGTCACCAGTGTGGCGTCCAGCGCCTCAACCCTCAGCACCATCAGGCCGGCTGAAACTGTCTTATTATTGCACATGTTACTATTGATATATTACCAATTTCTGCTCTTAGGAATTCTGTTGGTATAAACTGGGGCAGATTTAATGTAAGCCTAATATATAGAATTTGTATTGGGTTCAAGATTTCTACATCGTTACTTTTCTCCCACACTTCAGCACCATACAATAAAGTTGAATCAACCTTCATTTTATAAGCTTTTAGTAAGGCAGCCACTGAATTATTGATATATTGATTGGAAAACTTATTTACAGCTTAGACCAGTTGCCTGCCCTTTTTTTACTCTCATCTACATTTAATCTCCATATTTTTTTTACTATGCAATGTAACACCAAGAGAAGGATAATTAACTTGTTCAATCTCATTATCATCTATTTTCCAACAGAAATTTAGATTATGTGGTTTATTCTTGGGATGGGTGCACCAATTTGTCAACACTATGAACCGACCCGAACATGCTGAAGTGTTCGAAAACAAACAGCTTCTGAACACTTTAGGCTGTTTGGATCAGTTCAGATGGCTCCTATCATGGGAACTGCGGTGTGAGATGTGTCAGAGCAGGGGGAACCCACAGGAGGGACCAGAGACAAGACTCTGGTCCCTCATTGGATGGCTGAGCTGTCCCTCTCTCTAAGATAGCACCTGATTGGGTTGTTGCTCTAGCAACTCATGTGGTCCACCTTAGAGCTACGCAGAGGAATCAGGAGGATGGAGAAGGATAAGTAGCTTCTCTTGGCTGCTCCTTGCATTGCGGATCACCGTATCAATTGTTTCCTTCTGTGCTTGTGCTGCTTGCATTTTGTTTGCCCCTTGGGCAAGCAAAGAAGTCCACTGCCAGTCTGCCACTCCCCCAAAAAACAAACAAAAACAAAAGCAGAATTTATTAAACTAAAATAAGAACTTAAGGGAGGAAGGGATTGGGAACTTGGGGAAGTTGTGGGTGGGGAGCTGGGGACTCGGGAGGGGATTGCCAGCAAGGAGTGGGGTGGGGACTGGACTGGGGAGTACAATGTATGGGAGAGGAAACTTGGACAGGGAATCTTCATGAATATGAACATTGCATGATGTGCCAGGATGGAACTTGGAGAGAGAGGCTGAGGGCAACTTGTGAGAACTAGAGTGCTGTGTGTATAAAATCTGCCAGCCAGTTATCAATGCACTAGTGCCACTTCTTGCATACTGTCTGTGTGACCTCCCCCCCCATGTCAAAGAGGGTTAGGCCAGGCAGGGTCCTCCAGAATCTTTGTGGATATGCAAACAGCAGTGCCTGCAGCATCACCCTTAGCATAGGTGGTGTGTGCAATAAAATCTGCCAAGACTGCCAGCCAGTCATCAGTGCACCAGTGCCACTTCTTGCATACTGTCTTTATGACCCCCCCCAAGAAGTCAGTCATCTGTCATCTTCCTTCCTGTGCTCGCTCAGAGAATTTTAAGCTTTGGCTCAGTGGTCAGGGCATTCCATCATATCACGTGGAATAAAGAAAAAAAAAAGAAAAAAATAATTGAAGGGGAAAAGTACTGTGTCAGAGAGGGTTAGGCCAGGCAGGGTTCCCAAGAATCTCTGGGTATACTAGCAGCAGTGCCTGCAGCATTGCCATTAACATAGTTGGTGTGTGAAATAAATTCTGTGTGTGAAATAAAATCTGCCAGCCAGTCGTCAGTGCACCAGTGCCACTTCTTGCATACTGTCTGTGTAAACCCCCCCTCCAAGAGGTCAGTCGTCTGTCATCTTCCTCCCTGTGCTCACTCAGTGGGGTATAAGCTTTGGCTCAGTGGGAAGGGCATTCCATCACATCACATGGAATAAAGAAAAAGAATAAAAAAAACTTGAAGGGGAAAAGTACTGTGTCAGAGAGGGTTAGGCCAGGCAGGGTCCCCCAGAATCTCTGTGTGTATACTGGCAGCAGTGCCTGCAGCACCACCCTTTGCATAGGTGGTGTGTGAAATGAAATCTTGCAGCCAGTCGTCATGGCATCAATGCCACTTCTTGCATACTGTCTGTGTGACCCCCCGCCCAAGAAGTCAGTCAACTGTCATCTTCCTCCCTGTGCTTGCTCAGTGGGGTATAACCTTTGGTTTAGTGGGCAGAGCATTCCATCACATCATGTGGAATAAAGAAAAAAAATAATAACCACTTTTTGACCCTGAACAAGCGACAGGGAGGCGTTTTGAGTACTCCAGAAAATATTAAACCAAAAGCCGGGGGCAAAGGAAGTAATAAATATAGAAAAAGTTTATTCAAGAGCCCAGAAAGAAGTGGCCCAAAAAGTAAAGTACAACAACAACAACAAGCACCGCTGTCTGTTGAAGGGGCTAAACTAAATGCTACTACTATCCATGTGCACGCTAACTCTCAAAATACTGAAAACCCCACAAGGGTTGGTGGACTGTCTATGTCAGAAGGGCTCAATAGTAAAGGCAACAAAGTGTCAAAAGACAGTGGCAATAGCAAGTTGTCTGAGAAAAAAAAGTGCAAAAACAAAGAGGGAGGGAGTATAGCACAGTGGTGTAAGGCTCTGAGCTGCAAATCTGGTGACATCCAGCAGACCAGACCTGGGTTTGAATCCCACAGCTTCCACTTGCATACTGTGTGACCCTGAGTAAGTCACTTAACTTCCCTGTGCTCCCAGGTCGCTCCTGTGAAAAAGCTTTCAGCTTAGTGTGCTACTCCTGGTTAAACAACTAAAAAAAAAAAAGAGAGTATTCCAATTCCAATTGTACATAAAGGTTAAGCACTTACAGGTACAACTCGCAGTGGAGTTGCTCGATTTGCAACACATGCATATCGAATAACTCAATCTGTGACTGCAAATGTTAGCCCTACTGAATCTGATAATGATGGTGATGGCCATGGGGAGACTGATGATGATGAGCTCGTGACTTTACCTTCAGCTATGTCTCATTCTGGTTCTGACAGTGACAATGTGAATAAAAATAATGACAGTAGTAGAGCGTCAAAATAGAAAAAGAAAAAGTCAAAGACACAAGCCACACAAAGTGAAACAGTCTGACAGTAGTGATGATGATGATGATGATGGCAATGGCGTTGCAGAGGATTCTATGATTATCTCACCTGATGAACCTGAATCTTCTGCTGATATGTCTTCCCCATGTAAACCCAGCCACTTGACTCCTAGTCCTACTGAGGTCGTTACTAGACATAGACAGTCCCCCTCTACTGTTTGGAATCATTTTTATGTAAACCCCAATGATGCTTGCCAAGCTATATGTGTGCATTGCAACAGATGTGTTATTAGAGGAAATAATAAAGGGCATCTTGGAACCACAACAATGATGCAATGTCTTTTGCGAATTCACCCTATCATTGTATATGGTTAAAAATAAATTATCTAACATTGGTGGCTGGAAATCTAGCAGGGCTCTCGGTGAACAGGAACATGCCACTGAAACAGTGGGAAATGAGCACCAGGCAAGATCCAAAAGTCCACTTTCACCTCACGGTTATGGTCATGATAATTCTGTAAGGTCCTCTGTTTTACTAGGCATGGCATGTAGTCGACAACACCCAAAGCCAAATGTAATTTTACCCCAATAAGAGGCAGTTGAAGTGAAAAGAAGTCTTTGAAAGTCTAAATATTCATGAAACCATCACATAGCACTGGCAATAAATTGTAAAATAGCAGAAATGATTGCACTTGATTTACAGCCATACTTTACTGTGGAAGATGTGGCTTTCAGAAGGCTTATGGAATACTTAGAGCCACAGTGTTTATGCCAAGTAGAAAATACTTCTCAGTAACTGCTGTGCCCAGGATGTATGACAGCTTAGTAGTTCAAGTAAGGCATGCTCTCCAAGAGGCTGAGGACAAGGTAGTTCACTTCACTACTGATATGTGGACCAGCAGCCTAACCTTTGCCTGTCTTTCTCTTACTGCACACTAGGTCAGTTTTGTGGACAACTCATCATCATCCTTATGTACTACTAGTCTGTCTGCTACTACTTCAACCAGCACTACTACTTCTACCACTACTGTCTCTCAGAGCTCAAAAAAATGCATCACGTTTAAGAAAATGGCAGTTCTCTGTATATGTCACTTTGAAGACACACACACAGCACAGCACATTCAGCAAGAACTGGAAAAACTACTTACTGTTTGGGTCACTTCACAGGGTTTGAAAGTTGTTGTTTTTTGTTGCCAATAATGGTTCAAATATTAAAAAGCACTTCACGATGGCGACTATGTACATATGCGCTGTTTTGCCCATTGTCTTAACCTAATCATTCAAAGCTTCCTGGATAATGACCAGCAAGTATCAACCACTGTGGATACAGTGCGCAAAGTGTGTGGCCACTTCAAACATTCAGTAAAAGCCCATGACATCCTTGCTAATATCCAGAAGTACAAAGGTCTTCCTCATCTCCAGCTTGTTCAGGATGTAGCAACAAGGTGGAACTCAACTTACTTTATGATTGAACGCATCCTTGAACAAAAGGTAGATATCATTGAGTATATCATGTACAATGATATCAGGGAGGGCATTGTACTCCATTCTACTCAGAGGTCTCTGCTGGAACAGTTGTGTCACATTCTGAAACCACTCATGAGTGCTACAAAAGAGGTCAGTGCAGAAAAGGCATCCCTTAGCCAAGTTATTCCACTCATTCTACTTCTCAAAAAAAGGCTGAAGAAAATAAGGAGCAACTTAGATATGAACCAATCTCTAGTCAATAACATGCTTACTAGACTTAGCAATGATGAGAAATTATCAGCCATGACAAGGAGCAAGGAGTATCTCTTAGCAACATTGCTAGATCCATGTTTCCAGAATAGACACCTTTCTGATGTGGTTTCTGATGATATGGAGGAGTTGAACTACAGGTAATTTTTGATTGATACAGTAGATGAGATTTCATTAAGAGGATTAGCAAGCAGTACTACAATGACACCACCACAAATTCAAATTCAAAAGACTGCTCCAGAAACCATTACAGAAGCAGACAATGAGGAGGATGACATTTGGGGCCAGCTGCAGGACATTGAAATTCCACAAGAAGAAAATGCATGCTCAGTACTAAGCATGGTAGATCATATCTGTCTGAGCCCAACATTAGTATTAAGGTTGACCCTTTAGCTTTCTGGCAAGAGAAAATCATGCTGACCAAAGCTGGATGCCCTGGCTTGTAAGTATATTGGATGCCCACCCTCCAGTGTCTGTTCCAAGCATTTATTTAGCTCTGCTGGGGATGTTGTGACTGATAAACGAACAAGATTAACACCAGACAATGTGGAGAAACTAATGTTCTTGAAGGTTAACTTGTCACACTTTGGTTACATATGTGATGCTGATCTTGAAGAAGATGACACTGAAAGCAGTACCTGTGCTGCAGCTGTGGAGTGACACATCAGCTTTCAATTTTGAGACTCACTGGACCACTTAAAAGTAAAGATCTGGGACCTGCCTGCATCACGATCATCCTGGGGGTGGGTGGGAAGTGCAGCCAGTAAATCATGTTCACATCATCATGTACTGGTAGCAACTGTGGCAGACAAGTCCCTGATCTCACACACAGTCGCTTTCTCATTCTGACAAGATCATTTGTTTTATTACCTAATGCAGCTAAGAATAATTATTTCTTATGTAACCATAGCTCTGTTTTTCTCCCTGATAGTAGTGGTAGTAGTAGTGATGAAGTGGTCTCTTTGGACTGCCTGGTGCTCTGGTTCTTTCACATTGCTTCACATTGTGTTCCATACCAAGGCCCATTCCTATACTAAAATAATTGGTGACATACAAAACAAGCATTTGTCAATGCCGAATATTTGCTTGCTGGCATTGGCTTTGGTAGTGTAGGAGTTACAGAGCTGCATAATAGGAATGGCAGTGAAGTATTGAACTGAAGCCAACCCCACCACCACCCTGCAGATACTGACAGGCATTTGGATGTGCCTTTAGGTTGTCAGGCATAATGGCCATGCCATATCAGCACACCCTACCCTGCAGACACTGACAAGTGTCATGGCGTGCTTTGGGGTCTTTGGCCCTTATGTTCACCCCATTCCATCAGGAAATACGGTGAGATGGGTGCAGTATAGGAGCATAGGGTGAACTTTGGGGCTGAAGAGTCCAAGGCACACCTCGATATGTCTCACTGGCTGCAGGGTGTGGGTGGGGGTGGAATGGTATGAGCATTACAGGCGACAATCCCAAGTCACACCCCTAATGCCTGTCAGTCTCTACAGGGTGGGGCGTTATGGTCAGAAACCCTAACGCTTTCAGGTGTTCGTTGGTATTTTCACTCCAAATTTTCAACATGGGTTTTTTGTGACCCCCACCTTATGAACAGTGGCAATATCAGTTCATTAGGCGAAAGCTGATTTTGCACAGTGACTACACCATTTGGCACCACAGGTGCGAAAACACATTTTGAACAGGATGTGAAAAATGACAGCTGTTTTGTTCATGGGGAGGTGTAAAAAAGGGCAATGTTGAAAATCTGCAGTGAAAATATTAAAAAAACTAGTGAAGTCATGAGCGTGCATAGAAACTGCACAATGCACACTCATAATGTAATTAGTTTGGGGATTTTTTTACAGCAGATTGTCAACACAGGCATTTTGGGACCTCCGCTCATGAACAGTGTCACTGTGATTTTCTTCATCTGTCCCAAACAGTGATATCCCACAGCGACCATGCATTTCTGCACTGGAAGTGCAAAAACACATTTCTGCCATGGTGTGAACAATGACAGCTGTACTGTTCATAAGGAAGTGTGGAAAAATGCCAGTGGTGAAAATCGGGACTGAAAATATTACAAATTCATGAACTTACAAGGATGTGTGGAAACTGCACAATGCTCGCTCGTAACACAGTCATTTTATGGACTTTTGTCACCAAATTTTTAACATAGCCATTTTAAGACCTCTGCTCATGAACAGTGTCACAGTGATTTTCTTAAACTGGCCTGAACATTGATTTCGCACACCGACTGCACCATTGTGCGCTACATGAGTGGAAACACATTTTGGCCAAGATGTGAAAAATGACAGCTACACTGCTCATAAGGAGGTGTGGTAAAATGGCAATTTTGAAAATCTGGAGTGAAAATATTAAAAATTTGCGGACTTACGAGCGTGCGTAGGAACTGCGCAACGCATGCTGGTAAAACAGTCATTTTTGGGAATTTTTTCACCAAATTTTCAACATAGGGTTTTTGGAGGCCTACCTCATGAATTGTGACACTGTCATTTCATAAATCAGTCCTGAAAGGTGGTTCCACACAGTGACTGCGAAATCACCTTTCGAGACCGAATAACAAAATAACAGTGCCAGAATTCATGAGGTGGGGTCCCAAGAACCCCATGTTGAAAATTTGGTGAAATAATTCCCAAAAATGCCTGAGATATGCATCAAAGTTGATAAAACCCTATTTATTCCATTATACATCTTACCGGCATTTCCTCAGTTCGCGGTCTGCTTTGAAGAGTGCAGACGTGTTCCCGGTCCACCGAAGATTGATGCACTGGCCTCCAGAGGTAAGTATGGGGTGAGCTGGGGGTGTGGGGAGGCAGGGTGCGCAGAGGGTGGTCGCAGGTGGGGGGTCAACACAGTCAGCAAGGGACTGTTTTTTCTTACAGGGCATGTTTTTTTAAAGATGATGCAGGGCTTTTGCCACACTGGGGTGGGCTCCCAGCGTGGCAGCTGGAAGGGTGTTTGGGGGGCAGTGGAGCCGATGGGGGATTGGGCACCCCCGTCAGCCATACAGTGTGTGTGTGGGGGGGTGCATGAGCACACTGGGGTGGGTTCCCAGTGTGCTACTTGTTACAGGGGATGGAGCTATCTATGACAGCTGATTCCGTGCAGTGCCGATGTGTAGGGACTTTGCATACTGCCGACGTGGCAGTATGCAAATTGCCTACGTTACCACTGCTGATTGCAGCGTTATTTTGCCTTCAACTATATGCCACTGCATCTGAAGGGCTGTCATAGACAGCTCCGACATTCATTGGTGGGGTGAGGCCATGCCTGCAAAAGGCAGCAGGGCATTGGAAGTAGGGGAGGCACACCTACGAATTCTCATATGGTGGCACTATGTTTCTTGCACATGCGTGCAAGCAAACATAAAAACACACTGACACCTTCTACAAAAAGTCAGACTCAGGAGACTGTTTTAAGAGAAAAATAGAGATCTGGGACTTGCCTGTCTTTCGACCACATCATCGTCATCATGGGGTGGGTGGGAGGTGCAGCCAGTACATCACATTCACCTGATCACATACTGGTAGCAACTGTGGCAGACAAGTCCCTGATCTCAGACACAGTCGTTTTCTCATTCTGACGAGATCATTTATTTTATTTTATTTATTTATTTATTAAAATGTTTCACCAGGAAGGCACGCTGAGCAACAGGTTGCTCATCTCCTGGTGTGACCTGGGGGTAGAGAAACATGAGGATAGTATACAGAGTTTTGGTACCCAATAGAGATATATAATTTAATTACATTCAACTCAATGTAGCAGGCTGTACAGAAGTAATGAAAAAATGTAATGCTAAGAGTTTTGAACTAGAAGGATACAATGCTAACAGTTTTGAACTAGGTAAATACATAACACATAACATTTGGCAAGCACTAAGTGACACATTACTGTGTAGCAAGAAAATGTTTGAAAGGAAATTGAGTAGGAGGGGAGCTAAGTCAAGGTAGTGAGGAGTGACACGGACAGGACAAGTTAATTAAGGTGAAACAGAAGTGCAAGTTGTCTTAAAGTGCAATAGAGATTAGGGGTCAGACGAACTAAGGCTATGGGGCCTGATGGGATTCACCCCAGAATCCTAAAAGAACTAAGGGAGGACCTAGTGACACCACTGACCACACTTTTTAACAAATCTTGGGGGGATGGGGTGGTACCTGAGGACTGGAGGAGGGCAGATGTGATTCCCCTTCACAAAAGCGGGAGCAAGGCAGAAGCAGGAAATTACAGACCTGTAAGTTTGACCTCAGTGGTAGGGAAAATGATGGAATCACTTCTGAAAGAAAGAATTGTTGAGTACCTAGAGGCCAGCGGGGCACAGGACCCAAAGCAGCATGGATTTACAGCAGGAAGGTCGTGTCAGATGAATCTAATTGATTTCTTTGA
Organism: Neoceratodus forsteri; assembly: GCA_016271365.2. NCBI lineage: Eukaryota > Metazoa > Chordata > Ceratodontiformes > Ceratodontidae > Neoceratodus > Neoceratodus forsteri. The sequence continues at coordinate 707,014,492 of CM028130.1, forward strand.
CTGGGTGACCAAAGTAATAGACCAGGGAGGGGCTGTGGATATGGCCTACCTAGACTTTAGCAAGGCATTTGACACAGTCCTGCACAAAAGACTAATAATCAAGTTAGCAGCCTGGGAGTGGGTTCCAGGGTGGTAGCATGGGTAGCAAACTGGCTGCACAGTAGGACACAGAAGGTAATAGTGAATGGAACGCATTCCAAAGAAAGGGGAGTTACTTCAGGGCTCAGTACTGGGTCCAGTCCTCTTTAACATCTTTATAGGTGACATTGCAGAGGGTCTGGAGGGGAAAGGTATGCCTCTTTGCAGATGACACAAAGATCTGTAACAGAGTTGATACACAAGGGTGGGTAGAAAGGATGAGAAGAGAATTGGTAAGGTTGGAGGAATTGTCAGACATATGGCAACTTAGATTCAATGCAAAGAAGTGCAAAGTAATGCACCTGGGAAACAAAAACCCAGGAGAAGAGTACACAATAGCAGGGGAGGTACTAACAACAACAAAAATGGAAAGGAACTTGGGGGTAGTCATATCAGATGACCTAAAGGTGGGTAAGCAATGTGAGAAGTCAGTAAGGAGAGCCGGGAGATACTGGGATGCATAGGAAGGGGCATCACAAGTAGAAAAAGGGAAGTGGTTATCCCTCTGTACAGACAGTTAGTGAGACCCCATCTGGAATACTGTGTGCAGTTTTGGAGACCCCATCTATGCAAGGACATAGACAGGATGGAAGCAGACCACAGGAGGGCAACTAAAATGGTGCAGGGTCTGCATCAGAAACCATATGAAGAGAGACTGAGAGAGCTTAATATGTATACCCTTGATGAAAGGAGGGACAGGAGGGACATGATAGAAACTTTCAAGTACCTCAAGGGAATCAACAAAGTCCAGGAGGGTAGCTTCTTTCAGAAAAAGAGATGTCTAAGAACAAGGGGGCACAATTTAAAGATGGGGAGGAATGGCTCAGGGGTAATGTGAGGAAATTTTTTTCATGGAGAGAGTGGTGGATGCGTGGAACTGCCTTCCTGGGAGGTTGTTGGGTCTAAAACAGTGGAGGAATTCAAACATGCATGGGACAGACATAAGGCAATTATAGTGGGGGGTTGCAGGAAGTAGGCTGTTGGTTAACTAGAATCTGCAGCTTATCCAATAGGAAGGGAAATGGGCAGACTGGGTGGGCCAAGTGGTCCTTATCTGCCATCAAAGTCTATGTTTCTAGATAAAGTAGGGGGTGAGAGGAAATATGTGGGTAGGTAGAGAATGGGGTTGATGAGAGGTGGATGGTTAGGAGGAGGAGAAAAGAAGAGGGAGGAGGAGAGGGGTCTGCCGGGGCCTGGCCCCTTAAGTATGCTGAGGACCCTGCCTGCACAAGGCAGAGGTAGAGCATGAACAGGAGGGAAGCAGGTTGTAGGCAGCGATAGGTAGAGCATGAGGATGGTTGGGAGGAGGAGAAAGGAAGAGGTAGGAGCAGAGGGGTCTGTTGGGGTATGACGCCTCCAGCATGTTGAGGACCCTGCCTGCACAAGGCAGAGGTAGAGCATGACAGGAGGGAAGCAGGTTGTAGGCAGCGAGAGGTAAAGCATGACAAGAGGGAGGTAAGTTGTAGGTAGTGGGGGGGCAGGCTTCAGAAAGACCAGGATAGAGGGTAGGTAAGAGAGAAGAGAGGCTGAAATCCTAGCCCTCAAGGTTGCGTGGGGGTAGGAGTTGGGATGTGGGTGTAGGGAGGGGGTATGGACAAGCCATTGATAGAGCATTGGATGATTGAGAAATCACAGTAAGAGAACAGGGGAGGGCCTGTAGGGGAGGAAAAGGAGAAGTGGAGGAAGGCTGGTAATTACTTGGAAGGGAGGTGGAGGTGCAGCAGGAGCATTTGCATGAGTACTGAAAAGGGGTAGGGTATTGTCAAAGGCTTGCAGGGGTTTAGAGGGGGGAGTTATGGAGGGTCATGGCAGGAACAGTTAGGTGCAAGGTAGTTTTTGAGGGCAGAGCTGATGGAATAGTAGGAGGATGAGTGACAAATTTATGGGGGGAAGGAATTCCACACTTTTGCGAGGTTGTGAGAGTACCCAGATTGGCCAATGAGGGTGGCTCTCCGGGGGTAGACCAGAGTTTGGGAGTCAGTTGATCTAAGGGAGTGAGAGGGAGGGGGGGAGTTATAAAAGAGAGGGAGAGGTAGGAAGGGAGTTCACCCAGCCAGTGCTTGGAGGTGAATTTGGTGCAGTGAGAGAGCCGTCTATTTGTAAGAGAGGGGAAGGATAGAGCATGGTAAAGATCACAGTGGTGGATGTGAGAGAGAGCATCAAGGGCGAAACGGCAGAAGGAATTGAGAGTATCCAATCTGCCCAATGAGGACTTGGCAGCAGCACCGTAGGCTACATCACAATAGTTGGAAATGGGCAGAATCATCTTCTGGACACGTTCATGCTGAGCCGTAGGTGGGATGCAACTACAGTTCTGGAACAGGGCACCAAGCTTGGGATGCAGTTTTTTCTGGATGGTGTCAATGTGTCCGGAAAAGTTTAGGTGTTGGTCCAGCCAAACACCTAGGTACCTGAAGGGGGATGTGTCCTCAAGTAAAGTCCCATCAAGGGTGTGGAAAGTGGGCAAGGAGGGAAGCCTAGAGAGTCTCTGCCTTGTGCCAGAGGTCATGGAGACAGTCTTCTTGGCGTTAAGAAAAAGCTGATGGTTAGCAAACCAGAGCTGAACCTTGTCAAAAGTCTTGCTGCAAGCTGAATGTAACCTCAGCTGGGTATGAGCCAGATGCATACTGGATTGTATCATTGGCATACATGTGTATGGCAGAGAAGGGAGAGCAGATGGATGGAAGGTCATTAAGGAAAAGGGAGAATAATAAGGGCCCTAGAACTGATCCCTGTGGGACTCCAGTGCTAATTGGGAGGGGAGGGTAAATGACGTCAACAATCTTGACTGATTGAGTATGACCAGTGAGGTAGGCCATGAACCAGCTAGTGGTTGAGGGAGATAGATCAGCTGTAGAGAGGGACTCAATGAGAAGGGAGTAGGAAACAGTGTTGAAGGCCTTGGCAAGGTTGACAAAGATGGCTGAGGTGAATTGGCCATTGTCCATCCCGGTAAGAACAGAGCCAGTGAGCTGAAGTAGGGGGGTGGCGGTGGAGTGATTTTTCCTGAAACCAGATTGGAAAGGGGTGAAGTAGGAGGTGTCAGTTAAAAATGAGGTAAGCTGGGAGAGGACAAGGTGTACTTGCCGCTAAGCAAGGGTAGGGAAAAGAGAGATAGGGTGGTGATTTCCAGGGGAAGATGAGTCACCACCTTTGGGAAGAGGGGGGACCATAGCATGTTTCCATGGGGTAGGGACTGAGGCAGTTGAGAGTGAGAGGTTTAGAATTAGAGAGGGGGTAGGCAATGGCTTGGGCAGAGAGAGAGGAGTTTAGGGTCTACACCATCCAGGGAGGAGCCTTTAGAGGGGTTGATAGCGAGGAGGGCTTTTAGAGTGTCATGTGGGGAGAATGTATCAAAGGAGAAGAGGTGGTGGGAGGAGGGGAGGAGAGAGGTGCCTTTGGAGGGGGAGAGAGAGGAGGAAGGGAAGTTAGGGAGGGATTTTAGTAGTTCAGTGGCACATGTGGTATAGTAGGAGTTGAATTTGGCAGCTACGGCACCCAGGCCGGCCACAAGGATGTTGTTTATTTTGAGCATGGGGAGGGGGTGGATGGGATGGTGGGGAAAAGAGGGCATGGACCACCTTCCACAACTTGGAGGGGGAATTTATGTTTGTGAGAAAGGCAGCTTTGAAATATTCAGACTTGGCTAGTCTTGTAGCCCTAGAGCATGCATTATGGAGCTTGCAGTAGGACATGAGAGCACTAGGAAGATGGGTTGTTTTATAACATTTCCGTGCTCGATCTCTAGTTCTGAGACAGGCCAAATGTTCTGGAGTAATCCAGGGTAGGTGGTTACCCCAACCCTGGTTTGTTTGAGTGGTGCAAACATATTCCAATTTTCAAGGACTATGTCTTTAAAATAAGCAAGGGCCTTATCAACCGATGGGATGTTGGCTAGAGGAGACCAGTCAGAGAGGGCTAGGCTGCGCAGGAGTGGTTCTAGATCTAAGGATTCATAAGAGCGTAGTTGCAGGGTTTTATGTGGGGATTTGGGTCTGTGAACTTTCTTGACTACGAATACTGGATTGTGGTCGCTAAGTGCATCAGGAAGGATACCAGAGATGGTGACTCTGTGGATGTGGGAGGTAAGAGCCCAGTCAAGTAGGGAGTGATTTTGTGTCTTATGGTTGGGGCATGTGGGTTCCAAAATTAGCTAAGTAAGGTTGAGGGCACCAATTTCATTACATGTTTTGGTTGTTGTAGGTGACAGCCAATTTAAATTGAAGTCACCTAGGATGTAAAGTTCCCCAGAGCGAGAGTGGGAAGTGATGGAAGTTAGGAGGTTGAGAGCAACAGAGGGCTGGACATTAGGGCGGTAATAGATTCCAGCTATAAAGACAGAGAAAGTAAAGGGAAGGAACACATGAATAGCTAATGCGTCGTGGGTAGCTGGGTTAGATGATGAGTAAATAATGGAGTATTGAAGGGAGGTAAGGACATATATGGACACAACACCACCCCTACCAGCTCAATTTTGCCTTAGGAGGAAGTAGTCAGGGATGGAGACTGAATGGTTAGGGATCATGCTCTTTAGCCATGTTTCTGTTATGATTAGAATGTCAGATTTTAGAGTGGCAACTATGGTTTGTAGGAGGTCAATTTTTTTGTAGTAAGCTATCGTTATTTAGATGCAGGATCTTGAAACTCTTTAGTAGGTCTGTGTTAGCAGAGGATGGGGCAGCAGCAGATGCAGAAGCACCAGGAGCATTGGGGACAACAGGACCTGGGTTGGTGTGGATGTCCCCAGAGGAGAGCAAGAGTAGAAACATAGAAACATAGACTTTGATGGCAGATAAGGACCGCTTGGCCCATCTAGTCTGCCCATTTCCCTACCTACAGGATAGGCCGTAGATCCTAGTTAACCAACAGCCTATTTCTTCCTAACCCCCACAAGAATTGCCTTATGTCTGTCCCATGCATTCTTGAATTCTCCCACAGTTTTAGAAGCCACAACCTCCTCAGGAAGGCTGTTCCATACATCCACTACCCTCTCTGTGAAATAATACTTCCTCACATTGCCCCTGAACCACCCTCCTTCTATCTTTAAATTGTGTCCCCTTGTTCTTGCAAGTCTCTTTTTCTGAAAGATGCTACCCTCTTGGACTTTGTTGATTCCACTGAGGTACTTAAAAGTTTCTATCATGTCCCCCCTCTCTCTTCTTTCCTCAAGGGTATACATATTAAGCTCCTTTAGTCTCTCCTCATATGGCTTCTCTTGTAGACCCTGCACCATTTTAGTTGCCCTCCTCTGAACTACCTCTATCCTGTCTATGTCCTTGCGGAGATGGGGTCTCCAGAACTGGACACAGTACTCCAGATGGGATCTCACCAACTGTCTGTACAGAGGGATAACAACTTCCTGTTTTCTGCTGCTGATGCCTCTCCCTATATATCCCAGTATACCCCCAGCCCTCCCTACTGCCTTCTCACATTGCTTGCTAACCATAAGGCCATCTGATATGATTACCCCCAGGTCCCTTTCCTTTTTTGTTGTTGTTACTACCTCCCCACCCATTGTGTATTCTTCCCCTGGGTTCTTGTTTCCCAGGTGCATTATTTTACACTTCTTTGCATTGAATCCTAGCTGCCATACTTCTGACCATTCCTCCAACCTTGCCAAGTCCCTTTTCATTGTTTCCACACCTCTTTGTGTATCAACCCTGTTGCAGATCTTTGTGTCATCTGCAAAAAGGCATACTTTTCCTTACAGTCCCTCTGCAATGTCACTGATGAAGACATTAAAAAGGACTGGATCCAATACTGGACCCTGCAGTACCCCACTAGTAACCTCTCTTTCTTCAGAGTGGACTCCATTTACAATTACCTTCAGTGTCCTGTTGTGCAGCCAATGTTTTACCCAGGCTACCACCCTGGGACCCACTCCCAGGCTGGTTAATTTGACTATTAATCTTTGTGTGGGACTGTGTCAAATGCCTTGCTAAAGTCTAGGTAGGCCATGTCCACAGCCCCTCCTGGTCTACTACTTTGGTCACCCAGTCAAAGAAATCTATTAGATTCGTCTGACATGACCTTCCGCTGTGAATCCATGCTGCCTTTGGTCCTGTGCTCCACTGGCCTCTAGGTACTCAACTATTCTTTCCTTCAGAAGTGACTCCATCACTTTCCCTACCACAGAGGTCAGACTGACAGGTCTGTAGTTTCCTGCCTCTGTCTTCGTCCCACTTTAGAAGGGGAATCACATCGCCTTCCTCCAGTCCTTGGGTACCACACCATCCTCCACGATTTATTAAAAGAGTAGCCAGTGGTTTCACTAGTTTCTCCCTTAATTCTTTTAGAATTCTGGGGTGAATTCCATCAGGACCCATTGCTTTGTCCACCTTCAGTTTAGGAGTTTTTGCAGAACCCTTTCTTCTGTGAAAGGACTGGGATCGACCCCCCTATCAAGAGTGCTTCTGTTAATTGGATTAGGCACTTCCCCCTCCTCTTTTGTGAACACTGAGCAGAAATATTTGTTCAGTATTCCTGCTTTTTCACTGTGCCCCTCTGCCCACTCACCGTTCATTCTATTCAGCCTCACTATCCCTCCCTTTGTCTTTCTACGCTCGCTGATGTACCTATAAAAGGTTTTATCCCCCTTCTTAACTAAGTTGGCTATCTTTTCCTCAGTTTGGGCCTTTGCTATTCTGACTTCCCTTCCTGCTTCCTTCCACCTTAACTGGTACAGCTCTCTGTCCTGCTCCTTCTGTGTTTCCTTATACTTCCGGAATGCTATCTTTTTCTTCCTGACTTTCACAGCCACCTCTTTTGAGAACCATAGTGGCTTTTTCTTTCATTTTGATTTGTTTATTTGCTTCACACAAAGGCTTGTTGCCTCTGTGATGGCAGTTTTGATGATTCCCCATTGTTGCTCCACACCTCCTTCTAGCCTGTTTGCTAGTGCTTTTCTGAGGCACTCTCCCATCTTGCCAAAGTCAGGTCTCCTAAAGTCCAGTACCCTCACTTTTGTATGGCTTGACTCTGTAGCTGAGTTTAACGTGAACCACACTGTTTGATGGTCACTTGTCCCCAGATGGCAATCCACTTCTAGATCTGAGATCCTCTCACTGCCCCCGTTTGAGAGTATGAGGTCTAAGATTGCTCCCTCATGAGTGGGTTCCAAAACTAGCTGTCTAATGCCTGCCACCTGTAGGGCATCAAGAATGGCCCTGCTCTTGGATGTGGCTGCAGCAAATGTGCTCCAGTTAACATCTGGCATATTCAGGTCTCCCATCAATAGTATCTCCCCTTTCTCTGCCATTCTAAGAATGCCTTCTATCATATCCTTGTCCATTCCCTCCCCCTGACATGGGGGTCTGTACACAACCCCTGTGTGGATTGTGGTGCCCTTTCCAGTCTCCAAGGTGACCCACAGTGCCTCCTCTCCTCCCTGTTTACTCTTTTGTTCAGTTGCTTTTATCCCTTCCTTTACATAGAGAGCTACTCCTCCCCCTCTTCTCCCCATCTGTCTCTCCTGTAGGTTATGTACCCTGGTATGTTAACATCCCAGTCATGGTTCTCTGTGTACCATGTTTCTGTGACTGCTATGATATCCAGGCATCCCTCTTCCATCAAGGCCACCAGCTCAGGGAGCTTGTTGCCTAGACTACGGGCATTGGTACTCATTACCCTCCATTTCCCGATGGCCTTACTCCCTTTTGCCCCATCCCTGTCCTTCTTGCCTTTGTCACTTTCTCCATTTACCTGCCCTTCTCCCTATTGACACCTCTATGTTGGTGTTTGCTGCACTTACTACCATGATTATTTGGGGGGGGCTAGGATTTCCTGCTCCTTTCCAGTGCCTCCCCTTGGCTAGTTTAAAAGCTTGCCAGTGAAGCATTTAAACCTATCACCTAGGATCCTGGTTCCCCTCCTGGACAGATGCAGCCCATCATGCCAGTATAGGCTTGCATCACTCCAGGTGGACCCCCAGTCCCGAATGAAGCCAAATCTCTGAGCTCCACACCAGTTTTTCAGCCACTGATTGAATCCCATGGTGCGGAACACCCTAGCCTCTCCTATGCCATAGATGGGTAGCACCTCCGAGAAGGTTACCGTGCGTGCTACTTGACTAAGGCCCCTCCCCAATTCCACAAACTCTTCCTGCACTTCTCTAATCCCTTTCTTAGCCAGGTCATTTGTCTCTAGATGGACAATGACATCCAGCTCCCTCCCCTGTGCAGCTGCTCTGGCAATCCTGAGGATTCGCTCCTGAGGATTTGCTCCCTGTTCCTCCAAGCCATGGCACCAGGCAGGCACCTTACCTCCCTTTCCCCTTCCTCCCCCAGTTCTACCTTCCTAACAATGGAGTCCCCCACCAGGAGTTGTTTCCTTCGCCTGAAGGGTCCCCTGCCACCCTCCTGTGGGTCTCCTTTGTGGAGGTTCCCAGTATCCTCCTTGGTATCCACTGTGGGTGCCTCCATAGAGGAACCACACTTTGTCAGAATGGCATAGGAATTGTGCAGAGGTACAACTGGAGGGATGTGCCTCTGTTCCACCACCCTCACCCTCCCTGAGCCCACTGTGGTCCAACCGCTCCTCTTTCCTGGCAACCTCTGAGGCAACAGCAGTGGCACTGGTGGTCCCTGGATGGAAGAGGAGGTCCCAGAAATCCTGGTCAACTCAGCCTGGAGATGAGCAACCTCCTCCCTCAGCCCAGAGAGGTGCCTGCAGATGGGACAACATCGCATCCTCCAGAACATCTCCCGGAAGACTGCTGCTCCACAGCCACTGCACTGCACTGCACCACTCCAATCATGTCTTATTTCTGGCCTCTTAACTGTTTTCAATCCTTACTCTTTCCTCTGTTTTTTTTTATCTCTCCCCTTACTTTCTGCCTGTGTGCCCTTTAAGCTCCTGATTGTCCTGTTCTGAGACAAGAATATCCTATATTTCTCAGTAGACCACTTACTTGCTCAGAGGCAGACCTCCAGCAGCTAGAGGGGGCCAGAGAGCTACTCTTGCCCTTCTAGGATGGTGGGTCTTTGGTGGTTCTGTGATCACTCACTTCCTGCTCCCAAACAGGAAGTTCCTGTTGTCAGTCAAATCCTGTACCTATAAAAATAAAACTAGCTTTGGGTGGGGAAGGAGGGCAATATAGTCCCAGCAGAGAAGTCCAGTCACACAGCAGTCCTTTCTCCTGGTGTGTTCTGCCAAGATATTAGCAGAATCTTTCTAAGGCAGTCTTTAGCAGTAGAGCAAGGATAGGGAAATGGAGCTTTCGGCATTTGGAAGGAGAAGCCGAGGATGCCAGTTGCTTGGAGGGTAAGGGAGTAGTAGAGTTTGGGAGCAATAGATGTAGTGCAGCAAAGAAAGTCGGCACAGTTAGTAATGATGCATGAGGAATAATAGGGAAATGAAACCATAATTCAAAGGAAGGGGTGGGAATAATAGCAAGGATGTAAGTGGGAGACTGGAGATGGAGGATGTAGGGGGTAGTTGAGCTATTGAACGATGGCATGTCATGGGCAAGTGATGGGCTAGGGAGAGGGATAGAAATAGAAAAAGGGGAGGGAGGAGAGAGGGATCATTATTGCAACAGGGGGCTGGATTTATGAAAAAATTAATAAAATTAGGATAGAGGGTGCTTGGCAAATTAGTCAAATTAAAATAGAGGGTGCTTGGCAACAGAAAGCAGGGGGGAAGGGGGACTGCACAAGGGGGAGCTGAGCAGCGATTCAAATTGAGCAGAAAAGGGAAAAAGAAACACTGAGGTTTAAGTACCACCCTCTAAAGGTGAAACAGTATAACCTGCTAAGGGAAAAGCAGTTACTTAGTAATTCACAACAGACAGGTCACCTGACAGCAAAAGACTATAAATAAAATAGATCAGATAGGGTGGGAGGTTGGGGAGCTGACACAAAGCGCCAGTGGGAGGACCATGTACATTGCAAACTGGAACTGTCTTTGGCTGGGAGAGGGGTTGGGGCTCCACATCTAGGTTCCTGGTAGCGGTGGCAGTGGTGGCCATTCAAGACCAGAGCGCCACAGCAGAAGCTTGTCCTCAGCTGGGGGGGGCACCCGTGGATGGGGCTCCTCATCTGGGAGGGAACAGAATCAGGGAGTTAGTTATGGAAGGCTAAATTAAAGGGGCAAGTTAAGTTTACTAGTCAAAATTTGCAATTGAAAAGCCTTTAGCAGGTATCAGCTGCAAACGGCACCAACAGGGGAAGGGCTGGAGAACTGGGCCAAATAGAAAAAGATTCACAAGGGAGCTGTATTCATTTCATGAACAATTATCTTGAATGACTGTTGAAATTTTTAAGCTGAGAGCTGTAAACACATCTACACAGTCAAGACTGTAATCAGAGCTGTAAATCCAAAATACTAGGTCTAAACAGTGAACTAGGCTAATATAAAACAAACAGCAGGTGTTTTGTCTTGAAAAAATATGCAGGCTATGCTGTAATGTAATTTATAGGACTGGAGGCTTTAGGTAGATTGCTGCAGAAATAGAAAGGCAGTGCAAAGGTTTGAGAAGGGAGAAAAAGAGCTCAAAAGTTGATGAAAAATGCCCTTATGGCTTTCCTTGTTGGAGCTGGCCACACATGGTTTGTGCATAGTGGCCAATCAGGAGAGACCTGAAGTCCAAATCCACCAATCGTGGAGCAAGGGGCTAAGTGCCAAGTAAGTTGAAAGAAGGCTCCATACCTTGGGTCCTTGTGGAGCTTGCAGTGGTGGTGGCGGCCATTCAAGACCGTGCATGCTGCAAACTGGAGCTGTCTTCGGCTGGGTGAGAGGTTGGAGTGCCCGAGGTTGGGACTCCATGCCTAGGTTCCTGTTAGTGGTAGCAGCAGCAGCTGTTCAAGACCAGAGCACTGCAGCAGAAGCTTGTCCTCAGCTGGGAGAGGGGGAGCACCCATGGATGGAGCTCCTCTCCTGGAAGAGAACAGAAGCAGGGAGTTATATAAATGATCTCGTCAGAATGAGAAAGCACATAAGAATAATTATTTCTTAAATAACCATATCTCTATTTCTTCCCCCGATAGTAGTGGTAGTAGTAGCAGTGGTGAAGTTGTCACTTTGGACTGCCAGGTGCTCTTGTTCTTTCACATTGCTTCATATTGCATTTGTATTGCATTCCATACAGAGACCCGTTGCTATGCTAAAATAATTGGTGACATACAAAAAAACACACTGACCCCTTATACAAAAAGTCAGACTCAGGAGACAGGTTTAAAAGAAAAATAGAGATCTGGGACTTGCTTGCCTTTCAACCACATCATCGTCATCCTGGGGGTGGATGGGAGGTGCAGCCAATACATCATGTTCACATTTATTTTATTTTAGTCTTTGGTAACTGGGTAAAGCCCACTAGGCACAAGTGCCTGTTTACAGGGGTGACCTGGGAGCACTGGGCAGTTAAGTGACTTGCTCAGAGACACACAGTATGCAAGTGGAGGTTGTAAGAATCAAACCCAGGTCTGGTCTGCTGGATGTACCAAGCTCATTCACAGCTATATATATAACCTCTAGGCCAGGGGTTCTCAGACCTTCTCAGGTTGAGCCTCCCCTATGTCACTTTGGACAAGCCTGGGCCTCCCCATGTCTCAAGCACAGTAGAACACACTCAAAAGGATATGAAATTTCATGCGCGATTTCATGCGCAATCACGAAACAGGCAAAATATACTATGATAGTGTTTTATTTACAAAGTGAAGCACTGTGCATTGTAAATACAGTGCAAATGACTAATTAAAAGTCAACTGAAAGGCAGTTTACCACTGCACACCAGATACCATGCAAAGCAGCAATAAAAGTCAACTGATAAAAAATGTGCTGTACATCCAGTGCTGTTTAAGTCAGTCAGCTGAAGACAGCCTGTCGCCTGTTTTTAGCATGTCGTTAAAAGCACCCCACCACCAAATCTAGCATCTGAAAGTTTTAAAAATCATTCAGCTGAAGGAGCCTGTGAGCCTGCTTTTTGGCAGTCAGTTGCTGGATTCGTGGCTGCACTGTTGAGAGGTAGAGGCGCAAGTCATCTTCAACCCTGAGGAGGACCTATACTTTGTCTTTATGGCAGCCAGTGCAGAGAACCCAGACTCACAGAGATAGGTTGAAGCAAAAGGCAGTAACACTTTAAGCGCCGTTGTTTTAATTCTGGAAATTCACACCCCAGTGACAGCCAAAACTTAGCCAGTGGCAACTGTCCAAAAGAGACCTTCAGTGCTGGGTCTGTAGCCATCTATAAGGCTTTCTTGCTCTCTTAATGGCAGGTTGTCCACAGACCTCGGTTTAAAATGAACGGATTCTAACCCACTGGTTACACTCCTCCTGCTGGTATTCAGGAAGTACTCACAGAGTTTTCATGCAGTCCACTTAAATGTTCTGAAATTGGCATCTGAGCACTGTCAATGGAAAGCTCATTTTCCTGCAGGAAATCCTCCAGTGTGGGGAAGGAGAAACCAATCCCTGCTGCAGTCTTGAAGACCATAATTGTAGTTTCTGACAAAATGCCTCAATCCTGTCCACTTACAATGAACATGTTGGTGTCCGACCTTGAAGTGAGGCATTGAGTGTGTTGAGTCTGTCAAAACATCCGCTAAATATGCCAGCAATGCAAGCCACGTGAATCATGGAAATTTTCCACAAGTGCAGAGCCACAGTCAGCAAGGAAAATACGCACTTCATCACGCAATTCAAAGAGACGTGTTAGTACTTTTCCCTGGACAGCCAACGGACCTCTGTGTGCAGCAGTAGTTGTTTGTGGTTTGCTCCCATCTCCTCCACAGCACAGCAAAGAGTCTTGCATTTACTGGACGTGCCTTGATAAAGTTCACGACTTTCACAGCATCTGCCAAGACTTTGTGAAGATCAGCTGGCATCCTCTTGGCTGCTAGTGCTTCCTGTGGATCATGCAGTGATTCCACACAGCACTAGGAGCCACTGCTTGTAACCTTGTCACCATGCCACTGTGTCTGCCAGTCATTGCCGTGCTCCATCACTACAAATTCCCACATTGGCTCCAGGCAAGATCTTCTTCTGTAATGAATTTATTGAGCATGTGGAACAGCTCCTCCCCAGTTGCTCGTGCAGGCAGTGGTTGGCAAAACAGGAATTCTTCTGAGACTTCAGTCTCCATGGCATAACGGATCATAGACAAGGAGCTGTGCAGCATGGGCAATGTCAGTGGACTCATCAATTTGTAATGCAAGTATGGACTTTGCCGAACAGAGTCCAGTATCTGTTCTTGACATCAACAGACAACTCCTCAATGCGCCGGCAAACTGTGTCATTGGAGAGGGATGACATCTAGCTGTGCTGCTGCTTTGTCTCCCAAGCATTATTGCACACATTTCTTTGCAGCAGGAAAAGTAATTGCTCACCAATGCTGTGTGGTTTTCCTGCTTTGGCAATCTCGCAATGCCACACAATACGAGGCTTCCACAGCTTTGCTAGGCACAGTGCCATGCCTTTCCACCAGTTTCTTTTGGCCCCTCAGTTCTTGTAGCTTTAAGAAAAATTCCAGAGGTTTGGAAACTAGGCTGGGATGCTTTGTCTCCAAATGCCGTCGCAGCTTGCAGGGTCGCATGCTGTCTTGTGCCAGAACGTCAGCACATACCACACCTGTGGCCGAGGGTGCTTCCTGGTCCCAGTCCAGGTGAATCCATCCTTTAAGTATTCATCATCATACCGTCTGGCCTTTGCGCTTTGCTTGAAGGCCTGCAGCTCCTTCATTGGCGTCAGCAACAGCTACTTCTCCATGCGCGTTTTCTTCCAGTCACCAGAAAGCGATCCATTATCTACGGTACATCAATGTTGGAAATTGTCAAACAATGTAACCAAATCCTCCTGGACATGCACATACTTGCATGTCCAACAACAGTCGGGCATTCCAAAAGAGAAAACAATGATTGCAGAAACGCAGTACCCCAAACTGCATGTCAATTTGAAAAGAAGACGAGCATCATAAACAGACCAACAAATAAAACACTGTTCCCTACGATAGTTTCGCTGTGCATCCATGAGACCAAAACCAAGCAATGAGATGTTTAAAGAACGATTCACAATCCATTTCTATCCAGAACCAAACTTTCCCATTTGTCACTTTGGCATGCCAGGCCAACACTGCTTCACTCACAGTTCCCAAGCTAGCCAGTCCTGTGTTTCACTCCTCCAGCTCAAGCCAGACCAGCACACCAACCACAGATTCCATTCACCTTCTTTGACCTCCAACATGGCAACTCCTGTCTGCTTGCTTCCTATCTGCACAGCAAAAGGTGACTCACAGAGGGAGTGTACTGTAACTGTGCAGTCAGCTCATATCTTAATTTAAGTGCACATAAACACTACGCTGTGACAAAAGGGTTGAAGGTACACCTCAGCCAATCCTAGCACAAATTAGTATGCAAGGGCCTTGGGAAATGGATCCAAGTGCTTGTCTGTGCTCAGAGGCAGATGCAGTTTAGAGTAGGGACCCAGCTGATGGGAGGTCTACCTCAACGTGGTAGCTAGGTGACTTCACAGCAGGGCCCTGCTGTGAATACCAAAGACCCCCACCCACTGAGCCTATTTGGGCTGATGCACCCCATGTAAAGGTAAGCCATGAGCCAGCCTTCACTCCCGCTGTCAACACACAGGCAAGACACAGGGGGTTGGGGGACAGAGAGAACAAAGTAGAATTCCTTCATACTTACCACGATTTTCTTATCAGTTAGTTCCAGCATGTCAGTGGGGTATTCATGTGGGATCTTCACTCCAAGCCTCCCAACCCACCCAAATATGCAGACACAAGATTACAACACACATTTTGAACCCCACAGCACACATAGGTAAAGGCAAATAATGCTTTTTTTACAGTGAAGGTCTTGGATGGGTTTGGGGTAGAACACTCCTGAAAACCTGAAGAAGCCTCTCACCCCCACAAGCTACACCAGCAGACCCTTCACTCACAAAAGCGAACATAACCAGCACCATTTGGATACCCACGCACACACAAGAAAGGGAAATTATGCCACTGAGGGTCTCTGCTTTGGGTTGGAGGCCATTCCTTAAGACCTGAAGAAGCACCTCATGTCCAAGGTACACCTGCAGCCCACCCCAAAAAAGGGCACCATTTTAGTACCAAAAACAATCATATATATGCCTAAGCTACACCACAGCTCTAGTCTCAGCCTCACTGTGAACCAGTGTAGATGGCATTATGTACCGTGCATCTCTCGTTTTCATCTCCTCTTAGAAACAAAAATATTTGTTCACACTAATAAAACATTCTTTAAAATATTTTTTATATAACAATGAGCCATTGTATATCGAATAATGCACTCCAGGGTGTGTGTCGCTGGGATAACGTCACTTCTGGGGTGATTAATCACCACTCGGCCTGTGGCTCGTGCCTAATCACCCCAGGCATGATGTTATGCTGGGGCGACACACCCTGTCATCTGACAATACACCCCTCAAGTAAAACCACCAGGTCCATCACTTCTAAAAACAGTAGCAGACACAGCGCATCTTCCCACAGAACAGAAGCATCCAAAGTCTCCACAGCCCGAGCCCAAAGATGCAGATCCATCATTGTAGCATTGTAGCACCCCCAGTCACCACAAGACTTCCTTTTGTGGCATTTCAACCATACCCCTCCCATAAATACAAATAGAGTAGACCAGACATAAAAAGCGACCAGAAGCAATCCTTCCTGTGAAATAGTCAGCTCTGTCTATGTACACTCCCTTGTTTCAGTAACAATATTCATGGAACCTACTGGCTGAGAGTCCCATTTTCACAGCAGCAGATAGATGGGGGAACATTTTTTACCAACTGTGCAACTCCTTCCTTAGAACCCCTCAAGATGAGGGAGGCAAGACTTTTTTAGCAGCAGGTAAAACCCCAACCTTACAGACCCTTCCCTCTCCATCCATGAAAGGCCATCCATGGGGGGTCAAATGAACTTTTGCACATTAAAGACCCAACCTTACAGACCCTCAATGGAAGGTGAAATAAATGTTTTTAAGAGGCATATTTAAAACACCAGCCTTGCAGCCCCAGGCCCTGCAAAAACCCTGAGTTGACCAGCCCCTTCAGCAAAAACAACTAAAAATCAATGCTTACCAGCCTTCAGCAACAGACGTAGGAGAGTTCAGTTCTACACTCCAGGTGGCAGCTGGCAGCTTCAGCAGAGATGAACTGTGAGATGCCGACAGACAGTGGTCAGCGACTCGGCAGTGGCTGGAAGAAGCAGTGGCAAAATGAACACGACGATGGGAGTCGGCGACTCGAGCAGTGGCTGAAGCAGCGGTCCCCTGTTGAAATTTCAGCGCAGATTCCCGATTCAGCAGCTGTGAGAAAAAAGCATCCCGGCATGCTGCTTTATTGCGGAACTGTTCTGCAGCACAGGGTAGCAGCAGCTGATTGGCCGAAGAAGTCTGCCAGCCATTGGCTGGAAATGTGAGGCATATGATTGGTTGCATTTCCTCCCTTCTCATTGGCTGTTGTTGCCTGCTCCTCATTGGTCCAGTACATATGAAATTCGGCCTCTTGATTGGTTGGCTAGTGACACCCTCCTAGCCCCTCTGGGTCCTATGCCTTTCGTTTCTCCGGCACTGGCAAAAAGAAGTTGGCGCCTCATCAAGGTGCTATTAGCACCTCATCGAGTCATCAAGGGACAACTGGGACTGAAGACAAAGGTAGGGGAGAGGGGGGATGATGTGTTTGTGAAGAATGGATGGGGGATGTGCGCGTTTACAGTCCGCGGAGGCGCTGTTTTGCTGTTTTCAGTTTGGCTGCTTGTTTGCTTCCTGGTTTCACAAGCAAGCCTCCGCGCCTCCCCTGGAAGCAGCTCGCGCCTCCCCAGGGAGGCGCGCCTCACCATTTGAGAACCGCTGCTCTAGGCTATACTGCACATCATCACATACTGGTAGCAACTGTGGCAGACAAGTCCCTGTTCTCACACACATAGTCGCTTGGTCATTCTAAGGAGATCATTTACCTAAAAATGCACAATTAAATAACTACATTGATAAAGGCTGCTAGCTTTGTTTTTTCCCCCTTTGTAGTAGTGGTAGTACTACTACTATAAAGTATAATTATTTAAACACACTATTATCCCCTTCTAAAAAATCAGGCTCAGGAAGAGACCATTTATTTACAAACTAGAGATCTGGTCTGGGACTTTCTTGTCATCACAGTCACTTTCTCATTCTTTTATAAGTGATCATTTTTGGTAAATGTGCCTTAACCATATTGATTTCAGTGCTGGTAGACTACTTCTGATTTTCCCCCCATTGTAGTAGGTGGGGGTAGTATCAGACTGCAGTCTTGAAGTAGTAGCTGGCTCTCTCTGACTGGCTCTCTATGACTGGCTGCCCTCTGCTCTGCCATGGTGCTTTGTTTGTGTTCCTGGCTTCTTCTTCACCACTTAACTGTCTAAAGCACATCTGGTGCCTGCCTGTACCTGTTGAGAAATAGAAATCACTACTGTTAATATTATAACTTGTACGCAGTAATAATATTAGTTTCTTAAATGTCAGAAACAGAAGAGGAATTAGAGAGCATTCTTTACTACTAAACAGTGGTTTAACTATTTTTTTTTCAGCAGATATGTTGATTAAAACCAGTTTAAAATGATTTTTTAACATACGGTTACCATAAAAAAATAAAGGTCATAAAAGGTTCAGATAAGGTTTGGATAAGGATCCAAACCTTTTTTTCCTTATCAGAACCTTTTAGAATCTCAGAACCTTTTGAGGTTCTCCCATGTCTAGTTTATTCACAATTAGAATTTTTGTTTTATCTATATTTATGTTTAATTGTAACTCTTTTAAGACTGTAGAAATACAAGTCAAGGCTTTTTGGAGGCCATTTGCAGTACCTGACACCAGCACTGCTTTGTCTGCATATAAAATGACATTAAATCTAGTATTCCCAATTCTTGGAGCATCTGTTTCCACCATATCTAATCAATGCACAGTTTGGTCTATATAAATGTTAAATAGCAGTGGTGCTAGTAAACACCCTTGCTTTACACCCTTATTTACTTTCAATGGGTCAGTTAGCTTTCCAACTTTAGAGTACTGTATCTAATTTGGACCTAAGTATGCATATATAATTTCTGAAAAAGGGCAAGTAATTTACTATCAATACCCCAAGCATTTAGTATATTCCACAAAATACTCCTATTCACACCATCAAACACTGATGACATATCTATAAATGCAAAATATAAAGGATTTTTTCTTTAATGGGCCTTTCTAATCAGATGGTCCAATATGTATAGACAATCTATTGTGGAGTGTTTCTCCCTAAATCTGAATTGTCTATTAGATAGAATATTATTTTCTGTCACCCAAGTAGTCCATTCTTGTAATAAAATAAATGTAAATATTTTTGCAGACATATTTTGCAGTGCAATTGGCTATAATTAGATGGTAAATTTTTACTACCTTTTTTATAGAGTGGGACTATTTCTGCCACCTGCCATGATGTTGGCATCTCTTCTGTTTCTATAATAGTTTTGAACAATTTATGAAAAATACTACTCCACCACTTTATATTATGTTGATAAAATTCCACAAGGATGCCATCCATTCCTGGTGCTTTATTCTTTTTTGTGCAAGTATTGCATGTTCAATTTGTGATTCAGAAAGACTAGTTCACATACAATATTATTTCTTGATTTATTGACATCCTTACTTTTAGTGTAGTTTATAGGTCAGAGTCTATAGCCTCCTTACAAAGATTTTCAAAATACCCAGTCCATTCACTTGCTGGAATGACAGCTTCTATATTTTATTTATATTTGTTTTCAGCTGTAAGCATTAATTTCCAAAAATCTTGAGTATTTTTATTTTTTATGGCTTCCTGTAATTGGGACCAAAGGGCTATGTTATACCCTGCTTTCTTTCTTTTTATAAGTAATCTGTATTCATTTCTCAATAGCACCAATCCCTTATTATAACTAAAGTCTATATTCTTTCTATGTAACTGTGTTATTATATTTAGCAACTTTTTATAGTTATGGCACTGTATATCAAACCGTGGTGCTTTATTAAAGTTTTTTTTATTCCTTGTTTTATTATCATGAGCATTTGATTGTAGCCTATTTTTAATATACATAGTCAGATTATCAAAACAGCATATTGTATCTGTTCCAGTGGCATTTAAAAACTGGGCCTTCATACTAGATATCTCTTCTCATTGTTGTAACATTTCTATTTTCATGGGCATCAATGAATCCCATTTAATTTGTTTAATAAACACCTTCATATGATGGTCTGTTTCATTTTCTATATATTAATTTCTTCTTCGTTTAGGGTCATAGCCAAAATTGACAGCCATAGCTATAGGGTAGTGATCTGACATATTAACATATAAAACATTAAAACCTTTTATCTTTGCAAAGAAAGCTATATCTACTAAAGCCAGCTCTAATAAGGTGCCACCAGGTTTAGTTGGAAATGTGTATTCTCACAATCTATCCATCTTATTCTGCCTATTTACTATACATAAATTATGATTTATTATGACATGCAGGAAAATTAGAATCCAACCATGGTTCCTGAAGTAAAATCAAGTCATAGGACTCTAACTCATTATATCATGAGTCATCATCTGTTTTTCCAGTTACCGCTGCGATATTCCAAGATAGAATATTCATACCCTAGTCTTTCCTTAAAGGGAGCCTGAAAGTTTCTTTTGTATTTCAATCCAAACTTTCCATAGTAGAGTCATCTGAATCAGAACTATTTGACAGATGTGACAACAATTCATATTGGATATAAAGAGATACATTTGAAATATATTTGCATTCACAATTTGCATCACATTTTCTCTCATCAAGGGTCTCATCTTCTGAATCCTCTAATACTACACTACTGTTAATTCTATCACCTCTCTGTTTCCTCCTTCTGATTATTTTCTTGTATTCAGGTGACCCTTTCATTTCATATTCCATTTCTGTAAATATCTAACTATGATCTGTTGTTGTTCACTTCTTATTTTCTGCACCTGATGGTATTGCTGTTGTTCCCTTTTCTGTTCAGTATAGCATAGATTACTGGTAAAATGTACTGTTGTTACATCTACTGTAGGTTAGTACCCAGTTTTTCAACCTAATTTTTGTTTTTAATATTTCCTGTCTAATCGTATTATTTCTAACAACAAGTCACACAAGTCCTTTATCTGGCAATGCTCTGTACCTGTAAACTGAAGCCAGGTCCTCCCAGGACACTTTGGTTTTCAACTGACTCTTAATAAAGTTATAAACTGCTATTTTTAGCAGAAAAGGTGTCTCCTTTTTGCTTTTGGGATGCCCTTTAAATAGGTAGTGTATAATTTCCCTTCCTGAGTACTCTTTCTACATTCTTGTTTGTTACCATTACAGAACCTAGAATGCTGTGTTCTAGGACAAACGCCTTTCTTTTTAATATTTTCTTTATGAGTTGGCATAGTCTGAATTCCCTTTTCCTTAAATCTATTAGCCTTTCCCTTACTTTTATTTCCAGCAGGTTTTTCCAATTTTTCCTTTTCTTACTTTTTTTTGCCTGCATTCCTGAATTTCTTTATATTCTTTCTCTGCTATTTCTTCTGTAATATTTTTTATACTTTTCTCTATTTCTTAATTCTTCATTGCATTACTCACAACCATTTTGAGTTCATCCGGCTGTTTTTTCTGATTTTCTAGTTCTTTCATTATTGCTCCCATGGATAGATTTGTACAGACAAGAACAGTTTTGATTTCAGATAGCTGTTTGCTAATTAGTATATTAGCCTGTGCAATATAGTCATCCAGCACCATCTAATTTTGATTACTTTGCAATTGTATCAATGTTTCTGCATGTACTTGAATATTTGCAGGTTGATTACAGCTACTGTCTGCAGCTGCTGTCTTCCCTTTATTCATAAATGGAGTGATGAACTTATCAAAATCAGTAAGATAATCAACATTTTAGGTTAAAATTTTTCTTTGCCCTTCACCTTTCTGAAGTCTCTCTTCATGTGTTACTATCCCACCATTTATGTTAGGTGACAATTCCTTTAAGGATTCATTCTGAATCCCCAATGTCCTAATTCTCTTAAGCATGTAATCATCAGATGAGCTCTCAGGAATACTGTCATCTTTCTCAGTTCTATGATTGATGGTAATTAACCTAGACAAGGAAGTCCGACGTGAATTTACTTTTTTTCTTAGTCATGCCCATATAATCAGTAATTTTTTTTTACTTTTCCCACCCTTTTTTGTTTTATATTCAACTTTTACTATTTTTTCATTTCTTAATTTCATAGCCTCTTTAGGGGCCTTGCTAGTGGTTGTTTTATCTAAATCTGTGAGTTCATAGTTCTCTGCCATTTTACAAGTATGGGTAAATACACAGACACACTTAATAGTTATAATAGTCTTAAACTTCAGGAATTAGGCAACAGACACAGACAAGTATAAATATATCAAGGTGACATAGTTTAGGCGATAATGGTGTCCTAATCAATTTTCTCCAGTAACAAGAGTCCAAGATCAAACATATAGGAGACCAAGTACCAGTTCCAACCAAGTGATATGGACTATGTTCTATGACTTCCACCTTCAGTCTTTCCAGAAGCTCATTTGTAGTATTCAAATGAAATAGCAGGTTATATCCAAAGCTCTGTTTCTTAAGTCATCTGCCAAGGCCAAGGTCCAACAGTAATACCCAGAGGTATGAGTTTTAAAGGACCAATAGGCCCATGAATGGGCTCATTGAGAAAGCTGTAGTTAAATAAGACATTAGCCCAAAAACTCCTGATGTGTACCAAATGGCCTTATTGCAAAGGAAGTCAGCTCTTCCAATAGTAACCACTGCACAAAAATATGCTGGCTGAAGGTTCATTAACAAGATCATGCGACCAGATAGATGAGAGATGCTGTGCTGGTGTCAGGAAGATATAAAATGGCGTAATCAGTGATGGGTTTGTGGATGGGTGGAAGGTATTTGATAACCGCTTTCTCTGGTGAACTTGAACGATTGTTATAAACTAGCAACAGCCAACCACTAAACCTTGGGACAAGCCGATCCTCCTTGTATGTTTCCCAGCTGAGTTTCTATAGCATTAGCTTTGCCTTGCCAATATTTACCACTGCTGTTGGCATGGTAGACTTGGGCATAAATGTGGTTGGCTCCTTCTTTGAATTCACCTGTCAATGTTCTAATTCCTTTTTGTTAGGTACAACTGTCCTTCTTTTTGAGTGAGGAATTTCAATAGAATCTTCTCAGAGAATGGAACCTCAGATTCTTCTTGGTATGCAACACCATGTGTAATGTGTGATTTTACATGTCCAGTTACTGTTTCAATGTTCTGATCAAAGTTGTCCATCCAGAAGACTGTTAAAACATCAGAAGACTGACTTTGGCTGAAGTGACATCTTGAAAATGTTGAGAAAGTTCCACTACACTGATGTCAGTTTCACACACTTGGTCATAACTGCAACTTTTTCCTAAATTAAACTGTTCATGGGCATTTTCTGTCTGGTCATATTGTGCAGCACAACTCCAACAAGTGCATGTTTTGTAGTGAGAAACTTGCAGCATGTGACACCATGAATTAGGTCTTCTGAGTAGGACTTTGACAACTGGGTAACTTGTTCACTCTTTGTATGTTTGGGAGATTTTAGTACATGCGAGAAAATGATTGAACTATCTCTGGGGGCTGTCATCCTTTACTCAAGAGAGCATCCACTGTTGGTGGCCATGGTAGTTAAGGTGCTGCCTCTGCAAATCTTTTTTTTTGTTTAACTTGTAAATGTCTTTAAAAAGATAGACAGGACAATACAATACATTTTCATACAGTATTAGGCTTAGTAAAAGTTCATTAACATCTAAAGTTTTTTTTTTTTTACTCTTTCTTTATCCTCCTACTGCTGCCACTGATCACTCTCTCAGCACTCCGCTCGTAGGTCCCAATCTGCAGCCCCCCCAAGGAGTCTGCCCCTAGAGTGCTAACGCTACCCACGTACCTTCAGGGCCTCAGATTACCCTCTGGGCAGGGTGGCGGAGATCTCCCATATCTCCCCCTGAACATTGTCTGGGAGCGCACACAGTGGAGTCTGCTTCTCGGGTGCTGCCTCAGGACCAATGCTGAGGCTCATCGCCTAGACCAGGGCAGGTTATTTCCTGGTGTTCTGGTGGATCCCCTTCCCTAACATTGGCGTGCAATGGAGACAAGGCTGCCGGTGTGCATAGAGACACACGTCAAAGCCGGTCCCCTGCTAATGTCTACCCTTGCGTAGAGCATCTCCCCAGCTGCACTGACCACCCTGAGGTTCCCCCAACAGGTGGCGGTATCACAGCGGAGAGTACACTTCCCCCTCCCCAGAGAAGGAGAGCTGCCATTGGGCGCTCAATCCTTCTCCCTCCAGGCCGACCCCCGACAACCCGAGTCCGCTCCTGAACCCAGGTCACCAGCATGGTACGAGGTGTGGCGTCCAGCGCCTCAACCCTCAGTGCCAATAGGCCGGCTATTAACATCTGAAGTTATATTCACAAATAAATCTATAGTATACTCAGTCTATCAATAACCATGTATCTGTATTCCATTCAGAGGCATCCAGTGAAAAGCTCCAAAGCATTGGAGGCAGTATAGCGCAGTGTGTTAAGGCTCTGAGCTGTAGATCTGGAGACCTGGGTTTGAATTCCACAGCCGCCTAGGTGCATACTGTGTGATCCTGAGCAAGTCACTTAACTTCCTTGTGCTCCCAGGTCACATCTGGAAACAAGCTTTGGCTTAGTGTGCTACTCCTGGTTAAATAATGTTCCCTTTCCCTCCCCTTAGAAGAAAAACAGGGCTTCCCAGGAAAGCCGAATCAGCCAGCCAGCCCAGTATCCATTGCCTTTAATAAAAGTCTAGTCTTAGTAAAATGTCCAATAAAAACTGGCATTAATTGAAATACATCCTGTCTCTTTTCTGTGTCCATTCATTCTTTTATTTTAAGAAACAAATAATAAATTGTTAACAATAAACAATTACAACAACTGCTGCACATTGCCACACTGCACCATAATATAAAGCTGGTATTCAAAGAGTACTATTGCTACCCAGTATTAAAACTAAAGAAATCAATAAAAACCCTGAGGTCCAAGTGTTCCATTATTCCTAGAATCTTTGTTTATACTGCCTGGAGTTGTTCCACAACTGGAGTGCCCTCTTGAAGCTCTATATAATCAAAATAGGGGAGCCACCTGGAGTTAAACTGGTCCGCCATAAGTTTCAGCTGGACAGTAAACACCTCCATATTTTTAATAAATCTCAGAACAGACAACCAATGTTAAATTGAGATTTCATTTGGTTTGAGCCAGTTCTGAGTGATAACCTTAAGGGTGGCCGCTACAAGAATGTAAAACAAATATTTCTCCACAGCTGTAATAACTCCAAGGGGTGGTAAACCTAGGACCATGTTTTCAAAGGTGGGAATGGTTTCTAAGTGAAACATTTCCTTGGTCGCCTCAACCACCTCTGCCCAGTAAGTCTGGAGCTGGGGACAAGCCCAACAAATCTGTCTCTACAAATCTTAAGATATGTTTACACAACAAGGAAGCAGCATGCTTGATGACTTGATTATCATCCGTTCTCAAAAGCTCTGTGACTGATGCACCGCCAGTTAATGATTCAGTACTGATTACAGCTAGTGGTTTTTTGAGGATCAGCTGTTAAAAATAAAAGTGAATGCCCATATTTCTTTTTCAGCTGGTTTCTAAGTTTATAATAGTATAGTCACTCTCCTACTCTGACACCTGAGATTTCATTCAATGGCTTCATTGAAATGGCTTGGTGTCTTTGAAGCACATTGTCTTCAATTACATGACAAACAACCTCAAACCCAGTTCCATCTGATTGCTCATTGTTATCCTCATCATCCCTTCTATTCTGATCATCTGGGGTCCTATCCCTTGTGAATACTGTATAATTTAGGTAGCACGTGTCATGTTTACGAAACTCCCTTGCAATGAGGTCCTCTGTCTTAATTTTTGTGAGCAAGTCTTGGTCATCATGTAGCTCTGACACCCTTTTCTTTGTGCCCTCAGCTGTGTTTGTAATAGTACCACTTGGATATTGCTTCTTCCCTTCACTTGGATTACATATTTGTTACATATAACTTTTGATAGCATTGTCTGTGATAGCCATGCTTATCAGGGTCATAGTTAGGCACTGAAATTGATGCACACTGCTCATAATGACAATTTTCACCACCGAACTGGGTTTGAATATTTTTGCTCTGCATAGGTGTGCAGTAACTTTTGTCACTCAGTGGAGTTACTTCAGAGTCTCTTGTTGTCAGGACAGGGTAATGCACTATATTTTTATTTATGTCTTTGGTAACCGGGTAAGGCCCACTAGGCACAAGTGCCTGTTTTCAGGGGTGACCTGGGATCACTGGGCAGTTAAGTGACTTGCTCAGAGTCACACAGTATGCAAGTGGAGGTTGTGAGAATCAAACTCAGGTCTGGTCTGCTGGATGTATTGAGCTCATTCACACCTCGTTCCTCTAACCTCTAGGCTATACTGCCAGCCCATGTTTTAATTTTTGCTTAGGCTAACATGCTGCCACCACTCACCGATGTTCCTTCCGCTGTAACACAGCTACATGAGGCAAGTGGTCAGCAAAGCTAACAGGATATTGGAGGCTGGCAGGAATGGATTAGTATGCTTGTGTGTGCATGCTGGAAGTTGAGTGGGAGGGCAGCAGATGGTCAAGCAACAGTGTGGGTGAGTGGTCAACTGAGGGTTCATGGACAGTGATTGAATGAGAGTACAGGCAAGTGGTTGAACGACTAACTGTGTATGTATAAAAACAGCATGCTAGCCTGATGTACGGGTTCAACAAAATAAAACTGAGCAGGCAAGCTGGCTGCTGGTAATGTGCAAGGCAAGTGTGGACTTGAAGAGAGGGAGAAGGTGTTAGATACTGTTTTGTCCAATTGGTCTGTTCAACAATGGCTGCTTTCCACAAATAGGAAGGTACTCACTGTCTCAGAATGTAATCTCAAACTTTAAAGGAGAAATTTTAAATAATCGATGTTGCTAACACAAAATTAGACACTGCTCAAATCAAAGCACTAGTTTCCAGTGTTTTTTTTCCTTGTGTGAACATATTTGATGATTGTCCCACATTATGAGGGTGTAACTCTCTTGATTTTAGGAATGAGACTATAAAAACAAAGTTAGACACTCATTCAACTGCACTGCTAATCTTTTCATTTTATGAGTGAAACTTGGGTTGGAAAAACAGAGGGTCAGATTTTCAACATGGCCAGATTGCCACAAGTCCTGCATGCACCAAAGATATGGTGCACCGGGCTTGCAGCAGTCTAATAGGAGTTTCCATCTCGTGCAGCAGTTGTTGCAAGTTAGACCAGCTTTTTGCGGTCTAGCTTGTATCAATCCTGGTGATCCTTTTTACAGGGCTTGCACCAAAAATGTGGTGCAAGCTGCTGTGAATTGGGTAAACGGTCGCAACTGTGTCCAACTTACTAAAATCAGACACAGTTGCGGCAAAAGCTCTTGGCACACTGCCAGATTCAAAATGTTGTGCTGCAGGGTTTGATGTGAGTACTGCACCACCATTTGAAAATCCAGCCCAGAGACTTTATTACTGCAGGAGCCTGTCAGCAGAGATTGGGGGGGAGGGGCAGGGTTCTATACAGTGCATAAAGTGTGCAGGAAAAAGCTGCCAGATCTCTAAGGGTCACAATTATAAAAAGATGGATGGACTACTACTTTGAAAGTCCTTTTTTCCTTCATAGTGTGGAATTTGCATTTTCATTATAATCCAACTTTTCAATAACAAGTCAAAACGCAGGCACTAAACATGAAGATACTACAGGAAATTGAAGGACAAAGGAACTAAGGGTCATACTGTCTTCTTGGAATGGTGATAAGGGGAAACAAACATGGAGTAAGTGCCCTGCTTTCAGACTCTGTGAGACCCCCTCAAATCCCTCAAAATTTTTTTTTGTGGGTCTGAGACCCCACCAGACCTGATCCACTTTAAGTCCTGGTTATATATACTGGGGTAGAAAGAACAAAAAGGCAGCACATCTCAGAGGGAATGAGGTGGTACAGATCAGGGAAGGTAACCCAAAATCCCAATGAAGCAAACAAAGTTCTGCACTCAGCACACAAAGTAACACCACACCATGATTTAATGCCAGTAAATTAGGGGTTTATTGCAAATTCTGGACCAGAAAAAAGGACTGTGGTCTCAATGGGCACATATGGTTAACAAAATTAAATAAATAAAACAAATAGAATGCCCCAGTGCTTCAACCCAAATCATGCATTAAACTGGCATTAAATCATGGTGTGGTGTTACTTTGTGTGCTGAGTGCAGAACTTTGTTTACTTCATTGTATATACTGGGTCAATGGGCATTTCAACAGATTAGGAAGGGGTAGGTACCTGCATTCTGGGGCAGTGTGGGTATCAGACGATGAGGGCATGGATGTTTATAATGAGACATGGTAAATGTGTTTGCATGAGGGGTAGAGCTGTGTATATGGGGAAGGGAGGGTATTAGCACATGGAGGCAGAGTGGAGCACAAGCGGGAGTCTCTATAAGAGTATAAAACAGGAGACAGAGAAGAAGAATGCACAGAATGGAATCAGAAACACAGACCAATAACCTCTGGTTAGAAATATACTTTATTTTCTGTTTTTGGTGCATTTAGTGATTGTTTTTCAGGTATGAACATTGTTCCCTAATGATTCTGATTTGAATCATAATGGGTCAGTACTAATCAACATCAGACAGAGGCCATGAGCTTTGTAAATGCAGTGGGCAAGTTATATCTTCTATACTTCTTGAGAACTGTTCTTCACTTCTTCAGGGCAGCATCCCCAGAAGAAGGAGCAAGCAGAGGAAGATGAGGTGGGAGCAGCAGCAATGAAGTAATGCATGGCATGTGGTATATGCTGACGGTAAAGATAATCCATCACATGTGCACATTTCAGTATATTGTATTTTGGTGAAATGCAGAGGAGACTATCTACAATCACACATGCAATTGTGATATATAGTATATTGTGACCTACTACTTCAGTACTCAGAACGCATGGCCCACCCACCCATGTATTGCACTCACCAATGCAGTTATTGGCATTTACATGGTAAAGTAAAACCTTTATCTTAAGATCCTATATCTGAAAGGAAGTATTGCCAGAAGTAAATTTGCTTCCTAGTGGACTTACATCTAAATTTACTGTCCCGTATCATGTGCCCATGGTGCAAGGAAATTACATCACTGTGCACTACAGTCATTATGTACACTGTAAATGCGATGTTGTTTGCGGCAGTGTGCATAATGATGTACCCAAGAGAGGGCCATCTATTGCTTATAGAAAAGTAGAACATGATGAAGGAGCATTTGTGGTAGGACATATACAGCAGCAGGGAAGTGTGTTACCACAGGGATATCCATAAGTAGCAGGTTGGGAATGCACATGTGAGGATGCCCAGTACTAGTTATGGACACACCATGCACAAAATACCCTTCGGCATTATCCTCATTGGATAGATTATCTAGCAAAACACTGTCATCATCATTATCATCATCATCATCATCATCATCATCCTTCCCATCAGTGAGTGCTGACTTGTGTCCTCACCCTCCTCCTGGAACCTAGATTTGGCACTCATTCAACAGTCTGGTGATATGTGTTCTTTATTCATTTTGATGAATGTTATCAGTTCAACATTTTTGGGCACAGGCAAGTCCTATGATCACTTATGATAGCCCTGCTGTGCTAAACACTATCCCAAACCATGGCTACTGGGCAGGACAGATACTCCACAGCAACTGAAGACAGTGCAGGCTACATATCAAAATGAGCTCTGCCAATGCAACAAGGGTTCTTCATCTAGTCATAACTGTTCAAAGTCATCCATGTATGCAGCTCTCAGGATCTAAGGAAACCATCTTTTTACTGGACACACCCACCACAGAAAGAGCAGCCTATAGAGTATATAGTCCAGCTCCAGTGGCTGGTTGTTGTATGCTTATGGAGGAGGCGGAGGATTAGGATAACTTAGTGTCTGTGGAGGAGAATGATGCTGCAAACAAACCATGTTGCTGACTGCATTCTTTTTCTTGCTGTACTACCATATCTTTGTGTGTAAGCCTGGTCAATACTCCAAGGTGCCTATCTGCCTCTAACTTTACCCCATTTAGAAGTGACATCATGCCATGTTTGCAATGAGGATTTAACATGGTCACCACAGCATACACCTTGGACTCCATCACACTGCACGAATATTGGTCTTTGGACATGCATTCAATCATCGCCGCTATCTGATTGAGACCTACAGTGTCACCATTATGCTTCAACTTCTCCTGGGTATTCAAAAGTCCCTGCTGCAGTGCATGAATCAAAGGGATTGCCTGGCTGATGTAGGTGTCTGCTGCACTAACCGCTTGGGTAGCATGCTCATATTGTTGGAGGATTTGAATAAGACTACCCATCACCCCCCACTGACCAATACTGAGGGAGAGGGATGCAGGGTTTCGATCTCTGTGAAACAAGGTAAAGGCCATCAGTGCTTTGTAGAGCTCAAGTTAGCTATTCAGTCATATACAGAGTAAAAGGGTACAGTAGATGATGTGGTGGAATTCCATTTTTACTCTGGAGATTTTTTTAACTGGTTTCTAAACTTTGTGGAATAGCTAAAATGGCCACATAGCTGATGGACAATGGCCAGCATGGAACTACCTTTGTATTTTGCTTCAGATAGTCCTGTACTATCAAATTAAGGTGAAGGGCAAAGCATGGAGCGTGATGAAATGAACCATGTTCTTGCCATTGTCACTGGTGATGAATCCCAGTTTCAAGTGATTCCACATGAGCTACTCCTCAAGTTGGTTGTTCAGCTCAGACACAGTGTTACTCTCTTTGTGATTTACAATGTCCATGCAATGTCCTTATAAGTGTCCATACATGCAATGTTGTGTGTGGCCTCCTGCTGCACACCAGCAAGAGATGGGCTTAAGTATGAAGGAGATTGAAAGGGCTTGTCAAGTAACACTCAGGATATGGGCCCAGTGTGCTATGATACACATTTAAGAAGAGGTTGCTCTGGGCTGACACACCCGTATTGAGGTGCCCAGTTTCCACAGCTGTATGACTAAGGCCATGCCTAACAAAAGATTTATATCTCTGGAACTACCCTTTGTTGAACAATAGGTTTGGGACTGAATATTCAATTTAGGAGTAGAACCTGCCCTGTTCATTAAATGCAGAAGCCCAGTATTTTCAGCAAAGGAGTAGGGCAGCATATCCACTGCCAGCTAAACACGCATTCAGTTACCCAGAGACTTACTGGTTACATGGTGTTTTCTATGTTTAGAAAGCACCTCTGTGATTCTTGGTTGCACCATGGGAGGATGCACATATCAACAAGATGCCCTGCCCAGGTACTGGGACCCATTTGTAATGCCAGGGGTAGATCCCTTAAGTATTCTGAACTTGAAAAAATAGCAAGGTATAGAATGTGGTGCTTTACTGGCACAAGTGCTTGTGACATACATGGAAGTGGTGCTGTTGCTGGTAGTGCTAATGCTGCTTTGATCAAGCTCAATGACTTGTGCTTCCTCCTCCACCCTCCATCATGGCCAGCAACAGGTCTGTTCAAAACAAGCTGTGCATCCCTTTGGAGCTGCTGCCATTTAATGAGATGTTTTGTTTTCATGTGACTGCATGGATTGGTAGTCCCAAAATGTAAACCTGCTTAGCCATGGCCTACTTTAGCTTTGATGATCTGGCATATGGCAAAGCTATCATATAGAAGAAGAATCAGCATTTATATAGTGCTTTTCATACACAGTGTATCCCAAAGCGCTTTACAAGCAATGCTAGACTGGTAGTGAAGTGACTGAATGTGTAGTGCAGCCATATTGCACATCAACACCCACACACAGCCTGAATAATTGCATGAACTGGTTTATGGGCAAGGGAATGTTGGCCAGGACATCGGGAATGTTTCCTACTCTTTGTGAAGAGTGCTCTGGGTTCTTTTACTTCCACCTGGACACCCACCAAGACAACACCAGGATGGGTAGAAAGGACCTCGGTTTAACGTCTCATCTGAAGGATGGCACACCCCAGCAGTACAGCAACCCCCTAATGCTGCACTCAGATGCCAGCGTTTTCGGTGCAAGTTCAATCCCGGTGTGGGACGAGAACCCACAACCTTCTGGACCAGAGGCAGATGTGCTACCAACTGAGCCACGCTGACACCCATATATGGGATTTTGAACAAAAAATCCTATATTAATGAGGTTTAGGACAATGATTGCGTCACTGCTGGTTTTGACTATGCTGGAAGGGCCTGATTTTGTCTGCACCTATAACAATCATAAATAGTCAACCCCTCTGCTGCTACCTCCCATATTGCAACCCCTTTGTTTTCCTTATTTACTACCCTTAGACAATTGTTTACATGTTTATATGGGCACCAAATGTTCATCCTCCTTATCGTCCACCTCCTCCTCAACTCCACTGTCTCCTGATGCAGAAAAAGGCATTTTATGCTTGCAAACTGTTGTCTATGCCTCTTTCTCTGGCTTCTAATCTGTAGCTAGCAGTGAATCACCAAGATCTGAAAAAAAAATCACTGCTCCCCACATCAATATTCTCCTCTTCTCTTTCTTTAGTTGGCATTGCCTCATTACGTAGCTTGTTTAACATTACTGTCTCCTTTTTTTGTGAAACATTCTTGCAAATTGTCTTCTTCTGGTCCCTCAAGTACCTCATCCTGCACTTCCTCCTCCTCCTCCTCCTCCTCCTCTAACACCTGATGCTGACACTCATTTACTACAGTTTCCTGTGTCTGAGATGCCACTGTATCCAGTTCATCCTCCACTACAGAGGGTAAACCACCCTGTGATTGTGACATTATCATTGACATTGCTGCTACATTAGTAGCAGTTTCTTTGCTGGGTGACTTTGCTGTACAGTCACAGACCTCTCACAAGTGACATTTCTTCCCCCAGCCTCAAATGGCAATGCATGAGCCCTGTGTTACTGCAGGAGCCACAGCCACAGTCTCAATTACAGAGGGCTGGGCAATACCCACAACAGATACTGATGCTGCTGTGTCGTCACCTGGATACACAGCCCTTCCCTTGTACTTTTTGAATAAGCAGAACAGGACAGTCACGTGTCCATCTCCACTGCCGGAGCTGCAATTTTCTCATGTTAAACTAAAACAGTCATATTTACTGAAAAAAAAAGAGTTGGTTCAACATAGCAACTAGCAGAGCAGCAGTTGTAAACACCATGACTTCAGCGAATCACTGAAAAAAGAAAGACCCCCTCAGATTTCAAAACACAGCACAGTTCTTAATAATAAAGAATTACTGTATGTCAATCTGCTTCTGTGTGTGTGTGTATCGCTCTATCACTCTATATGCTAATACACTAGCAGCTACAGTTAGTGTTGTGCAAGGCCCATACACAGCCAATGGGTATGCCCCACTACTGAGAACAAAAATACAGCAGTAAGTAAGTAAAAAAAACACAACAAACTCATTCCACACCACCAACACCGCTCTGTTACTTCTACCACAAACATGTAGCAGAAGCTCTCCAAAAAAGCAATTTATTTGAGAATTTGAAGCAGTTTATGTTATACACAGCGAAGCAGCACCTACAGGTCTGCAGTGAGAAGAGGAAGTCACATGGTACGTGTTCTGTGTAATGCAGCACCATGTGGTTGAAAAAATGTATTATGAGATTAACAATGGAATAGTTTTCTATGAAACATTCAATCCCTGGAAAAAAAATGATACGTTCTGCAGAACAGAAACATGCCAATTCATTTCCGTATGATAACTTTCCATGGATCACGAGACACATGGTGAAATTTAGTGACACAGGAGAACATGAACTAAAAATATTAACATAGACAATAATTATCATGATAGCCCTGTACCAGGCATAAAACAGCAGAAGGGTTGTAGGGGCATTGTCAGCCTCCTTAGACCTCAGATTGTCCCTGGTTGAAAAACATAGGTCTCAATTCAGAGACATGCTGGGAATGGTGCAAGCCCTGGGTGGGCTGAACATATGGAACATAAGCCTTGCTGCCTTCCCTGGCTGGCAATCAGGATTCATGAGCCTGTGCACCATTTGCCACAAGTTAGACCAGCTTTTTGCTGGTCTAACTTTGTGGCAAATATGGGACCTTCTTTACAGGGTTTGTGATAAATAGTTGGCACAAGTGGCCTTAAAGTGGGAAAAAGTTGCAAATGCGCATCACCTTCCTGAACTGGGTGCAAGGTGCATCAATGTGTTTGACGCAGCTGTGGATTTGAAGCAGGACTTGACCCAAGCCCTGCATCAACCTTTCTGAACTGAGCCCAGACATTTTACATTTACTCACCTTCTGTAGAATTTGCTGATGTGCAGTAGCTGGATGTTTGATTCTAATTCTTTTTTTTCTTTTTAAAAGTGAAAAACAGATTGCCCTTGATACTGATGGTTGCACGCACAACATGTTTGTTTATGGTCCTTGATCACCTCCCACAGTGTGTTTCCTGGACTTAGGAGCATTCCCAACATGGTATAGCTACTCATGATGCCACGGCAGGAGAAAAAGTATTGCATCATGAATGGCTGCAATGTCTGGGAGTGTTCTTAATGTTCAGGAAGTATACAGAAAGAGTAGATCAAGGATTTCCAACAAAACAAGGTTGGGTATGACAACATCATTAGCATGCATTTCAGTTTTCCTAAGAAAGGAAGCAGATAAAGCAACCAGCAACATCAGTATATTTTAGACAAGGTAAGCGATCAAAAAAATGTAGATTTTCAACTGGAAATCATATGTTGCAAAATAGGTTGACAGTATCCCTATAACTTCAAATCTGACAACTTATTTACATGAAAATAATGTGAAATGGTCATGGAATATTTTCTGTAAAAAATCTGCTGATCTGCCGAAAAGTGTTCTGCTGACACATGGAAACCCATCGTTCCTTGAAACATACTTCCACCTTTCTGCACTTGAAGTCTACACTTTCACATCTGATGGAAATAGGAAGCATTAGCAGTAGGCAGACTTTGCCAAACTTCTGCAAAATTCCATTCTGTGATAATCTGACAGTTCAGCACATGCATCCATCAGCTCTTATCTTACAGATGGTATTTGAGATTCAAGTGACAGCCTCTTCTCAAGAACAACTCCCAGACTTCCAGACTGTGTGCTGCCCTTACTACCTCAAGTTGCACTCTGTCATGGATGGGTTGCATGAAGCTACCCCTACATACAGAAACCAGTCAATCTGATCATATATGTCGCAACTGCATTTTATTGGAAACCAGGACCCACTAGTAGGATGCTGTCTAGTAGCAGATCATTGACAAATATCACTCTAACAGCAGCACAGAGGAGTCCCGGTTTGATGCAAAGGACAAGTACAGCTGAATATCATCTGCAAGACGATGAAACCCGGCCTTGTCCTTCCTAATGATTTTTCCCAAAGGCAGAATAGATAGAGCTAAAACACCATGGAAAGAAGAAACCTTTGGGTTACTCCATAGTTTAGGAATATCATTGGTGACGGGAAGATTTCCATCACTACTGCTGTTTCTGATTTGTGAGGAAGGACTGAAACCATGAAAGCATAGTCCCAGAAAGTCCTCTGTACAGTACCAGTCTGTGAACCAACAATGGGTGATCTGCTATATTCAGTGTTGATGACAGATCCAGTAAGGTCAAAATCAATACTTATTTATGCTCTTTAGCCAGAAGAGCATTACAAATCTGCAAGAATTACCCCTCACATTTCACTTGCTTTGTTATCCAACAAGCACACATAAGTGGACACAGTTCAGGGGGAGGATAGGAGGTCAGCTGGTCAGCTGTAAGGCATGTGGCTCTGCCACCTTCAGGAAGGAGTTCTGGGGGGTTGGCAGGTCCTCAGAATGAAGATAATTCATGACACTCTGTGTGGAATTGTCTACTCTCAGGGCTGAAGTGCAGTACATGAGGAGCAACATCACATGAGCCCCTGCGTGAACTTCAGATCCATCACTGCAGTGCACACCATGGAGTGGCACCACCATGGTGGATACCCAGGAGTTAGGTACCAGAACAGATCCATGCCTGTGCCAGAATTTGTTCATGAGAACTGTGTCAGCACTGAGAAGCTGTTGCAAACCCTGAAGGGGAAGCAGTATCCAGTAAGGATGAACCAGAGGGGTGGATGTAAAGCAGCCCAAGGGGGAGCAAGAAGCATTTCATTGTGTTAAGGATTCCATAGCCAGAGGGATGCAGAGGTTTGTGTGCAAGTCAGGCTGGGTGAATAGATCTGTTCTATGCCTCCCAGCAGTGATTCCAGAAAATGTCACACCTCAGCTGTAGAGGCTGCTGAGCAGGATGGGGGAGAAGCCAGTTGTTGTGCTTCATTTAGGAACCAAAGAAGTGGCCAACCATAGCATAGAGGAGGTTAAAGATAGGTTCAGGGAGTTAGAAAGAAAGTCAAGGTCTAGGACAGACACCATTGACTTTTTGGAGGTTTGTCATGTTTTGCTAGGCAGTGAAGTTTCTGCGTGTGTGGGGGGTGAGATCTTGTTCACTCACTAAGTGAGCATAAACAATGATTGCCATTTACATTTTTCAAATTCTCTCTGTGGCACAATGATTCCCATTGTGATGAGGCTGGTTGGAATGGACTTGTTATTTCCAGTCTCTGCTGGCACAAATATTTACCCCTTGCCAAGTTTCTGAGCCAGTTTGAGGCAGTGACATTTTCT
Organism: Neoceratodus forsteri; assembly: GCA_016271365.2. NCBI lineage: Eukaryota > Metazoa > Chordata > Ceratodontiformes > Ceratodontidae > Neoceratodus > Neoceratodus forsteri. Next base: position 707,050,342 of record CM028130.1, read on the forward strand.
GCCCATTTTCTAAGAAGTTATAGTAATCTAGCTATAAAGGTTCAAAGAGATATACAGTGGAGCCAGTCATGATGCAGTGAAGTAACTAACAGTAAATGACATCTAAAAAAAAACTGTATGACAAAAGGGTTTAATTGTCATTGAATTACACTGTCTCCTGCAATGTACTGCAGCATTTTGTGATACACTGCAACATCACTGCGTTGCATCCTGGCTGGCATCACTGTAGACTGAGAGTAATTTTTTTTGCTTGTAATTGAAGTCCCCATTAATACCTATAAGAGGTGAGCTACACATTTGTCTTGCATGTAATGTTTCCCAGATAATCTCATCACTTTTTAAGTAGTCATCATATTTTTATATTACTAGAGAGAATAGAGTTTGTAGATGTGTGGGCAATGTTTTAAAAGATGTGTAGCTCCCATGTTCATGTAAAGGGTTATCCATTTGGTCATGCCTTCTGAGTGACTGCCAGGAGACATCAATTGTATGTAATAAAATGGATGGGGGCCATTGTTAGAGCGTTCCAGAACTTCAGAGGAGAGAGAGAGAGAGAGAGAGAGAGACACACACAGAGAGACAGAGACAGAAAGAGACAGAGAGATTGGGAGAGGAGCAGGTGTGTGGGTGCAGACCCACCAAGCCTGTACAGTAGGTCCCTGGCTTGCTACTAACTTTTCTAAGTCAGGTGTAAGGGTGAGTCAAGTGGGCCAGAACTTTAGTTTACCTTTGAGGTGGGCATGAAAATTTGGCTTTACTTCACCAATGCAGCTGAACCCCATTGGCTCCCGATGCAGTCATTTGTACAGGGTAAAACAGGAGGAAACAAGCTTTGAGGTCAGCAAGGACTAGGAATTAATGCAATTTACTGTTGGCATGTGCTGCTGGCATGCATCTTCTGTGGATTACTACTTGTGATGTTGTGACAGTCTGCAAAATCAAGTAAGACTACCCAATGTGAGCTACAGTAATAGTTACTATTCATTGCTGACCTCAAGGTATATTCCCCCCTGTAGACTCTGATGCTCTGCCTTTCCTAATGCCAGTTACCATAGTCTTCTTTACAGTGCCATAGATTTTACAATAACAATTTTATGTTAGGAATAGTTTTATTATATGTTGTTTTATATACTGTTATATAATGACAGTAATACAATACTGAGTATTTTATGTTAGAACTCATTGACTTGTGTGTTTTTTATTTCAATGTAATTTTGTTATTATTTATTTTTTTATTTATATACCAAGAACAATAGTTGTACTAGTATGAAGCTAAGGTTTCTGTAGATGATCATAAATAATGGTGTGTATGTGGCATATAAATGGACTCACTATAGAAAGGACCATGGGAATGGTTGCTCGTTGTGCTGGTACTGACAGAGAAGCACAGCAAAGCATGACCCCGTGACGTGTGTGACATGACAATAAATTTAATGGAGTACATTACAAAAATATAATAAAAATTAATTGTTCAGCTGGTTTGGTGGCATGTGGTAGTGCTACCACCTGCCATGATGATGGCCAGGGTTCTGGAGTGAACTTGGGTCATTGAGGGTGAGCTGGGGGTGTAGTGAGTGTCCAGAGGACAACCCTCCTCTTCTGGGGAGGGTGGCCAGCTCTTCCCACAACATGCTTGACACCTAGTGAAGGCTGGGTGTCAGGGCAGCCGGAGAGCTCAGTGTGTGTGTGTGGGGGGGAGTCGGCATGAAGCTGTGCATCATTACATGCTGATGGGAGGGAGGAAAAACACAGAAAAAGATGTCATGCCATGTGGGATGAAGTCGGTCCATCTGCAGGCTAGGCACAACTGACCAGGCACTCGAACCAGATCCTGTTTTGGAGGAGGGGACAAGGGGAAGCTCCCTTGTCTCTGCCACAAGGGTAAGTCATTGGTGTATCTAGGGGTGAGTCTCGGGGATGGTGACTGACTGAGTGGGGATGGGCCACCATAATGAGGTCCGGCAGTACAGGTACATAAATCTAAGCAAAAAAAAATAATAATTAATTTTTCATACTTTAAATACATATTTTATTTGTATGGTAAGAACGTAGGATTTCTGAATGAACACATGATGGATCATGAAGATGATAATGAATAGCACTATGTACAGTGCATCAAAGTGGACAGGCAATTGTTAATGCTCATGGTGTACAGGTGGCTGTGGCAGGAATGGCCAATCATATTGTACCATTTGTTGTGTTGTGTGCAGGCTAGGAAGAAAATTATGCTACTGTCACCCACACACTGCAGTCAGTGATGCATGATGAAGAAAATATGAATCATGATGAAGAGAGTAGGAGGATGACAAGAAAACATAATTTCTTAATAAACACCTGATAAGTTGTGAAGATGAAAATAAAAACCATTATTAGTAGTGCCTCAAGGTGGACATGAAATTGTTTATGCCCAAAGGCCCACAGGTGGCTGTAGTGGCACTAGCCAATCAGATTGTACCATTTGTTGTGCAGTGTGTAGGCAGTGAAGAAGGTGGAGTCAACCACACACCTCAGAGATGCATGTTGAAGAAAGTGTGATTCATGATGGAGGGAGAATGATGACGATAATGATGATAAAGAGGATGTGCTGTTTCTGGAAGCCAGAATTCTACGTCTTAATTGTTTTAATGCAAGTATTATTTTTAAATTTGGCTTCATTTTTATGCCAAGAAAACATACATGCCAAAAAAACATGATCTGTAAAATATTCCCTCACTGCAGATGATCCATTTGATTTTTTAGGTACAATGGACTGGTGATGGTGATGGTGGTGAGGGCAAGGGATATTTTTGGAGAAGAACTGAGTACTAGGGTGGTGACTGTGAAATAATTTCTTTTATCCACCACTATGGAATAGTGTGCCTTCAGGTGGCATTGGGCAGGGCAGCAGATATGATATATGATCAGATAATATGATATTATATTATATAATATATTGATGAAATTATATCTGACATATATGAGAATCTAATCTATTCTAAGCTATAATGTGCATGTATAATATAAAATTATCTAAGATTCATGATATAATATATTGGATAGTGTATGGTAGCCCATACACAACAACGTTATTCGTACACTGAGTGGTTACTATGACATCAAGGACCTTGAAAGTGAAGCTTCAGAGGTCCCTTTGATGTGATAGTAACCACGAGGTGTGAGAAGAGTGATGTTGTGTATTTGGGCTATCATGCACTATTCTATAAAGTGTATGGACCCCAAAAAAACATAATTGCCTACTTTTTCTAGTTCAGGCAGTCTCTGCTGTCCATGTTCCACACTTCTTTGCCATCTGCCCGCCCGCCAGCTCGTGTGCACAATGCCTTAAGCACTGCTATCCCTATCAACAGCACTGATGGGGTCACTTACACTGTAATGTCCGTATTAATGCAGAACAAAAAGTCATTCTGTGTTAGTATGAATGTCACTACTGAAGCAGAACAGCTTTTCACAGTGTATGGATATGGATTATCTATACAATACAATTGTTCCCCCATACAAAAACAACTCTTAATACTATCATTCATTTCTCATAATAATGTCATTCAGAGCTCCTAATACTAACTTTGCAAGGTATGAATGACAGAATTATAGGAAAGAACCTTTCCAGCATTCTGTCGAATTCCTTGTGCTGAGTGTGAGCTGGCTTTCACTGAACTGTCACATGCAGTAGAAGTTAGCTCCCCACTGACGCAAAAAGAACCTAAAGTGACACCATGTGCCTGGGTACTCCCCACCCCACTCTGCAGTCTCTGGGAGTGGGGAAGCATGTGTGTTCAAGTGGCTCACTGGACACATCCTTATGTGTGCAACCAGCACCAGAGAAATCCAGCTCTTGTGCCCAGTTGTTCCCCACCCTACTGCCGCCTTGTTACTAGGGGAGGGGGAGTGAAGAGTTTGCATGGTTCTCCATCTACTACTGCCATGCTGTATTTAGGTACAGAGGAAGAAATTATCCTGCTGGTGTCCTCCCCATGCCCTGGCTTCAGTTCAGCAGACGCCCTGGGGAGTGGCGGAAACAAGTGGATCGCAGTTGCAGATAAAGCTGTTCAGAGGGATTGCTGATGTCTATAGCTGCAAGCAGGAGCGTGAAGGTAAGCTCCTGACTTTGGGTGGGGGGGGGAGTAAAATGAACTGGATCCATGTGTTACAAAAAAGGAAAAACAAACAGGGTACTGTGAATTTCTCAACTATAATGCCATCTCAAGATTTTCGTGACATGCTGGAGCCTCTCAAGCTTTGCTCTCAAGGTTCACATGTCACTAGAACCTCCTGATGGTATTATAGCTTCATACACAGTCTCCTATGTATTATTTTATTTATAATTTGATATAATATGCTACAACATATGAGAAGATAACACAATCTAATATGACATATAATATATGAGATTATGTTATAATATAATAGAAACATAGAAACATAGACTTTGACGGCAGATAAGGACTGCTTGGCCCACCTAGTCTGCCCATTTCCCTACCTACATGATATGCTGCAGATCCTAGTTAACCAACAGGCTATTTCTTCCTACCCCTACAAGAATTGCCTTATGTCTGTCCCATGCATTCTTGAATTCTTCCACAGTTTTTAGACCCCACAACCTCCTCAGGAAGGCTGTTCCATGCATCCACTACCCTCTCTGTGAAAAAATACTTCCTCACATTGCCCCTGAACCACTCCCCCATCCTTAAATTGTGTCCCCTTGTTCTTGCATGTCTCTTTTTCTGAAAGATACTACCCTCTTGGACTTTGTTGATTCCACTGAGGTACTTAACATAGAAACATAGAAACATAGAATTTGACGGGAGATAAGGACCGCTTGGCCCACCCAGTCTGCCCATTTTCCTACCTACTGGATAAGCTGCAGAGCCTAGTTAACCAGCAGCCTACTTCTTCCTACCCCACCCCTAGAATGGCCTTATGACTGTCCCATGCATGTAGATTCCACCACTGCTTTCGGCTCACAACCTCCTCCGGAGCCGTTCCATGCATCCACAACCGTTCTGTGAAAAATACTTCCTCAAATTACCTCTGCCACCCCTCTCATCTTCAAATTGTGCCCCTTGTTCTTGCACACCTCTTTTTTTGAAAGATGCTACCCTCTTGGACTTTGTTGATTCCCTTGAGGTACTTGAACATTTCTATCATGTCCCCCCTCTCCCTCCTTTCCTCGAGGCTGTACATATTAAGCTCCTTTAGTCTCTCTTCATACTTCTTCCGGTGCAGACCCTGCACCATTTTAGTTGCCTCCTCTGGACAGCTTCCATCCTGTCTATGTTTTGCGGAGATTGGGTCTCCAGAACTGCATGCAGTACTCCAGATGGGGTCTGACCAGCTGTCTGTACAGCTGAATAATAACTTCCTGTTTTCTACTGGTGATGCCTCTCCCTATGCATCCCAATATCCCCCCAGCCCTCCTTGCTGCCCTCTCACATTGCTTGCCCACCTTTAGGTCATCTGATATGACCACCCCCAGGTCCTTTCCATTTTTGTTGTTGTTAGTATCTCATCCCCACTGTGTGCTCTTCCCTGGGTTTTGTCTCCCAGGTGCATTACCTTGTACTTCTTAGCATGTCCCCCCTCTCCCTTCTTTCCTCAAGGGTATACATACAGTGCCTTCAGAAAGTATTCACCCCGCCTTGGATTTTGTCACATTTTGTTGTGTTACTACCAGAATTTGTAATGCATTGAAATGACTTTTTCCCCCTTGATTCACACAGCATACTCAACAATTTAAAGGGACAAAAATATTTATATTGTGTAACAAACATTTATGAAACATTAAAAGCTGAAATATCTTGTTTACTTAAGTATTCACCCCCCTGAGTCAATACTTTGTAGAAGTGCCTTTGGCAGCAATTACAGCTTTGAGTCTTCTTGGGTATGTCTGTATCAGCTTTGCACATCTGGATTTGGTGATTTTCGCCCATTCTTCCTTGCAGATTTGCTCAAGCTGTCAAGTGGGATGGGGAGCATCGGTGAACCGCAATCTTTAAGTCTTTCCACAGAGTCTCAATGGGATTCAAGTCTGGGCTTTGGCTGGGCCACTCAAGCACATTCACCTTCTTGTTCTGAAGCCACTCCAGTGTTGCTTTGGCTGTATGCTTGGGGTCATTGTCCTGTTGGAACGTAAATCTTCACCCCAGTCCAAGGTCGATTGCAGACTGATGCAGGTTCTCCTCAAGGATGTGCCTGTATTTGGCTCCATTCATTGTTCCCTCTATCCTGACAAGTGCCCCAGTCCCTGCTGCTGAAAAGCATCCCCATAACATGATGCTGCCACCACCATGCTTCATGGTAGGGATGGTGTTACATGGGTGATGAGCTGTGTTCGGTTTGCGCCAGGCATAGCGCTTTGCATTCAGTCCAAAGAGTTAAATTTTTGTTTCATCAGACCAGAGAATCTTTTGCCACATGGTCTCAGAGTCTGCCACATGCCTTCTTGCAAACTCCAGGCATGCTATTATGTGGCCTTTTCTCAGGAGTGGCTTCCGTCTAGCCACTCTCCCATAGGGTCTACATCTGTGAAGTGCTGCAGATTGTTGTCCTCTGGACAGGTTCTCCCATCTCAGCCATGGAACTCTGTAGTTCTGTCAGGGTGGTCATTGGGTTCTTGGTCACTTCCCTGACCAAGGTCCTTCTTGCCCGGCTGCTCAGTTTGGGAGGACGGCCTGCTTTAGGAAGAGTCTGGGTGGTTCCGTAATCTTTCCATTTCCTAACGATGGACTTGACTGTGCTCCTGGGAACTTTCAACACCCTAGAAATGTTTTTATACCCCTCCCCAGATCTATGGCTCCTCACAATTCTATCATGGAGTTCTACGGACAGCTCCTTGGTCTTCATGGTAGAGTTTCTGCTCTGACATGCGCTGTCAACAGTGGGACCTCATATAGACAGGTGTATTCCCTCTGAAATCATGTCAACCATTTGAACTGACCACAGGTGGACTCCATTCAAGTTTTAGAGTGATTTCACAAGGAAATTGGATGCACCTGAGCTCAATTTGGAGTGTCATAGCAAAGGGGGTGAATACTTATCAAATCAAGACATTTCAGGTTTTTATTTTAAATTACTTGTACAAAAAATTCCAGAAGTTTCATTCCACTTTGACATTATAGAGTAATTTGTGTAGATATGTGACAAAAAAATCCCATATAAATGTATTTTAATTTAAGTTTGCAACATCACAAAATGTGACAAACTCCAAGGGGGGTGAATACTTTCTGAAGGCACTTTATTAAGCTCCTTTAGTCTCTCCTCGTACGGCTTCTCTTGCAGACCCTGCACCATTTTGGTTGCCCTCCTCTGGACTGCCTCTATCCTGTCTATGTCCTTGCAGAGATGGGGTCTCCAGAACTGGACACAGTACTCCAGATGGGGTCTCACCAACTGTCTGTACAGAGGGATAACAACTTCCTGTTTTCTGCTGGTGATGCCTCTCCCTATGCTTCCCAGTATACCCCCAGCCCTCCCTACTGCCTTCTCACATTGCTTGCTAACCTTAAGGTCATCTGATATGATTACCCCCAAGTCCCTTTCCTTTTTTGTTGTTGTTACTACCTCCCCCTCATTGTGTAATCTTCCCCTAGGTTCTTGTTTCCCAGGTGCATTATTTTGCACTTCTTTGCATTGAATCCTAGCTGCCATACTTCTGACCATTCCTCCAACCTTGCCAAGTCCCTTCTTATCCTTTCCACGCCTCCTTGTGTATCATGCCTGTTGCAGATCTTTGTGTCATCTGCAAAGAGGCATACTTTTCCTTCCAATCTCTCTGCAATGTCACTTATAAAGACATTAAAAAGGACTGGACACAGTACTGAACCCTGTGGTACCCCACTAGTAACCCCTCTTTCTTCAGAGTGGACTCCATTTACAATTACTTTCTGTGTCCTGTTGTCCAGTCAATGTTTTACTCAGGCTACCACCCTGGGACCCACTCCCAGGCTGGTTAATTTGACTATTAATCTTGTGTGGGACTGTGCCAAATGCCTTGCTAAAGTCTAGAGTGAGCCATGTCCACAGCCCTCCTGATCTACTACTTTGGTCACCCAGTCAAAGAAATCTATTAGATTGTCTGACATGACCTTCCCACTGTGAACCCATGCTGCCTTGGGTCCTGTGTCCCACTGGCCTCTAGGTACTCAACAATTCTTTCCTTCAGAAGTGACTCCATCACTTTCCCTACCACAGAGGTCAGACTGACAGGTCTTTAGTTTCCTGCCTCTGTCTTGGTCCCACTTTTGTGAAGGGGAATCACATCCGCCTTCCTCCAGTCCTCGGGTACCACACCATCCTCCCATGATTTGTTAAAAAGAGTAGTCAGTGGTTTCACTAGTTCCCCCCTTAATTCTTTTAGAATTCTGGGGTGAATTCCATCAGGTCCCATTGCTTTGTCCATCTTCAGTTTTAGGAGTTGTTGCAGAACCCTTTCTTCTGTGAAAGGACTGGAATCGACCCCCCTATCAGGAGTGCTTCTGTTAACTGGATTAGGCACTTCTCCCTCCTCTTTTGTGAATACTGAGCAGAAATATTCATTCAGTATCCCTGCTTTTTCACTGCCCCCCTCTGCCCTCCCACCGTTCACTATATTCAGCCTCACTACCCCTCCCTTTGCCTTTCCACGCTCTCTGATGTACCTATAAAAGGTTTTATCCCCCTTCTTAACCAAGTTGGCTATCTTTTCCTCAGTTTGGGCCTTTGCTATTCTGACTTCCCTTCCTGCTTCCTTCCACCTTAACTGGTACAGCTCTCTGTCCTGCTTCTTCTGTGCTTCATTATACTTCCAGAATGCTATCTTTTTCTCCCTGACTTTCTCAGCCACCTCTTTTGAGAACCATAGTGGCTTTTTCTTTCATTTTGATTTGCTTATTTGCTTCACACAAAGGCTTGTTGCCTCTGTGATGGCAGTTTTGATGACTCACCATTGTTGCTCCACCCCTCCTTCTGGCCTGTTTGCTAGTGCTTTTCTGAGGCACTCTCCCATCTTGCCAAAGTCAGCCCTCCTGAAGTCCAGTACCCTCACTTTTGTATGGCTTGACTCTGTAGCTGAGTTTAACATGAACCACACTGTTTGATGGTCATTTGTTCCCAGATGGCAACCCACTTCTAGATCCGAGATCCTCTCACTGCCCCCATTTGAGAGTATGAGGTCTAAGATTGCTCCCTCATGAGTGGGGTCCGAAACTAGCTGTCTGAGGCCTGCCACCTGTAGGGCATTGAGAATAGTCCTGCTCTTGGATGTGGCTGCAGCAAATGTGCTCCAGCTAACATCTGGCATATTCAGGTCTCCCATCAACAGTATCTCCCCTTTCTCTGCCATCCTAAGAATGCCTTGTATCATATCCTTGTCCATTCCCTTCCTGTGACATGGGGGTCTGTACACAACCCCCATGCAGATTGTGGTGCCCTTTCCAGTCTCCAAGGTGACCCACAGTGCCTCCTCTCCTCCCTGTTTATTCTTCTGTTCAGTTGCTTTTATCCCTTTCTTTACATAGAGAGCTACTCCTCCCCCTGTTCTCTCCACCTGTGTCTCCTGTAGGTAATGTACCCTGGTATGTTAACATTCCAGTCATGGTAATATATGGTAATATAATATGACATATGATATCACATTTTATATATATATATGTGTGTGTGTGTAAAATAAATAATGGCAAAGTATGGTTAAAAGCAAGTACCATTGAGGGGTTGAATGAGCCATAAAGCCATGAATCTGAAGAGCAAGTGGCCTTTATTAGCGTGTTCAACCTCAGGATGGTATTATTTACACTGGCCCAGTAGCGCTGAGGGTTGAGGCACTGGATGCCACACCTCGCGTCACGCCCGCAACCCAGGTTCAAGAATGAGCCCAGGGCACCAGGGGTCAACATGGGAGAGAGATGATTGAGTGTCTGTAGACTGCTCTCCTCTCTCTGGGGAGGGATCCAGGGACTGCCCAGTGCAACAGCGACCCATGGTAGAAGCTGGAGGGGCATGCACACATTGGAGCATGTAGTAGTGGGAAGGACCTGCAGCAGACCCCAGGGGGTGGGGTTTTGGGGGTAAAACAAGAAAAATCCCCTACCCTTGGGGAGGCAATGGAACTTCCAGTGGCCTGGGCCCACACGCCCAATGTTGGCCATCTATTCTGACTTCACCCTTGGGGATTTTGGGCCTCTCCAAGGAGGCAGAAGAGCCGGAATCCTGAACCCGATTTCATTGTTGGGTGAACACAGTTCAGGTGGGCGGTCAGGTGCACCAGTAGTCAAGTGTGGGTTCCTGAGAGATGCCCTCTCAGGTAGGAGGAAAAATTAAATCTACAAAAAAAAAAGATGGTATTATTTTACGAGTATGCTGGACTTTACCATCTTTTATTTTACATAATGCATTAGGTTGGGCACTTGTTGCTGTGTCCTATGTTTGACTATAGTATTAGGGGAGGGGGTAAGGTGGCCATTGCAAGTGTTATTAAGGGACTTATTACATGTGTTATTAAGGGGCTTGTTACATGTATTATTGGGGTGGCTTGTAGTGTGTTGGGTAATAATGTGTTATTACTGTGTTAATAACTCATTAATATAATGATAGTATATATAGGTAGTACAGATATATAGATACATAGTGCTTGTTAGGTATTAATTTGTTATTAAGGTGTCAATAACACATGGTGCTTATTAGGTATTATACAATGGCAAGAGCAAATGTTGCTTCCCCATTGGTCAGTCTGCCACTGGAGCCGTGATGTTATCCTGGCATAACATCATGGCTCTAGTGCCAGCACATCGATGACCGCATGACAGTTTAAAAGAAACATCGCTCCACTGCCTACGAGTAGCTTCCCTGGTCTTCGCTTTGCCAGCTACCTTTGTCATCGCAAAACCGGAAACCCATCCCAATGCCTACCATCACCCCACAACAAATGGCACAAAGAAACACCCACGGCCATCACACAATAAACACAAGCATCAAAATCTCATGTTTTTCAGTTTTTAAAACAGGACATCGGGACCCATATATACACAGCGAGTGCTGAGTGAGAGCGAGAAACCGCGCTTTCAAACAGTCACTGTGTGACTCTCACTCGCTCGCTTCAACAAAATACTTTCCTCCTGTTCTCTGAAAACAACAACTTCAGCACCCAAAAATACCCCAAAGCAATATTACAGCCTGTCCCTACCTCGATACAGGAATCCTCTGACGTGCAGAGCGAGTGGCACGCAATAACTGAGTGTGTGTGTGTGTGTATGCGGGGGAGAGCTGCCTTCTACAACGCATAGTGACGGCAGGAATGAAACCAAAAAAAACCCAGAAACCCCAATGAGATATGTTAATATGGAACCCTTATTCATAAAAAAAGACAGCAGTAGCAAAGCTTGCTAACAGGAGCACAAAGCCACATCAAAATAGGACTCCACCTACTGACTAAACAAGAGAACTGCACTATTTTTTCATAATGTAATCCTACCCATTACAAAAAATGACAAAAAAAATGTACTTTTAATATATTTTTTATCTTTTTGTTTCTTTGTTTTACAATTAAGCCATTGTATAATAGGAATAATGCACTCCAGGGTGTGGTCGTTCTGGGATAACATCACTTCTGGGGTGATTAGTCGCACTCGGCCTGTGGCCTTGTGCCTAATCACCCCAGGAGTGACGTTAACCCAGCACGACACACACTCTGTCAGCACATTATTCCTTTATTAATGTGTTATTAAGATTTAATAACACATTAACACAGCGTAATTAGCTTATTGGAATCATAATACGCCAGTTGGCTGCCATCATATATAGGGAATAAATGATGACTTTTTCTATAGGGATGAGGGCCCAACCATGCATTATAATATAATGTAATACATTATTATTTTCATTATTTTGTATTTATATTATATATTATTTTTATTTATGTGCCAAGAAAATATGAATCATGGAACTGAACTAATAATTTGGGCTTTCTACCTGACCCCCCTTACCGCATGCTGTTTTTAAAAGCTGTTAGTGACATTTGGGGGGGGGGGTCTTTGAGGGAGCAGGCAGTGAATGAAAGATGACTTTTTTAGGGCACTAGAATTTACATAGCTGGATGAATCACTTGTATGTGGAGTAATGGAACTGAAAGCACTTGAAGAAGGAACAGTGGGAAACAGGTGTGCTTCTGGATTGCTCAGGATGGTTTAATCACCAGATGCACTGGATGACTGCTAGAGAACCCTGCTTGCACTGCATTTGGAATGAAACCACTGGGTTGCAGCAGACTAATAAACCATGCTTTCTTTTGCTGTACTATCATGCACCCAGTAGCCCTTGACATCACAGCCCCATGACCATGACTTCCAGTTCGTAGTCCACCATGACAAACTCCAATCTCTAAAATCACCACTGCAGAACTAGTACTTGCTGGAGCTGACATGATGGAACAATTTTCTGCTCCTTTCTCTCCACCCCCCACATCCCTTTCTCCTCCTGTCCTTCTCTTCATATGTTCTACATGCTTCAACAACACATGGATGCCAGATAATGACATGCAGCAGCTGTTGCTGGACGCTAACAATGATGACTTTCAATAGTTGTAGAGGATTCTTAGATTCCCACATGACACACATGACACACCCCTGTTGCACGGACAAGCTACAGTGCTGTATAACTTGTGAGGTGACAGGGAAGATCAACACCACCATACCACCCCACTGAGAGACCTTGTAACCTTCTTTCATCCAGCAGACTACTTTACTTTTCACTTACTCACTGACATAAAAAAGATGGATTTTTGCACCATGATGCACCACTAGTAGTCAGTAAGAAACATTACTTGTCAAAAATAAATTGTCCAAATCCCCCCTATACACACACACATAAACACACCTATCCCAGTCTGCTACATTCTATCTTCCCTGCTCCTGCTGCAGGGGAAAAATGTAAATAAAGATTAAACAGATATGGATTTCTGTACTCTCTACACCACCTACACTTGGTAAAAAATATTTGTCAAATACGTCTTTCAAAAATCCCCCCCCTGCATCTTTTCCCAGTCTGCTAAATTCACGCTACCTACTCCTGTTGCAGGGTCTGCAGCTGCCAGCTACACTTTTCCTCCCTCCTCTCCTCTGCAGCAAAATTTGACTAGTCTGCCTGAAAACTACAGTGAAATATAGTGAAAAGTAGTTATACAGCATGATAATGTATGCATCTGTGATCATTTAGAATGTTTTCTGATAGAAATCTTTCTTTTTTATATGTAAGTCTTATAATTTTAATTACTGCAATACTGGTAATTGTTTTGTTATTTCCACAGTTTTGTTTGCTTTTTGAAGGTACACTGCCAACCCCCTTAAGCCTCAAAGTGTCTTCAATTAAAAAACAAACTCTGGCCAGAGCCGATAGGTCTGCAGGAGAGGAATTAAGGAACAAATGTTTCTTAATATTTTCTCACCAAAGTGCGGCTAAACCAAAGTGAAAGACCACACTCTCAAGCAATGAAATGGAGCTGTAAAATAGAAAAGCATAAAAAGCTTTCATTGGCTCAGTAAGACAGGCTCAATCAGTTATTATACTAATATCAGGTATGATAACAGATATGATTTCATACAACGGGAAAAGTTATTGGAAACAGTTCTGACTGTTTCTGAGAACTGTTCCGATGTTTGAAATCATATCTCTCTATCTCTCTATTTCTCTATTTTTAAAAATTGTTGGCTGGGAGAAAGGCTATGTTCCATGCTAGGCATCTGAGGCAGGGCAGAGGGTGGGGGTGGCAAGATGGCCCTTATGCTGCTCCACTCCTCAGACTCCTGCTCAGTATGGTAGTGTTTATTTCAGTTTTTTTTTCAAACTGTTTGGTACCTTCTGGCATTTTAAATGTTTTATAGTGCTTTTGGACTGTGCTCAGTGTGTGTGGCTTTAGATTGTTCTTTCTGACATTTTGATGTTGTTTCTGGGTGACAGAATGCCTGAAATAGATTGGGTAGCTGTGGGTATTTGCTGGGTTCTCAGCATGTCTGAGTTCTATTGCTCAGTTTTGAGATACTCACCCCAACCTAGCTGCTGTGTCCAGAATGTGTAAAACTAAATCTCAACAGAGTCCTCACTCCTTGCTGTATTTAGGCATGCCCACTACCAAGAATAACAATAGGAATGCACAACTCATTAATAGTAATTTCCTGTCAGGAAAACATTTGTTTTTGTGAATGACATCATTGTTATGTTTTAAGGCTTCGCTATTATAGAGCTCAAAGATTAAAAATATTAATTCTAGCAAGTAATATCACTCAAGATAGAAAGGTCAAGGAAGAAAAAGATAGAAATAGTCCTGATAGCCTCCTCTATCACCTTAGGTATTTTATACTGGGATTATAGTTAATTTGGTATTGCTCAGAGTGCTATTATAGCCTGAAAGCTGAGACTACCTGAATGACAGAAAAAAAATGATTATCAGATGGCCACCATGACATGTTTAGTAAGCCAAAAGAAAAGTGAATTAAGTTTTAACAAGCTAGCTATCATATTAAGATTTGTGTTGGGGGGGCAGAACTCATATGAATTTCCATATCAGAGATGTTTTTTATTAGTATTTCAGAAATGGTCTTAGATCTGAATGGTCATTGATGCCAACTGGTCTCATACTACTCAGCAAAAAGAAAACAAAAACTGGTCTCTTTTTCCAACAATTCATTTGTTCTCTTCTCCATTTCTGAGTGGTGGCTCCCACTTCAGGACAACTGTGTAAATGCCTTCAGCATTAGCCACATGCTCATCAGTAAAATGCAAAGGCACAGGAGTTTCTGCTCTACCACTAGTGGTGGACCAAATATTTTCCTCAATTCCAGTTTTATGTAACTCTTCTTTCTAGGTAAGTTATAGAGGACATAGAACAAAATTAACTGTTGAAAAAAGAGGGCAGATGGATGTTTTTGCTAAGAAGTATGAGGCCATTTGGTCTCAATGACCATTGGGATCTACAGCCTTTTCTGAAATAGTAATAAAACAAACATATTTGATATGTAAATGCATTGAATTCTGTCCCCTTCCCTGATCCAAACACATGTCCTTATATGACAGATAACTTGTTTAAACTTTGTACCATCAGATGTTAATATGCACCATGCTGTGTGGTTGCTTGATTTCCTGATTTTAAATAAAAAAGTGTTTCAAGAGTTGACTGCGTGGGGGCAGACCGTGGAAGATGTGAAATGTGCAGGAACTCTCAATTGTTGAATCGAAGGCAGTAAAGTTACCATAGGCCCCCAAATCTATTCCCCGCTGCATGCAGATAGTACCTACAACAACTGTCTTTACTGACAGTGACAACAAGATTGAGAGAAACAAAAAGGGTGAGTACAAAAAACTAGGCCAAAGGGGAACTTTAGAGTCCTGAACAGCTGGGATGGGTGCCATCCTCACTGTCATATGCAGTAAATTACTGTTTTCCAGACCTGCTGGCAGACATATAAAAGTAGTACGCAAAGCCCTCAATTACTACTGCCACCAGCCAGCAGGACAGCACTGCCTCCAATCAAAATACCACCTAACACTACATCTCTTGGACTCACTGCAATGTGCTCAGCATTTTATTAGTAGAGTCAGTAGATACCTTGCAATGCTGCATGTTTTTTCTTCCACTCAGTTCCCTTATAATTGGAAAGGTTTTGGCTGGAGTTCAGTGGCCAAGCAGCCAGCCACTCCCACTTCCTGAGCTATATAAGCAGTTCCTCTCAGCCTTATTGTGAAGCATTTTTTCTTTGCAGCCGAATGCTCTGTGGGTTTGTCCTTTGAGCTGCTTGCGCCTCTCTGGCTGGCTGGGGTCTGTCCCCCGCTGCTCCTGCTTGTCTCTGCTGGGCTTCTGTGTTTATTTTCCTGCTTCTGGTTTGTATTTTGCCTTTGGCTGTGTGCTTCCTTCCTTTTTTTTGGGGGGGAGGCTTTGTTTCTAAACTCCTAGCACACTGCTACTCAGATCCTCTGCTACTGTTTTCAGTTACCTACAAATGTAGCCACTACTGCTGTTTACTTTAATTACTATTGTACCTGGTGCTTGTATTTTTACACTGTTCTCACCATGCTCAACCTACTGCAATGCAACTGCAATCATTATCTGTGTGTTTCAGCTCAGCCATAGCTGCTCCATGTTGCATACTCAATTCTTTTCACCTGACACAGTTTACTCTGACCCTAGCTGTGCTGCTCATTCCTGCTCTCATTCTACTAGCAGCTTCATTGCACTGCCTGGATACACCTGCTTTCAAAGCATTGTCTCCCTGTTTTAGTGCAGTTACAACTCTGAGGTCAGCCAACTAAGCTCCTGCTGAGGCTGTTAATATAGCTTGATATTAAAAGATTTCCTCGCCGCCGAAAAATCTTCAGAGTATTTGTCACCTTGATTTGGCTATTCATGTCTAGCTGGCTTGTCCCCAATTCAGAGCTGTTTAATTGCTATGCAGTATGTTATGCAGCCCTCCGTGCAGGTCCACCTATCACTACTACTGCTTACTGACCTACGTGCAGGTCCCACTTGCTTATGCATCGATTGCTGCTTGCTTACGCAAACCATTGCTTCATGCCTACTGCCATCCCCTCGGCTTCAACCTCTGGGATTCTGCTGCACTCAATCTGCATTTGACCTTGCAAGGTCTCAGCACTTCATGCTCATTACAATCTCAGAACGACATGCTCATTCAGCTCACCAACTTTGCAGCTCTCAATCAATTTATGGGGCATGCCAGCCATTCTATTCTGGTGCAGGGTTCCTGCAGCTGATGGTCTCGCTCTGCATTTAGTCTGCATGTCTAGTGTGTCCAACTTGGGGTGGGATCCTTCTCACCTGGCCCATAGCTGGGAATGTTCTTGTCCTGGGCTTGGCTTTAGCTGCCTGCTATGCGACAGCGGCTCCTGGTGTAGAATTTAAGACTAGCGGTGAAGTATGGAAAAAGTTACCTCCTTTGGCTCTAGTGTTCCACTATAATGGTTAGCCATTGACTTTAGTGGTTTCCCAAGCGAGGCACCTTCACTGCATTTTCCCTACGACTGCCTCTGGTTCACCTGGTTTGATTTAGGGTGGGTAGGCCAAGTGAGTGCCTTAGTAGTTGTTGCTCTCCTTCTGCACCTTGTATGCACATATTGTTGCAGAGTTTTCTCGTAACCTTCTATGGCATTCCTGCTAGAGGGTTTGCATGAGAGCCTTCCTCCAAATTGGAATATTTTCCACCTCCCTTTAATTGGGTTTTCCAAACTGCAGCTGCAGAGCCATCACTAACTATACTATCCCAAGCCTGGATGGAAGGTGACCTAGGCCTTGGATCTCCAGAGATTTCCTCCTCATAGGGTTTTTTTTCTCTCCTCCATAGCCTCAGGTCATAACACTTAGTCAGCATAGTTGTTTTTCCTATTTTCTTTAGGTAGGTTCCGCTGTTGGGTGGAGGTGGAGGATGTCCTGCTGTTCCCTCTCTCCTTAGGGGATCCCCTAATCGTAGTGCAAACCATCAGTATCATGCTATGCAAGCCTTGGTATTCATTATGTTATCCAACTGAGCATCTCATTGCATTATCAAGCTGCCTATGCTTCTCCACTACTATGTTACAGTTACTGCTCCTATGTCACAGTTACTGCTTGCTCATATGCTTTGTGTTGCCTCCTTTTTGGGGATGATACTACATTTCTTTTGGGGATTCCTAAGGTACCCAGCTATTACGGGAATTGTTCCGTGGCACTCAAGGGGTGGAACCCTCTCAGGGGTTCCTTACCTTCATACCCCTACAAGGTGGTAATTCCTCTGGAATAGAGAGTGTGAATGGCCACAACCAAACTAACACAGTTGCACAAGCATAACACTATACTGGCTGGGTAGGTTAGTGAATTGGAAAGGCTTTGCCTGGAGTTCAATGGCCAAGCAGCCAGCCACTCCCACTTCCTGAGCTATATAAGCAGTTCCTCTCAGCCTCATTGTGAAGCATTTTTTTCTTCGCCCCACCATCCTCCCCTCCTCCTCCAGCGGCAGCACTCTCTCCTTAGTGGGATTCCTAAGGTACCTTTAGCCACGGGAATCATCCCGTGGCACTTCTAGGGGTGGAACCCTCTCCGAGGGTTCCTTGCCTTCATACCCCTATAGGGTGGTAATTCCTCTGGAATAGAGAATGTGAATGGCCGAAAGCAAACTAACACAATTGCACAAGCATAACACTATACTGGCTGCATAGGTCAGTGAATGCATTTTTTTCTTTGAGAACCAGAGTTAATGCAGATGTTAGCAGACAGACAGTTCCTCTCTTGGAGCATGAATTTAATTAAATTACTGGCTACCAAAATTGTCACACAACAACTAAATAAGCCCCATCACCTACTAAACATAGAAACTTTAAAATACTAAAAATTGGAGGTGGTTTACAAATTAAACTGAAGACGTTAGCAGTACACACCACACAGGTAAAGAGGGCAATATGCCAAAACTTTGATTTACTTTTTTCAGCCTCTCTGCATATTGTCAAACTTGAAATTGCTTACAGACAGGAACACACTTAGGAGAGATTCTGGAGTACATACGGTAGCAGGCCATACATAGCCATGACCATGAACAGTTTAATCTGAATTCAATGCAAAAGCTGCAGTATGCATGAAGTCCCACGGGGCAGATACTCCAGCTCCTTCTATCATCCCTCCTATTCAAGTTAAGCAACTGTCTGCCTTGGACCCTTATTTGTGTACTACTGTGTTAGTGATGCTGCCTGGCCATTTCAATTTTCTTTTCTTTGAGCTTATACAGTGCTCCCTAGTTTGCATTTAGCTACTTTGGACTTGATGCTTCCCTATGTGCCTCACCCTGTCCCACTGTCACTTTGCCTGCTTTCTCAGCCTGCTGCCTCAGCAGTCTACTCACTGCTCCATCTGGACCCTGCTTAATCCTGGGTGGTGGCTCTTGGTGAGTCCACATTGCCCCTTCCAGTCTACCACGTGTTCTCCTGATGTCTTGCCCTCACAGCTGACCCACCATCTACCATCTCCATTTCCTTGGGGCTTTCTCTGTCAGGGCACTGAGACAACAAAACAGTTTGCACTCCCTAAAGCTCACAAATTAAAGACAGACCATAAACTACAATGCAATATGATTTATTAAGGCTAGTTCCCAAACAAGTCACAAATAAATATCCTCCAAGTACTAATTATAAAACAACGGTTTCCTCTGTCGGAGCCTCTTGGTCCCACCAGTTGTTCCCTTTCCTACTGGGCTCACAGCACTATTTATTTATTTGTGAGTTTTAC
The DNA here is from genome assembly GCA_016271365.2 of Neoceratodus forsteri. Lineage (NCBI taxonomy): Eukaryota > Metazoa > Chordata > Ceratodontiformes > Ceratodontidae > Neoceratodus > Neoceratodus forsteri. The sequence goes on from CM028130.1 coordinate 707,069,564, forward strand.
CAGGCAGGCATACTGAGCAGGGTACTGCTCGATTTCAGATGCGCCCTGGGGGGGGGGGAATGGGAGAAATACAGTAGAAATACAATCATATAAGCAGTTCAGCAACAACAGAAATAAAAATAGAAATACAATCGTAACTACAGTTAAGCAACAGTAGAAAATACAATGGAGTAAATGTACAGTATGTCCAACTTAGTTGTGCCCTAAAGAAGAGAAGACAATAATGCAACATAAATCATCGAACGCATTAGGTACAGTTGTGCAGAACCACTAGCTACTAGCTGAGGGGGCCTATATACATAACAGTAATCGCAGTGCTAAGTTGTAAAACTGTAAACACTGTGTTACGGCATAGAAAAGGGTCTGTGAAATGCAAGTGTGCAGCAGTGCAGTTCAGTAAACAGGGCAGAAATTGGTGATGAGCATGATACTAGGCCCTCAGCAGTGCAAGTTGCATGAGCATCTAGTGGAGAAGTGCATCTTGAGGAGGGAGTTGAGACGTTGTGTGCTAATGGTGTGCTTAATGTCTACCGGCAATAAGTTCCATAATTTTGGCATGTGGTATTTAAAGGCAGCCTGGCTAGAAACGGTGGACATGTGGGGGACTTGGAGAAGCTGGGAATCAATGTTACTGAGTGAGTATGCAGGCGGGGGTAGAGTTGCTAGAGTGACTACAAGGTAGGAGGGGAAGGACTGTGCCCCAAATTTCACTGTGGTTCTGGCACAGTGGATCAGTCTCCGATCATGGAGAAAAGGGAGGTCTAAGGACTGGTATAGGTTGCAGTGATGGGTTGTGGGGGGGGCAGTCCAGGGCGAAGCGACAGAAAGAGTGGAAGAGAGGATCAAGTCTGACTAGGGAGGACTTGGGGGCTGCACAATAGACTACATCCCCATAGTCCAGGATTGGGAGGATCATTTTTTGTACAATTGCTGTGTGCTTTGGCAAGGGGACGTAACTTCTGTTGCAGTATAAAGCACCCAGCATGGCGTGCAGTTTCTTGTGGATCACATTGATATGTGTAGAAAAGTCAAGGTGCTGATCTAGCCAGACCCCAAGGTATGTGAAGGATGTACAAGCCTCCAGGAAGGAGCCGTCAACAGTGTGGAAGATAGGGATGGTGGGAAGACGGCAGAGTTTTGCCCTTGTGCCGAATGTTAGGGAGACAGTTTTCTTAAGATTTAGAAAGAGCTGATTAGAAAGAAACCAGAGTTGGACATTGTTGAAATCTTGCTGGAGTCTGGTTGCTACTTCAGTGGAGTATAGACCTGAGGCATACAGTACTGTATCGTCTGCATACATGTGAATGGAAGTATGTGGATTGGCCGAAGGCAGATCATTTAGGAAGATGGAAAAAACATTGGGCCAAGGACTGAGCCTTGGGGGAACCCAGAAGTGACAGGGAGGGAGGTGGAAGTGGAAGAGCCAACTTGGACTGATTGGGACCTGCCTGCCAGGTATGAATGGAATCAGCTGGTGGCAGATCCTGGTAGTCCGGCAAGGGAGAGCTTGGACAGTAGTAGGGCATGAAAGACCATGTAGTAGGGCATGAGAGACCATGTTGAAGGCCTTTGCAAGGTCAACGAAGATAGCCGAGGTGATACCCCCATTATCCATTCCCATGAGGATGGTGTCGGTGAGTCTTAGGAGAGAGGTGATGGTGGAGTGTGATTTCCTAAAACCAGCCTGGTATTGAGTGAAGAAGGAGGTGGAGTCGAGAAAGGAGGAGAGCTGAGAGAGCACGAGTCACTCCTGTATCTTGGCTAGAATGGGGAGAAGTGAGATAGGGTGATAGTTGCCTGGGGAGGAGGGATCGCCACCTTTATGGAGGGGTATGACTGTAGCATATTTCCATTTAGATGGGATTGAGCCATGCATGAAGGAGAGGTTAAAAAGAGCAGCCAGTGGGATGGCAATGGCTGGGGCAGATAGGTGGAGCTCTTGTCTTGGACACATGTCCTTTGTTTGGGGGTAGCAACAGGAGGGTCCATTCGGGCTGCTGTGCAGCCAGCAGCTAGTGCAACTCCACTGCAGGAAGAGTGCCTGCAGGTGCTCTAAATTCCCAGCCAGCATGGAGCTCAGGGGTGTTCTAAAGTCCCAGCTTACATGGAGCTCAGACTGCGGCCTACTCTGCACAGGTGGGAGACGGAGAGTGATGGAGCCTGCGGGAGGTGGAGGAGGCATGTGAAATAAAGCACCTACCCCTACCTTCCTGAACTGCCACTCTGGCGGCAGAATTTTTAATTGTTTATGCCCTATGGGGCTCCTTTTCTTAAAGGAGTCAGCCGTGGGTGCAGAAGCAGTGAGGAAGCTGCTGTTAATGGAAATAGGGAATGCTTTTCTTTCAGTTGTACCTGTTCAATAAATCATTACATCCTAACAATTCCTTGTGTGTATCTTTTTTATGGTTTAAATATTCTAAATGATATCTATATGCGTCATTAATTTTTTTAACTGCCTATCAGCTTCACACTGTCTGTTTTCTGTATCGGGAATTAGCGTGTGCCAAGTCTGAAATGCTCACTTCACAGACTCTTGATACAGCATGCAGACTGCTGTAACTGTTATAGCAATTCAAGTCTGCCACACTCAACATACAGTATGTAAGGTCTGGGGCCGATGAGAAAAAAAAAATTACACTTGTAAAGCGACTGGGATGGTGATGATAAGCCAGTTGGTCACATTTCAAAAGCTGCTAATTTCATGTTCAACTATTGAATAATTGTAGCTATGTATTTATGTAGCTGTTAAGTTTTGAATCTTAACGATTCTTATTCTGTCTTATCTGGTGTCCAGTAGGTCCCTCCCATGCTACCCTTTATCTCTCGTTGAACCTGAAACTCATATTCGGTAACAGGCAGTGTTAATGTTAACCAGGAGCATTATGGAAGCAGAAATTTTGGAGGGGCACAAAATTCAAACTTGTCTAGGGGAGCTTAGGGGTGTGCCTCCCACTCAGGAAAATTATGAAAAGTTGAAGTCAAATGGTGCATTTTAGTGACTTTTAGCAGGCCAGGACGCTGTTCCACAACATGCTAAATGCCGTCATAATGATAGAGCAATGATACATTTTTTTCTGCCCTTGTTCAGCTGCTACATTAACTTATTTAACATTTGTTGACAGCTGGAATAGCCCTGAGATCAGGCATCTCATTTCCATTTGGGTCTCTGGGAACCAGCAAACAGACACTATACAAAGTTACACATAAGGCAAAGGACACAGCATCAACCTCTGCGTACAACATTTCTCAAAGTGACAGCTTGTAGTCTGCAGTGCAGAACAAAATGTTAACAGAGACAGTAAACAACTTAAGTCCAAGCTTTCTAGAACCCCTGTCTATCCTGTCACAGCAGATCAGACCCTACATGATCTCTGGCTTCCTCTCTATCCCTTGCTTCCCACTAAGATTCCCTTCTGCTTCTTCCATGGTTGCTTAGGTCCACCACTGCTTTTGCCCCCACCACCTCCCTGGAAGACTTTTCCAGGCATCCACCACTATTTCAGTGAAGAAGTACTTTCTCACATCTCTCCTGTATTTACCCCCTTCCCAGTTCACTGCATGTCCCTTGTTCTTGTGCATCTTTTCCCCTGAAAAATACTCTACTCTAAACCTTATTTACCCCTGAGGTATTTATAGGTCTCTGTCATATCTCCCTCTCTCCCTCTCTCCCCTCTTTCTTCCAGGATGTCACCCTGGAAGAAAGAGGGGAGAGAGGGAGATATGACAGAGACCTATAAATACCACAGAGGGGTAAATAAGGTCCAGGGTACATACTGAGGTCCTTCAATCTCTCTTTATAAGGTTTCTGATACAGACCATGCACCATTTTAGCTGCCTTAAACAAACAAAATTTAAAGAGACAGTAAATTGTAAACAATGTACTGCTGAAGTTTCTGTACTGCCCTTGCAGTATACACGTGGTCTGTTGTGGTTAGGGGTCCACAGTGGCCCCTGTGCTGGCCCCTCACAAGTAGTTTCTGTAGTGTGCTTACCCAGTATGGGATGCAGTGCTCTTGGTGTTGGCTAACCAAGTGAAAAGCACAGAACAGGACTGCACAAGTAAAGGCTCGGCACTGCGCAAGTAAATGCTGGGCACTGCCACTCATGCGTGGTAATATTAAATGTATGCTGAAAATAGAGTTAGAACTGAAGTTTCAACCACAGGTCTTCATCAGGAGTTAAAGAGAAAAAAGCTAAGTTATTTTTCTAATCCTCTTTTAGAAAATTCCTGGAGACTTATGGGCAAAACATCAATTCTAATTCTATTTTCAGCATCCATTTAATATTACCTTTTTTTTGTTTGTTTTCAAACACATGCTGACACAGCACCTTTTTTTTTATTCAAACATGGTAAAAGCAATATAAACAAGCATTTGTCAATGCCAAACGTTTGATGCATTGGAAAATGTTTGCCCCTGCAACTTGTTTATGCTCTTGAGGTACTTGAATGTGTCTATCATGTTCCCCCGCTCCTTCCTTTCCTCCAATGAGTACATATAGAGGTTCTTTAATCTCTCCTGATATGTTCTGTGTTGCAAGCTATGTACCATCTTGGTTGCCTTTCTGTGGACCGCCTCCACCCTGTCAATGTCCTTGCACAGTTGCAGCCTCCAGAATTGCACACAGTACTGTAGGTGAGGCCTCACTAGTGCATTATCCAATGGCATCACCACCTCACGCCTTCTGCTATTGATACCTCTGCCTATGCACCCCAGCATGACACTGGCCCTACTTGCAACATTTGTGCTCTTTTTTGACACCTTTTGGTCATCAGAACTGATAACTCCTAGGTCCCTTTCTTCCTTGGGGATTGTCAGCACCTCCACCCCATCCTGTAACTCTCCCCAGGTTTCCCTCTTCTCAGGTGCATTATTTGTGCTTCTTTGCATTGAACCTCAGTTGCCACTCCTCAGACCATTTTTCAAGTCTCTCCATGTCCCTGCTTATTTTCTCCATCCCTTCTGGAGTATTTACTCTGTTACAGATGTTGGTGTCATCTGGAAACAGGCAGACAGACCTTTCCTTCTAGCCCTTCTGCAATGTCTGTAATGAAGACATTGGACAGGACTGATCCCTGAGGTACCCCACTGGTCACCACCCTCTCCCCGGATTGGATCCCATTACCACCACCCTTTATCTCCTGTCCGTCAGCCAGTTTCTAACCCAGTTTATCAGCTTGTGGCCTGTGGCCAGACTACCCATCTTGTTAATCAGCCTTCTATGTTGGTCAGTGTCAAAGGCTTTCCTGAAATCAAGGTAGGTGATGTTCACCACCCCTCCCTGATTTACTGCCCTACTGAAGCATTAGGGTTTCCAACCCTAATGTCAACCCCCAACCTGCAGAGACTGACAGGTGTTGGGGGTGTGCTTTTGGGTCATCAGCCATAACACTCATGCCATTCCACCCCACCCTGTAGACACTGACAGGTGTTGTGGTGTGCCTTGGGGTCTTCAGCCCTTATGCTCACCCCATTCCATAAGGAAATAAGCTGAGATGGGTGCAGTATAGGAGAATGGGGTGAACGTTAGGTTCGAAGACCCCAAGGCAACCTCAATGCCTGTCACTGGCTGAAGGGTGGGGGTAGGGGTGGAATGGTGTGAGCATTATGGCCGATGACCCCAAGTCACCCCCGACACCTGTCAATCTCTACAGGGTGGGGGATGGGCGTTACGGTTGGAAACCCTAACATCCCAGGCGTATGTTGGTATTTTCACTCCAGATTTTCAACATGGGCTTTTTGGAACCCCACCTCATGAGCAGTGGCACTATCATTTTGTTACTCAGTCCCGAAAGGTGATTTCATGCAGTGACTGTGCCATTCAGCGCCACAGGTGCAAATACACATTTCAAGCAGGATGTGAAAAATGACAGCTATATTGTTCATGAGGTAGTGTGAAACACTGCCAATGTTGAATATGTGAAGTGAAAAAAAAAAATGTGCCCAAGTTACGCACATGCATAGTGAAATTTCAACAACCGCACGTAACTTGGGCGTTTTTGGTTATTTTTGTACCAAATTTTCAACATGATCTTTTTGGGACCCTACCTCATGAACAGTGACACTGTGATTTTGTTAATTCACCCTGAAAGCTGATTTCGCACAGTGAGCATGCCATTCTGTGACACAGGTGCGAAAACATGTTTCGGGCAGGATGTGAAAAATGACAGTTGTACTGTTCATAAGGAGAAGTGAAAAAATGGTAGTGTTAAAAGTCTGGAGTGAAAATGTTAAAAATTGGTGAAGTTATGAGCATGAGTAGAAACTGCGTAATGCACACTTGTAACACCATCATTTTTTGGAATATTTTCACTAAATTTGCAGTATGGGCTTTTTGGAACCCCACCTCATGAACAGTGGCATTGTCATTTCATTAATCAGTCCTGAAAGGTGATTCCATGCAACAACCACAAAATCACCCTTTGGGACTGAGTGATGAAATAACAGTGACAGTGTTCATGAGGTGGGGTACCAAGAACTACATGTTGAAAGTTTGGGGCCATAATTCCTAAAAATGGCTTAGATACCAACATAAGTTGAAATCCCCATTGACTACCATTATATAGTGATTATCTTTGATTCTTCGGTTTTCTGGTCGGCTTTGAAGAGTGCAGACATGTCCCGGTCCACATAAGATTTCGTTTTTTTTTTTGTGGACCGAGTAAGTGCACTAGACAAATCCTGCCTATTTTCAGGCATGGCCCGGGGGAGGGGGATACAGATGAATGCCAACTGACCTTGATCCAGATTTAGCTGTTGGTGGTATGTTTAGTGAATGAGGTAAATTTGGCCAGGACACTGGGGAAATTCCCCTACTCTTTTCGACAAGTGCCATGGGATCTTTAACATCCACCTGAACTACCACCAATCCAGACAGATGGGACCTCGGTTTAACGTCTCATCCGAAAGACAATGCCAGACCTCTGGAGGTAAGTATGGGGTAAGTGGGGGTGCAGGGAGGTGGGTGCTCAATGGGAGGGGACTGGGGAGATGACAAGGGACTGTTTACTTTTTAACAGGTAAAGAAAATACATCGGGGGATGGTTTTCTTTATTTTACAGGTAACGAAAATACATTTAGGCACACTGTGGGGGCTCCCAGTGTGCCACAATAGTGTGTGTGGGGGGGGGACATGCTGACACGGGGATTGGGCATCCCAATGTTGGCTTTTAGGCACACTAGGGTGGGCTTCCAGTGTGCCACAATAGTGTGGAGGGGGGATATGCTGACACGGGGATTGGGCACCCCAATGTCAGCTTTAACAGAAAGCTGCACTGTGGCTAATGTTGAGGCAGGGGGGCACAGAGAAGCAAGCACTGGCAGGAGATGAGAGATAAAGCCACACTGCAGCTTGAGAAAGGAATGAGGAGGCAGAGCTGTAGAGTGGCAGGTGCTGTACAGTCAACGCCACACCACATCTCTTTATGGAAGCCCTGAGGGGCTAAAAATGTGTGCCTGTGGGGAGGAGTTTCTCTCGCTTGAGTGGGGTGGGGAGGAGCAGGGCAGAGAGGAGTGGGGCACAGCAGGGGTGGGGAGAAGCAGGGCAGGGAGGAACTGGGCAGAGCAGGGGTGGGGAGGAGCAGAGCAGGGCTGGGGATGATTTCAGGAAATAATGCAGTGCTGCAGTCTGTAGGGACAACATGCATGGACTGTTTCACAGAGGCGGAGGTCACTGTTACGCAATCCAACATGTTGTTAGTTCAGAAGAAATGTCCGCTTTCTCAGTGATCGTGAAAGGACTGCAGGGCTACACCCACTGCAGCCCTAAAAACACATGTTATGTTAATCACATTCTGTAGAGATTATTGACATAGCTGGTAGTCTGATTCTAATTTTTGTTCCTTTTTAAAAGTGAAAAACAGACTGCCAATCATACTGATGATACCACAGAAAAACATGTTTGTTTACAGTCATTGATCAACTTCCATTGTATCTTTCCTGCCCTTAAAACACCCCCAATCTAGCCACTCATGATGCAGTTAAAGGAGAAGAGACTACTGCATCATGAGTGGCTGCACGGTTTGTGGTGTTCCTAATGATCGGAAAGTAGGTGATATGAATAGATCAAGGAGCTGAAACAACATAATGTTGGGTATAATTACACCAGGCATGCATTTCTGTTCTTCTTTGCAAGGAAGCAGATAAAACAACCAGCAACATCAATGAATTTTAGAGAAGGTAAGCTATCATAAAATGTGGGTTTTCAGGTAGAGATAATATGATGCAAAAAGGGCTGACAGTGTCCCATTTCAGTTGATCTTATTTGTGCCCGTTCTTCCCTATCATCACCCCCTTTCCCATGCTGTGCCTGGAAATGAGCCTTGGCTCAGGGTGCCTCTCTCGATCACCACTTTTCAAATAAATTAATAGAAAGTGTTCCCTCTCTGCCACACGTCCTGCTCCTGAGAGAGAGAGAGATGGAAATGGCACTGAGATGTATGCAGCATGAGGGGTTCTCAATCTCCAGCATCCCTGATAGGCTGGTGCTGGTCATGAGCCTTGCAAATGGACGTGCTCATAGTCTGCTTCTTGAAAAAAGTGTTGTGGCATTATGTTAAAAGTGGCAAACTGCCAAAGGGAAAATGAACTCCTTTGGACTTGCTTTCCAGTGGTTAAAATGACAGATTTCGCATGTTCGTTGAATTCATATTTGGCATTGCATCCTTCTTAGTCCGAAGCGGAGCCCAAACAGCAGTGGTGTTGATTGGGGGAGACCTTAGAGGCCTATCTGAGAATAAGCGGTGGGTTACCTAGCCAGGTGAATCCAATCCAGTACCAGAAATTGAAGGAGTCAGTAATGTGCATCCATGGATGATGGAACAATGCTGAGAGAGGTCAATATGGTACAGGGAAAATGCAGTGCAACCTTTCTTACTGGCATCAACAGGGAGTTAGAATGCAGAGTGGGTCCTTATCCATCTTCAGTCCTGCAGTGAGATTTCCGAAATCCTGTTCCATCTCTGGCAGTTGGGGTCCCTGTAGGTATGGACTTAATGTAATCCTTGCAAGTCACAAGCAAGGGGTGAAGTACGGAAGTACCCACATACAGTAAGTCTCTTAAGGGTTGGTCTCTAAGGTGGATCGCTCCCAGGTGAGAGTGAGTGAGGCTTGTGCCGGGGGAACACTCATCAGCACGCTCTTTGTGGAACTCCTGTGATGCAGCTAGCAAGATTTATTAAGTGTCCGTATACTAAAGTTACTGATTTAAATGAAACATTGAAAATCAAGTGTGAATTAACTAAGGTCCCCCTATGGGGTCCAGTAGCATTCAAGAGCCTTTGGTGGCGTCACTGGTCTGCCACATGCCAGGGAGCAATCTCGAAGAGCAGCATGTACTTTGAATACACCCCTACTCCTTTGCTGGCTATGCTTTTGTTGTTAGCAAGGTACTGAATTGGGAGTTTAATGTGTTTAAATGTGCACCCCTCCAGCTCATGTCCAGTTGTCTTACAAGTAGCTTAGAAAAACCCTTGCTGGCTGTCTCCCGTAGAGGAAGGCCTTGTTGTACCCAACAGCTATGGGTTGGCTACAGATGTATATATTTATTTTCTTTCAGTTCGATTGGTAAGGCAAATGCTTTCAGAAAACAACACATCCATTAGTATATTGGTATGCTCGCACCATGGGTTTTAGAGCTGTGTCATGACTTCCACCTAAATACTGCAGAATATGAAGTGACAGACTTATCTTCCTGCAGAACAGAGTTGCAAAAAGCATTGAGCAGCCAGCAGCTGAATGTTGAACCTATTCTGATACATAACCCCACAGCTTGCAAACTAGAACTGAGTAATTGGTTTTTGAACTCTGTTGAAATCAGATTATGTTGTCTTCAATAGTTTGGGATTCATGTACAACAAACTCACTTTCCACCTTCCATTTTTTTGCTACAAGAAAAATACATATTTAATGTGGACAATTGCACTTACAGTATCACCTTTCCTAACTTTTTGCCAGCAGCTAAAAGTACTATGAAGAGTTCACCAGCAAAATTCACAGAATTTCAATGGAATATCAAATAGTGTTGCAGAACTGTTTCTTTATTCTGCCCCCCCAACTACTCCAAGACTGGCACCTGGAACCACTGTACCTCACTCACGCCATGCCCTAACCCTGTTCTAGTCCAGTGGTACTCTGTGGCTTGTCCCCCATGGTGGGGCCACAAACATTTCCCCTCAGGCAGTCAGAGTTCATGTGGACTTCATTGGACCAGGGCGGGTCTGAGGCTCTGGGCAAAGCAGCATTAGTAGAGGTAGTAAAAATCTTTATTTTTATAGAGGATAAAACCCTTAGGATCCATAGGCCCTATTTACAAGGTTGTCCGGTGTTCATTTAATAAGCCACAGTGCAAAAGTACAAAACAGACATTCAGCAAGCACAATGCAAATATGACAAAAAGATCAGGCAAAACATTAGTTACTCAACAAATAGCAATCCACTAGATCTCAAAACAGTCACAAACATACCGTATGTCCTCAAATGATTTGATTTTTAAAGGAATTCAGGTTAGTAAGAGATCGGGTAGTTGGAACTAATTGGTTCTATGTTTTGGGGACCCAGTAATTTGTTGTGAACATACCATAATTTGTGTGTATTTTATTTATTTATTTATTTATTTAAAATTGATGACCAGGAAAGGCACACTGAGCTGAGGCTCGTTTCCAGGTACGACCCGGATACAGAGTGTATGCTGAAGTGACAAGAGTTTCACAAAGTGTAATTACAAAAATGAACAGTATGCACAAACATTTTTCATACAGTACAAGATAATTTTACATACACAATAAAATAGACAAGTACAAGGTAAAATGTACAGGACTGATGCAAGATAACTATTTGCAGGTAGTAGGGCTTGGGGGGCGTACTTGGACTATTGGGGCATTTGGGGCAGAGGGGGATAAGGGAGCAGCCTGAGGAGTTGTTTAGTGGATGAAAGAGAGGAGGCCAGGTGCAGGTCAGAGGAACGGTTGTTTTCAAAGAAAGGGGAGACGGTATGAAAAGGCTGCTTGGCCAGTAACATTATAAGGGCGAGAGAGGTGAAAAGTGTGTGAGTCCCTGTGGTGGAGAGGGTAATCTAGGGAGTTAGCTGGGGTAAGGCAGGAAGTGAGGTAGGGGGGAAGGGAACCAAACCAGTATTTTGCTATGAGGGAGGCGCTGTGGATGGTTCTTCTGTGGGAGAGTGGGGCCCGGGAGAGTGGTACGTAGGGGGTGCAGTGGTGAGTGAGTGGGGGGGAGGCAGTGGCAAAGTGGTAGAAAGAGTTAAGTAGAATGTCTAGTTTGGAAAGGGAAGAGGTTGGGGCCATTCCATAGACAATGCTGGCGTAGTCCAACACTGGCAAGATTGTTTTATGTACAAGCTCGTACCAGGTGGGAAGGGGTATGCTGACTTTGTGATGATAGAAGATGGCAAGTTTTGGCCAGAGTTTGTTGCAGATAGCCTCAATGTGAGTAGGCATGAAGAACCCACTGTTGCTACTATCTTGCAAATGATATTTACTGGAATTATTAGGTGCATGTGTGAAGGTTACATTGGTGCCTGGGCCATGTTCTAGAGCCATTTTTCATGTTTTTGTTCCCCTTCTACCAGTTCCTGCAAAGCTAGAGCATGCACATCTAGTCACTGATGCATGCATGCTTATAGCATCTCCTACCCCTCCATTCTTCTGACACATTCAGCTCTTGGCACCCTTATGACTAGAGTGTCAGAATGTAAGGTGCCAGATGGCTCTTGTCCCATCCATAGCTGTCACTTGATGAGTGGGACAATGCACTCCCTGCTCCCAGGGAAGAAAAGTGGTGCTTATGCCGCAGGTAGTACCTTCCTCCTGGCTGCTATGGCTGATCACAGACCATCCACATAGAATCATAAAATCATAGAATTTTATGACAGATAAGAACCACTTGGCCCACCCAGTCTGACAATTTTCATTATCACTGCAGACTCTACTTGATCTACAGCTCTTTCTCCTCCCCTTCCACCTTTCCACTATGATTCCCTTGTGCCTATCCCATGCATTCTTGAACTCCAGTGCAGTTTTTGACCCCATCACTTCTACTGGAAGGCTGTTCCAGGAATCCACCACTCTTTCTGTGAAGAAGTACTTCCTCACATTTCTCCAGAATCAACCCCCTCATTTTCATAGCATGCCCCCTTATTCTTGAGCATCTTTTTTTCTAAAAAATACTTCCCTCCAGTACCTTATGTATGTCTGTGAGGCATTTAAAGGTCTCTATCATATCCCCCTCTCCCACCTCTCTTCTAGGGTGAACATGTTGAGTTCCTTTAGTCTCTCCTTATAGGGCTTTTGCTACAGACCTGCACCATTTCAAGTTGCCCTCTTCTGGGTTGCCTCCACTCTGTCTATATCCTTCCAGAGATACAGTCTCCAGAACTGGACACAGTACTGTAGGTGAGGTCTTACCAGTGATCTAGAGAGAGGCAACCCACCTCTCTCTTTCTGCAGGTGACACCTCTCCCTATGCAACCCAGCATCCCACTAGGCCCTCCAACTGCCTTGTCACACTGCCTGGCCACCTGTAGTTCATGTGATTACCCCCAGGTTGGTTCCCTTCTTGGTAGTTGTCAGTACCACTCCACCCATTTTGTACTGTGCCCTGAGTTTCTGTGCCCTAAGTGCATTATTTTGTACTTTTTCACAATGAAACCCAGCTGCCATACCCTTGATCATTTCTCTAATTTTCTCAGGTCTCTGCTCATTCTTTCCACCCCCCACCCACAGAGTGTCCACCTTATTGCAAATTCTGGTATCATCCGCAAAGAGGCAGACCTTCCGGCTGCTCTGCAATGTCACTTATAAAAACATTAAAGAGGACAGGTCCTAGCACTGGTCCCTGAGGCACCCCGCTGGTTACCCTCCCTTCCTCGAAGTGATCTCTGTTTACCACCAGCCTGTGTTGCCTGTCCCTTAACCAATTTCTTATGCAGTTTACCACTTTTGAACCCATTCCTAAGCTGTCCAGCTTGCCTACTATTCACCTATGTGGAATAGTGTTGAGAGCCTTACTGAAATCTAGCTAGGCCTCGTTCACCACTCTACCCTGAACTAATTTATTTTCTCCCACTGGTCACATGATTGCACAAGGCATTATCTAAGGGCCATCTGCTGGCCTCATGCTGCAGAATTGTGTTATTGGTTCATAACACTGGTCTGGCACAGCTGGAAATAATTTTCAATCACAAGAGTGCAGTGTGCATATTTATTGAACACATACAAACAGGAGAGAAAGAAGTAACTGCCTCAGCTGGAACTTGAACCCAGGCCATCTGGAATACCATTCTAGTTGCGCTACCAGCAGCACCACCAAGGCAACTGGAAACTGGGCTTCCCAGAGCATATTACTCTTTCTCCAATGCATAACCCGGTGCTGCACAGATAATTACATTTTCAATCACAAGAGTGTGGTCTGCATATTTATGGAACACATACAAACAGGGGACAGAAAGAAGTAAATGCCTCAGCTGAGACTTGAACCCAGGCCACCCGAAAAAACATTCCAGTTGTTGGAAATAATTAATGAAATTCCACAATCTCTGTGAACTTTTCTAGGTTTTACTACCCAAATTTTGCAAAGCAGCCACTGCCAATTTTACACAGCTCTATTGAAAACACATTTTCTTTATATGGGGTTTAATAAATGGCTTTCCCATCTTTCTCTGTTGAAAGACATTTCATAATGAAGCACCACATAATAAAAGACTGGCTTTTAAAATGTTCCATCATTTTGGGGTGGGGGGGTTGCAATTTGTTATTTTAAACCCAACAGAACTGCCAAACATGACTATGTGGGCAACCGAGAAAGCTTACTATTTGATGTGCATCGCACATTACAAAAAAAATAAAAAAAAAGGAAATGAGTTTGTAGCCGGGCTATAAACAAAATCTGTATATTTGTATGTGTCATTTATGGCAACATTTGTTTTCCATATAGAACTGAAGTTGAAGCAAAGGTGTCTGATGTCATCGGGCCGTCCTGAAGCGTAAGTGCAAGCAATTACTTACTTTAACCAGAAAATGACTGCATACATTCAGCTCACCGAAATTAACATATAGAATCACGCTTTTGTTTATGAAGATTCTGAGACCTTAAAGAAACACAGTACTTTATTGTCTGATCCCCAAAATAAATTGTTGATTTTATAATACAGTATTCAGGCATGAAAAAGTGTGAAAAATCCTGAAATGTACTCAACTCAGCATTCATGTCATGTTTCTCAGATGGTAGCACATCTGCCTCTGGGCTAGGAGGTCAAGGGTTCTAGTCTGGCATCATGATTGGGCCAATACCTTAAGAAATGAAGCACACTGGCACCTGAGTGTGGTACCAGGGGGATGTTGTACAGTTGGGGTGTGACGTCTTTTGAACAATATGCTAAACTGATGTCCAACCTGTTTTTCCTGGTGGTTGTTCAAGTAGACATTAATGTTCTCATGGCATTTCTCAAGAGGAGTAGGGGAATTTTTTTATTGAAAAAGAAAACATAACATCACTACAGAAAATAGAAAACATCAACAGAAATAACGCAGGAAATGAGGTGTACAGCAAAAAAGGTTAAACTTGAATGAAGCAGATAATTACAGTGGGAAAAAAAATACAGAAGGACTGTACAGAAGTTCAAGTCAGAAAGTCAAAATTCTTCCATAACTGGAGTACTTTAACAGGAGGGAATCATAGTACATCCTTCCCCTTGACCATCAACAATTCAGTCTCTATCTGAGATAGTATTACAGAATGTAAAACAAGTTGTTCTTGTAAGACATACTGACATCATGCGTGCCATAAATAATATAGAATAAGAGAAAAAAAACATTCAAGTACTTCTGTGATACTTCATCCAGAAACCAGTATAATCCCCCAAAATCAAAGTTTTATATGAAACTGAGGTTAAATGAGGTAAGTGCCACTTATGGGCTGCATCCCGCCAAAAAAGTATACTGTCAGGACAGTCTAGGAAAAAGTGGGACATACTTTCTTCTACATAGCACAGGAGGGTTTGATACAATATCTATCAGAAACAGACTTATATTTCAGGTTACCACGCGCACCCAACTTCCCATGTAGACAAATCCAGACCAAATCCCAGATATGTACAGGAAGACAAAAATCTGTTAATTTATGAAGTGCCCAGGACATTCTGGTAGGGGAGCACTCTGGAAATATAAGAGGTAGGCATGGGGCATCAAAGACTACAAGCTTATAAAAGCTTTTTCTGTTTAATGCAACAAGGACTTGTTTAGACAATTTCCAAGACTGAAGTTTCTTAATAGTCAAAATAGCATAAGAAGGGACAGAAAGGTGAGCCAACAATTTAGGGGGCAAGTCATCCCATCTGTGAAAATATGCCTGAAAGGAGAAATGAACCCATTTCTGCCATGAACAGTGTCCTAAGACCCATTCCCAAATAAGGGAATTAAAAATAAAAATGCCATGAAAAAAAAACAAGTAGGTTGACCATGTTAAATCCACCTTTTGTAACTGGAAAATAAGTAACCTCACATTTTGCTGGATTTAATCCTATTACCCCATAACATTTGAAAGAAAAGACTAAATAACCATGTCTCCAAATGGACTGGGGGGAGGGTAAACATAACTTACACAAAGGAACAGCGGCAATAAGAACTTTTCAATAACTATGATCCTTTTCCTTTTCCCAAACTTCCATGTTTTCCAAAGGCTGACCTTAGATTTGGCAAGATCTAACTGTCTGCTCCAATTAACTGTAGCCAGGTCTCCCTGTCCAAACCAAATACCCAAAATTTTTTGGTGAGAAGTAAAAACGACAATATTACAACGTTCACTAAGTGCTGGGTCCAGCTGACCCAAAGCAAAAAGGACACTTTTCACTGTATTATGCTTGGCCCCTGAGAGAGGAGCACAGTCATTAAAAACGTTGATAGATCTGGTAACAGAATTTAATATCTTGTGCCAAAACAGTAACATCATCAGCATAAGCTATAATTTTCTCAGGGGGGAGAGAAGGGGAAGGGGAGAGTCCTATAATCTGTCTATCCCATTTGATCTGACGGATGATGGGATCCAATGCAAAAGTGTACAGTACAGGACTTAAGGAACATCCCTGCCTAACACCTTTCAAAAGAGGTATGTCCATTCCATACAGCCCATTAAGTGTGGGTATAATGCTAGCGTTAGTATATAATTTAGATAACCAATTCAGAAACCGGTCTGGTATACCATACCATTTTAATACATCAAAAAGGTAGTGATGGTCTACCAGGTCAAAAGCACTGGCTTGATCCAAGGCAACTACATAGCCAGATAATGCTTTGGCCTCAAACAAGTCCCATAAAATAAAAAGATTGTGCTGAATCTGTCTATTAGGAATAGCACAGGTCTGGGATGAATCTATAACCAATTCAGCAGCTTTTAAAAGTCTGTTATTCAATATCTTAGCAAGTATTTTACAATCGCTATTTAATATACTAATCGGCCTCCAATTAGACAAAAGCTTCTGATCCACTTTTTTTAAAGATATAACAAATGAGGGCTGTGCTAAAATCTTTGGGGTCAAAAATGTTATCCAAAAGACAATTAAATACTTGGGAAAGAAAAAACTCATATGTGATGCAAATTTTTTACAAAATTCATTAGGTATCCCATCCATGCCAAAAGAAGTCCCTGTTTTTAAGGATTTAATCACATCAAAAACTTCATCAGGAGAATTAGGAGAACTAAGGGCTAGACCAACAGAAGATTTGAGAGTCAGGCTAGGTGCCATTAAAATGTTAGTAACAGAGCCGGCAGAAATAGAAGAAATAGTAGAAAAGGTCTCTATAAGGTGCTGTTGTACTACAGTACAAGTCATATTAAACTGTTCCATCAACTCACTGGTGTAGCATTTTTTTTTTGTGATGCTACTGCAGTGGCAGCTTGAACTGTTGAAGCTTTTAACTGTTTTCCAACTATCATTTACTGCCTATTCAACTCACTTATACCTGTTTAGTGAAATGGCTGTAGCTGTTTTGCAGAGTTTATGCAATGCATTTTCATGGCATTGTTTATAAATATCACAGCATTCCTTAAGAACATTGTTTATAAATATCATAGCATTCCTTAAGAGTTGTTTAGTCTGCCTTCTGAAATGAAACTCATAAGTTCACTTGGGAACTTAAGCAGCAGACTGATAAGGACAGAGGTCTGGGGTTATATTCTGTTTTAACTGAAATATTTGAATAGTTTTGTAAGTGAAATTAGCTCTATGTGTTAAAAATTATTACCTTGAATTAGAACTGTTACTTGGGCTGTGATATTGTAACTTTGGAGGCTTGGGAACAGTTATTTTGCAGGGTTAATTAGAGGGAAATTTAAATGTGTTGTTTGCCTGGTGTTTGGTAAGAGCCTCCCACCCACCCTGTTTTGTAGGCTTTCTTAAATACTGAAAAGCCACTGGGGTTGGGATTGAAGGCTGAGTATTTCTGTTGGGACTGAAATTGAAGCAACAGGAGCTGGTGGGCCTGTGACATCATACGGTACCTGATGTCTGCATACACACACTGTTAGTGGGACCGAACACACACTGGACTGTATGTGTTTGTGAGACTTGGGAACATTATTGGTGGGGTTGAAATTGGATTTGTAAATAACTACAGTCAGTATAGAGAGAAACTGTATACCAGGGGAAAGGGACTGAGAAAAGGGGGTGTGCCATTATAAACAGAGGGGGATAAACAGGGTGGCCATATTCCACCATGGCAGGCATCTTCAGAAGGGTTGTAGGCTGCACAGGCTGTGGGATGGCAATAATTCTAAATTGGGCCTGGAGAGAGGGAAGCTGCCCACTCTGTAGACAGCTATCTTGTATCAGCAGTGAGGTATATTGGTTAAGGAGTAAGCTGGGGGGGGTCCAAGGATAAGGGGTGTGGATATGGGCAGCAGACAGGTGGGGCTGAGGGGAGGCTGGGGCAACACCCTGAAATTACAGGACGTTATGTTACAGCAAGCAGGAGGGGG
Organism: Neoceratodus forsteri; assembly: GCA_016271365.2. Lineage (NCBI taxonomy): Eukaryota > Metazoa > Chordata > Ceratodontiformes > Ceratodontidae > Neoceratodus > Neoceratodus forsteri. The sequence goes on from CM028130.1 coordinate 707,087,548, forward strand.
GATATTAGGGACAGAGGACCCTTAGATAGGGAAGTTGATGCTAAGGGGAAAGCGTACGGGGTGAACATTCTGAATACAAAGAGAGTGGAGGGGGAAGAGTCAGGAGGGGCTGTTGTGCGGAAGCCTAAAACAGCAGACTGTGGGAAGGGAGCTCCTAAGGTGAACAGAGCAAGAGAGGAAGAAGAGGAGCAGTTCAGAGGTGCAGTCAGGGGAAACTCGGGTTACTTGATGGAGGCTGACATTGAGTGTCACAATAAATTTGAGCTACTAAGCAACATAGAGGGGGAGGAAGGGGTTGGTGGAAATGAGTAAACTTATACAGAGGCCGGGGGGAGGGAGTCGGATACCCATAGGGCATCACAGACTGGCTATGGAAAGGTTAGAAACAGTCCCAGAGGGAGAAGGGGAAACATATATGTTAAGCAAATGGGGGAGATGCAACATATTCCAGACATGAGGGAAGAGGGCATGATTGGAGAGAAACTGGGAGACAAGGAGGTGGGAGAGGAGCCCCCCTTCAGCAGGGGGGTCAGTACCAAGGATGGGGCCCTAGCTAAAGGGGACCCACAGAGAGCCTCTGGAGGCAGGGGTACTATTACAAGGGGGGAGGATGGCAGTGTGGGGGAAGGGGAAACCATCAGGGCCAGGATAAATGGTTCAGATAAGAGAGGGTTAAAGGGGACACCTATTCAGAGGGGGTTTGAGTTAAGTGGGCAAAATAGCAAGGAGGCAGAAAGGGGAGGGTTACAAAGGGGTCTCTAATAAGGCAGGAAGACTCCCATGGAATTGAGATCATGAATAAGGGGGGGAAGGGGCAGAGAGGGCATAGTGGAGGTAACCATAAGGATGATGGCAGTGTTAAGGTTCTGGTATTGAGAGACTCGATGATTAGGGGTATCCAGTGGGAGAGACAGGGGGGTGGATGCCATAGCCAGGTGAAGGTAGTGAGTATCTCTGGGCTGACAGTGCACAGAGCAAAGTTCATGGTGTATGAAATTGTTAGGGATTGTGGAGGGAAACCGGATTTCCTGGTGCATTTGGGAACTAATGATCTAGAGGGAAATAGTGTTTTGGAAATCCAAGCAAGGTTCCAAGAACTTGCCAGAGTCTGTCGGGATAATGGATGCAGCATTTCCTTTTCAGAGATATTGCCAGTACCAAAGGCCTCAGTGGAGAAAAAAATGAAGCTCACAGAGGTTAATGACTGGCTCAGGAAGTGGGGTGAAGAGAGTGGGTTGGGGGTGTTAGGGAACTGGAATGGAGTTTGGGAGGATAAGGGACTATATGCCAAGGACAGGCTTCATCTTGCCCCATTAGGGAAGGAAGTCCTTAAACAGGGGATGGCTGACTACATAGAAGAAAGGTGGGGTTTAAACTTGTGAGGGGAAGGGATAAGGGAGGGCTGACCAAGCCCTCTCCTCCAGATGAGGGTAGCCTCAAGCCCAAGGGGGAGTGGGAAACAGACTGGGGTGGAGGTTTCAGGAGGAGCAGAGGAGGATGGAAGTATAAGGAATCTGGGTGGGGTTCAACAAAGAGGATCAGAAGATAAGGGGTGGGGGTTGGTGTTAGTAAATGCCAGGAGCTTGGGAAACAAGTTGCCAGAATTCCAGGCCATGCTGTTCGGGGGGGTGGATGTGGCGGCGGTCACGGAGACGTAGACCAACAAAAACCATGACTGGGACCTAAACATACGGGGGTACACTATGCTTAGGAAGGATAGAAAGGAGGGCAGAGGGGGTGGAGTGGCTATGTTCATTAGAAATTACATAGAAATTGCTAGGGTAGAAGAGGCTGAGGGAAACATGGAGGCCTTATGGGTCACCTTACGATCCCCAGCAGGAGATACGGTCAAGCTGGGTGTAGTATATAGGCCCCCCAGGATGAGTGATGTTCTAGAGGATGGTTTGCTGGACAACATCATTGCCCAGTGTGGACCAAAAGGGAAGGAGTGGTGTTGATGGGGACCTTAATATGCCAGGTACAAACTGAGAACCATGTCCTCTAAGGTGGCCAAGGGCAGAGAGCTGCTGGATGGCTTCCAGGATGTGTTCTTAACACAGCATGTGATGGATCCCAGAGGGAGGACCGTGTCCTGGATGTGGTTCTGGCAGATGGGGATCTGGAAAGGGACATGGTTGTATGGGACCCCCTGACTGGGAGTGACCACAATACTGTCTGGTTTCAAATAAGCATGGGGGGGAGATCTAGGACACTGGCAGTGGACTTCAGGGGGACAGACTTTATGGGCATGGGAAATATTCTCAAGGATCACTTGAAGGGGATTACCTCAATGACAAGTGTGGAAAGGAGATGGGAGGTCATAAAATGGGGACTTCATGAGGCAGTCAGGATCTGCGCTAAGTTGAAACATAAGGGAGCAAGGTCACATAAACCATGCTGGTGGTCCAGTGAGGTACAGGCAGCAGTCAGAGAAAAGAAGGTGGCCTACAAAAAATATAAAACAACAAGAGGGGATAGGGATAAGGAAATGTACCAGCTTGCATCTAGAAAAGTCACCCGTATGGTGAGGGGAGCAAAGTCCAGTAAAGAGCAGCGGCTGGCACAGGGGGTACATGGAGGGGAAAAGGGGTTCTTCCGGTACATTGGGGAGCAGAGAAAAACTAAGGGCCATCTCAGCAGATTGAGATCAGAAGCAGGGTGGGTGGAAGAGACGAGGGACCAGGCAGAGGTATTTAATGAGTACTTTGCCTCTGTGTTCACTAGGGAGGGGGATGGGATATCTACAAAGCAAGGCATGAAGGGGATAGAAGCAGCAGTAAGTGGGATCTGGGGAGCAACAGAAATGGAGCAAGAGGGAGGGAGAGGTACCCCAGGGGTGTCACATCTGGGTAAGGATAAAAAGGCCAGTAAGGTGGAGGGGCGGATGATGCTATCTCTGCCAAAGGGTGTGGTTAGCCCTCAAGGCCCTAAAGAAAAACAAATCTCCTGGGCTGGATGGCATTCATCTGAGAGTACTATGGGATTGGCGGACATACTGGCTGCACTTCTGGCGGAGCTCTTCAACAGGTCACTTGAGACAGGAGGTACTTAGATTGGCGAGGCAGGCATGTGGTGCCAATCCATAAAGGGGTCGAGGGAAGTACCAGGTAACTATAGACCTATCAGTTTGACCTTGGTGGTGGGAAAATTAATGGTGAGTATACTAAAGGAACGATTGGGGTGTACTTGGAGGAGGTGGGAGGTCTGGATAGTAGGCAACATGGGTTTGTGGTAGATCATGTCAAACTAACCTTGTGGAGTTCTACGAATGGGTAACATCAGAACTGGACAGGGAAAGCCTGTGGATGTAATATTCTTGGACTTCAGCAAGGCGTTTGTCTATCCCCACAATGGTCTGGTGGAGAAACTGATGGGGTTAGGAGTAGACCCTTTGATGGTCAGATGGATTGAAAACTGGCTAGCTGGATGCACCCAGAGAGTAGTGGTCTGTGGGGAGCTCTCAAACCCTGGAGAGGTTGGTAGTGGGGTACCGCAGGGCTTGGTCCTGGTCCGATCCTGTTTAATGCATACATATCGGACATCAGAGAGATGTATAGAGTGTGAAATGAGTCTCTTCGTGGATGACTCCAAGATAGGAGCAGTAGTTGAGGGAGAAGAGGGAGGTTGGCCCTGCAAGGGACCTGGACACCCTGGAAAGCTGGGCTCACACATGGAAATTAACTTCAATATCACCAAGGCAAGGTACATCTTGGTCGGGGAAACCCTAAACACAGGCACACCCTGGGAGGGAGGCACTGGTGGCCTCAATAGGGGAAAAGACCTAGGGGTCATGGTGGATGCATGTATGAATAACTCTGAGCAGTGCAGGAGAGTGCGTAGCAAGGCAAACAGGATGTTGGGATGCATCGTAAGGGGATCTCTAGGAGCAAGGAAGATTCTGCTGCTGTACAATGGACTGGTTAGACCACACCTGAGTACTGTGTACAGTACTGGAGACCACACTTGAAGATGGACATACAGCTCCTGGAGAGGGTACAGAGGAGGCAACAAAGATGACACGAGGGCTAGGGATTTGACGATGAGGACAGACTGGAGGAGCTCTGCCTGTTTTCATTGGAAGAGAGGAGACAGGGGACATGATTGAGGTCTTCAAGTACCTCAAGTGAATAAATAGGGTAAACATGGAGGGGATCTTTAGACTAAAGCAGGGAGGTATCACCAGAGGGCATGGTTTGAAGTTGGAAGGTGGAAGGGTGAGGGGGGAAAAGAGGAGGAGGTTTTTCACTGAGAGGGTGGTGGACCCTTGGAATGCACTGCCTGGTGAACTGGTTCAGAGATCCACAGTGGAGGGCTTCAAGAGAGGGTGGGACAGACACAGAAAGTGGATGTATCAGATGATGGCCTGTCCCAGGAGGGTGGGGATGGATGATGGGGGTTTCTGGAGTACAAGGGATGGGAGGGTCTCAGCACCCAACTAAGGATCTAAGGTTTCGAGCAGACTCGATAGACCGTAAGGCCTAATCTGCTGGCAAATAGTATGTTAGTATGTTAAGTACTCAGCTGAAAATAAAGCTTATAGTGCATAACAGCTAGTTGCAAACCAATACTAACCTTTTACTAACTCATTGAATTAAACACTGCACAGATTAGGAATCTCATTGAACAATGATACACCAGTGAGTTGAGGGAACAGTTTAATGTGACTTGTACTGGACAGAGAGCATACCTAAATCACTGTTAGTACATGAACCATCTGCATTTTATAATCCTGACATTAAAGTTTTCTCTAACCTTTGCTTGCAGGCGTTATACGGATCTGAGGAGGGTTGATTGGTCGTCCCAAAGAGTATTACCATATCTAATGACTTAGCTCTGTTATATTGAAATATCTTCATTTGATTTTTAATTTCAACCAATTGAGATTTATATTTAATAAGATCTCTCGGAGGAAAGGACATCAAATGATACAATTGATTTTGATAACGAAGATAAGTGAGATAACTGGACTTAGCCACAGCCTGATCAAAAGAAATAAGCAGTGACCTTAAATCTTTCTTAGTATCAGCCCACCAATCCCATAAATTATCATAAAAAACAAAGGTAGAATACTGAACCTCAAAAAAGCAACTCCAATTTATGTAGGTGTTCAGGAATCTCCAACAGGGAGATGTTCAATCTCCAGCACTGTATAGGATAGTAAATTTTAGAAGGAATATCAGCAAGACTAAAGGTACTGAGGAGAATATGGTGATTAGAGAATTCAGTAAGTTTAGTTAAAATCAGGTAGGGTTTAACATGGGTGGAAAGAAAAAAGAAATCAATACGGGAAGAATAAATATGTCTGAAATAAGTAGCCCCACCATCCTTTTTAACAGAACAATAGGTGTCTACTACATTTGTGTCCAAGATGATCTGCTTTAATGCATGAGCATCACAATAAATCTTTTTAAGCATATCCCCAGAATATTTAAGGTCCAAACTAACATTAAAATCACCACCCCATATAATATGCTTTCTAGTAAATAAATAGTGCTTAATATCCTCAAATAGCTCTATTCGAGAGGTTTTAGTTTGGGGAGCATACACATTGATAAGACGAAAAGAAAACTCCCCGTATGAGACATCCAAGGCTAAAGCCCTGCCAGGTTTGATATCTATCAAATGAAAAATTTGAAAATGCATATGTTTAAACAAAATGCCAAGACCATTGGCAACATCAGTGCCAAAGGTCCAAAAAGAAGGACCATAGGTCCAACTACGCTTGAGCTGGTCAATTTCTCTTAAAGAAGACAACCTCCTTTCCTGGAGAAAAACTATATCTGTCTGTAAGTGACCCCAAAAAACAAGAACCGCCAGCTGTTTCTTGTAGTTTTTTAAACTACAGGTGTTGAGGGAGGCAATATGGAGAGAAGCCATAAAAAAAGGGAAAAACAAGGTCACAGGCCCCATAACCGGTAACATTTTGCTTTTTCCTTTTTTTTCCCCCTTTTTCCCTTTTTCTCTTTAGCCAGTTCCATAGCCTTGCTATCCTCATCCTTTGTAACCAAATCAGAATGATGAGAAGTGTCCGACTCGAGATCAGAATCACTCATGTCATCTTGCAAAGGGGTAAAAGAATTAGCAGTAGGGAGAGGAGGAGGAGGCAGATGCTGTTTCAGAGATGCCCTAGTGAAACATCTTCCAGTTTTGATTGTTTCAGAGGGGGGAAGTGGCATAGCAGTAGTATAAGAGTCTGCTATGAAGGAAGGGGCTGGTGTGGGTAAAACAGAGGTGCCAGCAGAAGGAACCACAGTAAGAGTGGACAAAACCCATCACTTGATTCAAAAACCTGTTGTTCGCCAACATCCTTATCAGGAACCAAAGGAGCCAGCTCCTGCTGCAGATCACCATCCTCCTGAGGACTGGCTGTTTCTGCAAGGGGAGGATCTGACCTCTGGCCCTGTGCTTTGTACACTAATTCATCCTGATCCCACCCCTCGGTCCTGTTCCTTTTGGCCCAGGGATGTTGGTGAAAGGCATGTCCTTTCTTATCATAGAGATTGCAATGAAAAATGTTCTCACATAGGTCAGCAGAATGTCCATAACCCCCAAAGAGGGAACATTTCAGCAGGTCACAAGAGCTGCTAAGGTGTGTTTTCGCACCACATTTGTTGCAAGCTCTCGGTTGTCCCCCATAAAAAAAGCACTCCCCTGTCTTTACCAAGAAAAAAGCTATTTGGAAGATGGATAATTTCAGAGTTCAGCTGAAACAACTTAACCTTGAACTTCCATCCTCCCGTCCAGAGTCCCTCTGAATCAATAATAGCCTCTGGGGGTCCAAAATACTGCACCGACTGTGTAGCCAGTGGTAAATATCACTGACATTAACCTCTTCATTTCCAAACATGACAGTAATATGCCTAATCTGAGGTTTAGTAAGGGGTATGGCATAGAAAGGGGACCATAATGGAGAAGATGTCAAGATATTATATTTTTACCAGAATCTTTCCAAACCTGAGATACACTTATAACTGATATCATAGAAGTCTTCCCCAGAGATAGGTATTAAAGCATAAATATCAGAGAGTGTAAAATGTATCAAACTCTTCAAAAGTTGTTTAGCGACATAATATCTGTCAGGGTGAACAGAAAGCTCGCCCCTATTCCTCAACCTAACAGCATTACATCTGGGAGCCTGCTCAAGCTTATTTTTAAAAAAGTCAGCCATGGGTATCCTCCCATGGCCTTATCTCCCAGTCGGAGCAGGACCAGGAAGAGCTTCGTCAGTAGAAAAAGAATCATCCCCACCATCCCTATCATCCCTTTCTACCCCCATAGATGTGCCAGGCTCAGTATGGGCCTGAGCTCCATCAGCTAAATTCTGTGCAGTATGAGAAGAAGAGGCCTCAGTCCCAACAGACAGTTTAATACCTGAGCTCAGGGTTTTTGGCACTGGGTGACTAGTCGTAGCAGAAGGGGCAAGGTCATCTCCCCAATCCGGGTCAGGAATCCATTGTCCTGCCACCGATTGTTCCCAGCCAGACTTGCAAAGGGCTTGTTCAGCAGACAAGTCCTTCCCAAGAAAATCCGTAGGTGTCTTTGGAAGACCAAACTGTCATCACATGTGCTGCGATGTAGAGCAAGCATGAGAGACTTCCACATTGGAGTCCACATCTCCCATACACTGCGTCAGACATGCAGCGTTCTTGAGTGGACAAGTGACACCACCAGGAACCAAGTAGCTTGCCACAGTACTAGCCAAAATCTTGGTAGAAGCAAGGAGTGGAGAATCAAGAGGAGCAGGTTGCGAATCAGAGAAATCACCTTCTCCCGCGGCCATCTCTTGTTCTGAAACTTCAATGTCGAGCACAAGCGAACTACCATCAGAGATCATTACGGTAGGTACCACGTCCTCCTGTACCAAAGGAAGAACACTCATGCCAACAATATCCACACTCAAAACTCCAGTATTCTGAGCTATCAGCAGAGCAACATCCAAACACAGGTCCTGCTCCATTGCAACTTGCTCATCAACTGAGTCGGCCATCCTTTGATGGCCAGAGAGTCCCCCTACTGGAAGAGTAGGGGAATTTCCCAGGTGTTGTGGCCAAATTTCCCTCATTCACTTGTAACCCACCTTTGAGGGCTTACCTGGACTGCTTGTGCCACCCTCCCCTGTGGAGTGCCTGCTACCGCTCCCGCTCCCAAACTGAACACTGCTGCCGGTGCTGCAGTGGCCGGATCTCTTTTGCTTAACTGCATGTGTGGCTCAGAATAAAGCCTAGCCATAGAGCTTCATCTTTTGTGCCTTAAGTGCCCTTTGCTTCATGGTTGTGGCTGCACTTTCTTGAGCCCAGTCCTCAAATTGTAGCAGAGGTGATCAGGAGTCAATAGGGACACATCTTCAGCACATCCTGCACCTGCCAGAAGAAAGCTACCACATGCATAGGCGGACATACTGCAAAGGGGCTCCTACCCTGTGCTCCTTGCTCTCCCCAACCTTGTCAGATTCCTTGACCCCATAAGCCAGCCAATCAGAGGGCTAGGAAGCCCAAGAGACAGAAGCAGGGGACTGTGAGGAGGATGATGGAATTGGACTTTCCCTAATGGACTGGTGAGCTAGGGCCAGTTAGGGGGCAGGACAGGGCAGAAGGATTGATGGACAGCCCTGCCTGTCCAATGAAACATGGAATGGAGGGAAAGAAGTTTCTGGGCTCTCAAGGAGCTCGTGGCAGTCTAAGAGAGAGAGACTCAGAGTTGTTCAGTCCTGCTGCTGGTGAGACCAAGTAAGAGGCCTAGTCAGGCCTGCAATCCTGTAAGTATCTACTGGAGCCAAGTGTGGCCCTGTCATCTGAAATAAAGAAAAGATAGGGGAGAAATGGCCGGTTGGTGCAACGGTAGTGCTACTGCTTTCGATGTCAATGACTCTGGTTTGGAAGTGAGCCCGAGGTGTTAGAGGGCCAGCTGGGCGAGGAGGAGGAGGAGGAGGATTAAGCATCTGAAGGACAGCTTTCCTCCTCCAGGGGGGAAGGTGGGTTAGAGCTGTGTGCTCAACTGGCCTCTGGTGGAAGCCAGTGGAAAGGCAGCCTGAGCCTAGAAGGTGAGGGATACATGGCAAATGTCGATGCATGTGCCTTGACATCAAGCGCACACTACATCTGTTGGGGAGAAACACAGAAAAATGTCTCCCAGTGCACAGGATGACTGTCGCCCACTGCAGGTCCTGTACCCAATGACTCAGGCACTTTCTGGAATGTGGATCCAATCATGGGGGGGTTGAGGGACTCCCCACCACCCTGCCATGGAGGGCAAGCCGTGGGGGACTACGGTAAGGTAAGTCCTGGAGGAAGCTGGGGTGACAGGGCTGTGAGAGCTGTCAAGAAGGAGTGCTGATCGGAGGATGGGGGGGCAAAAAAATAAAAAAAAACCAAGAAAACATAGGGGAGGAGTCTGTTCCAGAAACAAGGCCCTACAAACTACAATCACCCAAAATTCACAAACAATTTATTTTCTTTATTTTTAATTATTCAGTGGTGTCAGTACTGCATGTCAAAGACAACATATTGGGAGAACATCTCATGTTCCTCAAGGCAAAACAGTTACTAAAACCAAAACATGTTATATGTTTTTTGTTTACAAATCTATTTAAACAAAAGTATTAGCAATTTTTAAAGGAAACCTGTCATAAACCCAATTTTTCTCCCAGCCTCTGCTCACCTGCCATCATGTAGTGAGAGAGCTGAATTTCTGTCAAAGGGCATGTATTTTATTTTAGATTGATATTTTTATATCACGGAGTGAGTGGCACCATTTCATTGCTTGTAGCACCCAGAGCCGCAACCTGTATGCAAATTAGCAGAGTATTCTTCCTGTGCTGTGCTGGAACGCTCATTTATGATGACCTGGGAACATTTTCACTAGGCGCTAATGCGCATCCCTGAAGTCAGAACTTCAACTTTCAATTAAAAAATTAAGCAGGTTACCATGCTTCATTTTTAACGGGGCTTACTTCTAAAAGTTCCGCTAAAAGAGTAGTACATGCCACACCAGTTCTTTTTCCCTTCATAAACATTTGCTCAGCTCATCATAATAATAATAATAATAATAATTTTATTTATATAGCACCTTTCAGTGTATCAAGGTGCTGAACAATTTTAAAAACAGTTCAAAACACTACATAAAAACAGAACATGTACATAAAATCAACATACAACGAAATAGAGTATTAATAATAAAATCCAAGCATTTATAAATAACTTAATTATCTAAAAAAGCCATATTCCACAAATAAGTTTTCAAATCCCTCTTGAAAAGTTCCACGGAGGTGCACTGCCGTAACCGACATGGTAGAGAGTTCCAAAGAGTGGGTGCAGCATGCGAAAACGCTCTGCTGCCAGAAGATTTTAAACTCACTCTTGGGATCTCTAACAACCCCATGTTGGCCGAGCGGAGTAATCGGTCAGGGCAGTAAGGAACCAGGAGGTCTTTCAGATAGGCTGGACCCTGGTCATGAAGGGCTTTAAAAGTCAATAAAATTACTTTAAAGGTGATCCGCCACCGCACAGGAAGCCAGTGCAGTTCGCGCAGCACGGGAGTGATATGACAGGACCGACTTGTCCCAGTCAAAACCTGGGCTGCAGCGTTCTGCACCAGCTGTAGGCGACGGATTTCAACCCCAGAAAGCCCAAAGTACAGGGCGTTGCAGTAGTCCAAGCGTGAGGATACAAAAGCGTGAACCAAAGTAGGCAGGGAGTCAGACGGAACAAGATGCCTAACCCTGGCAATATTCCTAAGATGATAAAAGGAAATCTTGACAACGGGTGACACCTGAGCTTTAAGAGTCAGCCTTTGTCAAGAATAAACCCAAGGCTACGCACCCATTCTGAGGACGGCAGAGATACTCCACCAAGGACAATTCCAGATGGAGCACCAATACCCGGCCTCACCATCCGACCACCTGGGTCCACTACCAGCACTTCTGTTTTCTCCGAGTTCAACTTTAGCCAACTAGAATCCATCCAGTCTTGGATCCCCCCCAGACAGCTGTTAAACACTGAGAGAGCTCCATCCTGGTCATGAACAATCATTCCAGCAGAGCGCAGGAAGAAAACTACTGAATGGAGCTCATGCTCAGTCTTCTGGTGCGGTGGCAGTTTCCAAATGGCAGCTTCAGCAGAGAACCCAGTACCACACTCAAGGCACAGAAATGGGGCAAATTTAAAATGGCAGGTTAGCTGGAAACTTGTAAACACATAAAGGTAGTGTGAAACGGGAGTTTCTGCAGCCCTGGTAATTGGCAGGAGTGTTTTGGACAGCTTTCCTATAAAAAAAATATGACGACCAGTTGCCCTTCCATTAAACACAAACTTAGTCATTGCCTTACTCCAGATCTTTCTTTTTGTTAAAGTATAACTATTATTATCCTTTAAAACTATCCTTATGAATAAATATTATTAGTTAATTCACATATTATTCCCTTCTTAAGTCCATTAGTTCATATACGTAATAAGGCATTGCGTGGGTTACTGTGGGATAACAGCAGACCTTTGGAAGTAAAACTCAAGGCAAAGCCTAGAGCTTTAAGCACCCAAGAAAGTGCCATTATTCTTCAATTACGTATACCCTGGAATGCCTTATTGTGATCATAAAATGACTTCCCTGATTTTTTTTTTTATTTAAGGACCAAGTAATGAAGTTCAGAATGTTAAGCATTTCTGACCTGTGCTGTGGTGCTGGGATAACAGAATGATCGTATGACTGGATTCCACCAATCACAGTACAGCATTTCTCTTACCCATTTTATAACTCTTGTTTAACATAAGAAATAGGGGGGGTGGGTATTTCAAATCCTGTCTGAGCCATTGACAAGCTTATTGCCTCTCCTAAATGTTTTTTTTTGTCCTTAGTTCATTCTCTATGAAAACAAACACATTTTTACAAGTCAAACAGGTTTTCAAAATAACTCTTTTTTTTTATTGTGACCATGTAGTTAACCTTCAGAAATTATTAATTGTATAATAAATTAAACCAAAACATCACTTGCTATGTAGCATTATTAACTGAGCATGTCTCTACTTTTGTTTTACTGTCTTCTTTGTACTGTGCTGGCAAGAGCATGAAAATGGTTTCCTTTCCCATTTTTGCAACTTGCAAATATAGAGTTGTACTCATTACATATTTCCGTTTATATTTTTTTGCTTTATATCAAAAAACCCCCTTCATAAATCATTTGATTTAAAAAAACATTTCTTTCAACACTAGTTTTACTCCACTTCTTTCTGAACATGAAATAACTGTTTTCTTTTTTTCTACATTAGCAAAAAAGTCCCATTCTGGTCATACACTCACTCTCTGAATCTGGGCTTCTCATCACCTACTTTTTTTCAATACATTTAAAATATGGTGCTTCCTTGTGCAGCAGATGTCATGACACCACCATTAAAAGCATGTTGACATCATCACCATGGTGACGTCATGGTGCATGCTCACCGGCCCAGATCTCCTAGGCAGTGTGATACTGCCTTCCACATCCTAGGGAGAACTGTAGTTTTTCATTTTGTACTTCATTCATCTTTTCTATTAACATTTTTCCACTTTATTTATATTGTGGTGGAGCCTTTTTTATGCAGTCTTCAGTGTAGCCACTGGAAAATCATAACCTGACTTGATATCATTAGTATCAAAGGGTCCTATGATTTACAAATAGATGAACTTAAAAAATTATTACAATTAAGAAAGAAATGGGAGGGCTGGTACATGCTGGTACTAGAAAGGAACAGGAAGGGTAAACAGGGGAGGGAAATATATATATTCACTATCTGAATATATGTAAATCAAATCACATGGTGTATACTTACTTATGCCTTATACATGACAAATATGGTGAAGATGTACTGAGGAACACAAAACAGGACCAGACAACAGTGATCTTTTTCCTTCCAAGGTTGTAAAAAAAAGAATAAATAGAACACCTATTAATAATCTTAGATATGTAAATCATCTAACACATATTTTACACCTTACTATTATAGTACTTGTATTGTCCAGTTAGATCACTGATAGCCAATCCATATCTTCATTCAATCCATATTTCTTTACCATGAACTTAAAACGATCACTCCAAGCAGTCTCTGGCATAAAGTGGTACCCACCTCTCTTACCCTGCCCTTCTGCCAAGGGGTCCTGGGTGTCTAGTGTCACCCTCTTATAAGGTGGCTGTCAAAAACCCTCTTCTCACCTTGTCAGCTGGCTGCCACCTGGAAACATTTATCCCACACAGTTCTATAGGAAATACACATTCACTGCAGGCATTATCTAAATTTTCATGCAAGATCTAGCTTTTGCAGGCTGATTGGAGGGGACAGGGGACACGTGGCTGCAGCATGCCAATAGGACTCCTGTAGCTCTTATTTAACACCCATAATCCTTAGTGACCACTCATGTGAGTGACCCCAAAATGTGAGTGCCATGAAGCAGGACTGTGGCATCTGTGATTAACTGGCATCTGGAGGCATCGGCAGGGCATCCACAGGAAGAACAGCAGGCCATGCTGTGCAAGGCAAGTGAGGTGAGTACACACAAGGGAGGAGAGAGGAGGGTAGGAGTACCATATAGGGGGTCTAACCAATGGTGGCATTTTCAACCAGACTAAGGAAATAGCAGCAAAGTCCTACTGTATCCAAGGTCAACCAGTTAACAAAAACTGAAAGAGAACCGGCAACAAGTGGGGGAGGGTGATTCAGGGGAAAAATAGGAAAAACAGGGAACAGGACAACATTCAAGGGGTGAGCAGAGAACAGGGCCAAGATAATGTGGAGAGAGAGAGGGGGATGCATAGACAGCAGGATGGAGCGGGGAGGGTGGTGTGCTGCAATAACTGTCGGGCTTCAGTCTTTCTGGGAACCACTTGGAATATAGAGGACTGTCTAGTATGTAGGAGCATAGGGCAGCTAAGGGCAGAAATAATGCAGCTCAGATGGGAGCTGAGAAGAAGGGAGTGGTGGGCTGAAATAACAAGGCAGTGGGGAAGGAGACAGGGAGTAGGAGCCCAGGAGAACAAGGATATCAGACAAGGATATGGACCTGGCAGAAACACCCAGTACTTGAGGGTATCTCTTCCCTCAAAGGATCAGGGTGCTCAAGGAGGAGGAGGAGTGGCAGGTGGTAAGGTGAAGGGGTGGAAGCTCAAGAGTTACAAGAGGGGTGAGAACTCCAGAGGGATTGCCCTTAACAAACAGATTTGGCCCTCTGTCTGAAAAGGGGATGGGGAAGCAGGAGGTGAGGAGGGAGGTCTGGGTAGGACTGCAAGGACAAAGAGACATGAGAGGGAGAACAAAACAATGTAGGGAAATCAGGGGAGATGGGGTAGAAGAAGCAAGCCTGGTGCAGGGGGTGGAGAAAGGGTTAAAAAGGCTAGGTTTAGTGAGAGAGAAGGGATAGTAGGGGTAAACACAGCCATAGGGAATGGAAGGGGCCCAGAGGGGAAGGGAGACACAGTTGAGGGGAAAAGTGGAGACAGCGGGGGGGGCACTAAACATTGTATTGGGTAAGGATAGCGAGAAGACAGGTTCTGCAGGGGTGAGGGTTGGGAGGGTGTGGAACATGGCAGACAGGGGAGGTAGAGTGACAGTCATTGGGAACTCTATGATTAAGGGCATCAGCTGGGGAAAGAAGTGGGACATGGGTCCCTTAACGAAAGTGGTGCGCATGCCAGGGATGACCGCTGGGAGGGTGGGTCCAAAACTAGAGGAGGTGGTAAAAGGGAGAAGGGGGGGAAACAAACATCATAATTCACTTAGGCACCAATGACCTAGTAGGGGAGGAGGTGGAGGTGGATGTGGTAAAAAGTTGGTTCAGGGAGTTGGGGGTGATCTGCAGGGAGGTGGCAAGTTCAATGGCATTCTCAGACATGATCCCAGTGCCAAGAGCTAGCACAGTTAGGAAAGCTAGGATAGAAGAGTTCAACATATGACTGAAGGATTGGTGCAGAGAGGAGGGGTTTGACTTAATAGGAAAATTGGGGGACACATGGTTGGATAATTCTCTATATGCACCTGACAGACTACACCTCAACAGGGAGGGATCGAGGGTACTAAGGGACAAACTGGGAAGGTACATCACCCTGGAGTTAAATTTAAACTGCTGAAGGGGGGCCAGGTGGCCAAGGGCCAAAAGACCAGGGAGGTGGCATGAATGGACCTCCCACAACAGAGAGAGGACTGCAGGAAAAGGCAGTTTGGAAATGGGGGAGAGGGATGGCATATTGAGACAAAAAAGCAGAAAGAGGGGTAAAGGTGAGGGCTAAATGGCAAAATGGAAGATGGTGTCTCTGAATGCATGCAGTCTAGGAAACAAGATGGATGAACTGCAGGCGCTGCTTGCAGAAGGGAAGGTAGATAGTGCAGCGATGAAGGAGGCTTGGGCCACATCTAACCATGACTGGATCCTATCAGTTCCAGGATACAGGCTTTACAGGAGAGACAGAGCAGTAGGCAAAGGAAGAGGAGTGGCAGTATTCATTAGGGAAAGCATAACCAGCACAAGAGAAGGATCGGATGAAGGAAAAGTGGAAACAATGTGGGTCCAACTGCAGACCAGTAGGGCAAGGAAGGTATGGTTGAGGGTGGTTTACAGACCACCCAGTTAGGATGAAGAAATGGACAAAGACCTGAGTTTGCAAATTCTGAAAGCCTCAGAGAAGGGGGATGTGGTAATAGTGGGGAACATCAACCTGTCCAGGATGGACTGAAGTGTACCGACAATGACATGTACCAAGGACCAGAAAATACTGGAAGTGGTTCAGCTTGTGTTCCTGACCCAAGGTGTCACTGAACCCACTCGATAGGGGCAATCCTGGACCTGGTGCTCATGAATGAAGAGTTCATACAGGATATAACAGTCAGGGAACCACTTGGTGGAAGTGATCATCATTCAGTGTGGTTCAGCCTGGACACAAGCAGGGAAAGTCTCACCACTAAGACCAAAATCCTGGACTTTAGGAGGGCGGACTTTGGAAAAATGGGCGAGGTGCTAATATGGCATCTAGATAAAATTACTGTAACTATGGAGGTGGACCAAAAATGGACAATTACCAAGGAAGGAGTAGGAGCTACAACGGAGGAGGAGTGTGGTAGGTACAAAAGGAAGAAATCCAAAATCA
This sequence comes from Neoceratodus forsteri, assembly GCA_016271365.2. Lineage (NCBI taxonomy): Eukaryota > Metazoa > Chordata > Ceratodontiformes > Ceratodontidae > Neoceratodus > Neoceratodus forsteri. Next base: position 707,103,647 of record CM028130.1, read on the forward strand.
AAGCAACAAACTGGTTCAGCTCTGAGGTAGCACAGGCAGTGAGGAACAAGAGGCTGGCCTACAGGAAAATCAAGAAGACCAAGATGGAGGTGGACAGAGATATATACATAGGACAGGTGAGAGAGGCAGGAAGGGCAGTTCAGAGAGCAAAGGCACAGAAGGAATTGCAATTAGCAGAATGTAAAGAGGGAAGAAAGCTTCTTCTACTACATAAGTGAGAAAAGAGACAAAGATGGGAATAGTCAGACTAAGACAAGGGAAGGGTGGGTGGAGGAGAATAGGAGAAAGCAGAATTAATGAACGATATACTTCTGCTCTGTCTTCCAAGGAGAAAGATGGACCAGTGCTGATAGGGGCGAGTGTGGCCAGAATGGGACTGATGAGGCAATAGAAAAGGAAAGAGTGAAAAAAGGACTGTTAGCTTTGAGGACAGACAAATCACCAGGCCCAGATGGAGTACACCCTAGGATGCTAAAGGAACTAGCAGAGGAGCTTGCTGAACCACTGGTGGACCTGTTCAGTTGTTCGTTGGAGTCAGGCGTGGTACCGCAGAACTGGAGAATGGCACATGTGGTGCCTCTCCACAAGAGCTGTCCCAGGGATGACCTGGGGAACCAAAGACTGATCAGTCTCACTTCAATAGTGTGAAAGCATATAGAAAACATACTAAAAGAAAGATTGATAGAGCATCTACAGGATTACAGCCTCCAGGATGCAAGACAGCATGGTTTTATGGGGGGGGGGGTCTTGTCAAATGAATCTGATCGACTTCTTTGACTGGGTAACCAAAACGGTGGACACAGGCCAAGCAGTGGGCATCCTATACCTGGATTTCAGCAAGGCCTTTGACTCTGTACCACACAAGAGGCTGATCAGGAAATTGGTGGACCTCGGAGTAGGAGTGAAGTTGGTTAGATGGGTGGAATAGTGGCTAGGGAACAGGTTGCAAAAGGTGATCAATGGAGGAGAGCTGTCTAGTACCAGGGAGGTCTCAAGTGGAGTCCCACAGGGCTCCATGCTAGGGCCAGTGCTGTTCAATATTTTCATTAACAATAGTGGGGATGGCATAAAGGTCAAAATTATTCTGTTGACAGATGACACCAAGCTCTGTGGGAGGGTGGACTCAACAGAGGGGATACCGAACCTTAAGGAGGACTTAAGATACCTTGAAAGGTGATCAGAGATCTGGCAGTAGGCTTCAATGTCAGGAACTGCAAGGTCATGCACGTTGCAGACAAAAACCCCAGGACAGAGTACTGCCTGGGAAGGGTCTGGGTATCTCCAACAGTGGAAGAGAAAGATCTGAGAGTGATGATATCTATGACTTAAAGCACTCTGCACAGTGCAAGAAGGCAGTGGCATGAGCAAACAGGATGTTGGGATGCATTGCTAGGGGGATCAGCAGTAGGTGACAGGAGGTGGTTCTGTCCTTGTACAGGTCACTGGTGAGGTCGCATCTGGAGTATGTGGTGCAGTTCTAGAGCCCTCTCCTTGAAAAAGATATCAACCTAATGAAGACTGTCCAGAGGAGGGCTACAAAGATGAATGCAGGGCAGCAGAGTAGATCATACGAGGAGAGACTGGGGGCCCTGAACAAATACTCCTTGGAGGACAGAAGCGAGAGGGCAGACATGATTAAGACCTTCAAGTACATGAAATGATTCAATAGGGTAAACAAGGAAGGTCTATTCAGGGAAGGCTGCATCAAAACTATGAGGGGGCACAGCCTTTAACTGGTTGGGGGTGTTTAGGAGGGAAGTTAGGAGATACTCCTTCACAGAAAGGGTGGTGACCAAGTGGAACGCACTGCAAGAAGAGGTGATCTCAGGAAGGATGATGGACAGCTTCAGTAGGGGTAGGGATAGATATAGAGGGAGTATTAAGATCAGGAGAGTGGAGGAGGATAAGGATAAATTATTCAGGGAGGGGGGAGTGGGGACATCTGCCTGAGCAAAGCTGAAATCCCCACACAACAAGCAGACTTGATAGACCAGAAAGGCCTACTTCTACTAGCTACTTCGAATGGGCCCTGTGCAATAATGGGGCGGAGTGGCTAAGCACGTGTATCTGGGGTACACAACCACTCTGCACCCTACGCGCCTCCCACACAGGATGCACTGAGGAGGGTGCACAGCACATATGTGCCCAATCCCCCAGCCGTGCAAAGAGCAATGAGCCAGGGTGGGTGAGGGGGCATGCCAGCCATATGCACCATTCATCATGGCAAGTAGGGCTGCGCACTGGGGAGTATCGGGGGCAGGCAGGTACGCTATGGACAGCCCCGCTGTAAGTGCCCCTATGTACCCAGCCGCCCACATACACCAGACTGTAGAAGGGGCCCAAGGGCAGGATGGCTGTTCTCACCCCCCCACAGCCATGGCCGGCCTGACTCCAATCCCCCTGGCAGACACCATTGCTCTCTATGGGGCAATCCCTGATGCTGCCACCCCCACGGCTTCATTCCCATGTCCCTGCAGACCAGTGCCCGTTAGTTCCTGCAGAGCCATCAGTGGGGCATGGCCACACACACCCCCATTGGCACCAACACTGACACCACCCTACCTATACCTGCAGGTGGGGCACCAGTGCCCAACGGCCAGCAGTACAGCCCTCTGCACACCCCATGGCTGCTGGCCATCTGACTTATGCAGGGTGCACAGCCATGCACGCCCGTGGAAGCTGGGGATGACCGGCAACCGTGGAGGTGTGTGGAGGGCTGTGCTGCTGGGCCATTACACCTGGTACCCCACCTGCACGTACAGGTAGGGTGTTGTGGAGGGGAGCACCATGACACATGTGATGGGTCAGGGGTACAGTGTTTGGAGGTCACCTGCATGGGCAGCTGGCACACTGGCATGCGGTGTATGCATTGTGGGGGGGCACCTTGCTCCATGGAGGCTAGGATGTCCTGGGCTGTGGAACAATGCCCAGATGGCCCCCGTGTACCAGGGATGTTGACGTGGGCACAGCGCCCACAGGAGCTGTGCCGCTCGAGTCTGGGTGTCTGCAGGTGCAGTTCACGAACCCGGACCCAAACCTTTCCAAGCAAGGGATCTACTCCCTGTCCAAGATGGGCATCCGACTGGATTCCTGGCCAGAACAATGGCTCCACCCCCAGCTTCCCTGTGGAGTTCTGTGTGCTGGGGAGGATGGGGCCATGGGCAGGTGTGCATCCATTGTGCATAGCCTGGGTGTGCACCTGTCCGCAGGTGCGGTGCTGTGCAGGTGGGTTACGTGCGATTTGCTTGTGACTTGTGCCCATTGGTGCATAGGGCCCAATGTTTACATGTTTAGGAAATACATGCAGTAAGCATATACCATATTTCCTATAGAGATGTTTTCAGGAGGCAGACAGCCAGGAGGTAGGAGGATGGTTTTTGCCATCCACCCTTTAGGCAGGATACACTTTTTTTTTTAATTCAGTAATAGACTGACACTGGGGAAGGCTGCTAGTGTCAGAATAGGATGGAGATCTCAGACCACTAGGGCACAATTGGGTATGGATGACTGGTGGCAGCACTCAGTTTTTGGAAAGGTGGTGGGGTTAGTGTGGCAAGGCATGGGGTCATAAGCAAGACATTATGCCAAATCAAGAATTGCGCTGCCAATACAGCACAATATTGCCATGTGGCATCATTCTTTTTCCCACAACCCCCACTAAAGATTCTCAACTCCAGGGGGGTCCAACTCGGGAAGCACACATATTGTGAAAAAAAAAAAATGTCTGGGACTGGGAATCAAACCCGGTCCCAGACGCAGAGCCTGGGTTCCTGCTGCGGCTCAGTCCAGTGAGCCATGGCAGCTGCTTGGCAGAACCCACTCCCAGCAGAGGTCTTATCCTCTGCCTGGGAGTGTGTGAATGGTGCAATACCACATACAGCAGTATGCGTGGTATTGCACCATTCGATATCCTGGACAGCGCTCTTTCGGGTAAGCTATGATGTCTAACGCTATTAAGCGTATGACATTATGACCCAGTAGGGTGTGGCAACAACAGGGATGGGCTCCAGTGTAAAAAAAAAAAAAAAATTAACTACAGGCACTGAGGATGGCCGCTCAGTATCAGAATCGGAGTGGCTGATGTTGGACTAGTACTGCTCCACTGGTGATGGGCTTCTAGTGGCCATATTTTTTTAAACATGCATCTACCAACACATGCACTCCATGGATGGAGGAAAACCATAGGGCCTTATTTTTAGTCCCAGCTGGGAATGGTAAAAAATGAATGCTTTGGGTCTGATTTGCTGCACTACTCCCAAAATCAAAATACTCAATCAGTGGTGTAGCCGGGCAGAGTGGACAGGGCAGACAGGTTGCCTCCTAGATGGTGCTTTTACAACCAGCCTGGGGCTTTTTTAAGGTAGCCTGCTTACTCATCTTTACTGCCTGTCTGCCACCTTCTGTCCAGTGCCCCGTAATATCCCCACCTGTTTGAACTTGAGCTGACAGGGAGGGAGATTATGTGTTGATGAGAATAACTTTATTCATAACAGATTGTGTTGATGGGAATAACTGATTCAAGTAGGACATGGAATGATGATGTGGTTTCAACAAGATGGACTAGAATGATGTTGAGACATGGAACAGGATTTGATTAGATGCCCTTAAATAAGCCCCCCCCCAGGTGTCCTGTCAAGACCGCGAGCGCAAATACACATGGTCAAAAACTGCGCAGTGATTACAGCGATGCATGGTTTTGGAGTTGGTATATATAATCTGTGCAGTTTTGTGTTAACCACACATTGCTGTTATTGACCACATGGTTTTTGATGTCGCGGTTTTGACATAGTGTCACCCCCCCATGTCCCTGCGTCACTGTCCCTTTGCCTCAACAGCTTGAGACTGCTCAACTCGTTCACCTTTACCTTGCATTTATTACTTCTGTCTCCAGTGTCTGCACTCTGCCATCCTGTTTGCTGGCTTCAAATTCAAACAGGTGGGGTTACTTGGGGCACTGGGGCACCAGAAGGAAAGAGGCAGTAGAGATGGTCATTGGATGGTCATAGGCAGGTGGTTACTGTTCCCACTTTGTACCTACATTTGCAGTTTGACATTGCCCCCTAATGTTTCAATTGGATTTAAATAAAGTTTAAGTTAATTGATTTTTTAGCCTACCTACTGGTGCAGTGGCAGGGCTGCCAGTCAAGATTCAGGTGACCTAGGTTCAAAAACAAGCCCAGGAAGTCAGGGGAAGGCCAGAGGGAGGAAGACTGATCATCCTAGAGGATGCCCTTCTCTGGGTAGGATGGTAGGAGCCCAACTCTGCCTTGCTACTGTGACCTAGGTCACTACAGGTGATGGTACAGGCTGGAGCAGCTGGGGAGGGAGGGAGGGTGCCATCTGTTTCTGCATGGGCCAATGCTGTTATATACATGGAATCCTCACTACTGACATACCCCTGGGTGTGGGAAGAAAACGCAAAAAGCCCAGGTCCCAAGAGTTACAACACATGATACTCTTGGACTCTGTGCAGCTGGCTGCCACCTTGAGCACCACATTTGGAGTTTTCAGAGGGTTACTGGGGCATCCTGAAGGCCACACACCATGAGGGGTAGGTCTTCTGGCAGCTTGGAAGGGTGGTAGGGGTGATGGGGTTTGGGACATTGCTACATGGCTAGATGGACAGGGCTCTGTAAGAAGTGATGAACACAGTAAATAAAAAAGAAGAAATTCCTTCATACTTACCGTAATGTCCTTTTCTATTAGCTCCTACATTGTCAATGTGTATTCATTACACTTGGGTATTGTGCACTCCTACTAGGGGAAATGGCACAGCCCAAAACTTTAGAATGTTGTTCATATGAGGATTCCAGACAGCAGCAACTCTCCAGTCACTATTGTCCTAGCAGTGACTCTAAATGTGAAAATAAATGCCATACTGGTTGACCAACACGAAAAACACACAATTAACTGTCTATACAGATATGACTCTAGCCAGAATAAAGTACAGTAAACACTGTCTTACCTTGTCAGATGATGAAGGGTGAATGATTGAAGGTCATCTTTTATTTATTTATTTATTTATTTATTTATTTATTTCTATTGGGATTAATACCTTTGAGTCAAAGACTCATTTTCAAAGGTTACAAGCCAGGGACAAAACAGAGCAATAGAAATACAATACAATACAATAAGTACAAATTAAGATAACAGTTAAAAAAGAAAAACATGGTAGGCATCATGACCATCATTAAAATAGCACACAAGGTACAAGACTTGCTAGTTTCAGGTATGTCTTGAATGTAGAGTAAATTACATTACATCAAGTTGCTGCAGGGTAGGGATACACTGGGAATAGTGAGACATGTCAATAATAGGTCCGTGTTAAGCTTTGGGATGATGGGGAAAAGGTAAGCAGCCAGATTGGCATTGTCAAAGTAGCTAGAGGTGATGTGGGACAGGAGTAAAGGGAAAAGGTGGTGTAGGAGGGTTGTAAGTCAAAGGAGGGTGGGAAGTGGGGAAGGGAAGAGGGGAGGAGGTGGGGGATAAGGCAGGAGGAATATGTTGAATTATTTTCTTGAACAGTTGCAGGTGGTTGCATTCTTAAGGTGGGACTGTAGCCCCCTTTTGAACAGAACATCTTTCAAAGGTGTACGGCTTGTAACATCCAATAGAAAGCATCAGCTTGAAAGAAATAGAGGATAATGTATGGTCTTCAATTGTTAACCGGTTTGTTAACCATTGAGAGGATACCAGGGCAACCATGTAAACCTCGAGAGCGAAGCTTGAGAGGTTTACGCCGCCATGGCAACCTCAAGATGGGTTAAAAAAATGCTTGACGATCGTTGTACCATACATTATATTTTATAGTGTATGGTACCGTTTATATTTAAAAAATGAGAAAGCAGTTCCTTACTGCAGTTTTTTTGTGCAACCGCCACTCTGCTCAGGGTCATGCTGTCACCCCACAGCCGTTTTGCGGCTGCCCAATCAAGTTGAACGCATGCGCAGTCTGTTCCCGGTTGTTAACCCATCGATGTGATGTACCATCGATAAGTTTACAGCATCATGACATCACATCGATGGTAAAATGTTGTTATGAAAAGGTCGATTTCTACCTATAACAACATTCTACCATACATTATTTATTTTATTTTATTTATTATACTCTCGGATTACAAGTACCTTTGAGCAGGAGCTGCTCATTTACAAAGGTTCCACATCAAAGGATGGGGGAAACATGCATACAAAGGTTGGCAATGATGTACAATCAAAACACAGATATGGTTGGCATTGTTTTACAGTTGTAACACACTTTAAAAATAAAAGACATTACTAGAGAGCAACTTAAATAGGCAGATAGATGAGATAACAGAGAAAGGGAATTAAGAAGCAAATGGACTATAAGCATGAGATAGTATAGAAGGGGGACAGAAAGAAGTAGGCTGGCTGAGGGGACATTGTCATCAGGAGGGAGAGGAGGAAGGGGTCTAGGACAGGGGAGTATGGTAATGAGGTTTGAGGAGCAGTGTATGACAGAGTTAGAATCATAACAGAGTTAGTAAAAAAGCAAGGACTGTATGCAGTGTAAGCACTCACCTGCAACAAAGGAGGTACCCTTGGTTAACGTCAGATTTGCACCTGATAAATCTGCCAAAGAGCAACCGACATTCTAATGTGGAAGTGCTCTCCTTATTATGTTATTATGTTGTGTTGTTTTTTTTTTATATATAAATACAGGTGCAGCAGGCAAACCATAATGGAATGCCCAGACAGACTTACAAAAACAGAGGTTATAACTGGAAAATGGATATTACCCACCCGGGGGGACTGGAATACACTGGGGTGGGAAAAAAATGGTCAACTGGATCACCAACTGGCTGAGAGGTAGGCAGCAAAGGGTGGTGTTGGTGGTGGGGAACTCTCATCGCCGAGGGACGTTACGAGTGGGGTGCCCCACAGTTCAGTACTGGGACCGGTGCTGTTCGGAATATTCATATCCGATATCTCAAACAGGATCCAGAGTAGGATCAGTCTGTTCGCAGACAATGCTAGGATTGGTGCAGTGGTAGATGACATAGGGAGTGGAGGGGGCAGCAGAAAGACCTGACCAAACTACAGGAATGGTCAGAGACATGGCAGTTGAGGTTCAATGCCAAGAAGTGCAAGGTACTGCACTTCAGAGCAAAGAACCAGGGGAGGAAATATTTGGGAGGGGTACAGTTGGTAAGCACAGTGGATGAAAAGGATCTAGGTGTACTAATAACAGGGAGTATTAATTATTAGGGGTATAGAACTGGGGAGAGCTGGGAAAACTGAAGTAAGGTGCCTGCCTGGTGCCATGGCTTGGAGGGACAGGAAGCGCATCATCAGGATCATGAGAACAGCTGCAAGGGAGTCTGAGCTGGACGTAATTGTCCACCTAGGGACAAATGACTTGGCTCATTATGAGATTAGAGCAGTGCAGGAGGACATTGCAGAGCTGGGGAGGGCCTAAGACAAGTAGCACACACAGTATCCTTCTCAGAGGTGCTGCCTGTCAAAGGCATGGGGGAGGCGAGGTAATTAGCACCATGCAGTTTAATGAATGGTTGAAAAATGGTGTGGAGCACAGGGGTTTGGCTTCATTGGGACTGGGGTTCCACCCTGAGGGACACCAGCCTATACTGGCAGGATGGTCTGCATCTGTCCAGGAAGGGAACAAGTCTTTGAGCAATCGGTTTAAATGCTTCATTGGCAAGCTTAAACTAGTCAAAGGGGAGGCACTGACAAGCAGCAGGAAAATCCCAGCCTCTCCCTACAAAACAGGGTACTAAATGAGAAAAAGACCGAGGTAGAATGGTCAGTGGGGATGCTGCAACAGAAGGTAAAGCCATCAAAAATGGAAAGCAATGAGTACCAATGCCGTAGTCTGGGTAACAAGCTTCTGAATTAGTGGCCTTGATGGAGGAGGAGGACATCTGGATATCGTGGCAGTCACGAAACATGGTACACATAAAACCATGACTGGGATGTAAACATACCAGGATACACTATCTACAGGAGGGACAGGGAGGGTAAAAGAGGAGGAGGAGTAGCTCTTTACATAAGGGAAGGAATAAAAGCAACAGAACAAAAGTGCAAACAGGGAGGAGAAGAAGCACTGTGGGTAAATTTGGAGACAGGCAATGGCGCCACAATCCGCACAGGGGTTGTATACAGACTCCCTTCTCAGGGGGAGGAAATGGACAAGGAAATGATAGAAAGTATACTTAGAATGGCAGAAAAAGGGGAGATATTGCTGATGGGTGATCTGAATATGCCAGATGTTAACTGGAGTGCAGTTGCAGCTGCCACTTCCAAGAGTGGAGTTATTCTAGATGCCCTACAGGGGGCATGCCTTAGACAACTAGTATTGGAGCCCGCCGAGAGGGAGCAATATTAGACTTGCTCTCAAATGGAGATGGAGAGAGGATCACAGATGTAGAAGTGGGTAGCCATCTGGGAACTAGCGACCATCGAACAGTATGGTTCACAATAAACACAGCAATAGAGTCAAGCCATACAAAGACAAAAGTACTGGACTTTAGGAGGGCTGACTTTGCCAAAATGGGTGAGTGCCTAAGGAATGCACTAGCAAATGGGCAGGAAGAAGGGCTGGAAGAACAATGGGGAATAATAAAAACTGCCATCACAGAGGTAACGAGCCTTTGTGTGAAGCAAATAAACAAAACAAAATGATGTAAGAAACCACTATGGTTCTCAAAGAAAGTGGCAGTGAAGGTTCAAGAGAAAAAGAAAGCATTCAGGAAGTACAAGGAATCGCAGAAGGAGCAGGACAGAGAACTGTATCAGTTAAAGCAAAAGGAGGCTGGGAAGGCAATCAGAACAGCAAAGGCCCAAACCGAGGAAAAGATAGCCAACTCAGTTAAGAAGGGGGATAAAACCTTTTATAGGTACATCAGGGAGTGAAGGAAGACCAAGGGAGGGATAGTGAGGCTTAATAAAGGGAGGGAGGGTGGGCAGAGGAGACTGTGGAAAGGCAGAGATACTAAACAAATATTTTTGCTCAGTATTTACAAATGAAGAGGGGAGGTGCATAAACAAACAGTAGAAACACTCTGGATACAGAAGTTGATACCAGCCCATTTACAGAAGAAAGGGTTCTGAAAGAACTCTTAAAACTGAAGGTGGACAAAGCAATGGGGACTGATGGGATTCATCCCAGAATTTAAAAGAACTAAGGGTAGAACTAGTGACACCACTGACTCACCCTTTTAACAAATCATGGGAGGATGGGGTGGTACCTGAGGACTGGAGGAGGGCAGATGTGATTCCTTCACAAAAGTGGGAGCAAGGCAGAAGCAGGAAACTACAGACCTGTTAGTTTAACCTCAGTGATAGGGAAAATGATGGAATCACTTCGAAGGAAAGAATTGTTGAGTATCTAGAGGCCAGAGGAGCACAGGACCCAGCGCATGGATTCACAGTGGGAAGGTCATGCCAGACGAATCTGATAGATTTCTGACTGGGTGGCCAAAGTAGTAGATCAGGAGGGGCTGTGGACATGGCCTACCTAGACTTTAGCAAGGCATTTGACACAGTCCCACACAAAAGATTAATATTAGTTGGCCAGCCCTCGAGTGGGTCCCAAGATGACAGCCTGGGTAAAGAGATTGGCTGGAGAATAGGACACAGAGAGTAATAGTAAATGGAGTCCACTCAGAAGAAAGCAAGGTTACTAGTGGAGTACCGGAGGTTCAGTATAGGACTGGTCCTCTTCAATGTCTTTATGTTTACATTGCAGAAGGACTGGAGAGAAAGTATGTCTCTTTGCAGATGACACAAAGATCTGCAACAGAGTTGATGCACAGGGTGGGTGGAAAGGATGAGAAGGACTTGGCAAGGTTAGAGGAATGGTCAAATGTATGGCAGCTTAGATTCAATGCTAAGAAGTGCAGGTAATGCACCTGGGAAACAAAAACCCAGGGGAAGAGTACACAATGGGGGGTGAGATACTAACAACAACAAAATGGAAAGGGACCTGGGGTAGTCATATCAGATGACCTAAAGGTGGGCAAGCAATGTGAGAGGGCAGCAAGGAGGGCTGGGGGATACTGGGATGCATAGGGAGAGGCATCACCAGTAGAAAACAGGAAGTTATTATCCCTCTGTACAGACAGCTGGTGAGACCCCATCTGGAGTACTGTGTGCAGTTCTGGAGACCCAATCTCCACAAAGACATAGACAGGATGGAAGCTGTCCAGAGGAGGGCAACTAAAATGGTGCAGGGTCTGCACCGGAAGACATATGAAGAGAGAGTCAGGAGCTTAATATGTATAGCCTCGAGGAAAGGAGGGAGAGGGGACATGATAGAAATGTTCAAGTACCTCAAGGAATCAACAAAGTCCAAGAGGGTAGCATCTTCAAAGAAAGAGGTGTGCAAGAACAAGAGGGCACAATTTGAAGATAGAGTGGGGACGGCTCAGAGGTAATTTAAGGAAGTATTTTTTCCCAGAGAGGGTTGTGGATGCATGGAACGGCCTTCTGGAGGAGGTTGTGGAGTCAAAATCAGTGGTGGAATTCAAGCATGCATGGGACAGTCATAAGGCAATTCTAGGGGGTTGGGGTAGGAAGAAGTAGGCTGCTGGTTAACTAGGATCTGCAGCTTATCCAGTAGGTGGGGAAATGGGCAGACTGGGTGGGCCAAGCGGTCCTTATCTGCCTTCAAATTCTATGTTTCTATGTTTCTATGAGTATGAACCACTCAGCTCAGTGTAGGAAGACAGCTGCAATGGCAAACAAGATGCTGGGGTGCATAGTGAGGGGAATCTGCTCCAGGCACAGAGAAGTGATCCTACCCCTGTACAGGTCACTGGTCAGACTGCACATGGAATACTGCATGCAGTACTGGCGTCCATTCCTGAAGAGGGACATCAGATTGCTGGAGGGGGTGCAGCGTAGGGCAACCAAGATGATACAGGGATATGAGGGTAAATCATTCGAGGAGAGCCAGGGGGAGCTGTAAATGTATTCTCTGAAAGAGAGGAGGAATGGGGGGATATGATCGAAATCTTTAAGTACCTAAAGGGTATTAACAGGATTAATACAGAAGGGATTATTCAGATCAGATGGGGGAGGGACATGAGAGGGCATCAGCTGAGATTGGAGGGGAGGAGATTCAGGAGGGAAATCAGTAGACACTTTTTCACAGAAAGGGTGGTAGATAAGTGGAACACTCTGCCCGAGGAGGTGGTATTGTGTAGAATGGTAGGAGGATTTAAGAGAGGATGGGACAGAGTGAGAGGGGTAGTTAATAGGAGGAGGGAGGTGGGCGCTGCAAGTTTATGGGCTATCTGCACAATCGGGCAGACTCGATAGACCATGAGGCCTATTTCTGCTGGCATTTCATATGTTTGTATGCTGGCATACCGGACAATATTCTCCCACAGGAGCAAGGCTCCTGAGCAGGCCCCATTGACAATGTAGGAGCTAACAGAAAAGGAAATTCCAGTAAGTATGAAGAAATTTCTTCTTTCTGTAATGCTCCACATTGTCAATGGGTATTCATTATGACTGAGTTCTAAGAAGCAGTACACAGAAAAACCAGTTGGAGGATAATATTGTCCCATATGTCAGCCGTGTACAGGATGAGGACACTACTTGCTAACTGCCATCTGTAAAACTCTGCGACCAACGCCGCATGTGCAGAACTTTGAACATCAATCTGTAGTGTCTGTTGAATGAGTGGACGGAGTGCCACGTAGTTGACTTGCCTAACTCTAAAACATGCTTCACCTCTCCCCACCTAGAAAGTGGCCATAGCCCCAGTGGAATGAGCCTTGATGAGAGCCGGAGGTCTCTTTGTTACTGTGACATGAGCCTTAGCAATGTAGGCCCTTACCCCCTAGCCAGCATGGCCTTAGAGGCTATTTGACCCTGCTTGGCCACTCCAAAAATGGACAAACAACCTATCCTATTTGTGTTAGAAAAAAGTTTTGTTTGTGCTCTGGGCGGGGAACTTTATCTCTTTTAAATTTTTATTTTTAAGCCCCTCAGAGTCAGCTATGTGCCGTTTGATAGGGTTTTAAGACCAAAGAAAATGTAAACCGCCTGGGCGGTAACATGTTTAAACAGCACTCTCTTGTAAGGAAACACAAAACTACTTTTGTCTTCAAATAGATTCTTTTTTTCTTTACTTTATGTGAGAACAAATATAGTTGCAGTGCTTAGAAAATGTGTTAGGTTTACTACATAATTGACATAGAGTTCTTACAGCTGTTTGTGTTCCAGTCTCTCAACTCCGGTTTTCAAATGTTTTATTTTCTTGGCTCATTTACCTAAATCCACAAGGGTTTAACTTTTAGTGCTTCCTCCATTAATTTTCATTCATACTTATAAGGAATGCCATGTGGAGACTTGCGTTTTTGCCATTTCCATTTTGTGCAACATCCTGGGCTTTGCCTCTTGTGGAGTAGACCACGGTAAAGCTCACGTTTCCGACATTGTGACATCTTCTTCAGAAGCTTTGAAAGCAGTTCAAAATGCTCCTTACAGAAAGCATTCAGAACTCTGTCTTAGGAGTTTCCCCCATTCAGGAGCCAGGCCATGAGCTATATCACTCCTGAATGTGGATGCAGAATGGGGTCTGTGAAAGAAGGTCCCTCCGTACTGGCAAACAAAACGGTGGACAAGAGCAAGGTTTACCAAGACAGAGAACCATCATCTTCTGGGCCACTCCAGAACTATTAGAAGAAAAGCTTCCTCTAGAGAGTTTTACTTTACACATGACCTTGGGGAGAGGCAGAAGAGGGAAGGCTTATGCTCTGCTGAAATTTCTGTCTTGTGACAGGGCATCTACTGCTTTCGCCTATGGACACCGATAGTGTCTGAAGAACCATTGAACTTGAGCATTGTGGCTCAAAGCAAACAGATCGGTCTGGAGACACCCGAACCTCTGACACAAAAGATTGAACACCTCTGGTTTCAACATCTGCTCCCCTGGATGAGCATTTTCATGGCTTAGTCAATGAAGTTGAACATTTAACTCCTTCACCAAGTGAACTGCTGACAGAGAGAGAGAAAATATTCTCCTCTGCCCACAGCAGGAGATTGGTGGCTATGGTGGCTTCTTTCAGCATTTCACTGCTCTTGTGTCCCCTTGATTGCTTATGTACACCACAGAGACAGCACTATCTGACCTAAGTTTCAGGCTTTGGACTGCACCTGACTTTGGAAAAGAAGGCGAGCAAGGCGAATCGCCCTCATCTCCAGAATGTTTTGTGTATGTGCTGTTCCTGCGCTGACCAAGGTCTCTGAATGGGAAAGTGGTTCAGTACTGTCCCACAACCTGACAGGCTGGCATTGGATGTCAGAAAATAACTTTGGGGGAACTTCCAAGGAGAACCCTTTTAGAAGATTTTCCAAACTCACCCACCAACTCAGAGACTGTCTCAGGTGTGGTGAGGGGGAGATCCTGGCCTGATAATCCTCTGAAGTCAGATCCCAGGCTGAGAGAGTACTCCATCTGTAGGGGTTGCAAGAGAAGGCGGGCCCACAGGACTAGGTCTGTGGTAGCTGTCATGAGTCCCAGAATCCACAGCAGGTGAGCAGAGCCAACAATTGGCTCCTCAACTGCTGGATTTCTCTCAGTAAAGTTTCCTTCCTGGCTGGAGAAAGAAAGGTCTTTCCCCGGTCCAACTCGAACACCACTCCCAGGTGTTCCAGGTCTGTGATGGCTTGAGTGAGCTTTTCTTTCCTATTCACCACCCAGCCATGAGGTGCAACACCTCCAGAGTCCTGGCCACTGACTTTCTTGCCAATGGAGGAGACAGAGCTCGAATGGCAGGTTGTCCAGGTAGGGAGAGATATGATGTCTCTCCTGATGGAGCTGAGCCACCAGGACTATGAGTACCTTTGAGGAGACTTTGGGAGCTGTTGGCAGGTCAAAAACAAATGCCCTGTACTAGAAGTGCTGTCCCAGGACTGCAAACTTGAGGCACCTCTGATGAGCCTGTCAGATGGGAAAGCAGAGATACGCATTTCTCAGTTCTGTGGAAGTTTAATAATCCCCCAGCTGGACAGCCCTGATGAGTGGACACAAGGACTCCATCTTAAAGGATGTGTGGTGAGCAAACTTGTTTAGATGTCTCAGAACCAGGATAGGACTGAATCCCACTGGTATAATGAAATAATTGAGTAAAATCCCTGGCCTCCCTTACTCTTCTGGCTCCCGAAGTTCCGAATTGGCTGTAAACCCCTTCAGAACTGCCTGCGTTGGCTGCCTCCTTGACCTGATGAAGTTGATGCAGCTTTTGCTATTGCATTGACACTGTAAGGAGGCCCTTATTATTTTTTTGTTTATTTTTTTCCTGGACATCCTTCCAACAACCATCCAGGCCTTAATCGAACCAACAGGTCTCCCTCTAAGCCACACTCAATGCATAATTGATACAATGTGATAGGTGGAGCAAACTGGCCTGCTTAAGATTATTTTTATTGCAGCATCCCCTAGGAAGGTGGAAGCTATGGATACTAACGTGCAATATGCTCACCCTGTTGGAAACTGAGGAAACATAGCTGCCTAGGGATATAACCACAAGCCCACGGATTTGGCAACAGGAAAGGAAGCATGGTGGGTGCAGAGGTTTGCACCATGGGAGGTGGAGGCTCTTCTGTATGCATTTTCCACTCACTTGTCACGCAAATCTGTGGAGGCTGGCCAAGGACCCTTCAGTAGGGAGAATAGAGTCGGACAGAACCATGAATTGCCTTATCTGCCAGTGGAGGTTTTTCTTTTTCTTTTTTGTTTTTTACTGGCTAGTATATTCTTTGGTATGCACCTGCCTATTCCAGTCCAAGAATCTGGACTCAGTAAATAAGGTTTGAAAAGCACTTTGGAGTGAAGAAGGATTAATATCCATTAGCTCCATGGATTGCACCTCCATGAGCTGCAAGAATATACATGCCTCATTTATCAGATAAAACAAAAAGTTGGAATTCAACTGGGGAGGGATAGTAATCTCCCTCTTTGGCTCCATCCATCCCTCTTCCTTCTCCTCCTCAGAGAGATAGTATCAAGAAAACTTGTTTTGGTCAGGATTTCCCTCAGGATCCTCAATATCCTCATCCTGACCCCTAGAATGGCCAGGATCAGGGTCTGCCTACAGATCTGAAATAGCAGCCATGGATGATGCAGCTCACCTGGACATGCCTGTGTGGGCTCCCCTGACCTGAGAGGCCCGGTTTGGAGTCAGGTGTGTTTGAAAGGATGCTCTGTGGAACATCGGGGCCCAAAAGCTCTTCAAGAGCAAAAAGTAAGGATTTATGCAATTCTGTTTGCCACTGCCAACTAGAATACCAGGTGCACCCTCTCCCTCCCCCCCACAGCTTGGAGATCCAACTGGAGGGAACGTAAGAGGCATATCAGCTTCTGAAAACATAATTGGGGGACAGAATCCATGATAAATAGCCTCTGATCTATCTCCATCATCAAGACAGGACAAAGCAATGGCAAATGCTCCCGGTCAGTCATGCCTGCTAACAGGAAGAGGAATCAGCAGGTAGCCAAAAGAAGAAAAGGAAGCTAGAGCATAGAAAAGCTGAGTCTAGCACTGTACAGACATACATATGCGCACCCCCGGAAACATGTGCATGATGTCATGATGGATGTCAGCAGGGGATGGCATGCGAGAAAGAAAGAAATTATGCTAGAAAGCAAAGGGGGAAGGGTGCACGCATCCAGTGGCCACAGAAACTGTCAAACGGCTGATAGACTGCATGGCTCAATGTATCCACAAGAAAACAAGAAGCTCCACAGAGACTGCATGGCGGAGACTGCCGAAAAAAGAAGACATTTCTTCATACTTATTGTAGTTTCCTTTTCTGTTAGCTCCAACATTTTCAATGGTTATTCATAACAACTGGGTGTAGTGCACCCCTACCAGGGGAATGGCACAATCCAAGCTTTAGAAAGTTGGGCATATGAGGATTCCAAGCAGCAGTAACTCCCCAGTCACTACTGATCTCACAGTGCCTCAATAAACTATCATATTTGTCTATTTATTAAGAGAAAGAAATTAACTAATTACTTGTATGTGACGTTCCTTCTACACCGTAAATAGAAAACTGTCTTACCTTATGGCAGACCTCTGAAACAAAGCATCCTCCATACTTGACACAGGGCTTGGTCAAGTCAGTCCTTTTGTGGAAAATGGTCAACAGGCAACAAGGAAAAACCTGCACCAGCAATCTTCTGTAGTCTGGCGTTATCAAACACAACGATGAACACTGGCAGGCAAAACCATATGCAGTGAGACTACCTGCAGCAAGGAAAACACATTTAGTGATAGACAACTAAACCTGTTAACGTGCATGGTCACAGTCTGAACAAAAAACATCTTTTTTTTTTTCCTTTTTTTTTTTACAAGAATTCAGCACAGCAGGATAAGGTCATAAAAGGGGGTTTGGTCCAACAAAGGACATCCTCCACTGGAATACTGGATAATATTCTCCCACAGGAGCAAGGCTCCTAGGTGGGTCTCATTGACAATGTTGGAGCCTACCATTGTTTTCATTATGCTGTATCCTACTGACTGTTTAACTGAGTTTTCTTCTTGACTACTAGCTGTACCCGTTTGATTGTTCTTGTGACTCCAACGTAACCACCTTTTGTTATGTTTCACAGAAGCTGATTTCCTGACCTCTGTACTTCTGGTGTACTCTCCCAGGTCGTGCCTGAAAATAGGCAGGTCCTGCCTAGTGCATCTACCCAGTTACCAAAAGCAAATAACTAAATAACAGAAAAGGAAATTACTGTAAGTATGAAGAAATTTCTTCTTTCTGTAGCACTTCACATTGTCAATGAGTATTCATAATGACTGGGTTCTAAGAAGCAGTACCCAGAACAACTGGGAGGGGGGAGAATATTATCCCATAAGCCAGAAACAAGTACAGAAGAGATTATTTACTAACTGCTGCCTGCAACACTCTGCAATAAAAGCTGCGTCAGCAGACTCTGAGTATGCAATTTGTAGTGTTTTACAAACGTGTGAACAGAAGACCACATAGCTGTCTTGCATAACTCTAAGACTAGTGCTTCACCTCTCTCTGCCCAGGATGTGGCCATAGCCTTGGTGAAGTGGGCCTTGATGAGGGCCAGAGGCATCCTCTTTTCTGTGACATAAGCCTTAGCAATGCAGGCCCTCACCCACCTAGCCAGGGTGTCATTGGAGGCTTCCTGATCCTGCTTGGCCTCTCCTAACAGAACAAACCAGCTATCTGATTTCTGGAACTTAGGTGTACTTTTAAGGTATATTCTAACAGCCCACCCCAAATCCAACTTGTGCAACTCCTTCTCTCTTGGGTGAAATGGTTGTGGACAGAAGGTTGGAAGGCATATTTTCTAGAGCACATGAAAAGCCATAGGCACTTTCGAGATGAAAGATGGCACCGTTCTGAGTACCACCTTGTCCTTATACATGACAAGGTATGGATCCTTTTGAAATAAGGTCTGGAACTCACCAGACCTCTTGGCTGAGCACATAGCAACCAAAAACACACCTTGAAAGGTGACACATCCATCGAGATGGATGACAGTGGTTCAAAAAGCTCCTTACAAAGAGCATTCAGAACCAGATTTAGATCTCCTGGAGGAGCCAGGAATCAGACCACAGGATGACACCTGCTAACCACATGCAGAAAATGAATAGCCTCTCCATTAGTTCCTAGAGAAAGGCCCAAGAAAGCTCCAAGAGAGGAACGTGGCCTCTCGGAGTGCTCAGTGCCAACCCTTTCTGCACGCCTTCCTCCAGGAAATCCAAAAACTGTGGAAGTGAGGCCATGGAAGGGTTAAGATTCTTCCTCCTGGCCAAATATGAAAAGGTGCTACATACACAAGCAAAAGCTGCAGAAGTAGAAGTTTTCCTGTCAGCCATCAAAGTAACCACTACTTTCTTAGAGAAACCTGACTTTAGGAGCCTCCTCCTCCTTCCAGGAACCAGACCGCAAACTAAAAAAGCTTCTGGATTTGGGTGCCGAAAGGAACCCTGAGACAGAAGGTCTTCTTGCACTGGAAATTGAAAGGGTGCTTGTTGAGCCAGGTTCACAAAGTCCGAGAACCACAGTCCTGCTGGCCACTCCAGAGATACTAGAAGGAAGTTATTTTTTGAATGACCTTGGGGAGAAGTGGGGGAAAGGCATATGCTCTGATAAAGGTTCACTCCTGAGTCAGAGCATCCACTTCTTCTGCTTGTGGATACCAAGAATGACTAAAGAACCTTGGAGCCTGAACATTGAAGCTGGGTGTGAACAGACTGGTCTGTGGCCGACCGAACCTGTTGCACAGAAAGTCAAACACCTCTGGAATAAACCTTCACTCCCCAGGGTGAACATTTTCAGGGCTTAGCTAGTCCACTTGAATGTTCAACTCCACAGCCAAGAGTACTACTGACAGAGAGAGAAGATTCTCTTCTGCCCATCTTAGAATATTGGAGGACTCTTTTAGCATCTCCATGTTCTTTGTGCTAGCTTGATTGTTTATGTACACCAGTGTGATGGCATTGACTGACCTTATTTTTTTTTGGTCTGCAGAAAACTTTGAAATTGAAGAAGAGCCAGATGAACTGCCCTCATAATCAGAACATTTATGTGGAGATGCTGTTTCTGCACTTACCAAGTTCCTGCATGAGTAGTTGGTTCCCTACTGGGTCATAATGTTGCACGCTTAATAGCGTAGGACATTAAGGCTAACCCGGTACAGTGTAGGATGCTAGCTCTACTGGCGCAATACCACATATACTGCTGTACGCAGTATTGCACCAGTAGCACTTTCCCAGCAGAGGATAAGACCTCTGCTGGAAGCAGGTACTGTCAAGCAGCTGCCGTGGCTCACAGGACTGAGCCACAGCAGTAGGAACCCAGGCACTGTGTCTGGGACTGGGTTTGATTCCCAGTCCCAGAAACTTTTATTTTTTCAACTTGTGCACTCCCGAGTTGAACCCCCTGGAGTTAAGAATCTTTAGTGGGGGGTCAAGGGCACAACCCCGTAATGAGGGGTGTGGTGGGTAGAGCCCCCAGAAAGACATGTTCATGGCAGAAATCACGCCTGTGTTGGCAGCGTGATTTGTTATGAGGCATAATGTCTTGCGACATTATGACCCTGTGCCGTTGGTTCAGGGCCGTCCCCCAGCTGTGCAGACTGTCATTGAAAGGGCTCCACCTGCGGTTCAATGGGTGGGGGTAATCTCCCTATTTAATGCCCCCTGCCCAGCTCAGCATCACTTAGCTTTATTTGTTGAGCTGAACATTGTGGGCTTCTGTGCTCACTGCGGTTCTTTACCTCCTCCCTTGCTTGCTTTCTGCTCCCCTTTCTTGTGCCTGCTTGGCTCCCTGTTTCCCCTGCCCTCCCTGCACTTTGGTCCCTGGCTTTCCACCCCAGCATCCCACTGGGTCCCTCATTCTGCCTCAGGCTTCTTTGTTTGCACCTTCCTGTTGCCTTCTGCCCTGTCCTGCTCCCCTTCGATTTGTTTTGTGCCCATCCCCTTGCTTCACCCCCCACTCCGCCACCATTTCTTCCCCTGAGTACACTCTCCATGAGTTGGAGAAGTTTAATTATCTATTCCTTTTGGGCCTTCATTCCTAAGTTTCAAGCCTTTCCTAAGGGTGGGAATGAGCAAGGCCAAAACCAAAAGTAGTAAAGCACTAAGCACACAGTTACACATCATGATTGTCCCCGCACATTGAACTATTGTTAGACTCAATTCTGGGAGGAGTTCCAATGGAACCCCTTTGCTGAGATTCTGCAGGAGTATTGTAACTGAGGGAGAGGGAGATTCTGACTTGATAACCTTTTGTGCCAGATCCCGGGCCATCAGCAATCCCATTGGAAGGGCTGCATATGAAGCGAATCCATGGAACTAGATCTAATGCTGCCACCAAGAGGCCAAAGATATATAACAGGCTGAGAGCAGAGGCTGATGACTAAGCCCTGAGCCCCTGAACTTCTGTCAATAAAGTCTCCTTTCAGGAAGACAAAAGGAAGGCCTTCCCTTGTTTCATGTTGAAGACTGCCCCTAGGTGTTCTAAGGTCCGAGATGGCTTGAGACAGCGTTTCTCCCAGATCAACACCTAGCTGTGGGACTCGAGCATCTCCAGAGTCCTGAGCACTGACTTCCTTGCCAACGGCAACGTTGGTGCATGAATAAGCAGGTCATCCAAAGAATGATAGACATGATGCCCCTCCTGTCAAAGTTGAGCCACCAGGACTATCTGCACCTTTGAGAAGACCCTGGGGGATGATGGGAGTCTGAAGAGAAGTGCCCTGTACTGGGAATGTTGGCCCAGTATCGAGAACCTAAGATACTTCTGGTGAGACTGATGAATGGGAATGTGAAGGTAGGCATCCGTCAGATCTATGGAAGCTAAGAAGTTCCCTGGCTGAACAGCTTGGGTGATTGATCTCAGGGACTCCACCTGAAGGCCAAGTGGCACACAAACTTATTCAGATACTTCAGCTCCAAGATGTGTCTGAAACCCTCTGATATTTTGGGAACTACGACATAGATCGAGTGGAAATCATGACCTTGTTCTCTTGGCAGGACTGGAACAATGACCCTGATTTGAATGAGGTGGTTCAGGGTCTCTGACACAGCCTGCTCTTTGCAGCATCCTGGGAGACCAGGGACAGCAGAAAACATCCCTTTGAGGAGATTTTTGAAAATTCAATGGCATAGCCCAGGTCTAGAATTTCCAAAACTCAGGTGGCTGATGTTGTTTGGGCCCATCTAGAGGAAAATTCCTGTAGTCTTTCACTAAGGAAGGGGTCAGGAATGGGCCCATGTACCCACATGGCAAGGTAGCAGGATTTTTGGGTTGGGCCTTCTGCACTGCATTTAGCCAGTGCCCTTCTATTACTGTAACCCTTGTTACTTGATGGGCTCCTCTGTTCCCTGGTTACCAATTTTCCTTAAATAGCATCCATATCAGAAATGAAACACCAGCCTCCCTCAAAGGAGGGTTCAACAGCTTAGATTTTGAAGCTTCATCAGTGGCTGAATGCTTAAGCCAAATGCCCTGCATGACCGATATAATGTGGTAGGTCAAACAGGTCTACCTACGCAAATTCTCCACTGTAAAATTGCCTAGAAACATAGAGGCCATGGCAACCAGTGGCAAAATGCTCTCTTCTTCTGAATCAGGAGGAACAAAACTGCCCAGATTAGTGGCCACAAGTTCAAGGCTCTTGCAACAATAAGGGAGGTGTAAGGAGTACTTTGGTTTGTTTCGTTAGAGACAAAACCTCTCTTACATGCGATATCCACCCATTTGTTGTGGGAATCTGTTTAGGTCAGATAGCCTTCAATAGGTAGGGCTGTGTGTTTGATTGAATTATAGATAGCCTTGTCCACCAGTGGAGTGGCTGCTCACCTGTGAAATTTCTCCTCTAAAAATGGAAAAGGATGTGCCTTTGGTTTTGGAAGACATTTTCTCTGATCCACACCAGCCCATTGTTGCTCAATAATTTGGTCACAGTGAAGAAGCTCGGAAAACACTTTGGAGCAGAGGAGGATGCAGACAGCATCAGACAGATGCCCACCATCTCCATGGTTTGTTCCTCCTAGAGCTGAAATGATCTACACACCTTAGCTATCAAAAAGACAAAGACTTGTTGTCAAACAAGAGAGGAATCAAAATCCTTCACTTGGCCTTCTCCCCCCTTCCTGTTCTTCCTCAGCAGAGGGGATGTCTTCTTCTTCAGATAACTTTTTTTTTTATATATAAAGGTCAGGAGCTTCCCCAAGATCCCTGAAATTCTCATTCTTACCTACAAATTAGTCAGGGTCAGGATCTTCCTGCACATCTGTTTCCACAGCCTTTCTTGTTGGGACGCACCAGGATGTTCCCGTGTGGCCCCCCCGACCTGAGTGGCCTGGTTTGGGGTTGGGTGTGTCTCCTGGGATGTCCTGCAGAACATCAGGGCCCAAAAACTCACCCAGGAGCAATAAAAGTGATTTTCACAATTCTGCTTGCAACTGCCAACTGAAGAACCAGGTGCCCCCCCAGCTCAGAGGACTGGCTTTGGGGAACCCTAGGAATATTATGCTGAGCAACATGATGAGGGCAACAGGAACCCATGGAGGAAGGCCTCATTACCCTTTGCAGGTCTTACATCATTTCATAATTAATGGTCTTTGATAAGCCATGGTGCTAAGTGTATGTTTATATTTGTGAATGCCAAAAGTACTGAGGTACAATGACTACCAGAGAAAAAATAATTAGCCCTATTAGCTTGCCTGCACTGATGGCTCTCAAACTGAAGCTGCAGGCAAGAATCAGCACAGCTAGAGGGGCTGACTAGGCATGCGCACTGGCAGTGGGAGTGCGCACGACTTCACAATGACCTACATGACGTTAGCATGCTAAGCATGGGTGTGTGCATGCGTGCACTTGTGGGCACACAAGTATGTTAGCACAATGCAAAATATAGGTGATTGCGCGTGCTAATGTGCCACGCTATGCACAACCCGTGCGCACCCTCTGGCATGCAAAAACCATGTGTGGGAAAGCTGACAGAGGAAGAAGTGCATGCCCAACTGTCACCACGGCTTAATGGTGGCCATGCAAAACTGTTCAGAGGGCCGTGGTAGAGGAAATCTCCTAAGACCCTCTGAATGCAACACAAGTCAGGAAAAAAACCAGTAACAGATAACATAAGCACTTAGCCAGGTGACTAAATCCCTAGCAGCTCAGCAATGAAATGCTGCCCAAGGAACATGTCTGTAGACTACCAGGGCTTCAGATACAATCACAGGGGAAGACAATACAACTGAGTAATATAAATAATGACTTGGTAATTAACATCTCAAGCTATAAATTAACAGATGCTGAAAATGTACTTTTAAACAAAGGCCTTTCCTTTGTTCCCATTACTTGTAGCGATGAGTTTAGTGCAGTATTGGATGTTTAGCTTTTTTGGTAGAAAACTTAATTTGAAAGCATTTTATACTACAAATGAAGATATGACTACGAATTTTGAAATGGATGCTATCAAATTGACTTCTGAGGATTCAGGGGTACAGGAATGGAAAAAGAAATCAACATTTATTCCTGCTATGAATCCTATAGTACAGGTGTTTCTAAAGAGATGCGAATAGGATTTGGAAAAATTATATGAATAACCTCATCCTCCAAAGTTCTACAACTGCACTATGGGAGAGAAAATGGCCAGTAAGGTGTTGCAGCAAAATCAGACCATCACCATCCGGCCAGCTGATAAGGGAGGGGCCATGGTGGTGATGGACAAAGCTAAGTATAATAAGGCAAAGCTGCAACATTTGGATGACTTGTCTTTCTATAAAAAATTGCATTGTGATCCAACCTCTAAAAATAGAAAGGAAATGGCAATAACTGTACATCAGGCAGTAGTAGATGGACTGATCTCACAGAGAACTAGGGATTTTTTAAATTCCAGATTGTCCTGTAAAACCACGGATATATGGGTTGCCTAAAATACATAAAAGTACTGAAAATCCACCTATGAGACCGATAGTATCGAGCATTGGCTCTTTGACAGAGCCGATGGCACAATTTGTGGATGCCCAGATCAAACAAGTTGCTATGAGTAGTAGAGCATATTTAAAAGATACTACCCAGGTGTTGAGCTTGTTTGATGAGATGATGGTAGAAAATGAATGGTGGCTTGTAACACTTAATATACAATCCTTATACTCCAATATCCCCAATGGAGAGGGGCTAGAAGCTGTTTATACATCACTGACAGAAAATACGAATTTTGGGAATGATTTTATTCTGTCCGTAGGGGAGAATCTTGAGCATATTTTGACCAAAAATATCTTTCTGTATGATACTCAGTTATATCATCAGGTTAAAGGAACCATGGGGTGGCAAAGGCCCCAAATTATGCGATTATATACAGCAGTTGTCTGAATGGGAGAAAAAATATATGTATGATGGAGATAGTAATCCCTTTCCAACACATATTAATTTCTACCGAATTTATAGAAGTGGGACAGAGTTTCCAACTGCCAAATAAAAAAGGGACACACATGATGAGAGACTTTATTTCATGTACAACAGAAGGCATCATATATCTGGTGAGTTGCACTTGCAATTGTTTTTATATAGGCATGACAGGACGGAGATTCAAAGATAGTATTGTGGAGCACTTATCCTGCATTAGACTGAAAATAAATGAAAATGCATTGGCGTATCATATAAAACAAGCAGGATCTAGACGTAATTTTAAATTTAGAGGTTTGGAAACAGGTTAGGACTAAGAGGAGGTGATTTTGTCAATAAGTTGCAACGTAGAGAGACATATTGGCAGTTTAAATTGAAAGCTGGACAATATCCAGGATTGAATGATGTTTTCCAACTGTCCCCCTTTTTGGTACAACGTAAATGAAAATATTTTTTCCAACATTGATAGCAACTATTTATGTTACTAATATTTAGGACACATTACATTAGAAAGAGTAAAATATTTTTTATTACCTAAATGGGATTACTATGTGATGACTTTTCAACTGTCCCTCTTGTTATTAATTATCATTACAATACTTGGGATCCATGAACATTTATTGGGTTATTATATGATAGTGCATTTTAATATATTACGCACATTGTGCTTAGAAATGCATTGTTATTGTAACATAATATTTATTGTATAAGCACTTTAGGTAGCAGGACACCGCAGCTATATTACTTAGTTTAGGCTGTATTATTTATGTGGTACAATATAGCATTTAGGTAGCAGGGCACTATAGCTACATTACCTAGTTTAGGCTAAATAATTTTTGTGGTGTTCTGCTGCAAGATTTATCTATGTTGTCATTGTATAGCACTTTGGGTAGCAATGTATATTACTGTGCAGTAGTCATGTTGAAATTGCTTTTGTTTTTATCTGTATACTTTGTATAATAAACCAATCAGGGTATGTGATTAGAGTTATTTGTTTATGTGGCATTTGAAAAGTATGCTACTGTTAAATGATGCTGTGTATATGTCTTTAAGTAGTATGTGTGGTTAACACTATAAATATGCGCATCTATACATGCTGCTGACGTCTTGAAAAAGCACCAGGGTGGTGTGAAACGTTGAGGCCGGTGCATGGGGGGGGGTGCTTAACTTTTTAAATAATAAATATGCTGCTATTTGGAGCTGACTGCTATTTATTGCTACTGCGTTTTTCTTGTGCTGTTGAGCCCACTTGTTCTTGTAGTGCTGGGTTTACCAGGGGAGAAGCCAGGCAAAAATCCCAAGGCACAAATTCCTTGGGATTATAATTTCTTTTCTTTTTTTGTTTTCCTAAACAAAAATTATCCACACAGACACCTGAAGCTGGGGGGAGCTGACTCAAGAGCCGAGGGAAACCCCCAGGAGCCCTACGCCTTCCCACAGATAAGTAAAATGTACCTACCTGTGACACCTTTTCTTTTTCTTTTTTTTTTTTTAAACAGAGACCATTAGAACATCCTAGCATGGCAAAGATGACTCCAAGTCCACAAATGGAAATGGGTAAAACAGGTTAGTCAGTTTGAAAGCCGCAGCTTAACAGACATGGTTTTAACTTAGGAGTGCTCCCTGGAACCAGGCAACCCCAACCTGCTATGCAGCATTGTAGCCCCAACAGAAATCTTGAAAATCTTGAAGAGTCTTGAGAGAAGATAAAGGTAGCTGTTTCCCCTTTCAGTGGCACAGTTGAACTGGGGAGTTGCTGCTGCTTGGAATCCTTATATGCCCAACATTCTAAAGCTTGGGCTGTGCCATTCCCCTGGTAGGAGTGCACTATACCCAGTTGTTATGAATACCAATTGACAATATGAAGCACTACAGAAAGTCTTTAAAAAATTGAGGGAACTCTGAGCTCAGAGACCAAACCTCACCACACCTCTTAACCATGCCCTCAAATGAATAACACCACCCCACAAACTGTGAACAAAATAGTCAAAACACCTCTGAAAGGAAAGCATTCACGGTCACCAGGATAGTATAAATTGCTAAGGATTAGATTTATTGACGTTCCTGAAAGTGGGAGAAAAACCCTGTAAACATGGGATAGGGGCATTTGAGGAGAAAAAATTGAGGGAGTGTTCCTCATACTGTGTAACAAAAAAAAGAGGTATGCTACTAATCCAACAGGCTCCATTTTTTTTTCTGGTGAAGATTTAAAAGGGAATGTCCTTTCACAAGGAGCCCACACAAAAAGGAAATGTCCCCAGGGACAGAAAATAAAGGAAACAATACCTGGAAGGCCACAAAGACAAAAGTACTAAGGAGAGGGAAGGAAAGAAACCAATACCTGAAGATGGGGTGGAGGGGGCAAGGAGCCCTAATTAAATAGCCATTACAAAGGAAAACAGGTACTTAACTGAGGCATGATGTTAAAGAAAACCTGAGACTTCCCAAAAATAACACCCTAGAATGATGTTGTAGAAGTGGCTCCCAATCTAAGCACATGCAATGGAAATGGGAAGAGCAGGTTAGCCAATTTGAAAGCAGCAGCACAATTTCAATTTAGAAATGCTCCCTGTCGCCAGGAAGCCTCAACCTGCTATGCAGAATTGCAGACCCAAGGCCTAGAAGCTAAACGTTTCTTTAAGAAGCTTGAAAGAGGTTTCCCCTTTGATGGTACGAGTTGCTGCTGTCCAGAATCCTCATATGTCCAACACCCTAAAGTTTTGGGCTGTGCCATTCCCCTAGTAGGGGTGCACAATACCCAGTCATAATGAATACCCATTGACAATGTGGCATGCTACAGAAAGTCAGTTGATTTTTACAAAACACATTTAAATATTTCTGTCTAGCATACTTAACAATGTGTCCCCCCCCCCCAAAAAAAAAAAATATCCTGGGGGATTTAGTACTGTTTTTATATTTTGTAAACAAGTAATATTAAAAAAAAAATAGATTCTGTTACAGTCATATTTGTAACTGCATTTGTACCCTGGATTGCTAAAGGACGTCACTGTAAATGAGCAATGCTCCAAGGTTTATTATACTAATAAATGAAATAAAGTGTATATTATCTATCATGGTACTTTCATAAACCCGCGTTAGAAACAAAGAAGTCGGGTATTACAGCATTTTCCTGAAAAAAGGAAACAATGCTGTTCTCACTATATACGGTACGGTATGGCTCTATGATATCATGGATTAGCTGGGAAGGATGGACATAGTCAAACAAATGCATTGATTTTAGTGTTGGTGGATACATGTGTAGTGATACGGGATAGAAGGGGAATGAGGACAAATTTAGTTAATGGGGGGATAATAGCAGGTGGCTAAAGCATTTGCTGGCTATCAGCTCAAAATGGTTGTCAGTCACAGGGAGATTAACTTGAGTTTGCTGATTCGCTCAAAGTCATGAAGTGACTTAATGACAGTGGCGGGATTCAAATCTGTATATTCAGATTCACGTCTCTGAGCTCTAATCACTGAGCTACACCACCTCTGTAAAGTACTTGCCAAACAAGGTAAATAAGCATCTTAATCTTCTCCTATAATGGAAATGGTCCGACAGAGTAAAAAGCTTTCCATAATTGGTTTGCATTTAGCAGTCCAATATGCAGATGAAAAACATCTGTCCAATACAACCAGTTAGTTGATGTTACCAAAAATACTTATCATTTCCAGCTGGCATGTTTCTAGAATGCATCTCAAAAAATGTCATAGGGTTTAGTACTGTTTTTAATTTTCTAAACAAATAGTATGTTTTATCTACCATGTCAATTTATTTTTTATAAATTCATAGATTACAGGCAAGTAGTCTGTGTATCAAATTTCTTTTTGTTTCTGAGTTTGTCTTGCAAAAGAAAAATACTGTTTGTGAAGCTTTGTGATGTCCTGAATGAATTCAGTGAATGAATGGTTAAAAAACATGTACAGTGTACAAAACAAATGTGACCAACATGTCTCGGAGATGGTCCAAAAATAGTGTGCAGGAAAGGGACTATGTTGAAAGATCACCTTGTACACTCTGTTGAACCGATGGCCTCTAATACGTGGATGTGGCTACCAAAGAAGGATAATGGTAGTCACAGATGCGGTAATTGTAAATTTTGTAGCCATGTCTCTAACTCAGAAATATTCAAGCATCCCTTCCACAAAGGGAATTTCCTGTGAGGGTTTTATGACCTGTGTAACTGGTGGCATGATTTACGTGGCAACGTGCCTGTGTGGGGTATTTTATATCGGGAAATCCAAGAGGGCATTTAAGACCCATATTGGTGAACATATAAGAACGATTGAGAATAAGGATGTAAAAAATGCATTAGCTGTGCATATGATGAAGCAACAAGATACACAGCAACATGGTTTTGTGTTTCAGGGACTAGAAAAGCCAGTGCTGTCACGTTGAGAGAGAGATTATGATAATCTCCTGCTCAAATGTGAACAATACTGAATCTTTTCATTTAAAGGCATGGAAGGTAAAGGCCTAAATGGAAGATTTGAGATTAAGCCATTTTTAAAG
This sequence comes from Neoceratodus forsteri, assembly GCA_016271365.2. Lineage (NCBI taxonomy): Eukaryota > Metazoa > Chordata > Ceratodontiformes > Ceratodontidae > Neoceratodus > Neoceratodus forsteri. Next base: position 707,133,057 of record CM028130.1, read on the forward strand.
CAAACTTAAAAGACATACTCTAAATAAGGCACTGATGCAGTATTGGTTTATCTCTTTTTTCTTTTTTTGTCTTTTTAAAACTAATGTAGTTATTTAGTGTTTAGTGCTCCAGTTTTTCCTAATGCTACAGGTGTACACCTTTGGTATAATGCAAGCTGCTGCACTTTCCACTCTTGTAAATATTGTCTAATGATGTTTTTTGTTTCACAGATTCGCAACTCCTTTTTAAGATGTTGGTTATCAGTACATTTATCCTCACTAGCTGGTTTTTAAATAAATGATGAGCCTGTTGTCCATTGGTAGGTGCCCACAAACCTTCTGGGAAGTATTGGCTGCACTATACCATGATGGCTGGCCATTCTAAATAAAGACAAAGGAGGACTGAGCTTCCCCTACTTTAAAAACTTTAAAGGAACTTAAACAAGTACCTATGTGAGGATACATGCAATAGCATTATGAACAGGAATGTGTGTAATATGTTTAGTTTGGTAGATATTGTATGCACTTTATTGATCCCTTGTGAGTATTAGTTTATGAGCACTGTCACTTTAAATGGCCCCTATAAGAGGCTGGTTTACATTGCACGTTCACCTTTGAGAAAGCTCGCAAGAGCGAAACATGTCAGGTGACTAACGTGCATTGGTTACATTGTGCGGATGGAGCGGATTAGCAGGAAGTGTTTTTACTGTGGATTTTCAGTGGATTTTATGAAGTGTTAAGCTATTTTTTCGAGTGGACTCAGCCTGCAATTCGTCTGTGGAAATCCTGTGGAAGCTGGATTTTTTTATCGACACATGAATAAAGTATTTGGCATCCTGCAAAGGACTGGTGACTACTTTTTACATTACCAGACAAAGCTTCATGAATGGGGAGCTGTTTGGTATATTGTTAGCTTTGGCCTTCTGTGTGGTGCCAGTCTCCGAGACCGGTTGGTCACATTTGCTTTGAAATTGCATATTCTGACCTGGCACACCTATCCCTAGGTGCAGCAGTATTTTTCCAGTTTACTACAAACGATGTACAAAAACAGACACGTTAGAAAAAAGATCAGCAATGCAAAGATGTGATATCCAAAAGAGGAACAGGGCCATGTTAGGTGATATGGTCATTATTATAAATAAGGGATTCTAAGGAACATAGAAAGTGTTTGGGATGGAAGAGTGTTGGACTGCCCAGCAAGGCTTGTCCCTTTTGCGATTTCAAAGCAAGTGTCCATTTTCTCTATGAGTACAGGAAATTGATTAGAACAGTTCCAGTGAAATGTTTAAATAAAAAAATCAATTTCCCAAGTTAAACAGGACACACTGGGTAAAAACTTGAGGCTGGATTCTCAAAATACTTTGAAGGTGGAGAAAAATGCTCAAGTCCCTACAAACTGCACAGTTGTGGAAAAAAGGGGTAATTGCACTGTGTGATATACACAAAATGTCCGCAGCTGCGGAAAAAATGCACAGTGGACTGCAAAAAAAATGCAGATGCGGAAGTTCCTGAGCAATTTTAAAAAGCCATTGAAAAGTATGGCATATTCCTTTAAAGGCTATTCTCAGTCACTGTTTTTTCAAAGTTGCGAAAAAAAAATATTGCACTGATGCTGCACCATAGAGAGTGAGGCATAACTCACCCTGAGCAAAAAGCAGTGTACTAACAGTTGGGATACAATTATAGTGAGGATTCAGTCACCAAGCAACAGCAAACATATGGGCTATACAGTATAGTAGTGTCAGTTGTTACAACAAAATGGCACATACTTCCACTGAAAGGCAACAAACCACAACCAAATGACCCACTGCAGCCCATAAACGAGTCCCACAGGCAGTGGAGGCAGAGCTGGTAACAGCCACAACTGAATGCTACTAATGCAAGCAACATGAACACCCCAGGGAGGGATACAACCAACAGTTACAGAATGCCACTGTGGTGCAGGGTCCTGCTGGTACCGGTTGTGCTGCTGTGGTCCCAGTTGTGGGGATGGCTGCTGGTCTCGCTGTGAGTACCTTCTGCTACATCTATGGCAAGACTGTCAAAGTCTCCTGCTCCAATTAATATGCATCACCTGTTGTTCTGGCTGCAGAGCCTTTTCTACAGCTGCAGATCTGCAAGGGTGCATTTTCCACAGCTGTGGAATTCTGTAGCTCACTTTTACTGTGATTTTCTGCAACTGCAGAATGTTTGACTGATAATATACCACACTTGCATTTCTGCAGTGTTGCAAGCCATTTTTCTGCAAGTGTGAAATTTTTGGGGGATGTTGTGGAGAATATAAAAGATTTTGGGGGCCATAATCATTTTAATGGAGTTTATTTTCCCCAAAGGGTCAAATTAAGGTAACTCCATCTATTCAGATCTAGCTCATTGTCCTGCAGTAGGGGTTGTGACGCTCTGCCACCTGTTTATTATTATATGTATAATATCTGTATTTTAGATAAATGTGTATGTGATTGTCTGCCTGGGGCACACCACTCAGCCAGTGTAAAGAGGTTTGATCTTTGACCTCAAAGGTGTTAGTGTGACCGAAGCAGCAGGCTGTCATAAAAACTGGCCAGTGAAAAACACTAATTAAAAGTTTCCTGTTTTGTCTTAACACATAGGGCTTCTTGCCAAATGCCAGCTGATAAGACATCGTAAAATATTCCTTTTGAAAGACAAAATTAAGTTTAAATTTTATGATCCTGAGGGAAGAGACAACTTTTAACAGACTCTTGTGAAAATGATAAAACTGAAATCATTCTTGCAAAACAGGAAACCAGCACAGAGATCAAAGGAAATGCTTTGATGAAAGAGACTGTCATATTTTAAAAATTGCTAACTGCAAATTTCCACATCTTTTTGGATGTTTGTACTGGGAATTTGGGTTTATGGCAGCATCCAACAGTGACATGTATGCTGTGACATCACTAGAAGGTGGAGAAAACTGACTTTTGAATATTGCCTGCATCTGAGAAGTTAGTGCAGAAGTCCTCTCTGAAAATCAAAGACACTTAGTTTGTGGACTGAAAACAAGGCACTTTAGAAATATATAATTCAGCTGGAATGTTTAAGTATTTTGCAGGCTTTTTCTTTGTTCTGTAATTTCCCAATTATTTTGTTGACTGTAAGTATTCATGTTATATGTTCTATGTTTGGTATTTTATCTATTTGAAATTTTTAGTAAACACTATTTTCCTTGAAATTCTGCCTGTGGCTTCTCAGTTTCTTTTGCATGTGAATGCTATAACAATGTTTAATTCTGACAGTTGTTAACAGCTCCAAAGGGTGTGTTACTATCTTACTAAAGGTAAGAATATACCTTGGTCTCATATTGAGTCATAAGGGTACATTTGGGGAACCTGGCTGGGTATCACTGGGTGAAATATTGTATTGCATTTCCCCAAAGAGAATATATATTGGAGCCTGTTAACTGGGTGTGCTAGCATAAGGTTCACATTTGACCCCCAGGACTTGAGGCTAGTAGGTGATTCAGACTCAAACAGACAGGAGGGATACCCAGTTTGTCTCCTGTTCACACTATTGCATTTCAAGGTTGGCACTGTGGGAGCAGAGAGCCTGACCTGCGGAGCACGTTTGTAACAGATTTGATTGGCAGCTTTGCAATTTAAAAGTATTTGATAACACGAACATTAACAGTTCAGTGTGTCAGATTAATACTGTACAGCTCACATGCAAAATAAGTCAGTGATTTTAAAAAGTAAACAGAACCATACCATTGTGCTTACTGTCTAAGTCTCCTACCTGTTTTATTTTTTTTTTTGAGTGCAAGTTAGTGTAGCCACAGTTAGGGAAGAAGATGGCTTCCAACTACAGCGAGCACACTGCAGACTACCTGAGGCAGTTGTGCCAAGAGAGAGGAGTCCAGCATGAGGGCCGAGCCAAAAAGCAGCATCCCATGGAGGCTCTTGTGGCAGCTGATGCACAAGACCTCGAGTCCCAGTCTGTGACTGGAAAGGACCAAACCTTGGGCATGGAGGATCCAGGATCCAGTGCAGCATCCAGATTCAGTGAGGATGACAGCAGGACCAGTGCAAGCCAAGGGCCACAGCAGCAGGGGAAGGTCACCAGCATTCTGGAGCCAGAAGGGATGAGGCTGCAGATAGAGTTGAGGAGGATGGAGCTGGAGTTTGAACAGAAAAAGTTCGAAGCCCAGCAGCGAAGGGAGCTTGAACAGAGGAAGCTGGAGATGGAGCGAGAGGAAAGACAGTGACAACTTCAATGAGAGACTGAGCGAGAAGAGCCACAACTTCAGCAAGAGTCAGAAGAAAGAGTGCAACAGCTTCAGCGAGAGGCCAAGTGAGAGGAGAGAAAGCACCACAGGAAATATGAACTGGAGAAGCTACAACTCCCAAGACCAGCACCAGAGCAGGTAAGTGGCCTGGGTTTAACTGGAACTACAGGACTGGGTTACAAATTAAATTCTAAATTGATAGCTGAATTTAAAGAGGGGAAAGATATGGATGCCTTTTTAAATTCATTTGAAAAAGTATGTATTCAGGCAAATATTCCTAGAGAGTCCTGGAGCTTCCAGCTATCCCTGCTACTTACCAGGAAAGCTCGGGATGCATTGGGCCAAATGAACAATGAGGACAGTAAATCAGTAATGATTATAGTAAACTGAAAGCTGCACTTTTAAAGAAATATGATATAACAGCAGAAGCATACAGAGTTAAATTCCATAAGCTCAGGAGAAGCCCTGACATGAGCTACAAGGAGCTAGCCACAAAGCAACATGAGTTTTTAAAATGTTGGTGGAAGATACTGAAGCAGATTCTGTAGAGAAAATTGAAAATGCACTTTTAGAGCAGTTTTTTGGGCATGCCCAGCAGAGCTGAAAACCTGGTTGGAGGATCGAGATCCAAAAACAGTGCAAGAGGCTGCTGAACTCTCGGACTGCTATGCCAGGAGCAGACCTGATCTGAGAGGGAATGGGGTGGGTGTGGCAGTGCAGAAAGGGAAAAGTGCACTTTCAGGGCAGCTAAAACCCTCCTTGCCTCCACTTAAACCGGGTAGCCCCAGGTTAGCAAGAAAAGATTTACCTGAAAAAAGAAATGAATGTTGAGTTTCCAAAGAAACTGGACATATTGCAAGACAGTGTCCAAAAAGGGCAAGCAGTGCACAAAGTGGTGCTAGGAAAGAATTGGGCTGTTTGTGTATCCCTGAAAGCATGCCAGTAAACATGAAGGAACACATACACCCAGTAACTGTAAATGGGGTACAGACAAATGGGTTAAGGGATGCAGGGGCATCCCTGACTTTGGTAAAAGGGGATTTGGTAGAACCTGAGCAGCTTATACCCAATCAATTTGTGACTGTACAGAATTCACTGGTGAGGAGACAATTCTGTCACTTGCTAGTGTTCTCCTGGACTGGGGTGAGACGGGGAGGACTGTGCAAAAGGTTGCTGTAGCCGAACATTTGGCTGTCGATGTAATTATTGGCAACAATCTCAAACAAGGGATGGTGTGTGCAGTTACCCACAGCCAAGCAGCAAAGGAAAATTGTAGTTCCCTGGACCTCATAGAAGCCCCTGTGGAAAACACTGGGAGGCTGGTTCCTCAACCTGTGTCTCCTGATTTGGAGGATAATGAAAAGGGGGTAGAAATTCCCCAGGTAGCAGTCAACAGAACAGCTACAGAGGGTTACTCTGAGGAGAAAGGTGTGACACATAGTCATAGGGTTAGGGATGGCAGTGATCCTGAATGCCCTGACACTAGAGCTAGGGACCCTAGTTTAGAAACTGAAGGGAGACCTGTCCCATGCCTTGGGAATGTGTAAGGAATTTGCAGCTCTCAGAAAAGTGACCCTAGTTTAGAGAAGCTGAGGGCTTGGGCAAACTCTGGTGGAGCACAGGGAGGTGATGGGAAACATAAAGTTTTTTGGGACAACGGACTGCTCTGTACGCAGGATGCTAAGACAGAGGGAGGAGTGATGGTCAGGCAGCTTGTCGTTCCCCAGGGGTACCATGAGCAGTTGCTCAAGATTGCTCATGATATTCCCTTGTCTGGTCATCTGGGAATCACATGCACTACGCAGCAGTTGGCCCAGAATTTCTATTGGCCCAACTTCACCCTGCAGGTGTAGGGAAGGCGGGTAAGAAAACCCAAGCTGCCCTAATTCCCTTACCCATAATGGAGGAGCCATTCCAGAGGGTGGGAATGGATATTATGGGGCTTTTAAATATCCCCAGCTCCTCTGGAAAGAGGTTTATCCTGACTGTGGTGGATTATGCCACCCAGTATCCAGAGGCAACTGCCCTATCCTCACTGAAAACAGACAAAGTGGCAGATGCCTTGCTAGGGATTTTCTCCGATGTTGGGTTTCCATAGGAGGTTATCACCGATCGAGGGGGTTCATTCATGTCAGACCTGATTAAATGTTTGTGGGAGAAGTGTGGGATGGTGCAGAGATGCATGACACCCTATCACCCACAAGCCAATTGACTTGTGGAAAGATTTAATGGTACCCTTAAGTCAATGCTCCAAGCATTTGCTGAACAGCATGGGAGGGTCTGGGAGAAATACCTTCCCCATCTGTTGTTTGCATACAGGGAGGTGCCCCAAGAGTCGACAGGGTGTTCCCCCTTTGAACTCTTATACAGATGCCGGGTACATGGGCCCCTAGACTTGATCCAGGAGAACTGGGAAGGCAAGCAAGCCACCCAGGGAACTCCCATAGTGGATTATGTCCTTAGGTTTAGGGAAAGGCTGAAGGAGCTTATGGAGACAGCCCAGAGCAACCTGACAGCTGCCCAACAAAAACAAAAGATGTGGTATGACCGCAGAGCCAGAGCTCACTCGGACACTGTGGGTCAAGAAGTCATGGTCCTAATCCCAGTCCAGAAGGACAAGCTGCAGGCCAAGTGGGCAGGACCATACAAAGTTGTCAGATGGGTAAATTATGTAAACTACATTACAGAGCTACCTGACAGGAGACATATTAAAATGTCAACATGATGAAGCCATATGTTAATAGGGCTGACATGGTGTTTGCAGTGTGTAGTCCTGGGGAGGGGACGGATGCAGGAGACCCACTTCTGGACTTGCAGGAAGAAAGCAAGCAGGAGTCCTCTGTGGAGGCAATTAAAATGTCGCCCCAGTTGAACCTGGAAGAGCCCCAGGAAGTAAGGGAGGTTTTAGCAGACTTTGCCCCACTGTTTAGTGCCAAGCCTGGACTAACCCCCTTAGCTATGCATGATGTGGAGACAGGGACGCAGGCGCCCATACAGTGGATGGCATATCGGGTGTCAGAGGATGTCCAAAAGGACATTAGGAGGGAGGTGGAGGAAATGCTGGATTTAGGGTGAATCCAGAAATCCCACAGCCCCTGGGCCTCACCCATTGTCCTTGTTCCCAAGGCAGAGGGATCTACTCATGTTTGTGTGGACTATTGTGGACTAAATGCAGTCAAGAAGTCAGATGCCCACCCAATTCCATGGACGGACAAACTCCTGGACAAGTTAGGAGGGGTTACATACCTTACCACTATTGACCTAACAAAGGGATATTGGCAGGTAGAGTTAACTGCCAGAGCTATGGAGAGGTCGGCCTTCATCACTCTGATAGGGTTATTTGAATTTAAAGTAATGCCTTTTGGAATGAAGAATGCCCTGGCCACTTTCCAAAGGTTGGTGAACCAGGTGTTAAATGGTGCTGAGGAGTATGCCGTGGTGTATACATTACCATCTTTAATGCCAGCTAGGAGGAACACCTGTCCCACCTTAGGAAAGTGCTGGGCTCACTGTAAAAGCTGAGAAGTGCAAGGTGGCCATGACTGAGGTGGCATACCTCAGACACGCTGTAGGCCAGGGGCAGCTCCATCCTAACCAAGTGAAAATAGAGGCAATTAAGGCATGGCCCAGACTGGAAACATAGAAGCAGGTCCATAGTTTTCTAGGGACAGCAGGGCACTATAGGAAATTTGTACTAAATTACAGTGCCCTGGCCGCTCCCCTATCTGGCCTGTTAAAGAAAAGGATGCCTAAGAAAGTTACCTGGGAACCAGCCTGTAAACAAGCCTTTACAAGACTGAAGGAGGCACTGTGCAGTGCTCCTGTATTGACAAGTCCAGACTATAGTAGACCCTTTGTGGTCCAGAATGATGCCTCAGATGTGGGTATTGGGGCAGAGCTGAGTCATACATCCAACCAAGGGAAAGATCATCCCATAGTGTACCTCAGTAAGAAGTTACTTCTAAGGGAGCAGGCTTACTCCACAGTGGAAAAAAAGTGTCTTGCCATGGTGTGGGCACTAAAAATGTTACAGCCATACCTATATGGGCAGCATTTTTAAGTACAAACTGACCACAACCCCCTGGTTTGGCTGGCACAAATGGATAAAATTAATGGTAGGCTGTTAAGATGGAGCCTTGCCTTGCAAGGGTATGCAATGACTGTCTCACACAGGGCAGGAGCAGCAAATGAAAATGCAAATGGACTTTCATGTCAATTTGAGCTATTAATTGACTTTGGGGAACTCATTCCACTGCAGGAACAGAGCCCCCAAATTCAGTCTAGGTGGGAGGAGTGTGACACTCTGCCACCTCCTTATTATTATATGTATAATATTTGTATTATAGATAAATATGCATGTGATTGTCTGCCTGGGACACACCAGTCAGCCAGTGTAAAGAGGCTTGACCTTTGACCTCAAAGGTGTCAGTGTGACCGAAGCAGCAGGCTGTCATAAAAACTGGCCAGTGGAGAACACTAATTAAAAGTTTCCTGTTCTGTCTTAACACATAGGGCTTCTTGCCAAATGACAGGTGATAAGACATTGTAAAATATTCCTTTTGAAAGCCAAAACTAAGCTTGAATTTTATGATCCTGAGGGAAGAGACAACTTTCAGCAGACTCTTGTGAAAATGATAAAACTGAAATCATTCTTGCAAAACAGGAAACCAGCAGAGAGACCAAAGGAAAGGCTTTGATGAAAGAGACTGTCATATTTTAAAAAGTGCTAACTGCAAATTTCCACATCCTTTTGGATGTTTGTACTGGGAATTTGGGTTTATGGCAGGATCTAACAGTGACATGTATGCTGTGACATCACCAGCAGGTGGAGAAAACTGAATTTTGAATCTTGCCTGCATCTGAGAAGTTAGTACAGAAGTCCTCTCTGAAAATCAAAGACACTTAGTCTGTGGACTGAAAACAAGGCACTTTAGAAAGATATAATTCAGCTGGAACTTTTAAGTATTTTACAGGTCTTTTCTTTGTTCTGTAATTTCCCAATTATTTTGTTGACTGTAAGTATTAATGTTATATGTTCTGTGTTTGGTATTTTATCTATTTTAAATTTTAAGTAATCACTATTTTCCTTGAAATTCTGTCTGTGGCTTCTCAGTTTCTTTTGCATGTGAATGCTGGAACAGTGTTTAATTCTGACAGCTGATAAGAGCTCCAAAGGGTGTGTTACTGTCTTGCTAAATGTAAGAATATACCTAGGTCTCATACTGAGTCGTAAGGGTACATTTGGGGAACCTGGCTGGGTGCCACTGGGCGAAGGATTGTATTGCATTTCCCCGAAGAGAATATATATCTAAGTCTGTTAACTGGGTGCACTACCATAAGGTTCACATTTGTCCCCAGAACTCGAGGCTGGTAGGTGATTCAGATACAAAACAGATAGGAAGGTTACCCAGTTTGTCTCCTGTTCACACTATTGCACTTTGAGGTTGGCACTGTGGGAGCAGAGGTCCTGACCTGTGGAGCGTGTATGTGACAGGGGTATCATGGAGTCTATTAATCAGATTGTCAAGCTTTGTAGAGATCTGGAGGCCTAAAAAGGTTTTTTTGGTATTTAACCCAGTTATTTTGGAACATTTCTTTGAGATCAGACATCAGAAGGGGTGTAGGTTTAGGGCATAATACTTGCAACTTGTCCCGATTAACCTGTAAACCTGAAAGGGATTCAAACTGCAAAAAAAGATTCCTGAGGGCTTCATAAGATTGAACAGGTTTTGTAAGGGTCAGTAGCAGATCATCTGCATAAGCAAAAGTCTTTGGTGAACCTGGCTTAAGGTTGATCCCAGATATGCCAGAGTGTGCTGCAAAGACCCTTATCAATGGCTGTATAGATTAAACAAATAAATAAGGGATAGAGGGCAACCTTGTCTAGTACCTCTTGCTAGTGGTATAGTCGAAGAGATAATACCATTTGAAAGGATCTGCGCTGTTGAGTTATTATACAGTAGGGAAACCCATTTTATGAAACTGGTGCCAAAATTAAGGTGGCTTAGGATGCTAAACATGTATTCCCAGGAGAGAGAATCGAATGCTTTAAACAAATCTAAAGAGAGTACAATATAAGGTTCTTTCCCTTCATTCGCTTGCCCTAATACATGTAGGAGTCTGCGTACATTATCTGCTCCTGACCTTCCTTGCATAAAACCCACTTGTTCTTTACCGATTAATTTGTTAATATAGTTTTGAATACGTGTCAGTATTTTAGCAAGAATTTTATAATCCGTAATCATTAAAGAGATAGACCGATAACTGCCACAGTTAAGAGCATCCTTGTTTTTCTTATAAATGAGTGTAACCAGGGCCTGAGTAAAGGTGGGGGGAAGGGTTTTAAGTTTCCATGCTTCTCTGTACATTGAGAATAAGTGGGGGGAGAGCTTAGGTTCTAATAATTTAAAGAATTCACCAGGGATCCCGTCTAAGCTGGGGGCTTTCCCTGCTGGTAATAACTTTATAGCAGAAGATATTTCCTCTATCGAGATATCTTTGTTTAACTTAATTAACATTTGGGGGAGATCTTGTTAGTGAAAGTTGTCTTTAAAAAGGGACTGACTTCCCTAGTTTTAATATTACTAGGACCATAGATTTGTGTAAAGAACTCCTTAGAAGTCTTATTAATATCCTTGTTTTTGTTGAGAATTGTCCCATTCTTGTCTTTTATCCCCAGGATTGTATTCTGGGTTTTCATTTTCTTTAACCAGAAAGCAAGTAACTTCCCAGCTTTTTCCCCTGATTCCTCAAAACTCTGTTTTGTCCTGAATAATGCATACTCTGCCTTTGCTGAGAAGTTCTTGTTAATATCACATCTTAGTAGTGTTACTTTATATAATAGGGTTCTATCAAGAGGTCTAGAATATTTAAGATTTTGTTTTAATACTGATAGAGCGGATTGTTTATCTGATAGACATTTCGCTCTCACTTTCTTTCTGGCTGCTGAAAAACCTATGATTCTTCCCCGCAAAAAGGCCTTATAAGCCTCCCATAACAGGCACACAAGACTTCTCCATTATCATTTAGATCAAAATAATCAGTTGTTTCTTTGCTAAACCACTCTGAAAACTCCTTATTTTTTTAGAAGGGAGACACTGAACCTCCATCTGAACTCTTTCAGTTTCCCTTCTCCTACAACCAATTGTACATCAGTTAATGCATGATCAGGTAATACTATATTGTCTATGTTAACATCCAATACAGCGTCCACTATGCTAGATGAAATAAATAGGAAATCAATTCTACTATATGTAGAACATCTATTAGAAAATAAAGTATAATCTTTTCCCTGTAGGTGTACCAGCCTCCAAATATCTGTCAGGCCCAATGTTTTGTGTAGGGTTTGAAGGGCCTGATTTGACTTAGTAGCCGAGTCAGGGTGTCTTGGAGTAGTTTTATCTAGCAGAGGGTCTAGAACCTCGTTAAAGATGTCACCCAAAATAATCTTATGGTCAGGGAAATTACTAAGCATAGCTGAGATTTTACTGAAAAAATTCATTCTGACCTGTATTGGGTGCATAGACATTACAGAAAGTTACACTTGTTCCATCTAAAGAGCCCGTTAAAATTTGAAACTTGCACTCTGGGTCAGCTATATGACTCGACTGTACGAAGCTGATGCCTTTCCTTAATAGGATAGTGGTGCCACGCTATTTACTATTAAATTAACTGAATTGTACTTGAGAAACCCAGACTCATGCTAACTTGGCAGCCTCATCCCCTTCTAGGTGGGTTTCTTGAAGGAAGGCAACATCTGCTTTTTTCTTATTCAAATAAGATAGGACTTTTTTTTTTTTTGCTTAATTCGGTTACCAAACCCTTTAACATTCCATGAAACAATCTTATGTGGGAACATTGTTTTTTTTTTTTGTATGATCTATTTTTCTGCCCCTGTGCTTGCTGGTCCTCCACTCCTTCAGGCTCTTGACAAGTTCCCCCTGACCTCTTCTGTCCTTGCCCGGCCCTCCTCTGATCCCCAGATCACAGCCGACCCCTTGGATATCCCGGTGCATCCCTTCACCGGGCGGGTTCCTCTCCTCCGAGGGGGAAGGCACCGGGGGATAGCCACAGTGCTCACTTCTAGGGCCCAGGGATGCTGCTGGGGAACAGGAGGCACCGGGAAGGCACTGGAGGCCATCAGGAACAGACAGCCATCATCCGGAGGCCAGTGAGTGATTTTCCTGGTTTTCTTAGGGTGCTTGACGTCCGGACGTCAAGGGAGGAGCCGACGTCTGTCACACACCACCCCTAATGACCCCGACGTGCTGCTCTACCACCGGCCTCCACCAGTGGTCGCTTCTGCACCGGGTCGCGATCCCTTCCCTCCCTGGAGACAGCGAGCAGTGGTGGAATGCTCAAGCTGCCTCCCCCCCCCGGCCAGCCCTCCAGCGACCTGAGCTCATTCCTGAACCCGGGTCGCTGGCGTCGCGAGCGGAAATCCAACTGCTGCGCCAGAGGGGCTGGCGGGAACATTGTTTAAACAGGAATAATCTGAAATTCTACTGCCGTAGTCAATGGTTGTAGGAGGATTCACTATGCTATCTGTTATATAACGCTTTCAACAAAGAGCTTATAATTATCAATGTAAACTAACTTATAACAAAACAATAAAAGACTTCTTCAACTAAAATTGCAAATATTGTAGATAAATGAATAGTTTATAACTCTGTTATAACCAAAGGATACTATACCAAATCAATAAAAACAAGTAAGTAAGACAGTACCAAGGTAAAAACAACAAGCAGTAGGTTGTAGTCTACTGCGTTGCCTTAAGTCCACTGAACTGTCCAAGTCCAAGGTGGTGTCGGTGTTTGACCAAGAGCACTGGAGCAAAATGCTGTGGCTGCTTCTGCCCATTTTTGCAAGGATTGTTGTGTGCTCTTCAAATTATAAATAAACAATACAAAATAGGAGACTCTATTATTACCAGCAGCAAAAGCAATGAGATTCAGAATTAATAAAGGAACAATGAAGGCCAGGATCCTGGGGGTGGGGTGGAGGTCAAGAAGCCAGTTTGGGGGGGAGTAGGAGTTAGGCTAGGGAAAAAAACAAAATAAAACACATTTTAGCCTGGTGGAGAATGCTATGCAAGATCTTCCTTATAGAAATTTTAGAATTTAGAATTTGTTTTGCTAGGAGGTGGTTGACTAATAAAAGCACAATGGGGATCATCCAATATGTCTCTGGTGACCTTCCCTCTTCCCTGCTTGTTACTAATATTTCCCTATGTCTATCCCATACATGCTTGAAGCCCCCTATTGTTTCTGCCTCCAACTCATCCAATGACAGTCTTTTCCAGCCATCTACCACCCTTTCAGTGAAGTAGCACATCCTCACATTCTTCTTAAACTCCCCCTTCCAGCTTCATCCTCTGGTCTGAGTGCTCTTTATTGTTTGAAAGAGACCCCCCCTCCTGCACCCTGTTCATCCCTGTGAGGTCTCTATTATGTCCCACCTCCCTCTCCTCTCCTCTGGGATGTACATGTTGAGACCCCTCAGTCTCTGCTCATAGGGCTTTTGGTGCAGCCCCCACACCATTGCCCTCCTCTGGACTACTTCTACAATGTCTATGTCCTTTCAGAGGTGTGGCTTCTAGAACTGGACACAGTACTCCAGGTGGGGTCTCACCAGTGAGCAATATGGTGGCAACACCACCTCTCTCTTCCTGCTGGAGGTTATACAAACCTTGAAGCACCCCAGTCAATAGCATCTGATAGGAGGCAATTGAAGCTGAAAAAAAAAAAAACATTTCCCTTAAGTTGGGGCTGCAAAGCTCAGACATGAAGTAGTGAATTTCCTTGGTTAGATCAAAGAAATTAGACTTCATTTTCAGTATGTTTTACTTCTTCGCCAAAGAGAACGAGAACAAGGAAATGCAATTTTTTTTTAGTTTTCATCTGCATCTGTTTTAGAATGTAGAGCACCTGTGAAACTGATTCTGAGTATCTGACAGAAAGCTCAGGTCTGTACGAAACACTAACATAGTAAAGACTGAGCAATGAGAACTGTCTTGGCTGTGCCCACAAGTTCCCATAAAGTTCTGGTCCTGTATAGGCAGCTACTGCTTTAGGGTTTCTAGCTTTTTCTAACTTGGCTGAAGTCTCTATTGTGTCTCAGTACAGCATGCACAAAAACCTAAACTACTTTGAAACACAATTGGCAATTGACCACTCCTTAATGGTCTGATAATTGAAACAACTTGGATTTTATAACTACGCTTTCCAAGTCAGTGAAAAAGTAAAAAATGTGTATGTATTTCAGATTAATGCTTGCATTTAATTCCTCTTGCGATGCTATAATAGACAAAAACTGACAGGTAAGACACATTTTTATTTTAAGATGCTCAACGATGGTAGAGATCTTCATTTCCAACACATATAATTTTATAAGCAGATTGACTACATGATGATGATTTTGGATACAGAGTGGCAGCCAGTGATAAGGTGAGGATACTGAAGTAGTGGTCCAGTATTTGACAGTTGAAGTTTAATGTACAAAAATGCAAGATGACTCACAGAGGGAAAGATCTGGGAGATGTGAATGATATTGATGGGATACTGGTTGAGAGCATGGAGGAGGAGGAGAGAGACCTGGGAGGGGTGATCAGTGATAATAACCTAAAAAATGCTGCTCTGTGCAACATAGTATATGGGAGGGTTAACCGAATGCAGGAGTGCATAGGGAGAGGGATTACTAGCAGGAGAAGAGAGAGGATATTTCCTCTGCATATATCACTGTGAGTGAGTTGGAATGCTGTGTTCTGTTCTGTGGTCAAAACCTAAGGCAGGACAGAAACAGATAACAGACAGCGAAAAGATGGGCTAGGAAGATGATCCATAGTCAACAAGACAAGACTAATGGCAAGGCAAGGCAAATTTTATTTAAAAGACACCCAATCCCGGAGGCCATGGGTGCCGTACAGTGGTGAAACACAGCATCAATTACAGTATAATAATATAACATAATAAAAGAACCATAAATATCAAAAATAATAGATAATTTTAATTAGAATTAAATAAGGGAAAAACAAAGGTCAGGAACAGTCGACATAACAGTCAGGCAAAGAATGTTACACAGCAAAATCAGGGAATGAATGCATAAACAGGAAGGTCTTAAGGCGGGCCTTAAATACTTCAACTGAAGGGGCATCCCTTATAGATGGTGGAAGTGAATTCCACAGGATGGGGCTGGCGGCACTAAAAGCTCTGTCACTGGCCATTTTTAACCTCATCCTGAGAATCACTAGGCGGTCCCTAGAGGAGGAAAGTAAGGAGTGGGCTGAAACAGCCGGTGTGAGAAGGTCAGCCAGGTAACCAGGACCCAATTCATGTAGGGCCTTAAAGGTGAGCAAGCCCACCTTGAAGAGGACCCTCCACCTGATTGGCAGCCAGTGCAATTCCTGCAGCACCGGGGTAATGTGACAGTAGTTAGACTGCCCCGTCAACAGCCTGATAGCTGCATTTCTCACCAGCTGCAGCTGGCGGAGGGTACCCCCTGAGACCCCGAGGTAGAGTGCATTACAGGAATCGAGCCTCATTGTCATGAAGGCATGCACCAAGGTTGAGAGGTCCAGAGGTGGAACTAGGGGCCTGACTCTGGTGATATTCCTCAGATTATAAAAACTGATATGGACAGTGGCTGACACCTGAGCCTCAAGCGTCAGACTGCTATCCAGAATAATGCCCAGGTTCTGCACTGTAGAGGTGGCCTTCAAGGGTACAGATCCCAGGAATAATCCTGTCTTTGTACCCAAGCCCACACTAGCATATCCCCTGTTCGACTCCACAACTAGTACCTCTGTCTTATTGGGATTCAGTCACAACCAGCTGGAGGCCATCCAGTCACTGATTTCAGTGAGGCAATTATTTTGCATGTTCACTGCGTCAGATGTTCCAGGGCAAAGGAGAGGTATAGCTAGGTATCATCGGCATAACAATGAAAACCCAAGCCATATTTCCTAATGATCCTTCCTAGGGGTAGCATATACATGGCAAACAACATTGGTGACAAGACCAATCCTTGAGGTACTCCACCAGACAGGGGGACAGGGGAGGAGGAGAAGAAATTCCCCATAACTACCCTTTGCCTCCTGTTTGTGAGATAGGACTCAAACCAGCAGATGTCCATACTGGTGAGTCCACAAACTTCCCTCAGGCAGTCAAGTAACACACAATGGTTCGCTGTGTCAAAAGCTGAGGAGAGATCGAGGAGAATGAGAATTTTCCCCTTCCCTCCCCTCCCCTCCCCTCACCTCCCTCGATCTCTCGCCCTGAGAAGATCTTTATGCACCTGAAATAATGCAGCTTGAGTGCTATGCTTCACCCAAAACCCAGACTGGAGAGGCTTGTATTGATTATAGGCCAAGAGGTGCTCCTCAAGTTGAAGCTCCACAATCTTCTCTACAACCTTCCTCACAAATGGGAGGTTGGAAATGGGACGGTAATTTGCCTTGGCATCAGGGTCCAATGATGGCTTTTTCAGAAGGGGTCTCACCAATGCCTCCTTCAAGACATGCAGGAAAACCACCTCTGACAAGGAACACTGGACAATCAAGGCAAACACCAGGCCAATGGAGTCAGTGCATCCCATCAAGAAATGAGTTGGCACCGGGTCCAGTTCATGATACATGTTCCTCAGCTTGGAAGCAATCTCAATGACCTTGGCCACTTCCACTGGTCTAAACTCACCCCAACCAGATGCAGCACTCTCTGAACAACTAAGGCTATCACTGTCATTCATAACATGGCTCACTGGCAGAATTCCTAGCCAGATGCCGAACACTTTGCCCAAGAATAACTAAGCAAACTCCTCACAGCCTGTCCACAGTATGAAAAAGCATAGATGGTCGGCTCCTCCCAGCAGCAATCTTCCTGGACAGGAATTCTGCCTTCTTACAATTGATTGCCCCCTGGTACTCACAATAGTGAGCATGGATGGCCAGTTTGTCCGCCTCCAGCCCAGTCTTCCGCCAGCAGCTCTCTAACCTCCAACCCACAGTCTTCATCACCTTGAGCTCCCAATCAAGCCAACGGGACCTGAAGTGAGAAGACCTGGGTCATACACGGACTGGTGCAAGGGAGTCAAGTGCAGTGGACATCACCTTATTATAGGTGGCAACCACTGCAAACACCCCCTCCCCATGCATGCACTGCCCACACTAGATAGATCAGCCACTGCCAGGAAACCATCCATGGTCAAACCCCTCAAAGGGCAGTAGTTTATCATCTCAGCAGGGGGAGGGCTGTTAAAGGGGTCCCCAAATAAGAACTCAAACGTGCAATGATTGGACCAAATGACTCAATCAGTTTTGAGATAATTTATCTCAAGCCCCTGTGAGAAGACCAGATCCAGCATGTGGCCACCCTGATGGATAGCGGAAGAAACCTTTTGCAACAGGCCCAGTGATGACATTATCTGGAGGAGGTTGTAACCAAGTCTGGATGTTTCATTGTCAGCCCAAACATTGAAATCCCCCAGAATTAAACATCTATGAGCTTCCAACATTTCACCGACGATGAAATCGGATATCTCCTGCAGGAATTCTCCTTTATAATGACAGATTGAAAAGTCTCAACCTGCATTCACTGGAAGGTAGAAGGGAGAGAGGTGACAAGACACAGATTTTCAAGTTCTTGAAAATGTTTAACAGAGTGAACACAGCAAATCAGCTCAAATTAAAAAGAATCAGTGTGTCCTCCAAGTAGCATGTGCTCAAGCTGGAGGACAGAGGTTCAAATAGGGCATTAGAGGGCATTACTTCACAGAAAGGTGGGAACAAACTTCCTGACAAGGTAGTAGAGGCAAAGACAATGATGGGATTCAAAGGAAGTGAAACGCATACAAAAGAGTTATCTGTGAGGTGACTGTGAGGGAGGATGGCGTCTAGACTAGAAATCTTCAAGAAGGGAATCTTGTGACAGACTTGCTGGACAGTCCAGCTTTTTCCTATCTGATAGTTTCCTCTGTATTTATGTTTCTAAGTTGCAGAATATCCAGACATACTGCAATATATTGTTACTGTATAGGTACCCTAACCTGTATTTCTGACATGGAACCTTTATAAATGAGCTCTGCTCAAAGGTGTACTCCAAACATTTCAATAAATAAATATATACATAAAATATCACAGGAATCCCATTGAAATGGATGGGATATCCCATTATATAACACAATATATCTGGAAGCACTGCAATTTGTGACTGGCTGCAACTGTGAATACTCACCTTTCAGTGATTATGAGGCATTTACTTACAGTAGCTGTGAAGCGTTATACACACTTTAAGTGTAATTCTGTTGAAACAGAAGTCATGTGATTTATCACATTTAAAAGGCAATGTAAGCTATTTCCAGTTACTTGGCAGGGTAATACACAGCGTTATGGTTTTTGCTGCTGATCTGAGAAGAATGGCAGGTATACACAAGTGCAAGTAAGACTGCAAAGAGTTCTCTCTCACCTTGAAGTGGGGATTTCAAGGGTACTTAGCAGTCATGCCGTGACCAGGGGCTTTTCAAAAAAGTAAAATAGAGACCTGCAGATGATTAAATATTGAAAACCACATTTAGTGCACTGGTGCATTGTTCTGACTGTAATTGTAAATGGATTTTCTATTCAAGCCTGTGACTCATTTGAAAAATGATCAAAATATGATAAAAAATAAGTGTACAATTATTTAACATTTTTGCCTCATCCTAACTTTGCATGTGGTTTGGTCACATGACAAAAAATATTTTAGCAATGGCAACTAAGTTACTACCGGAGAGAAATCAAGACAAAGAGCTCACAGCTGGAAGTAACATTTAACCATTTGTGTGATATGAGTAAGGAAAACATTATTGCTACTTTGTATATCCCTGCACTCTGAAGTACAATACACTGAACTTTTTTTACTTTTATGGTTTAGAGGGACAGGCCAGGTATTATTTTATCTCTTAATTGTTTGTACAATTCATTTCCCCAGGCAAGCTGAACTGAGATGCAACATCTTATTGCCAGTAGGTATCTGGTTCTTTTGACATTTTACTGCTCGGAACGCTAAAGCATAGGAAAATCATGGGACTTGCTCAACGCCACGCGATAAGACTGGGATGGGGATCAAGAGGAGGCGGGACCCTCCTGTTTTATAAACAGTCCTGGGCTCTGACCACACTAGACTACACTACCACCCCTAATTGACAAGAGTAAGACCAAGCAATGGAGTACCAATAATTTAAATTTAGTCATGTCTGCATTCTCCAGTCCCCAACTGTGTGAGGTCATGTATCATTTGATACTTAGTAGACATGCAGTGGGACTGTCTTGCAAGATGAACAAAAGGCTACAAGAAGATTATTTTACAGTTCCCTGAACTAATTTCATTTTTTTTACTTAGTTTTTATCCCACCTGTCTGCCCTTTCTGTCCACTCCTTCGGACTGGTCAACCCCCAGACCACCGTCACAGAGTCTGCCCCTAGAGTGCCAGGCTTCTCCATTGTCCCCTTCCTCAACCCTCTTAGGACAGCTTGCACAGCGGGGTCTGCCTGTAGGTAAGTGACTGGAGGCATAGATCAGTCATCATCTAGGACCAAGAGGGTTTTTCCATTTTTCTCCCCTTTCTCCCTGCTCCCTCCCCTTAAGGATGTTGGCACGCAGGACGAACATCCAGACAGACGGCATGCTGACTCATGCCATTGTCAAGTGCCCACGATGTCCTCCCCTCCCCGACTCCAGAGAGCTGCCTGTGCCCCTATGCCTGTGCTTCCACAGGCATAGGTGCATCAGGTGCAGGTAAGCACCCCAGGAGCCCACCCCAGGAGGAGGAGAGCATCCACTGGGACGCTCGATCCTCCTTCCCCCCTCCAGCCCCCAACTACTTTCATTTTATTTATTTGTTTGGCACCCATATTCTTGGCTGTCTGAGTGCCATATAAAATAATTTAAACATAGCTATAAACACGAGTGAAACAACAATAACTACAGCTAATGTACTCAACTAAGTACACCTCGGAGACACATACAGTCATGTCAAAAATATTGGCGCCCTTGCAGTTTTTTCTAATAATGCACCATTCCTTCCAGAAAATTGAGGAAATTAAAAAAATATTTTGGTATCCACATATGTATTTCTTTGGTTTGCAGTGGAATAAAACACAAAAAGCAGAAAAATGTACTAAGTCTTAGCTTATTCCACACTGAAATCCTTCAATGGCCCGGACAAAATTATTGGCACCTTTTAGAAGTAGTTAGAAATAATTAGATTTCAAGCAGGTGATTCTCCTTCACTTTGGAATTGAACTCATCTGTGGTGAGCTGCAGGTGCCTGCAATATATAAATCACTCATTCAACTAGTTTGAATAGAGAAAAGGACTCATTCTCCTGTTTTGTGTCACTGTGTGTACCGCAATGAGCATGGAGAAAAGAAAGACAGCCAGAGAATTGTCTGAGGAGGTCAGACAGAAGATTGTAGCCAAGCATGGACAATCTCAAGGCTACAAATCAATCTCCAGAGACCTTGATGTTCCTGTTTCCACTGTACATAATGTTATCAGGATGTTAAAGGCCCATGGCACTGTAGCCAACCTCCCAGGACGTGGCCGCAAGAGAAAACTTGATCGAAGATTGCAGCACAGGATTGTTCGAATGTTGGAGAAAACACCACGATCAACTGCCAAACAGATTCAGGCTGACCTTCAGACACAAGGTACGACAGTTTCAACTTGCACCATCCATCGCCAACTCAATGAAAGAAGGTTATATGGTAGAAGGCCCAGGAGGACCCCACTGCTGAGAGAGAGACATAAGAAAGCCTGACTGGGGTTTGCCAAAACACACCTGAACAAGCCAAAATCCTTCTGGGAGAATGTCCTGTGGACAGATGAGACCAAATTAGAGCTTTTGGTAAAGCACATCATCTCTATGTTTACAGAAAACAAAAATGAAGCCCTCAAAGAAAAGAACACCTTCCCTACAGTCAAACATGGAGGAGGTTCAGTGATGTTTTGGGGTTGCTGTGCTGCCTCTGGCACTGGGTGCCTTGAATGTGTGCATGGCATCATGAAATCTGGAGATTACCAGGCCATTTTGCAGCGCAATGTTGAACCCAGTGTCAGAAATCTGGGTCTCCGTCGGAGGTCATGGGTCTTCCAGCAGGACAGTGACCCCAAACACACTTCAAAAAGCACCCAGAAATGGTTCAAGACAAGACAATGGACTGTTCTGAAGTGGCCAGCAATGAGTCCAGATCTAAATCCCATTGAAAATCTGTGGAGAGATCTGAAAACAGCAGTTGGGAGAAGGCACCCTTCAAATCTGGGAGAACTGGAGCAGTTTGCACAAAAAGTGGGCCAAACTGCCAGTAGAGAGGTGCAGGAAGCTCATCCATGGCTATAGGAAGCAGTTGATTGCAGTTATTTTGACCAAAGGCTGTGCTACCAAATATTAAGTCTAGGTGTCAATAATTTTGTCAATGCCATTTCTTTTCATTTTCTGATTTAAAAGGATATATTAAATTCTGAATCAAAAACAAAGGTTCTGTAATATTAACAGAGAAATAAAGAATTGTGGAGACCAAATACTGTACTGTTGTTAATTTTAACTTATGTTTAGAGGAAATTGTGAGTTATTTGAAAAAGTGTAAGGGCGCCAACATTTTTGGACACAACTGTATGCAAATCAATGCATGACAGCTTTCCTTTAGATGATAGAGTAAGCAAGTCATTTTTCAGCACATACTAAAAATGTGCCCAGATGGAGCTGTTTGATGTCTTGGCAACACATTCCACAGCCAGGCCACCAACTAGTGATGTGCAAGACCCAAATATTCATTCCACAATACCACGAAAAATAAGATATTCAGTACTGGGATCCCAGTGTAGAGTAACTGTCCCTGTTCATGGAAAAAAATATTTGGGGAGGCTAAAGAAACAAACAACCCCACTCTATGCATCCTGAAATGGCCAGGGTTAGTTCACCATTCCCCAACCCCAGTCATTTCCTGCCCTCCATCCCTCTTTCTTATCCCCTCATAGAACGATTAGGAAAAGCAATTCCAGCTCCACACACCAGGTCAGGAGCCAACACCTCTTTAAATTCAATCACCCCTCTCTAGCCCAAACCCCAGGTCTCAGAATAGTCTCATTCAGTTGTCCCCGGACCCTGATTCTTGATTATGGGTGGAGTAATTAAAGATCAGATCCCAGCTAGCTTAGTTATCCCCCTCCTTAACCCACAACAGTTCCCCTTTGCGTATACAGTAAGTTTACCGTATAAGAGCACATTGTGCATGCCCAGGATAGTGGGACGAAGCAGTCTGCATCAGTAATGATGTGAAGCAGACTGACCATTGTGGGTTGGGGAGATTGAGTTTGTTGGGATTTCTGGACTCCATCTGGCCAGTTAAAAGTTGCAATATAATTAACTTAGGTATCAGAGCTGATACACAAGCTAATTATTCCTTTTTAGAAGTAATTTAATGGAATGGCAGCGATGACTTCTTAATATCTGTACCATAATGATCCAATAATTTATTTTTTTTATATGAGATTACTGCAACCAGGATAACTCCATGAGATGCAGAATCTCATTTTCATGGGGTCCCAGGGAAGGGAGCATCAGACAACAGGTTAACATAATCCAGCAGGAGTAGTTACATACAGGTTACAGTATGCAAGGCAGAAGACAAACTGTAAAGGTAAATACATCCAAACAATCAAGTAATCACAGTCTAGCTAACAAAGTAATACGGAGCATCAGCATTGTCATGGTCTGGGAGATTGAGACAGTGAACCAAAACAAATGCAGGAGGTTCTAAGATGGCAAGAAGACTGCACTTGAACACTCGCAAGCCAGAAGCATTCCTCAGCTTGAGAGGGGGTTTGTTCCAGGCATCCTGTGCTGCAAATGGAAAGGCCTTTCTCTCAATTTTGCGCTTAATCATGGGACTAGAGTAGACAAGTGCTGCTGTTAAATGGAGTGAGTAGGCACTGCTTGACTGTGAGAGGTGAGCTCAACTGCTGTCACTCCTTAGACATTACATTGCAACATCAGTGCATTTTAGGCATACATCCGGAGTTGATTCAAAGGATTTCCAGGTTTGTTTACATTTTAGAACACTGCTAAAAATATTAAGCTATTTCCAAGTTAGATCCTAGATAAGGAATTATTTCATGAAGTTTTTTTTTGTTACAAAGGTTTCACTTCAGGAAAGACATACTGAATTACGAACATACAAAACTGCCAGCAGATAAAGGCCTTTTGGTCAATCAAGTCTGCTCGATTGTGAAGGTAGCATCCCTTATACTGCAGCTTTACCTCCCTCCAATCCCCCCTCTAGTGACCTTCCCCCTTACCCTGTCCCATCCCCTTTTGAAGCAGCCCACTGTTCCACAGGATACCACTTCCTCTGGCAATGTGTTCCACCCACACACCACCCTCTCCGTAAAAGTGTCTCCTCATTTCCCTCCTGAACCTTCCCCCTTCCAATCTCAGATTGTGCCCTCAAGTGTCCCTCCCCCTCCTTAATTTGAAAAGCCCCTCCTTGCCTGTCTTATTTACTCCCTTCATGTACTTGAAGGTTTCAATCATGTCCCCTCTATCCCTCCTCTCCTCCAGGGAGTACATGTTCAACTCCTTCAGCCTGCTCTCATAGGATAAGTCTCCTAGCCCCTGGATCATTTTTGTTGCCCTACGCTGCACCCCCTCCAGTAATCTAATGTCCTTCTTCAGGTATGGTTGCCAGAACTGCACGCAGTACTCCAGGTATGATCTAACCAGTGCCCTATATAGTGGCAGGATCACCTCCCCCTCCTGGAGGATTTGCTTCTGGCAATACAACACAGCATCCTGTTGGCCTTTGCAGCTGCTTTTCTACACTGTGCTGAGTTGCTCATGTCACAAACCCACTCAGCAAGTCAGCCCTCTACTCCCAAAGTGCCAACCTCCGAACGCAGTCTTGTGAACTGTTAACAGAACAAGGTAACCCTCATGTCTGTTTTTGTGGGTTCGAATCAACCTTTGGTCTCAAGTCTTGGAGGGATTCAAACCGTGAACCTCTTGCTAGCATACCCAATGAACAGGCTCAGATATATCTGTCTTCAAGGGGCCAGATATCTTTGCCTATGGGCACCTAACCAGGTGTACAAAAATGAACCCTTAAACTTTAATAAAGACCTCAGATTATTCTTACCATTTTCCAGTTTGGTATCACCATTCAAGCTTATGCCCAGTGTCTGCTGTAACCATATATACTCTATTTGTAAAGAAAGAAATCAAAGACAGACCAAGTAAGCTCTAAAAAGAGTTTTACTAAAATAGATAATAATATGTAAAACATACAATACAGAACTATTATATCACAAGACAAACAAATCTTTTTAAAAGAACAAGGGTTTAAACAGTGCAATTCCTACTACAGTAATTAGATTTGTCTCTCTTTCTAAATACCTGTTTAAAGTGCTCACAGATGTTTCTTTGTTTGAGTCTAGATAAAAGTGTCTCTGAAGGAAAACAGAATAATGTTTAAAAGCTGGTTTTCCCCACCTATTTTGCATGAGGTCACCTAGCTCCTCCTTGTCAGAATATATAAAAAAAATATATATATCTATATAAACACATGATGTCTTTTCCAAGTATTAAATTATGCAACCTCAGCATAACTCATGTTCTTCAAATGACATTTTTATGATCTTAATCAGTATCCTCTCTCACACAGGCATCAAAGGAACATTTACAACTTCGCACCAGTTTGCTAAACCTGGTTTCCCCCTCTAACATCATAAACTTTTTTATGATTTTCCTCTTAACAACTACAGCTATAATTAACTTATATAAAACAGGAGATCCTTGATCAAGGCGTGTTCTACTCTATAATTAGCTTCAGGCTTTCCAGGTAACACCTTGTATCTAAAACCTGTGTGTGTGTGTGTGTGTGTGTGTGTGATCTCACATGCTGTTTCAGCCTTTCTCATGGGAGACAGTCCATACACATTTTTTTTTTATATTACAAAAAATGATCATACAGCACTCAGAATTGGCTGTTCACGTCACAATCCTCCCCACCTAGACTGAATTTAGGGGCTCTATCCGCTGCATGGGATGAGCTTCCCAAATCAGTTCACTCCTCAAAGGCCCTAGACAGTCCATCTGAGTTCTGTATTTTTGCTGCAGCCCTATGTAAGATTGTCAAATCATACCCTTGCAAAGCAAGACTCCATCTTAGCAATCTACTATTGTTTTTTCCCATCTGTGTCTGCCAAACCAGGGGGTTATGATCAGTCTGTACCACAAAATGCTGCCCATATAAGTATGGCTCTAGTTTCTTTAGGGCCCACACTATGGCAAGACACTCCTTTTCCACCATGGAGTATGCTTGCTCCCTGGGAAGTAACTTCCTACTCAGGTACACTACTGGGTGATCTGTCCCTTGGCTGGATGTCTGACTCAATACTGCCCCAATACCCACATCTGAGTCAGGACTTGTCAAAACAGGAGCACTGCACAGTGCCTCCTTTATTCTGGTAAAGGCTTCCTCACAGGCTGGGCCCCAGGTAATTTTCTTGGGCATCTTTTTCTTTGTCAGGTCAGATAGGGGAGCAGCCAGGACACTGTAATTGGGTACAAATTCCCTGTAGTATCCTGCTGTCCCTAGAAAACTCCTGACCTGCTTCTGTGTTTCTGGTCTTGTCATGCCTGGATCATCTGTATCTTTATTTGGTTAGGATGGACCTGTCCTCGGCCTACCACATGCCTGAGGTATGCCACTTCTCCCATGGCCACCTGGTACTTCTTGGCTTTGAAAGTGACCCTGGCCCTCTGTATTCTGTCCAGCACTTCCCTAAGGTGGGATAGATGTTCCTCCCAGCTGGTACTAAATATGGCAATGTCATCCAGGTATGCCATACTCCTTAGCACCATTTAACACCTGGTTCACCAACCTTTGGAAAGTGGCCGGGGCATTGTTCATTCCAAAAGGCATTACTTTAAACTCAAATAAGCCTATTGGAGTGATGAAGGCCAACCTCACCCTAGCTCTGCCTGTCAACTCTACCTGCCAATAGCCCTTTGTCAGGTCAATAGTCGTAAGGTAGGTCGCCCCTCTCATCTTGTACAGGAGTTCATCTGTCCAGGGCATCAGGTGGGCGTCTGACTTTATGGCTGCATTCAGTCCATGATAGTCCACACAGAAATGAGTAGAGTCATGTGGCTTAGGCACAAGGACTACGGGCGAGGCCCAGTGGCTGTGGGATCTCTAGATTACCCCTAAATCCAGCATCTCCTCCACTTCCCTCCTAATGTCCTTTTGGACAGCCTCTGACACCCAATATGCTGTCCGCTGTATGGGCATCTGCGTCCCTGTCTCCACATCGTGCATCACTAAGGGGTTAGTCCAGGCTTGGTGCTAAACAAGGGGGCAAAGTCTGCTAAAACCTCCCTTACTTTCTGGATCTGGTCCGGGGCCAGCTGGGGAGACAATTTAACTGTCTCCACAGAGGACTCCCACCTACTTTCTTCCAGAAAGTCCAGAAGGGGGTCTCCTTCATCCGTCCCCTCCCCATGACCACACACTGCAAACACCAGGTCAGTCCTATTTGCATATGGCTTCATCATGTTGACATGGTACATCCTTTCTGTCTGTCTTTGGTCAGGTAATTCCACAATGTAGTTCACATCATTTATTTGCTAACCACTTTGTACGGTCCTGCCCACTCAGCTTGCAGCTTGTCTTTCCGGACCAGAATAAGGACCATGACTTCCTGACCCACCATGTATGGGCGAACTCTGGCTCTGCGATCATACCACACTTTTTGTTTCTGTTGGGCAGCTGCCAGGTTGCTCTGGGCTGTCCCCATAAGCTCCTTCAGCCTTTCCCTAAACCCAAGGATGTAATCCACAATGGGAGATCCCTGGGTGGTGTGCTTGCCTTCCCAGTCCTCCCGGATCAAGTCTAGAGGTCCACGTACCCAGCATCCATATAACAGTTCAAAGGGAAAAATCCTGTCGACTCCTGGGCACCTCCTGTATGCAAACAACAGGTGGGAAGGTATTTCTCCCAGTCCCTCCCATGCTGTTCAGCAAATGCTCAGAGCATTGACTTAGGGTATCATTGAATCTTTCCACAAGCCAATTGGCTTGTGGGTGATCGTGTCGTGCATCTCTGCACCACCCACACTTCTCCCATAAACATTTCATCAGGTCTGACATGAAGGAACCCCCTCGATCGGTGATTACCTCCTGCGGAAACCCAACATGGGAGAAAATCCCAAGTAAGGCATCTGCCACTTTGTCTGTCCTCAGTGAGGATAGGGCGACTGCTTCTGGGTACCAGGTGGCATAATCCACCACAGTCAGGATGAATCTCTTCCCTGAGGAGCTGGGGGTATTTAAAGTCCCCACAATATCCATTCCCACCCTCTGGAATGGCTCCTCCACTATGGGCAATGTAATCAGGGCGGCTTGGGTCTTCTTGCCTGCCTTTCCTATTTCTTGGCACCGGTGACAAGACTCTCAATACTCCTTCACCTGCTGGGTGAAGTTATGCCAGTAGAAATTCTGGGCTAACCGCTGCATAGTGCGCGTGATTCCCAGATGACCAGACAAGGGAATATCATGTGCAATTTTGAGCAACTGCTCACGATACTCCTGGGGAATGACAAGCTGCCTGCCTAGCATCCCTCCCTCTGTCTGTACTGCCTGACTATACATAAGTCCATTTTCCCAATAAACCTTATATCTGCCGTCACCTCCCCTGTGTGCCATCTGAGTCTGCCAAGCCCTCAGCTTCTCTAAACTAGGGTCACTTCTCTGAGCAGCTGCGAACCCCTCACACATTCCCGAGGCATGTGACAGGTCCCCTTCAGTTGCTAAACTAGGGTCCCTAGCACTAGCATCAGGGCTTTCAGGATCACTGTCAATCCCTACCCTCTGACTATGGGTCACCCCTCCCTCTTCAGAGTAATCCTCTGTAGCTGTGTGGTTACTTGTTACTAGGGAAATTTCTACCCCCTTTTCATTAGTCTCCCCATCTTTCGACACAGGCTGGGGAACCAGCCTCTCAGTGGTTTCCACAATGGCTTCTGTGGGGTTCAGGGAACTACAATTTTCCCTTGCCACTTGGCTATGGGTAACTGTACATACCATCCCTTGTTTTAGATTGTTGCCCAGGATCACATCCACTGCTAATGTTTGGGCTATAGCTACCTGTTGCACAGTTCCCCTATTTCACCCTAGTCTAGGAGAACACTAGCGAGGGGCAATGTTTTCTCTTCGCCAGTGAAACCTTGTACAGTGATGTATTTATTGGGTATAAGGTGACCAGATTGTACCAGATCCCCCTTTACCAAGGTCAGGGATGCCCCTCTGTCCCTTAACCCCTGTGTCTGTACACCATTCACCATGACTCGGTGCATGTGTTCCCTCATGTTCACTGGCATGCTTCCAGGGACACACAAACAACCCACTTCTTTTCTACCACCCGGTTGTGTATTATTGATCACCTTTTTGGGACACTGTCTGGCAATATGCCCAGTTTCTTTACACAACCAACATTCATTTCTTCTCTCAGAGAAATATTTTCTCTGAAACCTGGGGCTAACTGGTTTTGGTGGAGGCAGTGAGGGTTTTAGCTGCCCTGAAGGCACACCTTTCCCTTTCTGTGCTGCCACACCCACCCCATTTGCTCTCAGAGCAGGTCTGCTCTTGGCATAGTGGTCCGAGAGTTCCACAGCCTCTTGCACTGTTTTAGGATCTCAGTACTCTAGCCAGGTTTTTAGCTCTGCTGGGCAAGCCAAATAAAACTGTTCTAATAAAATCACATTTTCAATTTTATCAACAGAGTTTGCCTCACTTCCTTCCCATCAACATTTTAAAAACTGACGTTATTTCGTGGCTAGCTCCTCATAGCTTATATCAGGGTTTCTCCTGAGCTTATGGAATTTAGCTCTGTATGATTCAGCAGTTAAGTCAAACTTTTTTAACAGTGCAGCTTTTAGTTTGCTGTAATTATTACTGTCCTCATTGTCCATTTGACCCAATGCATCCCGAGCTTTCCCAGTAAGTAGCGGGGATAGCTGGAAGCTCCAGGACTCTCTAGAAATTTTAGCCTGAATACAACCTTTTTCAAAAGAATTTAAAAAGGCATCCATATCCTCCCCCTCTTTAAATTCGGCTATTAATTTGGAATTCAATTTGTAACCCAGTCCTACAGTCCCAGTTAAACCCAAGCCACTTACCTGTTCTGGTGCCGCTGATTGGAGTCATAGCTTCTCCAGTTCGTGTTGCCTCTGGCGCTCCTCTCTCTTCTTCTCTGCAGCTCGCTGAGGCTCATGCCTCACGATCTGCATCTCTCTGTTCTTGCTCTGCCTCTCAGTGTTCTCGCCCACCTCTCGTTGTTCCCGCCTCTTTCTCCTGAACTCCAGCTCCATCCTGCACAACTCAATTTGCAGCCTGAGTACCTCTGAATTCAGGATACTGGTGACCTTCCCCTGCTGCTGCTGTGGCCCTTCACTAACTGTGTGGCCCTGTTGCCCTCCTCATGGATCTGGACACTGCACTGGTCACTAGCCCTGCCACACTCTAGGTTTGGTCCTTTCCAGTCATGGTCCATGACTCGCTGCTCTGGTTATCTGCTACCATCAGGGCATCTATGAGGTTCTGGTTTTTGGCTGTCACCTCGAACGGGACTCCTCTGTCCACGCACAACTGCTTTAAGTAATCTGCAGTGTGCCTGCTGTAGTCAGAAGCCATCTTCTTCCCTGACTACTGCTACTCTGACTTGCACTTTAGGAAAAAAAATAAAATGGGTAGGAACTTGACTGTACGCCAAGTGATATAGCTCTGTTTTCTTTTAAAATAAAACTCTGCCTTTTTTTCTTTGCAAGTAAGATAACAGTCTCAAGATGACACACTGAACAATAAAAGCTTGTGATACCAAAATGATGCCATCGCTGCCAACCAATTTGTCACAAACCCACTCAACAAGTCAGCCCTCTACTTCCAAAGTGCCAACCTCCGAGCACAGTCTTGTGAAGAGTTAACAGAACAAGGTAACCCTCTTGTCTGTTTTTGTGGGTTCGAATCAACCTTTGGTCTCAAGTCTGGGAGGGATTCAAACTGTGAACCTCTTGCTAGCGTACCCAATGAACAGGCTCAGATATATCTGTCTTCGGGGGGCCAGATATATTTGCCTACAGGCACCTAACCAGGTGTACAAAATGAACCCTTAAACTTTAATAAAGACCTCAGATTATTCTTACCATTTTCAAGTTTGGTATCACCATTCAAGCTTATGCCCAGTGTCTGCTGTAACCATATATACTCTACTTGTAAAGGAAAGAAATCAAAGACAGACCAAGTAAGCTCTAAAAAGAGTTTTACTAAAATAGGTAATAGAAACATAGAAACATAGACTTTGACGGCAGATAAGGACCACTAGGCCCATCTAGTCTGCCCATTTCCCTACCTACAGGATAGGCCGCAGATCCTAGTTAACCAACAGCCTATTTCTTCCTACCTCCCACAAGAATTGCCTTATGTCTGTCCCATGCATTCTTGAATTCTCCCACAGTTTTAGACCCCACAACCTCCTCACGAAGGCTGTTCCATGCATCCACTACCTCTCTGTGAAATAATATTTCTCACATTGCCCCTGAACCACCCTCCTTCTATCTTTAAATTGTGTCCCTTGTTCTTGCAAGTCTCTTTTCTGAAAGATGCTACCCTCTTGGACTTTGTTGATTCCCTTGAGGTACTTGAAAGTTTCTATCATGTCCCCTCTCCCTTCTTTCCTCAAGGGTATACATATTAAGCTCCTTAGTCTCTCCTCATCACGGCTTCTCTTGCAGACCCTGCACCATTTTAGTTGCCCTTCTCTGGACTGCCTCTATCCTGTCTATATCCTTGTGGAGATGGGGTCTCCCAGAACTGGACACAGTATTCAGATGGGATCTCACCAACTGTCTGTACAGAGGGATAACAACTTCCTGTTTTCTGCTGATGATGCTCTCCTTATACATCCCAGTATACCCCAGGCCTCCCTACTGTCTTCTCACAATCTTGCTAACCTTAAGGTCATCTGATATGATTACCCCAGGTCCCTTTCTTTTTGTTGTTGTTACTACCTCCCCACCCATTGTGTATTCTTCCCTGGGTTCTTGTTTCCCAGGTGCATTATTTTGCACTTTTTTGCATTGAATCCTAGCTGCCATACTTCTGACCATTCTTCTAACCTTGCCAAGTCCCTTTTCATCCTTTCCACGCCTCCTTGTGTATCAACCCTGTTGCAGATCTTTGAGTCATCTGCAAAAAGGCATACTTTTCCTTCCAGTCCCTCTGCAATGTCACTGATGAAGACATTAAAAAGGACTGGACCCAATACTGAACCCTGCAGTATCCCACTAGTAACCGCCCTTTCTTCAGAGTTGACTCCATTTACAATTACCTTCTGTGTCCTATTGTCCAGCCAATATTTTACCCAGGCTACCACCCTGGGACCCACTCCCAGGCTGGTTAATTTGACTATTAATCTTCTGTGTGGGACTGTGTCAAATGCCTTGCTAAAGTCTAGGAGACCATGTCCACAGCCCTCCTGGGTCTACTAATTTGGTCACCCAGTCAAAGAAATCTATTAGATTCATCTGACATGACCTTCCCGCCATGAACCCATGCTGCCTTGGGTCCTGTGCTCCACTGACCTCTAGGTACTCAACTATTCTTTCCTTCAGAAGTGACTCTATCACTTTCCTACCACAGTGGTCAGACTGACAGGTCTGTAGTTTCCTGCCTCTGTCTTGGTCCCACTTTTGTGAAGGGGAATCACATCCGCCTTCCTCCAGTCCTCGGGTACCACACCATCCTCCCATGATTTATTAAAAAGAGTAGCCAGTGGTTTCACTAGTTCCTCCCCTAATTCTTTTAGAATTCTGGGGTGAATTCCATCAGGACCCATTGCTTTGTCCACCTTCAGTTTTAGGAGTTCTTGCAGAACCCTTTCTTCTGTGAAAGGACTGGGATCGACCCCCTATCAAGAGTGCTTCTGTTAATTGGATTAGGCACTTCCCCCTCCTCTTTAGAATACTGAGCAGAAATATTTGTTCAGTATTCCTGCTTTTTCACTGTCGCCCTCTGCCCACCCACCGTTCATTCTATTCAGCCTCACTATCCCTCCCTTTGTCTTTCTACGCTCACTGATGTACCTATAAAAGGTTTTATCCCCCTTCTTAACTGAGTTGGCTATCTTTTCCTCAGTTTGGGCCTTTGCTATTCTGACTTCCCTCCCTGCTTCTTTCTGCCTTAACTGGTACAGCTCTCTGTCCTGCTCCTTCTGTGTTTCCTTATACTCCGAATGCTATCTTTTCTTCCTGACTTTCACAGCCACCTCTTTTGAGAACCATAGTGGCTTTTCTTTCATTTTGATTTGTTTATTTGCTTCACACAAAGGCTTGTTGCCTCTGTGATGGCAGTTTTGATAATTCCCCATTGTTGCTCCACACCTCCTTCTATCCTGTTTGCTAGTGCTTTTCTGAGTCACTCTCCCATCTTGCCAAAGTCAGCCCTCCTAAAGGCCAGTACCTTTTGTATGGCTTGACTCTGTAGCTGAGTTTAACGTGAACCACACTGTTTGATGGTCACTTGTCCCCAGATGGCAACCCACTTCTAGATCTGAGATCCTCTCACTGCCCCGCTTGAGAGTACAAGGTCTAAGATTGCTCCCCTCAGAGTGGTTCCGAACTAGCTGCCTAATGCCTGCCACCTGTAGGGCATCAAGATAATAATATGTAAAACATACAATACAGAACTATTATATCACAAGACATACAAATCTTTTAAAAGAACAAGGGCTTAAACTGTGCAATTTCTACTACAGTAATTAGATTTGTCTCTCTTTCTAAATACCTGTTTAAAGTGCTCACAGAAGTTTCTTTGTTTGAGTCTAGATAAAAGTGTCTCTGAAGAAAACAGAATAATTTTGAAAAACTGGTTTTCCCCACCTATTTTGCATGAGGTCACCTAGCTCCTCCTTGTCAGAATATATAAAAAAAATATACATATCTATATAAACACAGGATGTCTTTTCCAAGTATTAAATTATGCAACCTCAGCATAACTCATGTTCTTCAAATGACATTTCTATGATCTTAATCAGTATCCTCTCTCACACAGGCATCAAAGGAACATTTACAACTTCGCACCAGTTTGCTAAACCTGGTTTCCCCCTCTAACGTCATAAACTTTTTATGATTTTCCTCTTAACAACTACAGCCATATTAACTTATATAAAACAGGAGATCCTTGATCAAGGCGTTCTACTCCTAATTAGCTTCAGGCTTTCCAGGTAACACCTTGTATCTAAAACCTTGTGTGTGTGTGTGTGTGTGTGTGTGTGTGTGTGATCTCACATGCTGTTTCAGCCTTTCTCATGGGAGACAGTCCATACACATTTTTTTTTTATATTACAAAAAATGATCATACAGCACTCAGCACTGGCTGTTCACGTCACAATCCTCCCCACCTAGACTGAATTTAGGGGCTCTATCCACTGCATGGGATGAGCTTCCCAAATCAGTTCACTCCTCAAAGGCCCTAGACAGTCCATCTGAGTTCTGTTTTTTTTTGCTGCAGCCCTATGTACGATTGTCAGATCATACCCTTGCAAAGCAAGACTCCATCTTAGCAATCTACTATTGTTTTTTCCCATCTGTGTCTGCCAAACCAGGGGGTTATGATCAGTCTGTACCACAAAATGCTGCCCATATAAGTATGGCTCTAGT
Organism: Neoceratodus forsteri; assembly: GCA_016271365.2. Classification (NCBI taxonomy): domain Eukaryota; kingdom Metazoa; phylum Chordata; order Ceratodontiformes; family Ceratodontidae; genus Neoceratodus; species Neoceratodus forsteri. The sequence continues at coordinate 707,167,017 of CM028130.1, forward strand.
TTCTTTAGGGCCCACACTATGGCAAGACACTCCTTTTCCACCATGGAGTATGCTTGCTCCCTGGGAAGTAACTTCCTACTCAGGTACACTACTGGGTGATCTGTCCCTTGGCTGGATGTCTGACTCAATACTGCCCAAATACCCACGTCTGAGTCAGGACTTGTCAAAGCAGAAGCACTGCACAGTGTCTCCTTTATTCGTGTTAAAGGCTTCCTCACAGGCTGGGCCCCAGGTAATTTTCTTGGGCATCTTTTTCTTTGTCAGGTCAGATAGGGGAGCAGCCAGGACACTGTAATTGGGTACAAATTCCCTGTAGTATCCTGCTGTCCCTAGAAAACTCCTGACCTGCTTCTGTGTTTCTGGTCTTGTCATGCCTGGATCACCTGTATCTTTATTTGGTTAGGACGGACCTGTCCTCGGCCTACCACATGCCTGAAGTATGCCACTTCTCCCATGGCCACCTGGTACTTCTTGGCTTTGAAAGTGACCCTGGCCCTCTGTATTCTGTCCAGCACTTCCCTAAGGTGGGATAGATGTTCCTCCCAGCTGGTACTAAATTTGGCAATGTCATCCAGGTATGCCATACTCCTTAGCACCATTTAACACCTGGTTCACCAACCTTTGGAAAGTGGCCGGGGCATTGTTCATTCCAAAAGGCATTACTTTAAACTCAAATAAGCCTATTGGAGTGATGAAGGCCAACCTCACCCTAGCTCTGCCTGTCAACTCTACCTGCCAATAGCCCTTTGTCAGGTCAATAGTCGTAAGGTAGGTCGCCCCTCTCATCTTGTACAGGAGTTGATCCGTCCAGGGCATCAGGTGGGCATCTGACTTCATGGCTGCATTCAGTCCATGATAGTCCACACAGAAATGAGTAGAGTCATGTGGCTTAGGCACAAAGACTACAGGCGAGGCCCAGTGGCTGTGGGATCTCTAGATTACCCCTAAATCCAGCATCTCCTCCACTTCCCTCCTAATGTCCTTTTGGACAGCCTCTGACACCAATATGCTGTCTGCCCGTATGGGCATCTGCGTCTATCTCCAGCATTGCATCACTAAAGTTAGTCCAGGCTTGGTGCTAAACAAGGGGGCCAAGTCTGCAAAAACCTCCCTTACTTTCTGGATCTGGTCCGGGGCCAGCTGGGGAGACAATTTAACTGTCTCCACAAAGGACTCCCACCTACTTTCTTCCAGAAAGTCCAGAAGGGGGACTCCTTCGTCCCTCCCCTCCCCATGACCACACACTGCAAACACCAGGTCAGTCCTATTTGCATATGGCTTCATCATGTTGACATGGTACATCCTTTCTGTCTGTCTTTGGTCAGGTAATTCCACAATGTAGTTCACATCATTTACTTTGCTAACCACTTTGTACGGTCCTGCCCACTCAGCTTACAGCTTGTCTTTCCGGACCAGAATAAGGACCATGACTTCCTGACCCACCATGTATGGGTGAACTCTGGCTCTGCGGTCATACCACACTTTTTGTTTCTGTTGGGCAGCTGCCAGGTTGCTCTGGGCTGTCCCCATAAGCTCCTTCAGCCTTTCCCTAAACCCAAGGATGTAATCCCCAATGGGAGTTCCCTGGGTGGTGTGCTTGCCTTCCCAGTCCTCCCGGATCAAGTCTAGAGGTCCACGTACCCAGCATCCATATAAGAGTTCAAAGGGGAAAACCTGTCGACTCCTGGGCACCTCCTGTATGCAAACAACAGTGGGGAAGGTATTTCCCCAGTCCCTCCCATGCTGTTCAGCAAATGCCCAGAGCATTGACTTTAGGGTATCATTAAATCTTTCCACAAGCCAATTGGCTTGTGGGTGATAGAGTGTCGTGCATCTCTGCACCACCCCACACTTCTCCCATAAACATTTCATCAGGTCTGACATGAAGGAACCCCCTCGATCAGTGATTACCTCCTGCGGAAACCCAACATGGGAAAAAATCCCAAGTAAGGCATCTGCCACTTTGTCTGTCCTCAGTGAGGATAGGGCGACTGCTTCTGGGTACCAGGTGGCATAATCCACCACAGTCAGGATGAATCTCTTCCCTGAGGAGCTGGGGGTATTTAAAGGCCCCACAATATCCATTCCCACCCTCTGGAATGGCTCCTCCACTATGGGCAATGTAATCAGGGCAGCTTGGGTCTTCTTGCCTGACTTTCCTATTTCTTGGCACCGGTGACAAGACTCTCAATACTCCTTCACCTGCTGGGTGAAGTTATGCCAGTAGAAATTCTGGGCTAACCGCTGCATAGTGCGTGTGATTCCCAGATGACCAGACAAGGGAATATCATGTGCATTTTGAGCAACTGCTCACGATACTCCTGGGGAATGACAAGCTGCCTGCCTAGCATCCCTCCCTCTGTCTGTACTGCCTGACTATACATAAGTCCATTTTCCCAATAAACCTTATATCTGCCGTCACCTCCCTGTGTGCCATCTGAGTCTGCCAAGCCCTCAGCTTCTCTAAACTAGGGTCACTTCTCTGAGCAGCTGCGAACCCCTCACACATTCCCAAGGCATGGGACAGGTCCCCTTCAGTTGCTAAGCTAGGGTCCCTAGCACTAGCATCAGGGCTTTCAGGATCACTGTCAATCCCTACCCTCTGACTATGGGTCACCCCTTCCTCTTCAGAGTAATCCTCTGTAGCTGTGTGGTTACTTGTTACTAGGGAAATTTCTACCCCCTTTTCATTAGTCTCCCCATCTGGAGACACAGGCTGGGGAACCAGCCTCTCAGTGGTTTCCACAATGGCTTCTGTGGGGTTCAGGGAACTACAATTTTCCCTTGCCACTTGGCTATGGGTAACTGAACATACCATCCCTTGTTTTAGATTGTTGCCCAGGATCACATCCACTGCTATTGTTTGGGCTACAGCTACCTGTTGCACAGTTCCCCCTATTTCACCCCAGTCTAGGAGAACACTAGCGAGGGGCAATGTTTTCTCTTCACCAGTGAACCCTTGTACAGTGATGTATTTATTGGGTATAAGGTGACCAGATTGTACCAGATCCCCCTTTACCAAGGTCAGGGATGCCCCTCTGTCCCTTAACCCCTGTGTCTGTACACCATTCACCATGACTCGGTGCATGTGTTCCCTCATGTTCACTGGCATGCTTCCAGGGACACACAAACAACCCACTTCTTTTCTACCACCCGGTTGTGTATTATGATCACCTTTTTGGGACACTGTCTGGCAATATGCCCAGTTTCTTTACACAACCAACATTCATTTCTTCTCTCAGAGAAATATTTTCTCTGAAACCTGGGGCTAACTGGTTTTGGTGGAGGCAGTGAGTGTTTTAGCTGCCCTGAAGGCACACCTTTCCCTTTCTGTGCTGCCACGCCCACCCCATTTGCTCTCAGAGCAGGTCTGCTCTTGGCATAGTGGTCCGAGAGTTCCACAGCCTCTTGCACTGTTTTAGGATCTCAGTACTCTAGCCAGGTTTTTAGCTCTGCTGGGCAAGCCAAATAAAACTGTTCTAATAAAATCACATTTTCAATTTTATCACCAGAGTTTGACTCACTTCCTTCCCATCAACATTTTAAAAACTGACGTTATTTCGTGGCTAGCTCCTCATAGCTTATATCAGGGTTTCTCCTGAGCTTACAGAATTTAGCTCTGTATGATTCAGCAGTTAAGTCAAACTTTTTTAACAGTGCAGCTTTTAGTTTGCTGTAATTATTACTGTCCTCATTGTCCATTTGACCCAATGCATCCCGAGCTTTCCCAGTAAGTAGCGGGGATAGCTGGAAGCTCCAGGACTCTCTAGAAATTTTAGCCTGAATACAACCTTTTTCAAAAGAATTTAAAAAGGTATCCATATCCTCCCCCTCTTTAAATTCGGCTATTAATTTGGAATTCAATTTATAACCCAGTCCTACAGTCCCAGTTAAACCCAAGCCACTTACCTGTTCTGGTGCCGCTGATTGGAGTCATAGCTTCTCCAGTTCGTGTTGCCTCTGGCGCTCCTCTCTCTTCTTCTCTGCAGCTCGCTGAGGCTCATGCTCCTCACGATCTGCATCTCTCTGTTCTTGCTCTGCCTCTCGGTGTTCTCGCTCCGCCTCTCGTTGTTCCCGCTCTCTTTTCTCCTGGAACTCCAGCTCCATCCTGCACAACTCAATTTGCAGCCTGAGTACCTCTGAATTCAGGATACTGGTGACCTTCCCCTGCTGCTGCTGTGGCCCTTCACTAACTGTGGCCCTGTTGCCCTCCTCATCGGATCTGGACACTGCACTGGTCACTAGCCCTGCCACACTCTAGGTTTGGTCCTTTCCAATCATGGTCCATGACTCGCTGCTCTGGGTATCTGCTACCATCAGGGCATCTATGAGGTTCTGCTTTTGGCTGTCACCTCGAACGGGACTCCTCTGTCCACGCACAACTGCTTTAAGTAATCTGCAGTGTGCCTGCTGTAGTCAGAAGCCATCTTCTTCCCTGACTACTGCTACTCTGACTTGCACTTTAGGAAAAAAAATAAAATGGGTAGGAACTTGACTGTACGCCAAGTGATATAGTTCTGTTTTCTTTTAAAATAAAACTCTGCCTTTTTTTCTTTGCAAGTAAGATAACAGTCTCAAGATGACACACTGAACAATAAAAGCTTGTGATACCAAAATGATGCCATCGCTGCCAACCAATTTGTCACAAACCCACTCAACAAGTCAGCCTCTACTTCCAAAGTGCCAACCTCCGAGCACAGTCTTGTGAAGAGTTAACAGAACAAGGTAACCCTCTTGTCTGTTTTTGTGGGTTTGAATCAACCTTTGGTCTCAAGTCTGGGAGGGATTCAAACTGTGAACCTCTTGCTAGCGTACCCAATGAACAGGCTCAGATATATCTGTCTTCGGGGGGCCAGATATATTTGCCTACAGGCACCTAACCAGGTGTACAAAAATGAACCCTTAAACTTTAATAAAGACCTCAGATTATTCTTACCATTTTCAAGTTTGGTATCACCATTCAAGCTTATGCCCAGTGTCTGCTGTAACCATATATACTCTACTTGTAAAGGAAAGAAATCAAAGACAGACCAAGTAAGCTCTAAAAAGAGTTTTACTAAAATAGGTAATAGAAACATAGAAACATAGACTTTGACGGCAGATAAGGACCACTAGGCCCATCTAGTCTGCCCATTTCCCTACCTACAGGATAGGCCGCAGATCCTAGTTAACCAACAGCCTATTTCTTCCTCACCTCCCACAAGAATTGCCTTATGTCTGTCCCATGCATCTTGAATTCTCCCACAGTTTTAGACCCACAACCTCCTCACGAAGGCTGTTCCATGCATCCACTACCTCTCTGTGAAATAATATTTCCTCACATTGCCCCTGAACCACCCTCCTTCTATCTTTAAATTGTGTCCCCTTGTTCTTGCAAGTCTCTTTTTCTGAAAGATGCTACCCTCTGACCTTGTTGATTCCCTTGAGGTACTTGAAAGTTTCATCATGTCCCCCCTCTCCCTTCTTTCCTCAAGGGTATACATATTAAGCTCCTTTAGTCTCTCCTCATACGGCTTCTCTTGCAGACCCTGCACCATTTTAGTTGCCCTTCTCTGGACTGCCTCTATCCTGTCTATATCCTTGTGGAGATGGGGTCTCCAGAACTGGACACAGTATTCCAGATGGGATCTCACCAACTGTCTGTACAGAGGGATAACAACTTCCTGTTTTCTGCTAATGATGCTTCTCCTTATACATCCCAGTATACCCCCGGGCCTCCCTACTGCCTTCTCACATTGCTTGCTAACCTTAAGGTCATCTGATATGATTACCCCCAGGTCCCTTTCCTTTTTTGTTGTTGTTACTACCTCCCCACCCATTGTGTATTCTTCCCCTGGGTTCTTGTTTCCCAGGTGCATTATTTTGCACTTTTTTGCATTGAATCCTAGCTGCCATACTTCTGACCATTCTTCTAACCTTGCCAAGTCCCTTTTCATCCTTTCCACGCCTCCTTGTGTATCAACCCTGTTGCAGATCTTTGAGTCATCTGCAAAAAGGCATACTTTTCCTTCCAGTCCCTCTGCAATGTCACTGATGAAGACATTAAAAGGACTGGACCCAATACTGAACCCTACAGATCCACTAGTAACCGCCTTTCTTCAGAGTTGACTCCATTTACAATTACCTTCTGTGTCCTATTGTCCAGCCAATGTTTTACCAGGCTACCACCCTGGGACCCTCCCAGGCTGGTTAATTTGACTATTAATCTTTTGTGTGGGACTGTGTCAAATGCCTTGCTAAAGTCTAGGTAGGCCATGTCCACAGCCCCTCCCTGGTCTACTACTTTGGTCACCCAGTCAAAGAAATCTATTAGATTCATCTGACATGACCTTCCCGCTGTGAACCCATGCTGCCTTGGGTCCTGTGCTCCACTGACCTCTAGGTACTCAACTATTCTTTCCTTCAGAAGTGACTCCATCACTTTCCCTACCACAGTGGTCAGACTGACAGGTCTGTAGTTTCCTGCCTCTGTCTTGGTCCCACTTTTGTGAAGGGGAATCACATCCGCCTTCCTCCAGTCCTCGGGTACCACACCATCCTCCATGATTTATTAAAAGATAGTCAGTGGTTTCACTAGTTCCTCCTTAATTCTTTTAGAATTCTGGGTGAATTCCATCAGGACCCATTGCTTTGTCCACCTTCAGTTTTAGGAGTTCTTGCAGAACCCTTTCTTCTGTGAAAGGACTGGGATCGACCCCCTATCAAAGTGCTTCTGTTAATTGGATTAGGCACTTCCCTCCTCTTTGTGAATACTGAGCAGAAATATTTGTTCAGTATTCCTGCTTTTCACTGTGCCCCTCTGCCCACCCACCGTTCATTCTATTCAGCCTCACTATCCCTCCCTTTGTCTTTCGCTCACTGATGTACCTATAAAGGTTTTATCCCCTTCTTAACTGAGTTGGCTATCTTTTCCTCAGTTTGGGCCTTTGCTATTCTGACTTCCCTCCCTGCTTCTTTCTGCCATAACTGGTACAGCTCTCTGTCCTGCTCCTTCTGTGTTTCCTTATACTTCCAGAATGCTATCTTTTTCTTCCTGACTTTCACAGCCACCTCTTTTGAGAACCATAGTGGCTTTTTCTTTCATTTTGATTTGTTTTTTGCTTCACACAAAGGCTTGTTGCCTCTGTGATGGCAGTTCTGATAATTCCCCATTGTTGCTCCACACCTCCTTCTAGCCTGTTTGCTAGTGCTTTTTCTGAGGCACTCTCCCATCTTGCCAAAGTCAGCCCTCCTAAAGTCCAGTACCTTTTGTATGGCTTGACTCTGTAGCTGAGTTTAACATGAACCACACTGTTTGATGGTCACTTGTCCCCAGATGGCAACCCACTTCTAGATCTGAGATCCTCTCACTGCCCCCGTTTGAGAGTACAAGGTCTAAGATTGCTCCCTCATGAGTGGGTTCCGAAACTAGCTGCCTAATGCCTGCCACCTGTAGGGCATCAAGATAATAATATGTAAAACATACAATACAGAACTATTATATCACAAGACATACAAATCTTTTAAAAGAACAAGGGCTTAAACAGTGCAATTTCTACTACAGTAATTAGATTTGTCTCTCTTTCTAAATACCTGTTTAAAGTGCTCACAGAAGTTTCTTTGTTTGAGTCTAGATAAAAGTGTCTCTGAAGAAAAACAGAATAATTTTTAAAAGCTGGTTTTCCCCACCTATTTTGCATGAGGTCACCTAGCTCCTCCTTGTCAGAATATATTAAAAAAAATATAGCTATATAAACACAGGATGTCTTTTCCAAGTATTAAATTATGCAACCTCAGCATAACTCATGTTCTTCAAATGACATTTCTTTGATCTTAATCAGTATCCTCTCTCACACAGGCACCAAAGGAACATTTACAACTTCACACCAGTTTGCTCAACCTGGTTTCCCCCTCTAACGTCATAAACTTTTTTATGATTTCCCTCTTAACAACTACAGCTATAATTACTTATATAAAACAGGAGATCCTTGATCAAGGCCTGTTCTACTCTGTAATTAGCTTCAGGCCTTCCAGGTAACACCTTCTATCTAAAACCTGTTGTGTGTGTGTGTGTGTGTGTGTGTGTGTGTGTGTGTGTGTGTGTGTGTGTGTGATCTCACATGCTGTTTTAGCCTTGCTCATGGGAGAAGGTCCATACACAATTTTTTTTATATTACAAAAAATGATCATACGGCACTCAGAACTGGCTGTCCATGTCACAGCTCATTGCTCCTGTTATGATCTCCCCCAGATCCTTCTCCTCTTCCATCTTGGCTAATTGAATCCCTGCTAGCTGGTTGCTCCTCCTTTGGTTTTTTAAACTGAAATGTAGCACCTTGCATTTCTTGGCATTGAACCCCAGCTGACAAGTGTCTGATCAGGCCTCCAATTTTGCCAGATCATCTTGCAACCCCTGCCACCCTTCTAAGTCATCCACTACTGCTCCCATCTTGGTATCATCTGCAAACAGACTGATCTTGCTCGATGCCTAGTGAGATGCCTGCTATGAAGATCCCAAACACCAGCCCCAGTGCAGAGCCCTGTGGCACCCTGCATGTCACTGCCCTGGGAGATGAGAGTTCCCCTCCCACCACCACCTTCTACTGTCTCCCTTGCAGCCAGTTCATTATCCATCCCGCCATCTTCACCTCCACCCCTGTGCCTTCCAGTTTACTTCCTAGCCTCCCATGTGGCACCGAATCGAATGCCTTACTGAAGTCCAGGTACAGAACATCCACTGCATGGCCCCTGTCTAATTGTCTTGTTACCCAGTTATAGTACTCCACCAGGTTGATCTGACAGGATCTGCCTGAAACAAACCCATGCTGTCTGCTGTCCTGCAACCCATTAGCCTCTAGGAGGGAACATTGCCTCTCCTTCAGTATTGTCTCCATCAGCTTTCCCATGATGGGTATGAGGCTTACCAGTCTGTAGTTACCTGGCTGATCCTTGGGGCTGCTCTTGTGGAGGGATAACATGTGCACCATCCTTCAGTCCTGAGGTACACTCCCCGGGTCCAGGGAGACATTCAACTGGTCTGCCAATGGTTCTGCCAGGGCTTCTGCCAGCTGCTTCAGCACTCTGGGGTGTATGCCATCTGGCCCTGGTACCTTGTCCACCATCAGTGCCCTCAAGCCCTTCAATATGCTGTCCACTGGGATTTCCCCATCTGCTCCCTCCCCCCCCCATGCCCACCCTCCATCCCCTTGAATACAACTCCCCTTCTCTTTAGTAAGTACTGAGAGAAGTACTTGTTTAATGCTTCTGCCTGTTCTGCCCCTGGTTCCACCCACCCCCATCCCTCTTTATCCTTACTATTTGGTCCTTATAACTCCATTTCTCCCTGATGCACCTGAAGAAGTCCTTCTCCCCCTCTTTTATGCCCTGTGCTAGCCTGAGTTACCTGGATGCTTTGGCTGACCTGACTGCCCTTGTCACTTCCCTTGACTCCTTCAGATATTCCTCTCTGTCCTCTCCTCTCCCTGTTTTTTTGTACCTTCTAAAGGTGGCTCTTTTCTTCCTTATTTTTTCCATGACCCCCCTGCTCACCCAGCTAGGCTTCTTGGCCCTAGCCTTCTTACTCTGGACCCTTGTACGTGTTACAGTTACCTCCTCAATTCCCAGTTTAATGACCTCCCACTTCTGGTTAGTGTCCATGTTTGGATGGATCCTGGCCAGATTCCCCTGTACTGTTTCTCTCATCCTTCCAAAGTTGGCCCTCCTGAAGTCTAATACCCTTGTGCCCATTCCTACTCCCCCTTTCTCCATGTTTATTGTGACCCACACTGAGTGGTGGTCACTCCCCCCCAGAGGTTCCTCCATCCCCAGCTCCCTCACAAACTCACCATTCACCAGCATGAGGTCTAGGGTGTTCCTTAACCTGGTTGGCTCATTGACCATCTGCAATAGGAAGCTGTCCTGGAAGGTGTCCAGAAGTACCTGCTCCCTCCTTTTCATGGTGGCTGGTTTACCCCAATCCGATCTCAGCAGGTTGAAGTCCCCCACAATCACCATGCTGCCCCTCCCACAGATCCTTCTGGTCCATCCTGCTAGTTATCTGTCTAACTCCCCAGACTGAGAGGGTGACCTGTACACCACTCCCATTAGGAGGGTCCTATTTTTGGAGTCCTGGAGCTGCACCCATAATGACTTTGTGCTGTCCTCCTCCCCTTCCTCCCTGACACACTTCAGTCCTTCCCTCACATATAGTGCCACCTCCCTCCTTTTCCTTTTACCCTGTCCCTCCAAAATATCCTATACTCTGGTACTGCCAGGTCCCAGTCACGGTAATGGGTGGCCCATGTCTCGGTGATGGCTGCCATGTCCACCACCCCATTTGATATGAGAGCATGTAACTCTGCTGTTTTGTTCCTTAGACTCCTAGCATTCAAGGTTACCACCCTCCACCCCGCTTTCTTCCCCCCTCTCCCTACTTGCTCTTCCTTTCTAGCATCCCATCCTGACCTCCCCCTAAGTCCCTTGCTGCTGGTATGGGGAGGAACCCGTTCGGCTTCCATACCTGTGGATCCTGCCTGACTCCTGCCCACTTGAGACCCCCCTCTCCTAGTTTAAATTCTCATTATTTGCTAAGTATTCCCCAGTTTCTGTTTCAATACCCTCTTTCCCTCCTCACTTAAGTGTAGCCTGTTCTTAGTTTAGAGATCACTGCCCTCCCAGGTCCTTCCCCACTTTTCCACCAGCCCATACCCTTTGGATTGACACCATTCTCTTAGCCACTATTAAATCCCTCTATCCTCATTTTCCTTGCCGTGCTCGCCCTGGGTACTGGAAGCACCTCAGAGAAAGTTACTGATCTTCCTGCCTTCTCATAAATCAGCCCCAGCTCCTCAAACCTCCTTTGGACTACATCTACTATATTTCCTGCCAGGTTATTTTTCACCAAATGCAGAACTATGGGCAGTTTCTCCCTACCCCTCCTAGCATACTTCAGAATGGACTGACCCTCCCTTTCCTCTGTCCTGCCCGGCATGGCCTCCTGCCATATGAGACTATGTCTCTCCCCCTTGCTCCCCCATCTGATCCCTTTCAGAATGGAGTCTCCCAGCACTAGGATCCCACCACCATTTTCATGTTCTGTTCACCTTGCCCTTCCTTTATCCCGTCCCCTTCTTCTCCACTCCTTCTCCTCCAGCGCAGTTGTTCCCCCTCCACTCATGTTGTAATGCCCCCTGTCTCTGCTCTGCCCTCCTTTTCCCCTTTCTCCTCTGATTTTACCTCGCCTCTCCAGCGGGCTCCACCTGCCTCCTCCCCCGATGCATCTCTACCCCTTTCTTCTCATACCTCCACTCCCCCTCTTCCCCACAACCCCCCTTACTTGTTCTACCCCCATACCATATCCTTTCAACCCCTTGGCTCCCCTCCTATTCCCTTCTCACCTGGTCTGTCATCAGCTCCTCCACCCAGCACTCCCCTTAACACATCCCCCAATCCTGCCAGTACTGTAAACCAATTTTTCGATGTCCCTTCACTGCCACCTATTTCCTCCTTCCTTTCTTCTGCTCACCACCCCACCACTGCTGACTCTGTGACTGTTTGATTCCTCCTTCCCTCCCATCCTCCATTCCCTGAGGGGGACTCCTTCTTCTGCACTAGCGGTCTGGTGCTGAGTGCAGCTGGCCACAGGGTGCTCCCCAACCTGCCCTCAAGAGCAAGATTCCAGTACTCTCTAGATCATGCCTCTCCTCAACCACCTGCTCCTGCCTCTTCTTACTCTCTCTTTCCTTCCTCCCCTCAGCTACGTCCCTGGTGCCAGCCACCCCTCTCCACCCTACACCTACCTCCTACTCATCTCTTACTGCCAACCTGGAACCCTGGCCCATGCACCTTGACCTCCCTTGGGGCACCCCCCTATTAAGGTCTGGCCATACACTGATACACATGAGAATGGAACCTGGGCAAACCAACCCCTGCTGCTATCCATTGCTTTGCACTGGGACATATGACACATATGCTATATTCAGTCTTGCAATATACGGAGACGAAACCACACCGACTATGAACAATGACAGATTGCACTAAAACTCTTGCTCCTCCTCCTACTGATGTCAGGGAGTGTTCACTCGAACCCTGGCCCAGTTACCTCCAGCCCAGCCAGAATTGGGAAATCAGATGGGGGTCTCATCATTGCCACCCTCAACATATGCAGCCTCCTCCCAAAGCTTGCTGCCCTTCAAATCTTTGCTGACCAGCATAACCCTGATATCCTTACTGTTGTTGAAACCTGGCTGACGCCCAATACTCCTGACCATGCTATTGTGCTACAAGGCTATAACGTTTTCAGACTTGATAGGAGGACAAAAAGGGGGCGGTGCAATTTATATCAAAGGCAACATCACCTGTCACCCCGTCTCCACTACCCCCTCTGACTCGTCTGTGCAATTCCTACCTACCAAACTACTCCTTGGCGCCCAAAATAAAGTGCTCACTGTAGTTTCAGTCTACATCCCACCAAAAGACCAAGGGATTGGTCTCTGTGTGGTCCTGGACTTTGTAAGATCCCAACCTCCCAGATCTGAGATCCTCCTCCTTGGCGATTTTAATAATAACTGGCTTGCACCTGATGTAGGAACCCACAAGGATGCTATCTCTTCCGCTAACCTAATGCAGATGGTTGATTCCCCACAAGGAAGAACTACAAGTCAGGTACCAGCACTCTCCTGGACTGGGTTCCTGCCAGCCACTCAGCCCATATCAACAACACCACTGTCCTCCCGGATTCCCTCTGTGACCATTCCCCTGTCATCTGCAACTGGTCAAATAAGTTTTGTAAGCCTCCTCCTAAAACCATTTCCAGCAGAGTCCTACCCTGTGGCCAACTGACCCATCTCAAATCCCATCTTAGTAGGCAAGACTGGTCTCCCATATACAATGCACTGGATGTTGACTCGGGCCTTGATTATTTCATCACCACATTGAACGCTGCCTGCGACTGCTACACCCCAGTAAAAAAGCGCAAATTCAAGGCACTCTCCAATCCCTGGTTCATGGCTGAGCTACTGGCTCAGTTAAAATCAAGGGACCACCTCTGGGCAATAGTTAGGGTCACAGGTGCTCAACTGGGCATTCAAAACTATAAACAGACTCGCAACAACTGCACAAAACAAATACGACAGACCAAGAATATCTACTACAAGGAAGCCCTCACCAGCACCTGGGGAGATGGGAGAGCTTTTTGGGACAATATTAGGGAAGTCACAGGGAAGCAGTCCAAATGCTCCCCAACCCTACTGATGGTTGACGGAGCCACCACCCTTGACCTGAAGGTCATTGCCAATACTTTCAATGCAGTCTTCACCGACCTTAGTGCTTTTTTACCCCTGGACTTTTTCTCCAAAACTGACTCCCCTGCTCCAAATTCCCTACCTACCACCTCAAATCATCCACCATTCCACTTCAAAAAAGTCAAGGCAAATGATGTCCACAAATACATAACAAAGGCTATCTCCAAGTCCAGAGCCAGTGGTGATTCACTGGACCTTAAACTGCTATCCCTCACCCTTGAAGAGTGCCACTTACCAGAATCTTCAACCTCTCCCTCAGCCTCAGTCAGTTCCCAAGCAAATGGAAATCTGCTATTGTCACTCCGGTCTTTAAAAGTGGCAACAGTCCATACAGGGAACCACCGCCGATCTCTATATTACGCCCTCCAAGGCCCTGTCGCATGTCTGACAGCATTGTTGCTGACCAGCTTACAGACTACCTGGACAAATATAACATCCTATGTGCACAGCAACATGGGTTCAGGCAAGGGCACAGCACATCAACAGCTCTCCTGGAATTCACTGGAGTTCTTCACAACTTGTTGAACAAAGGCCATCTAACTGGAGCTGTATTCATCGACTTGACTAAGGCATTTGACACTGTTCACCGTGGCCTGCTTACCAAACAGCTGCTGAATGCCGGGCTCTCCCAGGACTCCACTGCATGGTTTAACAGCTACCTGGACCAGCGCTCACAAAGAGTAAAAATCTCAGGAGTACTCTCTCACTCCAAACCTGTTCGCTCAGGCGTCCCTCAGGGATCCATACTAGGCCCACTACTTTTCAGCCTTTTCCTGAACTCCCTTCCACTATCATGCCCAGAACAAATTATCCTCTGTGCCGATGATGCTGTGCTTCTCACCCTCCATAAGGACCCACAACCCTTGCTTCACAACCTACAGCTTGTTTTCTCAGCTGTTGAAAACTGGTTCGCAAAAGATAAACTGGTTCTAAACCACAAAAAGACTAAATCTATTCTTTTCTGCAGCTCGCAAAACAAACACAGGCGATACCCCCTTGATATCAATACAAGCACTGGTAACACCCTCGAACAAGTGTCATCTTTTAAATACCTTGGAATCTCACTTGACCCTTGCCTATCTTATGGGACTCACATTGATAGTGTTGCTAGAGTGGTAAACTCACGCATTGGAATTCTCTACTGAAATAGACGAGCATCTTGCCAGGCAGCACTGAGATTGCTATCCAGAATTCTGTGGTCTCCGTCATAGACTACGGCCTCATAATCTATGGCTCTGCCTCTACTACTGCCCTCAGGCACATAACGACCTCCCTAAACAAGGCCTGTTGACTGCTTACTGGATCCCACTGACTCACACATGCATGCGAGCTTTACACTCAAATGGGATGGCTTCAACTTGCTAACTGCATAAAGCACCTTACCTGCTTGATGGCGAAATAAAATATTTTGGGCCTTATTCCACTTAGTGTCCAAGCCCTCCTGCGCCCAAACACCAATCCCTGTAGCACCAGAGGGTCCGAACGTCAGCTTCTACAGGTCCCCCGATGCCACACCACTCTGGGCCAAAGATCCTTTGCACACCATGCACCCAGCTGGATGAATGCCCTCAACACTCATATTACCTCCACCTCCTCACTGGGCATATTCAAATCAAAGTCTTCATCATAATTGCACGGCCTCCAGCTCATGTGACTGCCACCCCTAACTTTCCCCTTCTCCACTGAGATCAACCATCCCCCTCTGATGTTCTTTGACAATGCCATGAGCTGCTCTAGTCTCTTTTTCAGCTGCCACCCCCTATCCTCTCACCCTTCCTCCCTGATTTCTTCTAGGTTTCTGAAATGATTCCTTGTATGTGTTATTCATGTATCCTATTTACCGTGATGCTGTACTTGAACTGATGAATATGGTTGTATGTTCTCTTTAATGTTGTATGCCCTTGTTTAACATGTTTAACATGTATGTACTCTCCTGACGTGGAACCTTTGTAAAAGAGCCTTGGCTCAAAGGTTATTGTAATCCTAGATCTAAACAATAAATAAACAATTCCTCCCCTTTCTCACCCTCGTTTGTCCTCTGAACCAGGACCCGCTGTCTCCTTCTCCCATCTGCCACCTTCTTCCAGCTCCTCCCCCACTCTTTCTTTGATATGTCCTCCCTCCTCAGTTACCCTCCTTCCCTCCCCAGCTGCTGAGTAGTCCTCCATTCTAGCCCTCAGTCCCCTCCTAAGCTCCATTTGTAAACAGCTGATCTCATTCCTAAGCTGCCTTATTTGCTTGCACACCAAACACCCTCCCATTCTCCATGCAATTTTCAGAAAGATTGCTGCTCCACAGTTGTTGCAGCCTATCACCCTTCCCATCTCACTTTTCACCCACCAGTATCCACCCTCATTTTCAGTAGAAGTATGCCCGTACCACCCCCATGACCCCTCCCATCCTCCTTTTCCAGTTCTTCCCATGGTTCCCCCAGCTCTTCGATATCTTACCGTCATGTAAAAGTTAGCCAACCAACAAAGCTTGTCCCACCAATAAGTGCAGTCTGTCCCCTAAGCACAACCAAAAGCAAGCTGCCCTTTAAACCTTGGTTACACTTCAGTAGTACAGCAAATCCTAACCTATAATCACTGTGCCAAACATATTAGTACTGGGGTTTCCAGAAATGCCCTGCTAACACAAACAGTATAGGATGTATTTGTAAGCAATATTCACTGTGTCAAACATTTCAACATTTGTGCTAACCTCACCTAGTAAGGTACAATGCAATAACTGTATAGTGTATCTTAGAACATTGTATTCCATTAAAATCTAACTTTCCCTAGTCTTGTTGTACCATCGATGTGACATCACAATGTTGTTGTACCATCGTGAGTATGTCACATCGATGGTACAACAGCTCTGATCGTTTGCACATGCGCAAGTCGCGGTTCGTAGGCATCGATAAAATGGGCACCGCAGTTCATCAGAGGCACAGGAGGACATTTAAAACTTTCAGTAAGTGCTGTTTGTTTAAATAGTGGCTGGCACACAGCAGGACAGCCGTAATTTTTTAAAATTTATGATCTAACAGTATCTTTGTGGACCGGGAAGGAGTGCAGTGTTTTTACAGACACGGGCGGGGCGGGGGGTCACCAGCATCATGGCTCGACCCTGGAGGCAGTCAACAGCTAATTTGTTTACTTTTGTCCATACTCTATAAAGGTGTATGGACAAAAGACATAGACAGGGTGGAGACTGTCCAGAGGAGGGCAACCAAAATAATGCAGGGTCTGCATCAGAAGACACATGAAGAAAGACTAAATGAACTAAAGATGTATAGCCTCGAGGAAAGGAAGGAGAGGGGGGACATAATAGAAACTTTCAAATACCTCAAGGGAATCAACAAAGTCCAAGAGGGTAGCATCTTTCAGAAAAAAAGATGTGCAAACACAAAGGGGCACAATTTGAAGATAGAGGGGGGACGGCTCAGAGGTAATGTGAGGAAGTATTTCTTCACAGAGAGGGTTGTGGTACATGGAACAGCCTTCCTGAGGAGGTCGTAGAGTCAAAAACAGTGAGGGAATTCAAGAATGCATGGGACAGATATAAGGCAATTCTAGTGGGAGGATAGGAGGAAGTAGGCTGTTGGTTAACTAGGATCTGCAGCTTATCCATTAGGTAGGGAAATGGGCAGACTAGGTGGGCCAAGCGGTCCTTATCTGCCATCAAATTCTATGTTTCTGTTTCTAAGATAGTGGATGGGCAACAGTAAACAACAACACTGTTTCTCACATCTCGAGGTTTCATGCCAACTGAAAACCTCTCAAGCTTCGCTCTTGAGGTTTACATGGTTGTCATGACAACCTCTTGCAGTGAACAACAGTGTTGTTGTTCACTGTTGTCCATCCACTATCCTCTTTATAGCATCTATTGCTGTTCTATAACATTATCTTCTACCTGGTGTATCAGTCTTGTCCTGTATATCCTTCCTAGTTACCACATGTGCTATGACTCATATCCTGTGGTGTAACAGGATATGATGTGGGGGTAAACGGGAATAAAGGTGACATGAGCCTTGGGGTGGCAGGATGGAATTAGACACTGGCCTCCTCAAGAAACAATCAGGCCAACAGTGCTCAGAGAACTAGAGCTCCGTATGGTTTCCCAAGAAAGCAGTAGTATCTAAATATTTGTACCTCAGTTGTGCCTCAGTTGCTAACTGCATCTGGGGGGAGGGGAGCAAGTTTGCTCAACAGCCTCCAAAAATCCCCTGAGCTGCCCTGAAGTCAGACACAAATGATGCTGTTTTTAACTAATATCTGACTCTACAACTATGACGTGTACCTGCAATAAAAGAAAGCAGCCAAGAAAGCAAAACAAGTATAGCAAGAAATCCAAACTCTGTTAGCTTACAGTAGTACGTTCTGTTCCTTTATGCATCCAAAAAAAATAGAAACATAGAAGATGACAGCAGATAAGGACTCCAAGGCCCATCAATTCTGCCCATTTTTTCTACCTTATGAATGTGCCATAGGCCTTTACTCTGTCAATGGCCTATTTATTCATACTCATCTGTATTGCTCCCTTATGCCTATCCCATGCCTGTTTGAAGCCCTGCACTGTATTCATATCCACCAATTTCTAGGCCATTCCATGCATCCACCACCCTTTCTGTGAAAAAGAACTTCCTCACATTACCCCTTAATCAGCCTCCCTCTAATCTCATGCTGTGTCCTCTTGTCCTGCTATTTTTCTTATATTGAAACATGTTAGACTCTTTCATCTTGTTTGAATGTTTCGATCACATGTTTTGATCACATCACCTCTCTCCCTCCTTTGCTCTGGGGTATACATATTGAGCTCTGTTAATCTATCCTCATTTGTTTTCTGATGCAGTCCCTGCACCATTTTGGCTGCCCTTCTCTGGACTGCCTCCATTTTGTTAATGTCCTTGTCCAGGTGCGGCCTCCAGTACTGCACGCAGTACTCCAGATGGGGCCTAACCAGTGTCTTGTAAAGAGGGATTATTACCTCCCTCTTATGACTAGCAGTACCCCTACGAATAAACCCCAACATCCCTCTAGCCTTACCTACTGCTTTAGTCATCTGCTTGGATGATTTTGGGTCATCTGTGATGATGATGCCCAAGTCTCTTTCTTCCCTTGTGACTGCCAGCAACTCACCTCCCAACCTATAGGTAGCTTCAGGGTTTTTCTTCCCTATGTGCATGATCTTGCACTTCTTTGCATTAAGCCCCAGTTGCCACTCTTCCGACCGTTTTGCTAGTTTTTTCAGATCTCTGCCCCAACACACCTTAAAATACTGTAACTGAATACCTAGGAAAGAAATAGCTAATAATCCCAACACCTGGAGGAACAAAAAAAAATGTATATAAATATATATGTGTGTATATATATATATATATATATATATATATTATATGAACAGCAGTAACAAGGTACTTTCCTTTCCTTTTTGGCTGAAGTCCTTGGCTGCCCCTGGCTTCCTTCCTTCCTGATAACTTCTCATTTCCAGATGTGTCTTGTGGGAAGGGTACAATTCTCGAGTGCTGCTCTCAAGCCACATGTTTAGAATCAACTTTTTTGGGGGGAGCTTAATTACCCTTTTTATTAACTCCTTTTTAAGAAAATCAGAACTATATTAAAATGATATTCAATAAACAACATTTATAACGTGCTACACTGTGATAATCACATTTATTACTCCTGATAAGGAGAAGACCTCATAGAACACTTGTGGTTTTGCCATGTGTGAGTTTAAGCTATTATCATTACTAGTGTTGATAAATATGATTGTTATAGGTATCACAGGGCAGCACAGATTTTGTCTGTTCCAGACTAAACTACTGTAATGCACTCAGTAAGGGCTTACCTTGTGGTCAGCTGCATCACCTGCAACTATTGTAGTGCTGAATGCAGCAGTAGGGCTTTTGACTTCCATTTGAAATTCAGATCATATAACTCCATGCTCCAGACCCTGAGCTAGCTGCCAGTCTGGTGGCACATTAACTACAAGGTACTTTTGCTTCTGTATAAAGCCATGAACAAACTTGGCCACCAGTACCTCAGCGAGCTCTGGACCCCCTACACCCCTCCTAGAGTGATGAGGTTTTCAGGTAGGGTCTTTTAAGGGTACCACCCTCATGTTTAAAGTAGACGGGTAACTGATTTTTTGTGGAGACAACCCCTGCCCTCTGGAACTCTCTTCCATGTGATGTCCTTTTTCCTTCTTCCCTAACCGTTTTCAAGATCATTGCCTGTTTTCTCAGGTTACTGCTTATGTTTTATTCTAGCTTGATACTGTCTTATCTTTTGTGTGTGTGTGTGTATATATATATATATCTGTGCATGCCAAATTTCAGGCAAATCTGTCATACAGTAGCAAAGTTATTAACCTGCACAATTTCAGACTTTAACCCAAATGGGGTACTCAACCCTAACTATAGTAGCACTACCATGCCACTATAATATATATATATATATATATATATATATATATATATATATATCATTCTATGCAAAAAATTTTGTTAATGCATCAGTTAGGGGTTCTTCTACAGTGAAAAAGTGAAAATTCGATTTTAGGGTTCCCACCCCTCAGACGCATCCCAGCCCGCCCCACTAACAGGCATCTG
This sequence comes from Neoceratodus forsteri, assembly GCA_016271365.2. Lineage (NCBI taxonomy): Eukaryota > Metazoa > Chordata > Ceratodontiformes > Ceratodontidae > Neoceratodus > Neoceratodus forsteri. The sequence goes on from CM028130.1 coordinate 707,186,892, forward strand.
GGTGTGTTTGGGATATTGGTTTAACTCTGACCCCATCCCTTGTGTAAACAAGCTGAGGTGGTGCAGTGTAGGAGAATGGGGTGAGAGTTAGAGCCATCGACCCCAATGCACACCCCGATGCCTGTTGGTGGGGGCGGGCTGGAGGTGGGGTGCAAGGGGTGGGAACCCTAAAATCAAATTTCCTGGCTTTTTTCACTGTAGAAGAACCCTAGTTGATGCATTAACAATGACTGAAAACTACATCCATGACACTAAGGCTAGGTATCCTATCAATTTCAAGCCACCACCACACGCAAAACGCTATCCACAGAACGTAAACTGCACCATGCCATATCGCCACCAAGAAAGATTTTCCAGCACAGAAACACTGTGATTTACATCCACAGGACATTCCATCAACACTCTCCAAATTTCAAGTGAAAAGACCAAGCCGTGTCCGAGATATTACATTTTAACGTGTGAGATTTTCTTTCATAAGACTGGTACAGTTCCGCACCTGTTGACATTTGACACACACAATGACTGAAAACTACATCCATGACACTAAGGCTAGGTATACTATCAATTTCAAGCCACCACCACAAGCAAAACATTGTCCACAACATGTAAAGTGCGTCACACAATATCTCCGCAAAACAAAACTTTCTTTGACATGTAAATACCATAATTCACATCTACAGGACATGCTGTAAACACCCTCTAAATTTCAAGTAAAAAGACCAAACTGTTTCCGAGAAATTCAAATTTCAAGATTGGTAAAATTTCCCTATCTATTCCATTATAAAAAATCTGGCCATCTTGTCCCTATTTTGCGATCAAAGATGGGGAACAAAGAATCTCACGATCAAAGAATTTGCAGGCTCGTGATCAAAGAATTTGCAGGCTCATGAACAAAGAATTCAAAATCTTATAAATAAAAAAATTTATGCAATTGAGGACTACCACCACCATGGTTCGACAGAACGAAGCCCCCTGAGTAAAATCCACCCTCATTTGACTTCCTAGGACACCCCTGGGCTGAGACAATTTATTTTTAAATTGGGCCATCTTGTCCCTCGCTCACGATGCACGATCGTGGTCAAAGAATCTCACAATCAAAGAATTTGCAGGCTTGTGATCAAAGAATTTGCAGACTCATGAACAAAGAATTAAAAATGCTATAAGTCAAAAAAATTGAAGGAATTGTGATAAACCACCATGGTTCAACAGAACAAAGCCCCCTGAGTAAAACCCACTCTCATATGACATCATAGGGCACCCCTGAGCTGAGAAAATAGATTTTTTTAATCCGGCCATCTTGTCCCTCGCTCACGTGCACGATCTTGATCAAAAATCTACATATGATAAAGAATCTGCAGGCTCACGATCAAAGAAACTGCATGCTCGTGATCAAAGAGTGAGGGATGAGATGGCCAGATTTTAAAATGCTTTTTCTCAGCCTAGGGTGCCCTACAAAGCTAAATGAGGCTGGGTTTTGCTCAGGGAGCTTCGTTCTGCCCCATCTGAATAGCAAAAATAATGTATTAACTATTCCTGGTAGTCTAGTGGCCCCCCCCCATAATAATAAAATATATAATCATTTGTAATGCCCTGGTGGTCTAGTGCCCCCCATGTGTATTTTTTTACATCCTTGGTAGTCTAGTGGCCCCCTGAGCTGTATAAAATAATTATTACTGCTCATATCCCTGGTAGTCTAATGGCCCCCGATCTGTATGAAATAATATTAATTATACATATCCCTAGTAGTCTGGCATCCCCCATCATAATAAAATAAATAATGATTTAGTATTTCCTGGTAGTCTAGTGGTCCCCACCCCCACCCAGCCGTGCCAGCCACCCAGTACCCCCACGCCTTCCCAGCCAGTGACTGCTTTATCCCACCTCTCACCTCAATGACCAGCCACTGACTGTTTGCATTCGAGCACCAATGCAAGAGGCGCTCTAGTATTTCTGAGCACCTCTTTTCCATTACAGTCGTAATGCACTGGCTCGCGACGGCCATGGAGGTGAAATGGCTATCCAGTGCTGGTGGAGGAAGAGTGGGAGCTGGTATGCACAGCTGGGTGGGGGGCCCACTAAACTCAGGAAATACAACTATAATTATTTATTTTATTATGCTGGGGCATAGGACTACCAAGGATATCTACAATGAATATTATTTCATAGATCGGGGGCCAACTAGACTACTGGGGATATAAACAGTAATAGTTATACAGCTCAGGGGGGCACTGGACTACCAGGACATTAAACATGATTATATATTTTAAATGATTGGTGGGGAGGGACACTAGAGTACCACGGATATTTAATACATTATTTTTATTATTCAGGCGGGGCAGAACGAAGCCCCCTGAGCAAAACCCACCCTCATTTCAGTTTGTAGGACACCTCTGGGCTTAGAAAGAACAATTTTAAATCTGGCCATCTCATCCCTCGCTCGCAATGCACGATTGCGATCAAAGAATCTAGCGATCAAAGAAATTGCACGCTCACGACCAAAGAATAAAAAATGGTGAAACGCATTTTTTTCACAGATTTGTACTGAACCAATGACATGCCTTGATAGAACGACGCCCCCTGATCAAAACCCACCCTCATTTGTGTCACTAGCCCAACCCTGAGCTATTTGTGAAAATATGTCGCGATGCATGATCGCAATCAAAGACTCTCACAATCAAAGAATTTGCAGGCTCGCGATCAAAGATCGTTAGCGAGCCATGAACGAAGATTTTAAAAGCTATTAACTCTATTTTTTGACCAATTTTTTTTTTTTGTGGGCTCCTCTGCCAGGTATCCGCCCTGGTCACAGCCCTGGTCTTCCACCTGCTGTCACTTGTTGGGACTCCCAGTCAACCCCGGCTTTCCTCCCGGAGGGCAGGGCCACAGAGCTGGGACCCCCTATCCAGCCCCCACAGAACCAGCAACTATTTGCAGGATCCCCCGTGACAGTGGCTAATTGAAGCCCCAACAAAGGCTTCATAGAGGTAGAGGTACCCTAATTTTCCCCCTCTTTCTTAGTCATTGCAAAGAGTTGGATGTGCAATGACGTCAACGCACTGACGTGCAGACGTCCGCTGACTCTTCCCCCAATGTAGATGCCCACATTCTGCTGAACACCCAGCCTCCTCTGGGTGTCAGTGCAGCACAGTGCATGACCCTCACCCACCCTGAAGGAAGGAGAGCTGTCACAGGATGCTCAATCCTCCCTTCTCCCTGCCAGCCCCGAGTCCATTCCTGAACCTGGGTCACCAGTGTGGTGCGAGGTGTGGTGTCTAGCACCTCAACCCTCAGCACCACTGGGATGGCCATTTTTTGGCCAATTTGGATGGAACTAAAGGCATGGCTAGATAGACCAGACCCCCCTGAGTAAAACCCATCCAAGTTTTACTTCAGGAATGACCCCTGAGCCAAGACATTTGTGTTTTTCCGATTGGAAAACTAAAAACAAGATGGCGGACCTCGCGATCAAAGAATTTTGAAAATTCTCAGGGACAAAGATTCTTGCACTGCGAGACTGTAAATTCTTTGATTGTCAGCCTATTCTTTGTTCGCAAAACATACATATACATTTTCCCATTGACTTATAATGGGAACTTAAAACTGGCATAACTTTTGAATGCCTTAATATTTTTCACCAAACGAAAAGCGGTATGTTCGGCCACCAAAGCTCTTTTAAATGAGCCATCTCGCAGAGTAGCATGCCACACAATGGCCATGCAGGGCCACGTCCAAAATCCTAAAAGCTGCCTCCAAAAATGGATAGTTGTGCATTTTTCAGCACTTTCGTACGCAAAGACCGTAAGTCCGACTGAAATGCAATTTGGCAGATCAAGAGATTTACAATGCCCCACTGTGTGTAGCAAATTTCAGGCAAATCCATTGAACGGGTCCAAAGTTATTAACACCCAAATTTTTGACTTTGGTATGTAACTGACCGCTGAACCTTAACTATAGTGGCGCGACCGAGCCACTATAATATATGTGTGTATGTATGTATATATATATATATATATATATATATATATATATACTTGTATTATGTTTTAGTTTCAACCATACTTGTTAAGGTATAACATTTTTTGATTGTTTGCTATTGTGCTATTGACTCTGGGAAAGTGCCCTGCATGTTAGAGGCAGTACAGCACAGTGGGTTAAGGCTCTGAGTTGCAGATTTAGAGATCTGGGTTTGAATCCCACAGTGGCCTAGGTGCATACTGTGTGATCCTGAGCAAGTCTCAACTTCCTTGTGCTCCCAGGTCGCATCTGGAAACAAGCTTCAGCTTAGTGTGCTACTCCTGGTTAAACAATGTTCCCTTTACCTTCCCACATTTGAAGAAAAAAAAATTACTACTACTACTGCAAATATCATGTCTATGTCTGTTTATCTGTGTGCCTCTATGTCTGTCTGTCTGTCTGATCTATTGAGACAGAAAAAAAACATAGTTTGTCTCTCTATCTATTATGTGTATCTATGTGCTCCTTTGTCTGTCTGATCTATAGAGATAGAAAAAAAACATATAATCTGTCTGTCTATCATCTATCTATCCATCAATCCACCTGTCAGATCTATGTCTGTCTGTATGTGTGTCTGTGTGCCTCTGTATCTGACTGTCTGATCTATAGAGATAGAAAAAAACATGTAGTCTATCTGTTAACCAGGTAAGTACACTAGCAAAAAGAAGCCTATTTTCAGGTATGACCCAGGAGATTACAACCAAATTTACATACAGCAGAAATACACTGTATTACAACATATAGAGGAGGGAAAATAAACAGAAAACATGAAACATACATATATAAATGCATAATGTTGGTAGATAAGGACCTATATGGCCCACCTAGTCTGCCCAGTGTTACCCCTGCTGAGGAGCTCCTCCCACCCTTCCTCCAGGTCTTATCCTTCCCCCTTCTCCCCCAGGATTCCCATGTGCCTATCCCATGCATGCTTGAAACCCGATACCATTTCGGTCTCCACCATCCTTTCTGTGAAAAAGTACTTTCTTGGATTACCCCTACAATGTCCACCTTCCAGCTTCATACTGTGGCCCCTAATTGCTGAACATCATTTCATTTGAAATAGGCTTCCCCTTTGTGTCCTGTTAATACCCTTTAGATATTTGAAAATCTCAATCATATCCTTCCTGTCTCTCCCATCTTCCGGGGAGTACATATCCAGCTCCTCAACCTCACTTCATATGCCTTTCCTTGCATCCCCTGAACCATCCAAGTAGACCTCCTCTGGACCACCTCTACCTTCTCAATATTCCTCTTCAGATGTGGTCTCCAGAACTGAACACAGAACTCCAGTTGAGGTCTGACTAGGGCTATATACAGGGGCATGATGACTTCCCTTATTCTACTAGCAGTGCCTCAACTTATACATCCCAGCATTCTGTTTGCCCTCCCAGCCACAATCTGGCACTTATTTGCCACATTCAGATCAGATGAGATGATGACACCCAAGTCCCTCTCTTGTTCCACAACTGCTATTTCCTTCCCATTAATCGCATACGTCACTCTCGTATTTCCATGCCCCATATGCATGCATGCATGCATCTTCTGGTGAATTGATCCTGCTTGGTGACTTTAATCTAAACTGGCTCTCCCCAACTTCAAAGCCCATAGTACACAATATAGAACTAATAATCTCACCCAGTTCATTAAGGAATGAACAAGGCTAAACCCTCGTTCATCTAATCACTCTTTACTCGAGTGGGTACTCTCCTCTCATTCCCACCACATTATTGTCTCAGGCATCCTCCCTAACATTGGGAGGCAGTATAGCGCAGTGGTTTAAGGCTCTGAGCTGCAAATCTGGAGACCTGGGTTTGAATCCCACAGCCCCCACTTGCATACTGTGTGACCCAGGGCAAGTCACTTAACCTCCCTGTGCTCCCAGGTTGCACCTGTAAACAAGCTTTCAGCTTAGTGTGTCTCACCTGGTTAAACAATTGGGAAAAAAAAAAAAATTAGTGACCATTGCCTAACGTATTGCATCAGGAATGTGTGCCTTCCCCACGCACTCTCCAAATACAGTTGGCACAGCTCCCTCAGGTATCTTGACAACAATGCCCTCTTACTAGACTTTTTCAGCATAAACTGGTCCCAAGTGCTCTCAGCCACCAATGTCAGTTCAGCTCTCGGTGCTTTTACCAGTATCCTCACAAGAGTATGGAACTTTCATGCTCCCCTGAAAAAAGCATATGTCAAACGATTCCATCACCCTTGTATAAACACCTCCCTTATTGCCCCATTTATGCTGCGTGACAAAGCATGGGCCTCCTACAAGTCCACTATGTCCCAGGCTAACCTTCAAGCATTTAGGACATTAACTCATTACCTCCTGGGTGGCCATTTTGTGTCAGGTAAGCAATAGATAGTTCGGACTTCATATGGAGCTGTTGGAGGTAATGAGTGGAAACAAGTGCATTAAGGCTACCCGTGCAGCCAAAGCAACCTGCTTCAAGAAACTCCTCCTCTCCTCTCCTCTCCTCTAAAAACTCTCCCCAAATCTTCTGGGAAACTATTAATTCCCTCACTGATCCCCCTCATCCAGTCAACTACCCAGTCCTTTCATTAGATGGCTCCACTGTCTCAGATCCTGCCTCAGTGGCAGACACCCTTAACACCTACTTTATCTCCTGCACTATCCACAGCTCCTCTACTTCGGCCCACTCTGACCCAGACCCTAATACCCCACCATGGCCTCTCTAGTTGGACACCAATTTCCCCCTTTCTCCCAGCATGAAGTATATAGCACTTTGTTGTCCCTAAATCCAGCCAAGAGCAGTCCTGATGACATTGATGCTAAGATCCTCAGAATCTCTGCCCCCTCAATTGCCATCCCTCTCACTCACATATTCAAATTCTCTCTCTCCTCAAGTGTAGTCCCTCAGGTCTGGAAAAGAGCCAAAGTTATTCCCCTCCACACAGGTGGTGACCCATCCAGCCCCAGGAAATATCACCCCATCTCCCTCCTCCCCTTCCTTGCAAAACTCCAAGAATCACTTGTCTACTTCAGGATCTCAAAATTCCTCACTGCCTCCAACACCCTCTCCCCGTTCCAAGCCGGTTTTAGGAAAAACACTCAACCATGTCCTCCCTACTGCATGCCACAAACTCCATTCTTCCTGGTATAGATAAGGGACACATCACCACTGCCATTTTAATAGACTTAGCAAAAGCTTTCAGTTCTGTGTCCCACCTATTCCTGCTTCGTAAGCTCTGCACTATTGGATTATCTACCGCAGTAGTAAACTGGTTCAGCTCCTACCTAAACAACTGGTGTCAGTCTGTTCAGGTAGGCTCCACCCTATCTTCTCCCCTCCCAATCCTTGCCAGGACCCCCAAGGCTCCATCATTGGACTTGCCTTATTCTCCCTATTTATTAATGATCTCCCCTCAGAATACTTGCATGCACACATCCACATGTACGCGGATGACACAATCATCTACACCACTGGACCTTCAACTCTTGATGTCATGACCCCCCTCCAAAGCTATTTTAACAGCATGATGAACTGGTTTGAGGCTAACAGTTTGTGGGTAAATATGAAAAAAAAACTGTCTCCATGACCTTTAGGTCATGGCAGAAACTCTCAACTTTTTTTGTCTCCCCCTGTCTTTTACACCCCTGACGGGTCCTCCCTTGAAGTAGTTTCTGTATACAAATACCTAAGTGTTTGGCTTGATAATAAATATGATTACTCAGTCCACATAGATGCTTTGCATGCCAAACTATGCCCTAAACTAGGAGTAATTTACTGAAATGAGGATTGCCTCTCCCTTTTTGTGCATTGTGAATTGATCACCAGTACCATCCTTCCTGTGTTTGACTATGCAGATATTATTTACCTCACCACTCCTGCTTCTTCCCTTGCCAGACTTGACACCCTCCTAAATTCCTTCTGTTACTTTGCCACTGACTCCCCATTCCTCACTAACCATTGCTCCCTCTACACTTTGCTATCCACCCCCCCCCCCTTTCCCACCGTCATCAGATGCATTCCTTAGCTTTCATTGCCAAATACTGGTTTGGACTTCCACCTTCTTGTCTCTCCTCACTCCTATCCCCACTCAACCCCTCCTCCTACCCATTCCACTCCACTCTAGGGTGTGCTGTTCTCTCTCTCTTCCTCGCCCTCACTCCCGGCAGGTCAGTCCACTTTCTCCTTCTGTCTACCCTCCTTTTGGAATCAGCTTACTCCTACTCTCCAACTAGCTACCTCTCTCCCGGCATTCAAGTTTCTGCTCGGAAGCAAACCAGCAGCTTCATGCCACTGTCCATAGCCTCTCCCCACTTTAGTGCCAGCTAATCAGGGGCCATGACCTCCTTTTCTATTTCTGCTCCTGCCTATATCAAATTTATTTTGCATAGCTGTATTCATTGAATTACACTCCTGATATATGTAACTATGACTGTATACTAGCTGTCTGTAAATTTGTGCTATTTCTTTTGTTATTGTACTTGTTGTTCCTATTGAACTGTACATCTGACTGTATTACTAAATGTTTGTTCATGTATGTAACATTCTTTTTGATGCTGTTTCCCTCTGTTTACCCTTCCCCAGGTCGCACCTGTAAACAAGCCCTGGCTCAGTGTGCCTTTCCCAGTTAGGGTTATCACCTTTTAAGAAGCTCAAAGTAGGACATTTCACACTAAAATATAATTTTTCATAGGACAATATGTAATCTCAACCAATGCAACTGGTTTCATTTCTATTAATAATCACAACTACCACTAAGTGTTGTAGTTGTTTACTTATATTGTTTACTATCATTTTAAAATATTTTAGTTAAGATATCCTAGTTTTTCACAATTTCTAAATGAAAGTAAGAAAAAAAATGTTCTGCTATAAAATCAGAACATACAGCATTTTTCATGATTTTTTGCAGGACAGAGCTGCCCAAATCAGGACTGTCCTGACGAAATCAGGACAGGTGGTATCTCTATTTCTGGTCACCAAAGTTTAAATAAATAAATTATAATTTTGCATTTTCCTGCATTGAAACCTAGCTTCCAGACCTTGGACCACTCCTCCAACCTAGCAAGGTCCTCCTTCATTGTTTCTATCCTCCCTTGGGTGTCCACTCTTTTACATATCTTGGTATCATTGGGGAACAAACACACCCTCCCCCTTGACCTACAGCAATATCCCTGAGGAAAATCTTGAAAAGGACTTGGCCCAGTATAGACCCCTGTGGCACCCCCCTTCCCTCCTCATAGAGCACCCCATTTACCATCACCCTTTGGCTTTGACCTGAGAGCCAGTTTTCCACCCACTTTATTATGGCTGGACCCACTCCTAGACCTTCCATCTTGTTTAATAATCTTTTCTGGGGAACAGTGTCAAAAGCCTTTCTGAAGTCCAGATTGGCCACATACACTGCCCCTCCCCAGTCCACCTCTCCCGTCACCTAGTTGAAAAACTCCACCAAGTTCGTTTGGCAGGATCTCTCCCTAATGAACCCACACTGTCTGTGGTCAGCCAGCCCCTCCCCTTCCATGTAGTCCACCAGTCTTTCTTTTAGGAGTATCTCCATAATCTTCCCAATCACTGACATCAGGCTCACAGGCCTGTAATTTCCTGCCTTCTCCACGTTGCCTACTTTATGAAGTGGTACCATGGTTGTCGTCTTCCAGTCCTCTGGAACCTCTCCCATTTCCAGCGACAGGGTGAACAGTTCCACCAGTTGTTCTGCTAATTCCATCCTGAACTCTTTCAGGATCCAAGGATGCATCCCATCTGGCCACATGGCCTTATTTACCCGAAGATAGCCTAATTTCCTTAAGACCCTATCTGGCTTCATTTCTATTAATAAAGGTGAGTTATCCATCCCCTCACCCCCATCCTCCCACTCTCCAGCCTAGGCCCCCAGTCTTCATCCTCTCTGACAAACACTGAACAAAAATACCTGTTCAGTATATTTGCATTAAGGTTGTCCTCCTCCACACTAGCTCCCCCCCACCAATCTTCTTGTACCCACCTTATTTTTCCTTTATTCCCTGATGTATCTAAAGATTGCCTTATCCCCTTCCCTGATTTTACTAGCTGTATTTAACTCCATCTGCACTTTAGCCCTTCAAATAATCTTCCACACCTCCCTCTTCAAGTCCTGATATTTTCCCTGCCCCTCCCACTCTGCATTTTCTTGTAGACTAAGAATGTCTTCCTTTTGACCCTCACCCTTACTGCTACCTCCCTTGTGAACTGTATAGGTCTCTTCCTTTTTTTACTTTTAGTAACTTTCGTGACTCACATTTCAGTTGCCCTTCCAATAGCTTCCCTCATTCCATTCCATTTCTCCTCTACCCCCTTGCCTCCCTCTAGTCTTGTTATGGCTTCCCTCAGGTATGTTTTTATCCTTTCATAGTCAGCCCCTCTAAAGTCTATGACCCTAGTTTTTGTGTGACCCTGCTCCAATCTGTTTTTAATATCAAAAGACCACTGCCTTGTGGTCACTGATCCCTAGGGGTTTGGTCACTTCCACCCCTTCAACACTGTCCCCATTTGTAACAACAGGTCTAGTATTGCCTTCCCCCGGTTGGCTGGTCCACTAGTTGCCATAGACAGGCTTCCTGGATTGTGTCCAAGAAGGCCCTGCCCCTCTGGGTTGCTGCAGCTGGGAGGTCCCAGCGCATATCCGGGAAGTTGAAATCTCCCAGCAGCAACAACTCTCCCTTGTTTACCATCCTGAGGAGATCTTGTAGCAAGACCTTGTCCAGCTCCTTGTTCTTCATAGTGGGTCTGTGTACTACCCCTACCCGCAGTATTGACCTTTTCCCTCTTTCCAGATTTACCCATAGTACCTCATTTCCCTCATTCCCTCCCTGAAGCTCTGTGACCATAATGTTTTCTTTTACATAGAGTGCTACTCTTCCCTCTTTTCCCTACTCTATCCCATCTGAGCATGGTGAATCTTGGGATGGCCAGGTCTCAGGCTTGGTGCTCTGCACACCAGGTTTCTGTGATTGCTATGAAGTCTAAATTCTCTGTTGCTATGGCTGCCTCCAAGTCAGGGGTCTTATTTTCTAGGCTTCTTGCATTCGCACATATTGCTGTCCACTTACACATTGCCCCTTCTGTCCCCCTGACTTTGTGCCTGTTCCTATCTATTGGGGAGCATCAGCTAGGACCTCTGCCTTCCTATCCCCCCTTCTGTCCTAGCTAAATACTCCCCCTTAGCGGTTTAAAGACAGCACTTCTTCCATATATCCCCATCTTTTCCCTGAGTATCACAGTACCCTCTGCACTCAGGTATAGTCTGTCTTTGGTATACATACCCTCATCCTGCCATCTGTTCCCCCATCCCACTATGTGTCCAAAACCCTCTTCCTTACACCATCCCTCTAACCAACTGTTAAACTTGAATATTCAGATTTGTCTCCATGTGCTAGTGCAGGGGAAGGGAATGACATCTGAGAAGGTTATTGAGCTTTCTCCCAGTTCCCTAAAATGTTGCTGGACCTCTGGAACCTCATTTCCAGCTAGGTCATTTGTCCCTAGGTGAAGTATAACCCAGGAGTATGACATGCGGTTTCCCCCAGTCTCGCCTGCTTCCTGCTTAAGCCTTGTCCCCACCCTTCCTGCCTCCCTTCTAGGAACGCATACTACTACCCTCCTATTATGAGAGTCCCCACGTATTTTCCATTGAATGCCCTTAATAACTAATATTCTTTCTTCTCTTTGTTGCTGTACACCTCTTGACCTTAACAGTCTGTCCCCCCCCTACAGTTTCTTTAGTTGATCCAACCCCTCTGTGTCCTTCTCCCCTCTGTGTCATGGTTTTCCTCCCTGGCCTTGTCCCCCATATCCACTTCCCCTTAGACCTCCTATCCCGCATACCCCCCTCCACTCTCTTCCTGACCTCATTCTTGATCCTGTCATAGCTGGTAGAGATTTCTGACCTCCTTTCTCACTACCCCCCACCTACTCACATCCTGCACCTTTCCATTCGATCCCTTATCACCTGCCTGTGTCCCCCCAGCCTGCTCTACTCCTACCAAGTCCCTGTGTCCTGCCTGGTCTCCCTGACCCTCCTCAGTCTGTGCCTCTACAACTCCTTCTTCCAACCCCTTCAGCGGTGCAAACCTTTTTGACCCCTTGGTTCCTCTTGCCATTCTTACTCTTGTACTCCCCCTCCAGCTCACCCCCGCTTTGAGACTGTACTCTTCTCTTTGTTTCCTTCTCCCCCCTCCATTCCTGTTTCCCACCTCTGGGTGCCCTTTTCTCCCCCCAATGGGCATCCCTTTGTCCTCCTTTCTGAGGTTCCCCCATTTTGCCCCCTCTTCAAGAGGCTCCAGAACCTCTCATCTGATTTTTGCCCCCACTGCTCCCTGTATCCCCTCCCTTCTCTGGCCACTCTTTGTCTTCTAGTTTCCTCCTCAGTCAGGTGATCTCCTATCCTAACTGGCCCAGATGCCTGCATATCCGACACCCATCTGCCTTCCACAGTGCGTTTAAAGACACAGCTGCCCCACATCCATTACAGCCCACCACTCTATCTTTCCTATCTCTACCTCTCCTCCTCTTATAGCAATGTATCTGAAAGCGGAGAAACGTAATAGGCAGGGCATTCAGTTAGATACATTTTAGTATATGAACACTGAGGAGAATTTTAGTACTTGAACACTGAGGGAAGAAGTATATAATTTCTAAACAATCATCTATCTATCTATCTACAAAATTTATAGGCAGTAACACATGTAAGAGTGTGCATTCATTGAGAGGGAAGAAGAGCATAATTAGGGAATCGTGGAGAAGAGACACATCCCAGGGAAGCACAGAAGCCAGTGTTTGTGCTGGAGAGATCTACAAACCTCCAATACAGGGGGAGGAATTAGATAAGGCACTGGTGGAAGTCACTGGCAAGATGGCAGAAAAGGGGGAGCTGGTGCTTGTGTGGGACTGCAACCTGCTGGATGCAGATTGGAGCCTCCCAGCAGTGGCTTCAGCTAGAAGCATGGACATCCTGGACTCTCTGCAGGGGGCATTCTTCAGGCAAAAACATGTTTCGGGCAGGATGTGAAAAATGACAGCTGTACTGTTCATAAGATGGTGTGCAAAAATGATAATGTGGAAAATCTGGAGTAAAAATATGAAAAATTGGTGCAGTTATGGGCATGCGTAGAAACTGTGCCACGCACGTTGGTCACGCAGTCATTGTTTGGAATTTGTTTACCAAATTTGCAACATGGGCTCTTTGGGACCTCTCTTTATGAACACTGTCACTGTAATTTTCTTACTGTGTCCCGAATGTTGATGTCACACAGCGACCATGCCACTGTGCGCCAGATGTGCGAAAACACATTTCGGACAGGATGTGAAAAATGACAGCTGTACTGCTCATAAGGAGGTGTGGAAAAATGGCAATGTTGGAAATCTGGAGTGAAACTATTGAAAATTCTTGAAGTTACAAGCATACATGGCAACTGCGCAATGCACACTCGTAAAACAGTCATTTTTTAGAATATTTTCACCAAATTTGCAACACAGGCTTTTTGGGAGCCCACTTCATGAAGTGTGACACTGTCATTTCGTTAATCAGTCCCAGAAGGTGATTCTGCACAGTGACCACGAAATCATCTTTTGGGACCGAATAATGACATGACAGTGACTGAGTTCATGAGGTGGGCTCTCAAGCATCCCATGTTAAAAATTTGGTGCCAAAAGTTGCAAAAATGGCTAAGATATCCACCTAAGTAGACCCCCCCATTTATGCCATTATACAGCTTACTGGCAATTCTTCAGTTCACGGTCGGCTTTGAAGAGTGCAGACATGCTCCTGCTCCACCAAGAATGTCACACTGGGCTCTGAGGTAAGGATGGGTTAGGGGTGCGGGGAGGTGGGGTGCGAGAGGGTGGGTGCGGGCTTGGGAGGGGACCCAATGGCGAGGGATTGCTTTGTTTCAGTTATAAAAAACAAAAAAAAGAACACCGTGGACCATTTTCTTTTTTACAGGTGTAAGGAACAGTTTGGGAGGTGATGTTAACCAGACTGGGTGGGCTCCCAGTGGCAACAATGGGGTGGGGCAACATGCTTCCAGTGTGACACACAATCTTGGGGGGTGGGTTAAACACTCTAACAGGGGGATTGGGCACCCTGTCAGCAAGTATGTCTGTGTTTGGGGGGTGACACCGAGGGGGATTGGGCACCTCCCTCGGCAGGTTGGGGACAGGGCACTGAAGCCAATGGGGATTGGGCCCCCCTCGGCAAGCATGTCTGTGTTTGGGGGGGATGATGCCGATGGGGACTGGGCACCCCCCTTGGCAGACAAAAACAGCAAAGGGATACATATGCTGACCGGGATCGGGCTCCCCCATTGGCAAATTAACTGGGGAAGGGGCATGCTGACAGGGGGATTGGGCACCCCTGATGTCGGCTTTTTTGTGGGACTGTGAGAGGCAGATGGCGATAGCCGCCACCATGTTTATTGAAATGTTATGCCTGGCAAGGCACGCCCTGCAATGACGGGTTGCTCCCTCATTGCAGCAGTGAAATTGTTTCAACTTGGTGGCACGCTTCTGAGCAGCGTCGTAAACAGCGTGCTCATTTACTGGTGCCACAGAGATAAGCCCCAAAAAGAAGTGGCGGCATTGGCCACAATACGAATGCACCTCCACAACCTGCTATGCCACCAAGCTGTCACAATGTTTCTTGCGCATGCACGTAAGCAAACATAAAAAGCAGTGAACTGATGATCTGTAATGGATTTGTAAAAAGGGACTAAGGGGAATAAAGATTAAAACAGTTTTACTTTTGCCTGAAGTCAGTTATATACGGCTGAACCATCTGTGAGTTAGTGTATCATCTGCATGTCTTCTCAGTCTCAACCAATGCTCCCCACTCTGATAATAGGTTGTCACACCACTCCTTTGCTCTTCTTGGTATTTGGATTACTGCTCTAATGTTGGCTGGTGTCACACTGTCTTCCTCAAACTAGGCACCATGCTTGGCAGCATCTGGTTCCCCTCTCTCCCTCCCTTTCTTCCTTTCTGCTCATCACCAATCTTCATGGAGCTGAAAATTTTTCAGTACCATCAACTGTTGTTCAGGCTTGGCATTGCCTAGGCAACACAGCTGCTAGAACTCCTTCTCTGATAATCCTGGAGGCTGGACATTGCATTTTGTTTCTTCCTGTACCTTAACCTCATAAGCACCAGTTTATGATGTAAAACCAACCTTGCAAAAACAGCAGATAGTGGCTTCTTGTGATACAGCAACCCAAGCCTGCTTCATCAGATGGATTGCATCCACTGGGTTAATTTTCAGTGCATGTGGTGATGGTAAGTTGCTTGATGGTGTCCAGTTTGCCAGTCACTTGTTTATGCATGGCATGACATACAGTCCAGACCAGCAGCATGCTCACATCTGCTGGCCACAATTAACAGAACAATAGAGCCTTTTGTTTTCCTACTGCTTTGTTCATTGTTTACCAGAACACCGTATAGACGTGCTTAGAAATGAATGAGTATTCATTAATTTCTGAGCGCATATATACAGTAAGTGCTCATGCGGAGCTCAGTCGGCGGCTGGCTATGGAGGTGAGAGGTGGGCTGTGCCAGTCATCATCTAGGGATGGGTGGGGAGGGACTGACACTGCTGGGTGGGGTGTGTGGGGGCCACTAGACTACCAGGGATCTTGGAGGTTTTACTTTTTAAACATTTATGCACAATATATGATCGGAAATGGATGGGGAATACAGCTGCACCTGGCAGGGCTTTGGGGGGCACTTACGCTTGTTGGGGTTGCAACTTGCGACATGCCCCTCAGGGGTACACCCTTAGGTTGGCGTACCTGTCTGCATGTCACAAGTCATGGGACTTAGCCTTGGAGACCCTGCCCCTTCTAGAATAGGGTGCAGGGTCCATGTCGCAATGGCGTTTGGCGCAAGTTGCCTTTGGCAGCGACTAATGCCAAGTTTCTAGAATCAGGCCCGATGACTTTAACTTAAACTGGATTGCCTCTAATGCCTATACATTTTCTCAAAATGTTAAGTCACTGCAGCTGACCCAATTAATTTCTGAACCGACCCATTTAAATTTTAGGTCCTTAAACCACTCTTTGATTGACTGGGACCTCGCTTCTCATCCCACAGTGTAGTCGATGCAGGTATACTTCCTGATGCACTCAGTGATCGTCATCTTTATTTATTTATTTTATTTAAAATTGGTAACCAGGAAAGGCACACTGAGCCCAGACTCATTTCCAGGTGCAACCCAAGTAGAAGACATGTACATGGAGGCAAAACAGTTGGATATGGTACAAAATAAAACAGTTTTGTACAAATATAGAGAACAGAATAGTTAAACATCTCTCCTCTTTCACCCTTTATTATGTGCTACCCCTCCTACCTCTCTTTACATTTGCTCATGCTCTATTGCATCTTGCCACTACCCTACATTTTTCTATTTGCTTCACCCCTATCGACTCTACCTTCCTTTATCCTGCTCCCAGTCTTGAATGCCATCTACCTTTATTTTCTTCCTACTTTACTTGCCTCCCTTAGGTTAACCCTGAACGATCCTTAAATTATGCTTTGCTGTGATTATAGCCTTTCGTTCAGCAAGTCACAAGTGGGGTACCTCAAGGATCAGTCCTCTTCAATGTCTTCATCAGTGACATTGCAGAAGGATTGGAGAGTAAGGTTTGTTTGTTTGCAGATGACACCAAGATCTGCAACAGAGTAGATGATCCAGATGGGGTGGGAAGAATGAAAAGAGATCTGAATAAACTAGTAAAATGGTCCGAAGAGGGGCAACTGGAGTTTAATGCAAAGAAGTGCAAGATCATGCACATAGGGAAGAGAAACCCTGAAGCCACCTATAGGCCGGGAGGGGAGTTGCTGGCAGTCACAAGGGAAGAAAGAGACTTGGGCATCATCATCACCAATGACCTGAAATCATCCAAGCAGACCACTAAAGCAGTAGGTAAGGCTAGGGGGATGTTGGGGTGTATTGGTAGGGGTATCACAAGTCAGAAGAGGGAGGTAATAATCCCTCTTTACAGGACACTGGTTAGGCCCCAACTGGAGTACTGCGTGCAGTACTGGAGGCCACACCTTCACAAGGACGTTAACCAAACTGAGGCAGTCCAGAGAAGGGCAACTAAAATGGTGCAGGGACTGCTTCAGAAAACATATGAGGACAGATTAACGGAGCTCAATATGTATACCCTAAAGGAGGGAGAGAGAGGTGATATGATCGAAACATTCAAACACCTTAAGGGCATTAACAAGGTGAAAGAGTCTAACATGTTTCAGTATAAGAAAAATAGCAGGACAAGAGGACACAGCATGAGATTAGAGGGAGGCCGATTAAGGGGTAATGTGAGGAAGTTCTTTTTCACAAAAAGGGTGGTGGATGCATGGAACGGCCTACCTCAGGAAGTGGTGGATAAGAAAACAGTGCAGGGCTTCAAACAGGCATGGGATAGGCATAAGGGAGCAATACAGATGAGTACGAATAGATAGACCATTGACAGAGCAAAGACCGATGGCTCATTCATAAGGCTGGAAAAGAAAGGGGCAGACTGGATGGGCTTTGAGGTCCTTATCTGCCGTCAACTTCTATGTTTCTATGTCACTTTATATATTGCTTATGTGCCTTGTACTTATCCCATTCATTGCTGTTATCTTTTATGCTTTTTGCTTTAAGTTGATTTGTAACGTAATTTACTTATGCTCTATTTTAATTTCAAAGAACTATTGTAAAAGTGTTATTATACACTTATCTAATGCTGTTTATCTTTGTATTTCTGTAGTTCCCTTTGTACCCTTCCCTAGGTCGCCCCTGAAAAAGAGACATTCTGTCTCAGCGGGCTAACCCGGTCACCAAAATTCAAATAAAATAAATACAATAGCAATGGAGTTAATACAATAATGGGCAGCACAGTGCAGGATAGCAATGCGAGAATAAGTACAGCAGCAAAATGTAAATACATTTAAAGTGCGACATGGTGCAGGATAGGGGTAGAAATAAGACTCTCACTCATTCATTTGTAACGTGCACTAGATGGGGAGGAGGTTGCTAGGAGGGTGCAGTAGGGGAACAGAGGATGGTGAATGACATGAGCAACTAGTGGAAGGAACCATTAGGAGTAGAGACTTCAGGGCAGTGGGTGTAGGGGAGTGTCAAATGGAACTGGGAAGCTGATCCAGAGGCGGTGGAGATGGTAGGAGAAAGCTGCCTGACATGAGCATGTGCGAGGATGGGGAAGGGAGAATAATCAATCATCCCTAGAATGAAGGGAGTACATGGATGAGCTAGCTGGGGATAGGCAGGAGTTCAGGTGAGGGGGGGTGAGTGTCCAAAACCAGAATCTGGCGATAAAGGTGAGGCTATGGACTTGGAGCCTGGCTGGTAGAGGCATAAGGGATAGGGAGGAGTAGAGGAGACAATGGTGAGTATGGGGGGGTGGCGAACCAACAGAATTAATTTAATAGAGTATTGAGTCTTGCAAGGGAGGTAGCAAGTGCAGAACCATAGACAATATCAGCACAGTCGATTAGGGGTAGAATACGGTAGTTTTGGTGACCAGGTCTGGGCATATTGGTCCAGGGAGGCAGTCCTTGTAGCAGTAGAGGGCTTCATGTTTGAGATAAAGTTTGGCGCTTAAGGAGTCGATGTGGGCAGAGAAGTCAAGGCTGCTATCCAGCCAGACCCCGAGATATTTGAAGGATTTGACTATGTCTAAGGGTGAGCCATCAAGGGTGGCAAATGTTGGGCAGTTCTGGGATTTGGGCAGTCTCTGCCTAGAACCAAAGAACATAGACACTCTTTTTTTTATTTAGTTTTAGCTGGTTTTGCTGGAACCAGTGCAGCACTTTTTCAAAGTCGCACAGCAGGGGGCAGTCACATCGGTGGGGGTGGGACCAGAAAGGTAAATCACAGTGTCATCTGCATACATATGGATTTGGGAGGGACAGCAGATGGATGGGAGGTCATTTATAAATAGAGAGACTAGAATGGGGCCAAGTATTGAACCTTGGGGGATGCCAGTGAGATTAGGGAGGGAGGGAGATTGCACATCTGACTTGTACAGATTGTTGTCTGTTTTGAAAGCAAGATCAAACCAATTTATGACAGATGGGGCCAGACCAGAAGAGTGAAGCCTTTGTATTAGAAGGTGATGGGAGACTGAATCAAAGGCCTTTGCCAAATCCATGAAAATGACAGTGGTAATCTGGCCTTTGTCCATTGCTGACTGTATATGGTTAGTGACTCAAAGCAGGGAGGAGACCATGGAATGCTGCTTCCTGACTCAAGACTGGAAAGGTGAGAGACTATTCAAAACAGAAGATGTTCCAGAAACCTAGAGTAAATAAGAGACTCCTGGAGTTTGGCAAGGGCTGGAAGTAGAGAGATGGGTCTATAATTGCCAGGTGAAGTGGGATCTCCACCTTTGTGGAAGGGTAGCACCTTGACATATTTCCAGGCTTGGGATGCGGAGATGGTGGTGAGGGAGAGGTTTAGTAGATGAGTGAGGGGGGCAGAGATAGCAGGAGCTGATATATAAAGAATCTTGGGGTGCAAGCTGTCTGGGCTGCTTTTGGTAGGATTAAGTGACATTAGTGCCTGGTAAACCTCTTGGTGGGGAAATAGGTGGGAAGATGAAACCGGTACCAGAGGGAGTGGGAGGTGGTTCTGCTTGGGTAGGAATGGAGTGGTTAGGGAGGGCACAGGTTGTGAAAAAGGTGTTAAAGGTGTCGACAATAGAGGCAGGATCAGATACTGTTGAGCCTTCAAAATTCAGGACTGGGGGGCTTGGGAGACAGGCAGATCTAGGAGGGAACAGATAGCTTTCCAGAAGATAGCTGGAGAGTTGGAACTTGCCTGCAGTTGGGACTTGAAGAAAATTGATTTGGCCTTTCTGATGGCCTTTGTACAAGAGTTTCTATGGGACTTGTAGAGTTGAAGATTAGAGGGTAGGATGGAAGCCTTGAATTTTGTCCATAGTTTGTCCCAGGTTCTACACAAGGTAAGGACATCCGGAGTTATCCAGGGGTGGTGGTGACATTTTATTCGTGCCTTTTCATTTTCCATGTACTTTTGAATTGTTTGAACAGCTTTCTGGCAAGTTTAATTTTTTAGTGGGATTTTTAATTATTTTTGTCCTGTGTCGACCAGCTCCTAAACTTTAACTTTGAAAGCAGATACTACCAAAAGCAGCATGGTGACCTCTATATTCCTTTCTTTTGCTATATTTGCAACCATATTCAACATCTGTAACATTGTTTCATGAAAATGACATGGGATTTAAATGGTTTTATACCAAAAAAAGTACAAATATTTCCCACATTTTGGGAATGCTGGATCAAAGGGATGTCCTAGTATTGGTAGTTTACTCTTTATTTTTATATTTTTTGAGAAAAAATGAAACAAACATCATGACAAATGATGAGTCCTTGTTTCATTTTCCTTTCACACATATGTTAACACCTAAAACACTGATGTTATAACTATGTAAAACAATCTGACCCCTTACGGATTTCTTCCATAAAGAGAGACTAAGTCTCACCATGTACTATCAACACTGGTGTGCACCGGGGCTCAGTGCTTGGTCCCCTGCTTTTCTCCATCTTCCTTAATGACCTTCCCACAGCCTGTTCCACCTCCTCCATCCATATGTACGCTGATGACACCATCTTGTACTGCTCTGGCAAAAGCATAGCTGATGTGGAAACCAGCTTACAGCATGATTTCAACCAAGTTCAGCTCTGGTTTACCTCTCATCAGCTCTTCCTAAATGCCAAGAAGACAGTCTCTGTGACCTTTGGCACCAGGCAGAGACTCTCTAGGCTCATTGCCCTGCCCTCCTTCCACATCCTCGATGAGACAACCCTTGAGGACACATCCTCATTTAGATATCTTGGGGTTTGGTTAGACCAACACCTCAACTTCTCTGTGCACATCGATGCCATCCTTAAGAAATTGTGCCCCAAGCTTGGTGCCCTGTATAGGAATCATAGTTGCATTTTGCTGACTGCGAGGCGCAAACTTGTCCAGAAGATACTTCCCATCTTTGACTATTGTGACGTAGTCTATGGTGCTGCTCCCAAATCTTCCCTGACCAAATTGGACACTCTCTTCAACTCCTTCTGCTGCTTTGCCCTTGACTTTCCTGCTCGAACTCATCACTGTGAACTCTATAGAGCTCTTGCCTTCCCTTCTCTATCAAATTGGTGCCTCTTCCACTGTGTCAAACTAACCTCCAAATTCTGGCTTGGCATCCTCTTACCCTACCTCTCATCCTCCCTCTCCTCCCCTTCCCTCCCTCTACTTCCCATTCCCTTAGATCTAGTGACTAGTGCACCCTGGTAGTCCCATGTCATTCCACCCTCATCAGCCAGACTGGTTTTGCCTATCGCTTCCCTAAAATCTGGAACTCCCTCCCCCTCAAATATGCCACTCCTCTTCCTCCTACTCTCTTAATACAGCACATCATAATTTCCTCTCTCCCAGCTGTTCCTGCTTTAATCCTCCTTAATTACCCCTATTCCTAGTTCCTGCCCACCAACTCCTTCCTCCTTGCAGGGTTCTCAACATCCTGAAGGGGTAACAGTTTTTGACTGTCTTCCCTCCCCACTCCCTCCAGTCCCCGGCTACCCTTGCAGGGTCCTCATCCTCCGGAAAGAGTTAACTTGCTCTGCTACTTCCCCTCTCTACCCCTCTATCCCCATACTTTTCTGCTTCACCTCCTCTATGACTACTAGCTACTCCCCTCCTAACTCCTCCTTACAGCACTTGTATACTGCCTTGAGACTGCTCTAGGTATATCTTTGCACTATGATTGTACTGTTGCATTGTTGTACTGCCTGTTATACTGTACTGTCTGTAAAATTTGTATCTGTGGACTCCCATTTTGTCTAACTGTTCCTACATAATGTGTAACTTTCTCCTACTGGGTCAAAATGTCATATGCTTAATAGCATACAACAAAACCCCATAACTGCAACAGCGCAATACAACTGAGTGAGAGGGTGCAATACTGCGAATGGGTCTGTGCACAGTACCGCACCCTCTCACAGTCCCAGGCAGAGGATAAGACCTCTGCTGGGATAGGGTTCTGCCAAGCAGCTGCCATGGCTCAATGCAGTGCGCCACTGGCAACAAGAAAACGAAGCAATGTGTGTGGCAGGGTTTGATTCCTGGTCCCAGACACATGGACATTTTCTTTTTTTTCGCACTTTGTGCGATATCTGTGTTACCCCCCCCAGAGTTAGTTATATTAGACTTATGCCACATGGCATATATCATGCTGTTTTGGCAGCCGGATATATGCATGCAGCATAATGTCTTATGGCATTATGACCCTGTGTCTAACTTTCTTCTAATCATTATTCTATAATCTCTGTGTTCTTACCCTCATGTTACTACCCTCCCCCAGTCGCACTGTGAGATGAGCAACTTGTTGTTCAGTGTGCCCTCCTGGTGAAACATTTCAAAAAAATAGATAAATAAATGTACAGTAATTTAAAAACAGACATGGCAACCCATTGTTTTTATTATTGATTTTAAATGTTTAGATGATCATCATGTACTGGGCCAAAATTTATGAATTTGGCATGGGGTTGCTGAAACACCAGGGTACAACCTTAAAGTTGCTGGCCTTTTTGACTCTTCAGTCAGCTGGTTTTGTTCATACCTTATAGGCAGGTCCCAAGCTGTCCGGATAAGTAAATCCATTTCACCCTCTCTTCCCATTAGCTAAGGCATCCTTTAAGGAAAGGAAACAGTGTAGAGCAGTGGTTTAAGGCTCTGAGTTGAGGTATCAAACCTTTTATTATTTCCAGGCTCTGAGCTGCAAACCTGGAGACCTGGGTTTGAACCCCACGGCCTCCACTTGCATACTGTGTGACTGAGCAAGTCGCCTAACTCCCTTGTGCTCCCAGATCGCACCTGTAAACAAGCTTTCAGCTTAGTGTTTCTCTCCTGGTTTTAAAAAAAAAAGGGTCTGTCTTGGATCCTATTCTCTTTCCAATAATCCTAAATGACCTACCCTCTGTCTGTTCCTCTGTGTCCATTCTTATGTACGCTGATAACACAGTTCTTTTTGCTTCTGGCTCCTCCCCCCATGACCTTACCTCCTGACTTCAGTTGGATTTTGACAACATTCAGCATTGGCTAAAGGTAAACCAGCTGTCTCTTAAACAGTAACTAACCATTTTTAAATTGTATTTGACTGTATTAAGTCATTTTTGACTGTTCCTGCCTCCAGAGTGCAAAGCATCACTAGTCAGCATTCACTCCTGCCTACATAAAACAATTTTTATATTTTTTTGTCATCTTCTACCTGTTCACTGCTGTGCCGCGTTGTTCAGTCTACTGGCTCATTCATTGTCGCACCACATGTGGTTTCTGACGCTGCCTTTCAATGTCATAGTATGAGCAGCTAATGAGCACTTTCCATGCACTGTGCCCGGGAATAGTATAGAGCTGAGAGCAGTACCTGTCTAATTGCTTGATCCATGCATGATTGATTTAATTTTGGGCATGAATACTTTTAACAAAAAAATATAAAGAGTAAAAGTCACACATTCATAATAGAAATGGTGCTGTCATATCGCATTCAAGCTAGTGAATGCTGCAAAATCACATTCTTATCTGCAGTCGGGCATTATGCAGTTCGTTGCTCTGCCCTCAGCTAGTATTGCAAGCAGCACACTTGTAAATAAACCATATTTTAATTGTCATGCACACAGAAGTGTCTTATATTCTGTTCTCACATATTATTGATGATACTATAAAGCATGACAGTTCCTTGTGTGTTTTCCCCTCATAGTACATACCCCACATAAGCATATATAATCAGTGTACATTCAGCATTGTCCATAACCATATCATACAGCTTGCAACATCTGTAATTCAGTGACGTGTAATAAAATGTATTTGTCAGGAATTAATGTGTGTTTTTTTTTCCTTTTTTTAATGGTATCACATTACTGTCAATGACAGCTGTCACCACATTTTGAATTTCATTAGTGACACACATGATATCACTGTATGAGTGTTCACGACCTATGATTGAATGAAGTACCATATGTAATGGGTAAATAAATTATTTATTTATTGTTTTGTTACTTTTGAATGCAGATTGATATGTGTCTTTTTTTGGTTATCGGAGTTACATACAGAAATGACAGAAATTAATTTATCATGTATGTTTACACACTTCTCATTTATTACTTCCTGGTTCACTCCTGTCATTTTGGAGGGAAACTGTAGTACAGTGTTGTGTTGGTTGGTCACTATTTTTGTGTGCTTCAATATTGATCTATTTGTATTTTTGCTTGCATTTTATTACTAAATTCAAGAATGGAACAACACTCACAAAGATGGGGTTAGCATGTTCCACTTCCTAAAATCAAATGACTTATGTAAGCGTTGGATGGAACTAGTTAAGCGTACTCGGGATAAATGGTCTGGACCCACAAAGTACAGTTTTTTATGCAGTGCTCATTTTACAATGGACTGTTTTCAGACACAGTGCTTGCTTATGTCAGAGTTCAATATTCCAGCTCGGAAACGCCTTAAAAAAGATGCAATTCCAACTATCTTCCCTCGACCTTTGGACAACACTCTCTGTCCAACCTTTTGCCAACCACCAAAAAAATCAAGATATGGTGCTTATGAAAAAAGAGAGCGTGCACGGGTAAGTTAATTTCAAGTTATTATAACAATGCTTGTGTGTTTCTTCATGTACTGTGCAGGATTCCATTTTTATTACCTTACACTCCCTTTTATGCTACCCTCTTGGACTTTGTTGATTCCCTTGAGGTACTTGAAAGTTTCTGTCATGTTCCCCCCCTCTCCCCCCTTTCCTCGAGGGTATACATATTAAGCTCCTTAAGTCTCTCTTCGTATGGCTTCTGGTGCAGACCCTGCACCATTTTAGTTGCCCTCCTCTGCACTGCCTCCATCTTGTCTATGTCCTTGCAGAGATGTTTTCTCCAGAACTGCATGCATTACTCCCGATGTGGTCTCACCAACTGTCTTTACAGAGGTTTGACAACTCCCTGTTTTCTACTGTTGATGCCTCTCCCTCTGCATCCCAGTATCCCCCAGCCCTCCTTATTGCCTTCTCACATTGCCAGCCTACATTTAGGTCATCTGATATGACTACACCCAGGTCCCTTTCCATTTCTGTTGTTGTTAGTGCCTCAACCTCCATTGTGTACTCTTCCCCTGGGTTTTTGTTTCCCAGGTGCATTACTTTGCACTTCTTTGCATTGAAGCTAAGCTACCATACTTTTGACCATTCCTCCAACCTTGCCAAGTCCCATCTCATCCTTTCCACCCCCCTCCTTGTGTATCAACCCTGTTTCAGATCTTTGTGTCACCTGCAAGAATGCATACTTTTCCTTCCAGTTCTGCTATAATGTCACTTATAAAGACATTAAAGATGACCGGACACAGTACTGAACCTTGTGATACCCCGCTATTAACCCCCCTTTCTTCGTAGTGGAGTCCTTTTACTATTACCCTCTGTGTCCTGCTGTCCAGCCAATTTCTTACCCAGGTTACCGCCCTGGTACCCACTCCCAGTTTTGTGTGTGTAAAGTCTAGGTAGGCCCTGTCCACAGCACCTTTTTGGTCTATTATTTTGGTCACTCAGTCAAAGAAATCTATTAGATTCATGTGAGTGTTAGTAATGCAGAGTCATGAAACAACAGACTTGTTAGTTTGACCTCAGTGTTAGGGAATATGATGTAATCAGTTATGAAGGAAAGAATGCCCTCAATCACTCTTTCTCTGACTTAAGCCACATATTTCCAGCCAACATTTTTGACCCCCCCATTTCTCCCCCCTCCCCACCCCATACCTCCCTTTCACCTAAAGACCTTATCCCCTCGGGAAGCTGAACCTAACATACTAAAAGCAATGGTAGCTCTAGGTTCAGCAGCGACTCACTGGACCTCAAACTGCTCTGACTCACCCTCCATGAAGTGTTTGCCCCACTCACATACATCCTCAATCGCTCTTTATGCCTAGGCACATTCCCTACCCATTGGAAAGCTGCCACCATCACCCCTATACACAAAGGCGGAGATGCCACAGCAACCAGGAATTACCATCCCATATCCATCCTCCCCCCCTTCTCTCCAAGGCCCTGGAATGAACAGTGTCAAACCAGCTCAATGAGTACATCTCTAAATATAACATCCTCTGCAAGGAACAACACGGGTTCCACAAAGGACCATAGGAGCCGGAACAGGGGGGGCCACTAGGGCCATGGCCTTACCACTTTCATTAGTGGCCCTATCACTTTTTTCTATCATGGTAATATATTTAATAGGGGAAAATTTACCCCTTACGTCCTTGGCCCTACCACTTTTCAAACCATTCCGGCACCACTGCAAAGGACACAGCACTAACACGGCCCTACTGGAATTCTCCTCTCACCTTCAGTCTGCCCTTGACAAAGGACAATTAGCTGGAGCGGTTTACATGGATCTGTCGAAGGCCTTTGACACAGTCAGTCATGACCTACTTCTAGCCACCCTTCCAAAGCTTGGTCTCTCCCAGGACTCCCTTCTCTGTTTCGCTGACTACCTCTCAGGCAGAACTCAGAGTGTTAAAATTGGAGACACCCTATCCTCTAGCCTACCAGTTAGATCTGGGGTACCTCAGGGATCCATCTTGGGCCCCCTCCTCTTTAGCCTCTACCTCAATTCCCCTTCCCTCTGCATGTTTTGGAAACATGCTACTGTATGCTAATGATGTCTTCCTCTTCACGTCACACTCCAATCCCGCCTCCCTTCAAAACTCCCTACAAATAGCCTTCACAGAAGCCAAACAATGGTTCACAAACCAGAGGCTTGTACTAAACTACATGAAAATGAAGGTCATGACCTTTTCCCATCACCAAAACCCTCTTAGACATATATGCCCCATCATCCTCAATACCAGCAGGACCCCCCTGGAAGCAGTAGACACCTTCAAATACCTCAGCATCACTCTGGACTCCTCCCTTTCATTTTACCAGCACATCCACCTCCTCTCCTCTGCGATCAACACCAGAATTGGCTTATTGCATCTGTACAAACACTGCCTTACCTCTGATGCCTTCTGGGTTGCTGTCTCCTCATCTATTCTCTTCCCTCCTCGACTACTGGATAATAATCTATGGGGCAGCAGACACCACCTCCCTTAACAGGCTGAGAGTATCCCTTAACAAAGTCTGTTGCCTCACCCTTGGATGTGACCGTTCCAGCCACACTTGCACCCTGTACAGTATGACTAACTGGCTCAACTTTGACAATAGACTAAAATTCCAAACCTGCCTCATGGCCAAAAAAATTGCCCTCAGCCTGGCCCCCCCTGGTCTGGAGGCACTCGTCAGGCCTGCCCCTGCCATTAGAAACATTTGCAGTACCACCAAATCTCTTCTTCAAGTCCTCAGAGGTTGTACCTTCCTCTTTCAGCACTCCTTCTTGTACCATGCTCCAACCTGGATGAACTCTCTTCGCGCAGTTCCCTTGTCTCCAGTACTAGAATTGGAGCCTTCAAGTCTGTCCTAAAGGACCACCTCTGGGCTGCCAGTCCTTGAGACTGATTCTAACCTCCATCTTTAGCCTCCCCCCCCAATTTCTTTTGATAATGGACCTCCTCCCACTTGCCCCCCCCCGTCCTCCTCTCCAGCCCCCAGGTCTTCCGAGGATGACCCGGTTTTGCATTCTTGTGCTGTCTTAGGTTAAGATAACTGTATATTTCAACGAAACCTCCTTTGTTCCATCCTACAGCTGTTTTCTTACCCCTACTGCCTATTATACTGTTGTATGCTGTTTTATACTGGAGACTATTGTATTACTGTGAACTCTGCTATGTTATAATGTCTGTCTCTGTTTCTGTTCTCTAACATGGAACCTTTGTAAATGAGTCTTTGACTCAAAGGTAACATACGATTGATTGATAAATAAATAAATCAATAAATTGTTAATTACCTATATGCCAGCAAGACTTCACGTTGTGCCAGACGAATCTAATACATTTCATTTACTGTACAACCAAAGTAGAAGACCAGAAAGGGCCTTTGGACACATCATACCTATAGTTTATCAAGGCATTTCCTTGGAATGGTTAATAAAGTGATACCTGATATAAACAATTGGCCTGACAACAGGACACAGAGGTGAATAGTGAACATAGTCCACTACGAAGAAAGGGTGGTTACTAGCAGGGTACCTTCTCGGTTTGAGTACAGTGACCGGCCCTCTTTAATTTATTTATAAGTGACATTGTTCATGCAGTGGAAGGAAAAGTATGCCTCTTTGCAGACAACAGAAACATCTACAACCAGGTTGACACCCAAGAGGTGCGGAAAGGATGACAAGGGACTTGTAAAGCTTGGAGGAAAGGTCAAAATGATGTTAGCTTACATTCATTGAAAAGAAGTGCCAAGTAATTCACCTTAGAAAAACAAATCCCAGGGGAACAGTAGACAATATGTTGTGAGGTACTATCCCCTCAAAAAATTGAAATGTAACTGTGGGTAGTCATATTAGATTACCTAAAGTTAGGCAAGCAATTTGACAATGCAGTAAGTAGGGCTGGAGGTGTACTTTCATGCATAAGGAGAGGCATTACCAGTGGGAAACAAGAAGTTCTTATCCTGCTGTATGAGTGACAGCACTGGGGGTTTAAAACATGGGTCTAATGGGAACCACTGGTGTGAAAAAAGATGGTCTAAGGAGCAACCTAGTGGGTCAAAACATAATGATTGACCATTTGTTAACAGTTCACGTTACACTGCTTTAGATTTTGTTATAGAGTAGGTGCAGCAATTTTGAACCACTGGCAAAGGAAAGAGGGGTCAATTGTTGAAATGATGCAACTTTCGCCCTTTCAGTTCATGTTGGTGCTGTCACTGTTCTGTACAGAGTGTTGGTGAGACCCTATCGGACGTATTACATACAGTTCTTGCTGACCCATTTCTGCAAGGACACAGACAGGATGTAGGCTGCCCAGAGGTGGGATACTCTGGTTATGCACCAGAAGCCATAAGAACAGAGAGTATAGCAGCTTAATAGGTATACACTCAATGAAAGTAGGGAAAGGTTGTACATGATAGAAAATTTAAAGTAGAGCAAGGCGATCAAGAAAGTCCAAGAGGGTATCATCGTTCAGAAAAATAGATGTGCAAGACTTAGGGGGCACAATGTGAAGACACATTGTGTGACGGCTCAGGGGAAATGTAAGTATTTTTTCATGGAGAGGGTGGTGGATGCATGGAAGGTCCTTCAAGAGGAGATTGTAGGATCAAAAACAGTGGCTGAATTCAATAATGCATGGGACACACATAAGGAAATTGTGGTGGGTGGACAGAGAAAGTAGACTGTTTCTTAACTACATTCTATAGCTTACCCAATAGGTGTGGAAAAGTGCACACTGTGTGGGCCAAGCATTCCTTAGCTGCTGTGAAATTGTATGTTTCTATGTAGTTTGTATAGCAGTAGGTGTGTGCTGTCATAATCAATGTTGCTGAAATAAGGATCTACTTTTTAACTTCATAGGTGATACAAGCTGTTTTTGAAGAGCACGTTGTGACATCTGCCACTGATGATACCCACACTGTCATCGAAGACTGCATTTCCATAGCGGGTGTTGTGTCTGATCACAATTACAGTGCCTCGATGGACCATGTCTGTGCTGGAAAATCTTCAGCAACTGCTGATTACTTCGAGTTTGAAGATACCTTTGCATTGGATATAGTGGTAAGTATTATGTAACTTGCATACATATTCAATTCTCTGTTATACACACTGCTAGAACAGTATTAATAGTGTGGTACCACCATATCAAAAGTTTTGTCTAATTACATGTCCAACTGCAGCACACACTGGATTCATAGGCCAGGAACAGGCATCACAGCCATTGAGTCGTGTGTGTGGTGACACCTCCTTTTTTAGTTGAGGTGTCAGCCATTTAATTCAAGAGTGCCCAGGACCTGTTCTATACAATTCTGACCAAACACCTTTTTTGGGGATTTTTTTAGTTGTTTAAGCATAACTCATGTAGTAAGTGCAATCACCCACTCCCGGGTATGCGTTTATAGGCATTTAATGCAGGCCTGTGGTGCTGAGAGGTCACTCGACCTGAGGCCTCCTGCATCACAAAGCACCCCCAGGCATGTATTAAATGCCTATAAATGTGCACCCTGGAGTGTGCTATTGCTTACGTGAGGTACTTGAAAATTTGTATTATGTCCAGCATCTCCCTTGTTTCCTATAAGGTATCCCTATTATGGAACTTTACTCTGTTTGCATGTCTTCCATTGCACAGCTTTCTCCATTTCACTTTCCCTCACAGTCACAGTCCCTGCATTGCACCACTACCCACATGTATCTCTCCAATCCTGTTTAAAATTCTAATTTTTTTGTGCTGTGAGCAATAGTGTGCATGCTGTATTGTAATGCATGTGATGCTTCTTGTCATTAATGACCATCAATTTACAGTATGTCAACTTCTGTCATGCTGATATCTGTAATAAATATACATATCACTGCGTCCAAGCATTATGGTATGCTAGTTGCATATATTTGTATTTATTCCCATTTATAAAAATCTGCCGTCATCAAAAACACCTAAGCTACCAAAATCTCCTTGTTGGTCAACTGCAAAACATGAACCCTGCACGCAGAATAAACAATGAAACTATCTGTACTAACTTGGTTACCTCTGACCTACCACACCAAACAGCAATGTATGACATCGATATAATATGGTCAGTGAAATCCCTGTGTCTGGATTGCCTGAGACTTGGTTCTAGCCACTGCAGCAAGATAGTTCCACCACTGGGTAAAACACGTCCCTGCCAACCAGGTCAACTCACAGAATTCATATGCCCCATACGTCTTAGTTTCCATCACAAACATGGCTGCAGCCTTTACTAATATATAAAAAACTTAAACTAGGCCCTAAAAATAAAAGTCCATTACATTCAATAAAGTAACTAAATAATTTAAAGTTATTTACACTCATGAGCCCCCTCCCCTTACACACATACACTAATATAAAAAAATCAAGTACTATTCAGAGTTTCCATTGCTGGTGTTTCTCTGCTGACCATGGAAAATCCCCATCCTATCCCTACCACTTTTACTGAAAACTCCCTGCTCCTTACCTGTCAACAGATAAAATTGATTTTCTGCCTCCACTTTAGGCTTGTATGTGTGCCTTTGTTTGTATGCCAGTTGAGCTGTGAAGAATTTTTAATTTATGTATTCCATGTTACCATTCGTTTTGTGTGTGTGCGCGTGTGTGTGTGTGGAGGGGGAGGGAGCATAATACTACTGGAATAATGCAGAGCTTTTAATTCACAGAAACACAGAAACATAGAAATTGTCGGCAGATACAGATCGCCAGGCCCATCCAGTCTGCCTGTAGGCCCTATACATTGTATGTGGCCACTGATCCTATGTGATCAATGGCTTTTCATCACTCCCTCCACTATTAAGCTTCCCTTGTGACTATCCCAGGCATGCTTAAACCCCTCCACTGTGCTTGCCCCCACTGCCTCCTGTGACAGACTATTCCAAGTGTCGACTACCCTTTCTGTGTAGAAAAACATCCTCACATTACCTCTTAATCTACCCTCTTCCAATTTCATATTGTGCCTCCTTGTTCTAGTACTTTTTCTGCATTGGAAAAGGTTCCCCAACTGCACCTTGTTTATGCCCTTGAGATACTTGAAAGTTTCAGTCATGTCCCCCCACTGTCTTCTCTCCTCCAGTGAGTACATATTGAGGCCCCTTAGTCTCTCCTCATATGTTTTGTGGTGCAAGCCCTGCACCATCTTTGTTGTCCTTCACTGGATAGTCTCCACCTTATCTATGTCCTTGCGTAGGTGTGGCCTCCAGAACTGTACATAGTACACCAGGTGAGGCATTACCAATCATAATACAATGGCATCACTACCTCCCAACTCCTTTTAGTGATGCCCTGCCTATGCACCCCAGCATGCCACTGGCCCTCCCTTCTGCCTTTGCGCACTGCTTTGATACCTTAAGCTCATCAGAGATGATAACCCTTGGGTCCCTTTCCTCTTTGGTGACAGTCAGCCCCCCCCAACCTGTAGCTTTCCCCAAGGTTCTCTCTACCCAGATGCATTATTTTGCACTTCTTTGCGTTGAACCTCAGTTGCCAGGTTCTGACCATCTTTCAAGCTTCTCCAGGTCCCTCTTCATTTTCTGCACCCCTTATGGAGTATACATCCTGTTGCAGATCTTGGTGTCATCTGCAAACAGGCAGACCTTTCCTTCCAGCCCCACTGCAATGTCACTAACAAAGACATTGAGCAGGACTGGGCCTATTACTGATCCCTTTGTTTATAGACCGTGCTAAGCCCTCTTCCGTATGCACCTTCCCTGCTTCCCTTAGGCCATTAGTTCTCATACTTTGCGATAGTGAACCTCCCCCAAACCATGGAACAGATTTTGAGCATCCCTGAAATTTTGAAAAAATCTTGGGCCTCCCCATAGAAAAAAAAAATCATACTTTTGCACAGTACACCAGGAATGAAGTGGGACTAATAATGGTGACTAAGTATATTCTCTTTTTATTCGCCTTTTTGTTCTCCACCCCCAACCCCACACCCCAGGTTATCCTTGTCACTCCGCTATTCTGACTCTAGGACCTTTATTACTCTACTAACCTAGCCACATCATCTCTCCCCCCTTACCCTGTTAAGCAACTTCTTGTGCCCTTACCGAGGTCACACCTGAAACATACATTGGCTCAGTTTGCCTTTCCCAGACACCAATTTACATGTACATAAATACCTACTATAGAAACAAGCCTTGATTGAGTGTACCTTTCCCAGTCACTAATTTGCATATAAACAACACCTACTGCAGAAACAGGACTTGATTCAGTGTGCCTTTCCCAGTCACTAATTTGCATATAAACACCTACTGTAGAAACCAGCCTTGACTCAGTGTGCCTTCTTTGTCAGCAATTTACATGTAAATACACACCTTCAGTATAAACAAGCTTTGGCTCAGGGCCTTTCCTGGTCACCAATTTGTGCATAAGTAAAGAAATTCACCTGCCATTATCCATATTTAGTTTGCTTCATCCCTTCACACAAAACAACCAAAACTTAAAATTTAAATACTGTACATTCTCAGACTTGACTGGGCCTCTCCGGAACAGTATGGGACTTCCCTTGGGAGGCTGGCATCACCATTTGAGAACCACTGCCTTAAACATTCAAGGTACACCTCCCGGTCCTCCTCCCTTTGGCTTCCCTTATATTTCCTGAAACTCAGTCTTTTAGCCCTGACTTTATCCCCCACCTCTTTGGAGAATCATAGTGGTTTCCTTCTTCTTTTCCCTTTTGCCACTATCTTTTAATGCATTGCTTTGTTATATCCACTATGGCTCCTTTCACTTTCTCTCATTGTTCTTCCACCCCCTCTGTTATCTCTCCCTTCTCCAGGACTGCTATTATACATCTACCCATTTCATTGAAACCCGCTTTCCTGAAATCTAATACTCTTGCCCTTGTGTGGCCTAACTGAGTCCATGTCTCCATGCTGAATCACATCATGTTGTGGTCACTGGAGCCCAGCTGCCCCTCCACCTGTATTTCTTTGACTCTGTTCCCATTGGTCCATACCAGGTCCAGAATTTACTTGTCCCTGGTTGGCTCATGCACCAGCTGCCTGAGTCCGACCCCCTGTAGGGATTCCAGTATGGCTGTGCTTGTTGCTGAAGCAGCCACCTGGGTAGCCCAATCCACGTCTGGCATCTTGAAATCTCCCAGTAGCAAGATTTCACCTTTAGTTGCCATGTCATGTATGTTCTCCACTAGTTCCCTGTCTACTTCCTCCCTCTGTGCTGGAGGTCTGTAGATCACTCCATGTGCGTATTGCTGTTCCATTCCCTGGCTCCAGGCTGACCTACATTACCTTGGCCTACAGGGCCACTCTCCCACCCTTTTTACCCTTCCTGTCCCTCCTGAACATTGTATAGCCTGGTACATTGACTTCCCAGGCATGATTAACAGAGTACCATGTCTCTGCTTTTTTGGGAGTTTTTTTCTTCTTTTTTCCCTCTCCACCCACCCTCCTTCGGGCCAGTTGCCCCCGAGGACCTGCACCCCTCTCAGCTCCACCACCCCAACTGCATATTGCAGCCACCACAGGGTAACCCAACGTGACCCTTTATCAGGTGGGTCCTCCTTTTCTGAGCAGAAAGGGCCTGGTGGCCTAGGCACTGGCTCTGGGTGCTGCTGCAGTAGGTCTTAGCAGAGTCCGAAGAGACACTTGGCCTTAGGCGGCCATCATCCTGGTGGGTGGAGATGCCATGTTTTTCTATTTTTTTCCTCCTGCTTTTCCCCAGATCACACTGCCTCTGTGCTTCCCCTAGTCTCCACTGGCGGCCGCTACAAAGCAACGCCTTTCCCCAACCCAGCGCAGGAGAGGAGAGGAGAGCCATCCTCTGGACACTCGATCCAGCTCCTACGCCTGCCGACCCCCCAGTACCTGAGTCCTTTCCTGAACCCGGGTCACCTGTGTGACGAGAGGTAAGGTACCAGCGCCTCAACCCTCCCATGTCTCTGTTATTGCTGCTATGTCAAGGTCTGCATCTGCCAGCCAGGCCTCCAGGTCTGGAATCTTATTTCCTAGGCTACAGGCATTCGTTAGCATGACCTTCCATGTTTTACAGTCTGCTCTCCCCCTGCTCTTGTTCTCCCTCTCCAGCGTCTTCCACCCACCCCGGTTTCCTTTCCTATGTGCTCTTGCCCCCCCTGCATAAGACGGCTATTTGTTATCTCTTCTATTCCATGGTAAACAATCACATAATGTATTGAGTGTAAAGAAAGACATATGACTGACACAGGAGAAACATTTGTGGAAGGACTATTTTACAATATTTAGCACCATTGTTGTATATTTTTTGTGAGTTTGAAAACTTTAGGAATGTTATTCTGTCAAAGTTGCCTATGGTCCCTTTATTTATATGACCAATAAGATATTGCTGGTTGTTGTTAGCACTGACATACCCGCACACCCAGAGGCTGAAGTCACATGACCTGCAGTCTCGTGCCTAACTACGCCTCTTGGTGTGTGTGGGTATCTCAGTACAACCAACACCCAACAATGTCTTATTGCTTATTTGATGAATATTGTCATTCTTGTGAAACTTCATAAAAATTAATGTTTTTTTCTATGAAGTTATGCTGAGATTGGTGTAAATGTTCTTTTCTAGGAAGATACAGTGACTGTGGAGAATGTTGACACCATTGCATTTAAGTCAACAGATGTTGGTATTCAGTGCAAACCACAAGTGGTGTGCATTGCAGTGCAGACCAAGAAACTGCGCTATAAAATGAAAAACATTTGGAAAAGAAAACAAGTACCTGTGAAATGAACTGCAAAGAAAAGCATTGGTAAGCAATTGCCTTGTCACTTTTTCAGCGAATGGGACTGTATTACCAGTAATACACGACATGAGGCCTGTATGCTGGCATCGTTTTCAGAGCTAGACAACACACCTCATGCAACGCCAATGACCCTGTTTCTGGAATGACCTCGGGTCATCATTGGTCGGCATGGGCAGTCAAAGATTTAGCATCCCGAGGACTGCTGTACTCTCCTAGTGCTGTGCTGTGTGTCCAGCTGCTACCTCAGTGAACTGTGGATACTGTGAGCATCGCAGCTTGTGGTACCATGGTCAGTGTTATGGAGGTGGAGGCAGACATCCTGCAGGTGACTGCTGAACTATGTGTGGCACACCCTCCACGTTGCTGCATGTCCGCATCAATGGGAACCAAGAAAACTAAAAACACTGTCACCAGGGTAGGCTATGGCATGTCCACTGCACGAACCAACATGCTCAGTCCTGGATTCTTCAAGCAAACATCCAGTTGTCTCCTGCATCACTATTGCACTATAGATTCTACATAGAGTGATGGTCATGAGTTTGCAGACACACCTTGGGGTGGTCAGAGATGGGTGTATGGTGTTTATGCAGTGTACCAGGTGTACAAGGTGTACAAGGGTAATATCTCGTAATGGAGAGGTGAGGTATCATGTGAGCATTACTGGGTTCAGTTCACGTGTCCTACTGGAGACAGTCGTGGAAGTTCCCCCACAGCACCCTGTGTGTTCTTTACTTTACAATGACCGCACAAACTGTCTTGGGGTATTAAGCTTATAACATTGTGTGTGTATAAACAATGCAAAAATGAAACATATAGAGAATACTGGATGGGCAACTATGCACAACCGGAGTGTTCTGCCACAGAAGAGTTTTGATTCCCTCAGACCATGAGAGTGATGCTCAAGAGGTCCATGTTAATCAGAACCCCGAGGTGGCAGAACACACTGGTTATGCATAAAGTTGCTCATCCTGTATTTTGTATAGTGTATAGTATTATGTGAAAGTGTGTACATTGTGGTTTTTTTCCTCTTTCACAATGAAACTGACTTGTGCAGTCTCTAAAGGTTCTAGAATGCTGTTCTACCACAGAAAGGTACAATCACATTCCATGACCTTTGAACTGTCATACAACAGCATTTTGGAAAGGACGGATTTCTAAATAGAACAATGTTCTGCTATACACGACAGTGGTTTTCTTCTTTGTAAACACCAGAAACACAACATAGTCTTTATACTCTGTCATTCAGTAGAAATACATATTCACGTATTAATTTTTCCAGGTACACAGACACCAGACTGGGATAAAAAATGTCCAATTACTAACCCCACACCGCATACTGCTGATGCCTCTGTGCAGTGCAACATCAATCATTCTGTCCGGAATCTCATTCATTTGACACCGAAGAAGAAATTAGACTCCACTTTTGCAACTGATTGCTCTGATGTTCTTTCAAGTAGTTTTGTGGATGATGAACTGAAAGACCCTGCATATCAGCCACCTGAGGTTGACTCAAGTGACTAAAAGTTGTGTGTCCGTCTTCTTATTAATAACTGTTTTCTGCTCTATAGTTCACAAGAACTGAAACACTGTCTAGACACAGTAAGGTGTGATCAGTGGTGCTCATATTTGGATGCAGAAAGGCCAGTGCCATGATAACAGTCCTCACAAGTACAGCATTCATTGTTATAGAACGTACCATGCCACTTTACTGTTGAAGTTTCATGAACCTTTCTTTTTATCTGCTAATTCTTTTTTTTTTCTGGTTCCAGTGTACCACACATCCATCTATCAGTACTGACCGCTCAGCTGTCGCCTGTACTCCACGCCTGAAACCACAACCCACAAGGATTGCGATTGCTGAGCACCACCTTCCATGAACCTTCCAGCCACCTGGATCACTCTCCAGGGGAAGTGAACCACCTCACCTAACTGGCAACCTTTCTGTAATTAGAGGGTTGTTCTTGGTCATTGTGCTAGGTAGAGCTGGTGGAGGGATGGTCCAGCATTGAGCATGTGGGCTAGGCTCCTGTAGCCTCCCTCTCCTCCCTGGTCTTCCTTGGTATTTTCTGTTATTGTTTCCCCCTGGAGTTTGGACATGCAATTACGGCAAGGCATAGACATGCTAACGTTCGGTGCCACTCCACACCCTAGTTGCAGAACCGCTTACATGCAATGCCCCTGATCTCCTTTTGGATCCAGTAAGTAGCGGTGCAATTCACGCAACCCACCCCTGGAGGTGAGAGCTATCCTCTTGCTGCTCAATGTCTTCCCTCCCTTGCCAAACCCTGGTGTCCCAAATCTGTTGCAGAAATCGTGTCACTGGCAAGGTGTGAAGTGTGTTGTCCAGTACTTCAACCCTCACGCCACTGTGCCAGCATCTGATTTCATAAACCAGTTGTATACTTCATTGCTTGATGGCACTGTATCTTCTACATCCATATTAATAGTGGTTTTAAAACTATTTTCTTTTCCAGTGTTTATGGTGAAAGTGTTTTTTTCAAGGACTGAAAATAGATAGTTTTTCAGCCCAAGCTGCTGACTCTTTTCCATTTGTGCCACCGATGTAATTCAGTCAATGTGACTAATACCTCCCATGAGGTTGGTACCATGCTTGTAATAAAAGGTATGCCACCCTAACAGTAACATTTCTATGGTGACATGCGTCGATCTCGACAAGAGCGCCATGCTGCCATAGAAGTGCTGCTGGAAGAGGGCAACCACTTCCCCCGACCTGCACCCCTCTCCGAAACTAACTCCGACCTGGGTTAGAATCGCTAGTTTGGGGGTGCGGTGCGTAAAACTCCCTGCATGGGGATTTGGGGCAAAGCCCCCTGCTGTAAAAAATAGAGCCAAACTGTGCGACTCCATGCCGACTGCAACTTGCAGTCGACATGGAGCCCATCGCTGTAATGCCGGTCGTGATCTTTTTTGTCGTGCAGGCATGGTACAGCCATAGTAAAACACAGCTGCATGGACTGCTTGTATGAGCACACTAGGCAATGTCAACCCCTGATGGGTGATACACCAGCAGGGAATATTCAGTTTTCAGCATCCATACTATTTTCTGAAGCTCTCCCTAGGAAGACACTACAACTTTTGCATCAGCTGAACTGTGCAGGCTTGAGTGAAAATACTTTTTACAAACACCAGCCGCTGTACCTTTTCCCTGTTGTTCAAAAAGTTTGGAACTGGCATCAAGACCAGTTTTTTTGCTGAAATTTAACTCACCAGCGATAAAATTGTTGTGGGAGGAAATGGTCGTGCAGACAGTCCTGGACACTCAGCCAAGTATGGGAGCTATGCGCTGGTGGATCTGTCACGCATCAATTTGTTGACTCTTCAACTTGTGCAGGTACAACATTTACTGATATGTATGCAATTGACCAGTCAAGGGACAATTGCTCATCGACCCTATCACATGACATGTAAGTGTAGTACTGCTACAATGGTACATGTCTCCACAGTGTGCTGCATACCGGTCCGTTGTCTGTGTGCAAAAAACATGACTCCATTGTCACTGTGGTTTATGGTTCTGTGGAGACAGCATGCAGCCCACCACTCCCGATTGGAGAAATTGGCATAAATGCTCTGTATTTCCTTGTGTTGATCACTGTCACTATTATTTCCATCCCTCGTCCCATGAGAGTTATGCCTACGGTGTCATGTGTGTGTTGTTCTGTGATGGGTGACTCCCTGAGAAAACCAAAACAGCATTTGTTTCCCCACTTCATGCTCAATTTTCAAAAATAGGAAAGGAAGAGGTGATCACTGTACGCAGATCACATTTTGCAAAGACTGATTAATGAAGAATGGCAACATTATATATTTTTGGAAAATACAACCTGATGAAGACTATGATCACTCAGTGGACTCTAATTGGTTATCATGTCACTAGCAGCACCATAGTTTTGCATGTCCTGTACCTTGCTTTCATAATGGATGACTGGAATTGGACAGCAACATAACAGTCACCTTATGGCTATATTGGAAGCAACACCTGCTGTTGACATTTTTATTGAGGTAACGAAAGCGTCACTTGCTTATGGCTTCGTTGTCTGGTGTTTCTATGTATAGTACTTATAGCACAGTATGTGTTACAATTTGATCTTATTTTTGAATTTTATGTAATGGAACATTTTAGTCCTGTCATCACTTTTCATCCTATGTTGAAAGTGGTGATTAATGAGTTCATGTAAACAACACTTGGATGTCTAATGCTGTAATCACGGTAACATCTGATTTGTCTGCTTACTCGCCTTCTAAGTCATCTACATGAATTTTCAAATGTAGAACAGCACATAGTATTCCAGATGAGTCCTCACCAGTGTCAGAAAAGTGTAAATAGTACAGTGGTCAGTCTCTATAACAAACATGTCTGGAGCTGGCTGAGGCGTTCTCTGTAGCTAGGTGTTCACTACCATAACAAGGTGCTATTTAGCCTAATTAGGGGACAATGTTATCCATCAAAGTTGTTCTTCATAACAGCGTGTTTGTTATAGAGTGGTTCTTTATAGAGAGGGAGCACTGTACTTCACTACACCAACTTGTGATAACATTTCCTATACACCACCACATATGAACATACAAATTTGACTGTGGAAACAGGCCTACTAGTGTATCGAGCTTGCTTGACTGTGCAGCAAGAACCTCTGGGTTGCAGCTGCCTCTTCCACCTCCCCCCATTCCTCCTTCAGGAGCTTTAAACATTAACCAGCAAGAAACTCCTTTGTGCCCTGTCCCATGCCCTTTGAAAGCTACCCACCATTCTGAATCAGATCACCCACTGTCAGAGGGTGTTCACCTTAGACACCACCCTCTCTGCGAAGCAATGTCTCCTCATCTCACTCCTAAATGATCCCCCCTCCAATCTCAGCCTGTTCCCCCTTGTGCCCTAACCCTTTCTCAGCTGAAGTAACAATTCAGTGCCTGCTTTGTTAATCACCATCAAGTACTTGAATGTCTCAGTGACATCCCCCATCTCACCTCTCATCCAGGGTGTACATATTTAGCTAATTCAATTTGTCCTTGTATGTTTTGCCTTACGTTAAACTTAATATCCTAGTCTCCATACACTGTACAGCCTCCAGTAGCCTACTATCCTTCCTACATACATATGAACATATGAAAATGCCAGCAGACACAGGCCATTTGGTGTCTGTATTCTGCTCGAGTGTGCAGGTGGCACTCCTATTAAACTGTAGGTGCCCCACCTCCCTTTGTACATGTTTCAAACTTTGTGCCCCATGACTTCCAATCTCCATCACACCACCCTCTCCACAGCTGTGAGTGTCACTTCGGCCCTATCCTACCCTCTCTGGAAGCTTCCCACCATCTGCAGTGCCACTACTTTCTCTGGCAGTGCATTCAAACCAGTCACTAACCTCGCTGTGAAATGCTGCCTCTGCATCTTTCCCTTGAACCTTTCTCCCTCCAGTTTCAGGCTGTGTCCACTGGTGTCCATCCTCCCTTTTAACTTTAACATGTCATCTGAAATTACTCTGTTTATGCCTGTCAGGTATTCGAATGTCTCAATCATATCTCCTCTCTCCCTTCTATCCTCCATGCTGTACATGTTGAGGTCACTCAGTCTAGAGTCATATGTATTTTCACTATCCTCTGGATCATCTTTGTTGCTCTAAACTGGACACCCTCAAATAGTTTGATGCCCCTTTTCAGAGATGTGCACCAACACTGCGCACTGTACTTCAACTGCGGCCTCACCAGGGACTTGTACAGTGGTAAGATGCTATCATCTGTCCTAGAGATGATACCCCTAGCAATGCATCCCAACATTCTGTTTGTCTTTGCCACTGCCTTACTGCACTTGGCATAGAGTTTCATGTCCCCTCTAGCTAGCACTCCCAGATCTGTCTCCTCTTCTGTAGTGGGAAACTGCACTCCCCCAACCAGTATGTGTTCTTTAGGTTGTTAGCCCCCATGTGCAGCACCTTGTGTATTTTGGCATTAAACCACAGATGCCATGTTGGTGACCAGCAGTCCAGTGTCACCAAGTCGTCTTGCAGCACCTTACCACATTCCTCCCTAGCCACCTCAGCACAGATGTTAGTGTCATCTGCAAAGGTTTTGATCTTGCTCCTTATCCCGTTTTATATGTCTGCCATAAATATGGTGAATAGTACTGGTCCTGGCACTGACCCCTGTGGGACACCACTGGTTACTGCCCTGAGTGCTGAGAGCTGTACCCAAACTACCACCCTAGGATGCCTACCCTTCAACCAGTTCTTTATGCACCCGAGCAGTTCCCAGGCTGCTTAACTTGTTGTTCAACCTTCTGTGGTACATGGAGTGAAACACCTTACTGAAGTCCAGGCAGAACACATCAGCTGCATTGCCCCTAAACACTTACCTTGTCACCCAGTCCAAAAAGTCACCAAGTTTGGTTTTCACATACAGCCGCCAGTGCTGCATGCAGTACTCTGAGTGTGGCCGGACCAACGATCTGTAGTGGGGCAGGATCAGTTCCCTATGTCATGATGCAAATCCTCTTGCAATGTACCACAGCATCTTGTTAGCCTTGGCCGCAGCCTTCCTACATTGAATATTGTTATGCTTGTTCCAGTTAACATCACCCGTAAGTCCTTCTCTTCATCAGTTAACACAAGCCTCACTGCCCACAACCAATACTATCTCCTTGTGTTCTTGGCCCTGAAGTGCATAACCTTGCAATTATTTACACATGATAGTGTCCTTCACCAGTGTCTTTAATACCTCCTTGTTGGCAATCATGTAATCTGTGATAACAACCGCCCTATGTATTTACTTCATTTTTGCAAAAGCCATTACCAAAAACACATTTTTTAGTTCTATCCATCCAGTGTTTCACTCAGTCCAAGCCTCATCTTACTGTATATATTGTCATCAAGAAGGCAAAACACCATTATAAGTCTGTGTTGAACAAGAACAATATTTATTACTGTCTTCAAGTCAGCATTGACATACATGTAGCAGTCACTCATAAACACTTAAAGGCAACGTCTACTTAAACATGGGTCCCACCTCAGTGTGAGTCAGGGTCCGATTTGTACATACTAAAATGTAGACTTTTTTAGTGTCCTGTGATTTTTTTATATTAAAATTTTTCTGGTTGATCTTGCCTGCATCTCTGCCGGCATTTGAAGAAATACTGCGATGAGTAGTGCTCCCACTATCACCCGTGGCTGTACCTATAATGATGTTTTGTGCATGGAGCAGCCATAGGTATGTCTATTACAGTACTGAAAAATGGATCTTCTAATTGCTCCGGTTTGCAACGTACATGTCTCATCATTATTCTTTTTCAAATTTAATGTGCTTTATTCATGTATGCAATGATGCAAAGTTACAAATATAACAGTGAGCATAACTGTGATTGATAGCTAGATCCAGTTATTTGAAGAGCACATAATAAAACCAGTAAAGAGACCAAAGGAACATGTCAATAAGTGATGTCTCTGCAATTTAAGTGAATACTAACAATACTTTTATAATAATGTTACCACCCACCTCCCCCAATCCCCCCCAGCCACCGGAGGATATATTGAATTACCCACAAGTCCCACCCAACCTAGTGAGACTCACACCTGTAAGTGTGGAAGAGTACTGTAAGTAACATGAATAATACAAGGAGAAAAAGAAAAAAAAAAGATTCCATGTCCTTATATAGTCAACAAAGTTTGCAGTGCTTCCCAGATCCTCTTATATCTAGATAAACTTCCAGAAATGTTTGCTACCAGGCGTTCGGCCTGTAAAGCAAACATGATTTCTCTATACCATTCTAGGATATGAGGGGTATCCCAGTCTAACCAATGTTGAAGGATATCCTTCTTTGCACATGCCAATATCAGGGCCACATGAGCTTTCTGGTTGCCAATAAGGGAGCCCAAAAAGTCACCCACTATACATATTTCAGGGACAAACGCATCTGAAAACTCCAACAAGGGGTCCAGATGAGTATGAATTGAGTTCCAAAAGGGAATGATCTTCTGACAAGTCCAAAGAATATGGTATAGGAAGCCAGGTTCCTGACCACATCTGGAACAAAGGTCACTAGGAAGATAATCCATCCTATGTAACCTCACAGGGGTGTAATAGAGATTGTGAATGATTTGGAATTGCATAAGATGATATCGGTTCCATCTTATGAACTGATATAGATGTCTCCAGATAAGAGACCAGTTCCTGGGGATATGGTGGGAGGGAGAGTCTGATCCCAACCGTATATTCTGGGGCCCTCATTGGCAGCCAGAAGTGTTTGTAGTGAATGATAGTAATATGATACCAGATGGGAAGCAGGGGCTGAAGAAACTAAGGGTAATACCACAGAACCCAAAAAAGCTTTGCCTCAGGCCTGTACCAAAAAATTGTGTAAGCATGTGAGTTATCTGAAAATATTTAAAGCACAATGAGGGGTGCCAATAGTACAGATCTCATGCTGTCTGGAAGGGGAGCAGTTTGCCATTCAAAGTTAGCTCTTGCACTGTTTCTACTCCCATACCTGGCCAAAAGCACTGGGACATTTGCCCAGCTATGCGTAGGTTGGAATTTCCTGTAAGGGGCTGAAGGATGTCTTTATCTGGGCAAACTTTCAGGAAAGAGCAAAGCTGTGAGTGATGTCTTGGTGTTATGGCGAGACCAGGTATAGACTGGCAGTGTGGCTGCCAGTCTATACCTGGTCTCGGCATAACACCAAGACATGCATGTTGGAAATGGTGCAATTAGAAGCTCTGGCTATGCAGTACTGTAATAGACATACCTGCAGCTACTCCACTCATGAAACTTAATTCTAGGGACAGCCACAGGTGGTTGCTGGAACACCGCTCGTCATGGTGTT
The DNA here is from genome assembly GCA_016271365.2 of Neoceratodus forsteri. NCBI lineage: Eukaryota > Metazoa > Chordata > Ceratodontiformes > Ceratodontidae > Neoceratodus > Neoceratodus forsteri. The sequence continues at coordinate 707,231,114 of CM028130.1, forward strand.
GCTTGAAATGCCATCAGAGAGGCAGGCATGATCAATGAGATACATTTGCAATATAAAAAATAATGGGACACACAAAAAAAAATACTACTTTTTAGTAAGTGCTAATCGAGCCCTGTCTCACACTGAGGTGGGACCCGTTTGTAAGTGCTGTTTCCCTTTAAAAGAATTTGAATGCAATAAACAGTTTTACTGACAACATAGGAGATAGTCAACTTTCACAACCATTTAAAAATTTATCATCACAGAGCAGAAGTACATTCTGACACTGAAGATATTATGTTGCTACCAGAGGGCATTACTTGTTGTACAATAATACACATGCATGCATGCCAGTGGATGCAAGTAACAGTCATTATTGTCAAACCTCTGGTGATGGCGCAATGGCCTTGCTCCACAGTGAATGGTGCAAACTAACCCTCGTGCAAAGAAAAAGTGCCAGAATCAATTATTAAATGCAGACGGCATGAAGCGCTGCTGACCACACCAATTGATCACATAAATGTGATCCCACATGTCAGTATCGGTGATGTGTTAAATGCAGCAGGCAACATTCATGTCACTGGGATTCTCAGAATTATCTCAGAGGGAGACATTGGAAGTACTACAATGCCAGCCATGGTTGTTATAAGGGTACTTATAACTATGCAGTCTGGGGGAGTTAACTTGAACATCCGTAAAACCACACGTTAGCAGACATTGCCTGCAATAAAATGCAATACGGTATGCCCTGCCCCTGGTGTACATTCAGAACCATCCCCATTCACCTATGTTGCACACAGCTGTAATTCCAAAGATGACCCATTCCTACCTCAACAATCAGTGCTGGTGACGCTTTATGAAGTATGTTTAATGTTAACAGTGCCCCCCCAATCACTTTTGATTAGTGTTCACGTAACATTTAACTTATTTACCATGACAACATCAACAAACACAATGCTCACAGTGAAATTAGTAGTTAAAATAGGAGGTTACTTGTTGCTGAGGTGGCCCACAAACCCCTGCCACAGCTTTCAGTTACACACACCATGGTGCACCCAACATCACAAAGGACACATGTCGGGTATCATAGCCCTACTCACACATTTGTGGCTGTCCACTGAGTGACCGGTCAGACAGCAAACAGTCATGTGCATCTGCGCATTCATACATGACCACATACACAGTACAGTTTGCTCATTCACCAGTCTGTTGACATGTAAGCACAGTGGAGTCAGGAGGGCTGTTCTGCTCACGGTGTCTGGTTTTGGATGGGTGGGGTACCATGGTGGTGTGTACTGCCGTCTTTTATGGGTGTTGGTGGGCCAATAGTGAGTGGCAAATTCGTTTATCATTGAGGGTGTGCTTGGGAAATAGAGATTAATACTTGTACTGTCACATGGACTGGTGGTTGGCGAGTCATACTTTTTACAAGTGTGCTCACCATCTGTTATCGTGGTTTTTGGTGGCTGCCATGGTCTACAGCAACTGCAACTGCAAGATGCACCACTGAATTTGGCAATGACTGTTGCTGTGCCATATGTTTGTTGCCCTTGCTGACTTGGCGCAAGCAACTTGAAATTTAAACATTAAACAGCCACTGCTGACAATATTGCAACACCTGAAACATTCATAAGTGATCTTAACTATATTGCTTTCCTATGGCACATCATTGGGCACAACCTAAAGGGCAATATAGATCGTGTGTCTCACTATCATGCTCCCACCTGCAGGTGAAAACATCATCACATACTGACATCAGTGTCGTGTGAAAGGGGGCACACAGGGGGCACACAGGCAGTCATGTAATATATGGCGCTGTGCGGCCATGCAGCCTATGGTTACTGACACAAATACTGTATGTGTGCCTCAAATATCGAGGCACGAATACAGTATCTGATAACTGTGTGATAGCATTACAACATGTCATGAACCTTATCTCATCAATATCGACAATTACAAACATCACATTTCATATATTCCCCCAAAAAAGAGCAGTTGAACACAGTAGAGCACATGACTGTACTGGATTAAATTGCCGATGATGTCATAAATTACAGAAAAGAGATGATTGTCATAGTAATTATTCACATTTGCCAAATTAACAGTGGTAAGTAACCAGACATTGTGTCCTTCAAGTGATGTAACATGAAATGTCCAAATAGTGTGATGAAAACAAAAAATAAATACATTTCAGTCCAAATCAACGTATCTGAAACCGGTGTAGCTTGCCGAAGGAAACATGGCACGAATCTTGGAAACTGCACATGGAGGCAGGACCACATGGACCTTCCAGCCCAACCATCCCCAGCACCACCATGCAAATTGATGGTAAGCTACTGTATATGCTGGTACTTCCTAAAAATAAAACAGGGAAAAAACAGTTGATAATACTGCACTATTGGCACACACAGTAGTGATGTGTACAACATGAAAGTGACTTTTACAGTACTGATCCCATTGCACTGAAATGGAAATTGACACTTAAGAAACATGCTGTGAAATGGTGGATGCAGACATTAAACATAATTCTTAAAGTGTTACCCAGTTTGAACATTACTATGCCCAACATGTCACAACTCTCTCAGTGAAATAGTGCCTCCTCATCTCCACCCCAAACGTTTCACTAGTCAACTTCAGACTGTGCCCACTAGTGACCCTTCCCACCTTTAAGCGGAACAATCTTCCATCCCTGACTTTCTTTATGCCTTTCAAGTACTTAAATGTCTTGATCATGTCTCCTCTTTCCCATCTCTCTTCTTGCAAGTAGAGATGCAGCAAATTTAAAATCCGCCAGCAAAGTGAACGTGAAGTGGCCACTGCTGGCACTCCGCTACGTGAGTGCCCTATAGGAAAGGCCTCACTAATGCCGTTATTATTACTTTACATTGTCATTCCACCTTAAATGCGAAGTAAGGCGGAGTGACAACAATATTGGCAGCATCCCACCCACACAGTCACCAGAATGAATGTGCATCCCCAAAGTGCTACTGTCTTGTGTCCAGAAAACTCCCCAGTGCTGATGAAGTGAAATGAGAGTGTGACAAGAAATGCAAAGTCTCCCAGAATTAATGGCGCACTCAGTCATGCACACAGTGGTCAGATCACACACAGAGTCACCAGAATTAATGTGCATTCCCAAAATGCTACTGACTTACGTCCAGAAAATTCCCCAGTGCTGATGATGTGAAATGAGAGCGTAACAAGAAATGCAGTCTCCCAGAATTAATGGTGCCATGCAAATGCACAGACAGATTAAGATTGCGCTGCACACACAAGGGATGCATGTGAAAAGGCACAACAACACCTAACCAATGCTCACAAGTCACAAATCCAAATCTGGAAAGGAATACATTTTGCCAGTTGGGAGATTAGTGCACAGCAGTAACAATCCACTACCAGTAAAGATACCACAAAGCAGTATAAAAAATTCATGCAGGTGCGGTGGATAGCAGGTTCACACTGCTGCAATTACTCTGTAACACAATAAAAGGTGTCTGATTTAATGGCACGCATTGTACACACACTCACACACACACTCAAGTAATGCGTAGCAAATTGAAAACCTTTAGTAATATAGCCAAATGTTTTAAACAGACAAATTGAACACTGCTGCACTACAACAATTAGCAAAAATGTCAAGAATTACTGAAAATATTACTGCGTGTACATTAACAGTTATACAAGAAAAACATAACCAAAACAGAAACACTGCCTTTTTCTCCCAGTTAATCTACCTACACCACAAATATGCCCTTCCCCCAAAGCACACGTCACAGTACAGTGACTGTTCTAAATTAGCGTTGAAAATCCAAATTCAAAAACAATAAACACTCAATGATATGAGCACAGAAGGGCTTCCTACAATCGACGTACTAAATTCTGAGCAAAAAATATTACTCAGAAAGGCATTTTAAACAGCTTTTAGAGGTTTTGAATCACAGAGCTCTGAGAGCAAACTGTCTCCAGCTACCACTGCACACACACACTACCCAGGCCAGAACTGAGGCTGTGCCGAACAATCTAGAGCCCATTTGACCTGCAATCCCATGAATAACTGCAGAATTTCATTTGGAGCTCAATTACAGGGTGAAGTGAGGCGAATTAGATTGATTTCAATGTGCTTCGCCTTAAAATTGGTGGAGAAGTGGTTTGGGGAAGGCAGAATAACGCAAAGTCATTGGTTTCAATGGACTTCATGTTCCTGATTATGAAGCGAAGTACTCCGCTTCACATTGTGGAGTTCTCTGCGGATTCCACGTTACTCAGTGAATCACTTCAAGAAGCAAATTGGGGCCACTTCTCCTACCACTACTTACAGAACTGTAACTCACATGCTGTATGGGAAGGAATGAGAATGCCTATGGCTCTACTTCCCCGATGGGCTGCAGCACAAAACTTCCAGACGTAAAAATGCTTATTAATGAGTACAATGGTGGAGTGGTGAAGCCTGGAGAGATACTACAAAACATGCTTACAATACATCCAAGTAACTAGTAAAAAAATTAATGTGATTTGTGACATGATCGTGAATCGGGATTTGTGACTGCATTTGTGACCGTGATGATGAAGAACATGATTCAGTGTTGACGGTGTGAGATAACCAATATGAAAACTGTATTGGGAATGTGAATGCCTACGGCTGTACCTCCCCAATGAGCTGTAGCACAAACTCCCTGACTTAAAAACGCTCATTAATGAGTACAATGGCGAGGTAGTGAAGCCTAGAGAGATACTACAAAACATGCTTACAATACATCCAAGTAACTAGTAAAAAAATTAATGTTGTGATTCGTGATGTGATCGTGAATAGTGATTTGTGACTGCATTTGTGACCGTGATGATGAACATGATTTGTATCACTAGTGACTCATAATGACGGTCCTGACTTGAAAACGCATATTAATGAGTAAAATGTTCATGCAGAATTATACATCTCACCTGTCCAATACTCTGAAGGGAAGCCAAAGAAACAACTGTGACTTAAGTTACAGATGGAGATTGGGCCCTAAAGAGATGTAAATGCACAGACAGATTAAGATTGCGCTGCGCACTGAAGAGATGCAGATGCAAAGGCACAACAACCTAACCAGTGCTCACCATCAGAAATTCAAATCTGGAAAAGAATACCTTTGCTGGTTGGGGCGGGCTGCGAGGGAGTGGGGGGGGCAGTGTACTGCACTGCTGCAGTAACAGTCACTAGTACTAGTACCAGTAAAGATACCACAAAGAAGTACAAAAATCACACAGCTGCAGTCGATAGCAGGTTCACATTGCTGAAATTATTATGTGGCACAATAAAAGGTGTCTGATTTGATGACACGCATCACACACATACACACACACACACACACACACACACACACACACACACACACACACACACACACACACTAAGTAATGCATAGGAAATTGAAAACTTCAGTTACAAAACCATATATTTTAAACAAACTAAAATTATGCACTGCTGCACCACAACAATCAGCAACAAAATGGCAAGAATTATTGAAAATATTAGTGTGTGTACTTTAACACAGTTATACAAGAAAAATATCACCAAAAATCCAAGTTTATCTACCTACACCACAGTTACTCCCCTCCCCCAAAGCACTTTTCCACTGTCTCTCAGTACACAGACTGAATGTTGTACATTAACATTCAAAATCCACACAAAAACAATAAACGCTCGATGATATGAGCATAGGAGGGTTTCCTATAATCGATGAACTAAAGTTTCAGAAAAAAAAAGACTCAAAAAGGCCTTTTTAACAGCTTTTAGAAGGTTTGAATCGCAGAGAGCTCTCAGAGCAGATTGTCTTCTACAGCTTCCTACACACACCTACCCCAAACTGAGGCTGTGTAGAACAATCTAGAGCCCATGTGACCTGAAATCCCATGAATCACTGCAAATTCTCCTTTGGAGCTTAAAAACAAGGCAAAGTACATTGTTTTCAATGTACCTGCATGTAAGAATTGAGTGGAGTAGTGGTTTGGGAAGGCGAGTAGCTTGAAAATCATTGTTTTCAATGGACTTCGTGTTATCCATTATAATCACGAAGTACTCGCTTCCGCATTGAGCACTCACAAATTAGCCTTCCTCTAGAATCACTTCACGCAGGTAGAGGACAGACCGCCCATCTCTACTTGCAGACATGTTGAGCTCCTTCCACTTTCTTCTCATACGGCAACTGAGATAGTCCCAAGATCTTTTGTGTAGATCATCGCTGCACAAGCCTCCAGTAAACTGACATCCTTTTTTTGATATGGGCATGAATACTGTACACAGCACTCCAAGTGTTGCCTCACCAGTGATGTATACAATGGCATGATGACCTACACCGTTATTGAGGTGACCTCTCTGGCAATGTACCTCAGCATCCTATTTGACCTTGCTGCTGCCCTCCTACATTGTGCTGATACCTTCACATCCCCTGTGACTATTACTCCCAGCTCCCTTTCCTCTTCTGAAGGTATTTCTGACTCCGAGGTGCATGACCAGGCACTATTAATAAGTCTCAGCACCTCACCCTCACACTCAATGTTGAATAAACATCAACAGTACTTGTTCAATATCATTATTGGTGTCCAGTTTTGGAGGCCATACCTCTAGAAAGATATGGAGAGGGTGGAGCTAGTTCAGATGAGGGCGACAAAGTTGGTATTGGGGGCTCCACAACTTAACATACGAGGAGAGAGTGATGGACCTAAGCATGTACTCACTATAGCAGAGGAGGGAGAGGGGTGACAGGATCGAGACATTAAAATACTTAAAGGGTATCAAAAAAGTGACAGTGGGGAGCCTATTACAATTAAAGGAGCAACCTAGGATTAGGGGACATGAATTCCAAATCAAGGGAGGAAGATTCAGAGGAAACATTGATAAATAATTTTTCACTGAAAGGGTGGTGTACAACTGGAATGGGCTACTGAGGGAAGTGGTGGGGGAGAGGATGGTGGAATGGTTCAAGAGAGCATGGGATAAGCACAGGGGGTTGTTGACACAGGGGATGGGGGAATACAAGAAAGGCCTAGTGGATATCTAGGTAAACTGGGCAGACTAGGTGGGCATGGTGGGCATGGGGTCAATACTGTGCATGGCAGAATGTTGTGCGACATAATCGCGTTGCGCGATTCAATGCTAACTTTTTTCCTGTGGGGGGGAGGCCACACCCCCGTTAGAGACTGTGCCCCCAGCCCCCCACTAAGGATTCTAACTCCGGGGGTCCAACACGGAGAGCGCACAGGTCCGGGTTTCGGCATAATGCCGTGTGCTATTAAGCGTATGACGTTATGACCAAGTACGGGCCTGGTGGTCTTTTTCAGAAATCACAGTCCTATGTTCATATGTTCCTGCAGGGTTCATTTCAGATATTTATCTATGTGGGACACATTGATCCATGGGGTATAAAAAGTAACAGTCAAATGAAAAAAACAATAGGTCATATTGTTCAGCTCCCCTCAGGAAGCTCCCTGACTAGAAGCTCCACCTCACCAGAGGTGGCACGGCTATTCAAGCTTTCTGCTGCAGCCGCCGCTGCCATCCCTCCCCGATGCCTGGAACAGTCACCTGGCTTTGAGATCCCCTCAGGAAGCTCCCTGACTAGGATCTCCACCTCACGGGAGGTGGCGTGGCTCTTCAAGCTTTCCGCCGTGGCCACCGCTGCCATCCCTCCCTGATGCCTGGAACACTCTCCTGGCCTTGAGATCCTCTCAGGAAGTTCCCTGACTAGGAGATCCACCTCACCAAGGTGGTGCAGCTCTTCAAGCTTTCTGCCGTGGCCACCTGCCATCCCTCCTCGATGCCTAGAACACTTGCCCGGCCTTGAGGTAAACCAGCATTGAGCCCTTTTGCGGCTTCATGGCAGGCAAACAGATTGGACAAAAGTGCAGCAGCCTGGCCAATCCACGCACTCAGGCTGTGTTTCCCAACTCGGAGTACCTTTTTTCAAATGCAACTTGATTAGGGATTATTCTTGGGCAGTTTTAAAGTACTGCTCAAGGACCAAGCAGCTTACTGCTGGACCAAATTTTGGACTAATATAGCTGGGGCCTTGTAACATACAGTTCAAAGGTTTGGGGCAAGGCATCTGCTTTTAGGCCTCATCTGCTAACTTTGGCTGCAGAGATTGTAATAGGGTGGACTGGACTGCAGCTAGTGTGCTCCTAGCACTGACATTTTTATTTATTTGTTGCTATTTCTACTTGTGCAGCGCAAGGCGCTGTAATCTCTTGGGTGGGAAATGTTTGTTTAACTTTCCACTGCTGGGCATTGTAATCTCTTGGGTGGGAAACGTTTGTTTAACTTTCCACTGCTGGGGAATGTTGCTTATGTATTAATGAGAGCTTAGACAGGGATTCTATTTTATGGGCTGTTTAAAGTTACTAGCTAACATTGTCAGAGTCAGCCAGTCAGGATTCCCTGTCTTTTGCCACGTACCCCCTTCCCGCTTAAACCTGCTTTAACCTGACTCTCTGTTTTGCTATTTCTCCTCTTTCCAGATGCCCCATGCCCATCACTTACCAGCCCTTTGGCTGCTAATCGACCTTGGCTCCTGCCCCCCTGCTGGCTTTTGTTCCTGTATGCCCCCCCCCGCCTGCCCGCCTCCTGTTTCCCTGCTTCTAAATAAGCATCTCTCTCCATTTTGTCCCCCATATCCTCTCAGGAAGTTCCCTAACTAGGAGCTCCACCTCACCAGAGGTGGCGCAGCTCTTCAAGCTTTCCGTCGCAGCCACTGCTGCCATCCTTCCCGATGCCTGGAACAACGGCCCAGCCTTGAGGTAAACCAGCATCGAGCCCTTTTGCGGCTTCATGGCAGGTGTAAAAATCGGACAAAAGTGCAAAAGCCTGGCCAATCTACACACTCCGGCTGTGTTTCCCAACTTGGAGCACCTTTTTTCAAATGCAACTCGACTGGGGACTATTCTTGGGCAGTTTTAAAGTACTGCTCAAGGACCAAGCAGCTTACTGCTGGACTAAATTTTGAGTAAACGCCTTGAGAAAATAGTTCACCAGCAGCTATCCAATCACCTAGAAAAATATCACCTCCTCAGCCCTCACCAGTATGGCTTTCATAAACTCCACGGTACTTCCTCTGCCCTTGCCCTTTTCATCAGTCACATCCTCAGAAACATGGACAAGGGCAATGCCACAGGCGCAGTGTTTGTGAACCTTTTGAAGGCTTTTGACCTCATTGATCATGATCTCTTCTACTCAACCCTACTAAATTTTGGCTGCTCATCGGATGCTGGTACATGGTTCTGCAGCTACCTCACTAATCGGTCTCAGTCTGTACTGATCGGTAATAACTTCTCTGCTGCCTTGCCCATCCACACTGGCATACAGCAGGGCTCTATACTTGGGCCTCTGCTATTTTCTATGTTTATAAATGACCTCCCTGTTGATAGCATAAACTGTGAGGCACTCCTCTATGCTGATGACCTTGTCATCTACCACAGCGACAAATCCCTTTTATTCTTATCTGCCACCCACACAACTAACTATGGAGCCGCCCAGAGGTGGATCCTCTCAAAGAAACTTCTTGTAAATGAGAAAAAAACTAAAGCAATGCTTTTTGGTTCCAAGCCATTCTTAGCTAAAGTCTCAAAATCACAAACCTCACAAATGATGTCTACCCCTGCCAGCCCTCCCCTTGAAACAGTACCCACCTTTAAATAGCTAGGTGTGACGCTTGACCCATCCCTCACTTTCAATGAGCACACCACCACCATTATGAAGAACAGGCACCAAAAATTGGGGGCAGCCTATTGCCTCGGTCAATTCCTGACCACTGAGGCCCACCTAGCCATCACTAGAGGCAACCTGCTGCCTCTACTCAACTATTGCTCACCGGTTTACATCACCATGTCCTTGTCTTTATTCACCTGACTAGTCCCCACTTACAATGCCATCTGTCGCTTTGTCCTCCTAGCTCCGTTATCCACTCACCACTGCTTGCTGTATCAGTCCCTAGACTGACTCCCTCTTCAAGGTCACTTTGACCTCGCCATGGGTAATTTAGTAGATTGCTCACTTAGGAACTCTCAGAAGTCACCCTACTCCACCCTCCTGGCTCATAGAGTGGTTCTCTGACACCTTAGAAACTCCTCCATTCCCCAACTGGAAATTCCTCACACCTCCACAGCCATGGGCAGCAAAGCCTTCTCTGTCTCTGCCTCTACTCTCTGGAACCATCTCCCTCCATCAGTCAGGCTATCCCCCTCTCACCTGTCCTTTAAATCCACCCTCTAAGCCTGGCTCCTGTCTGAGAACACATGCAACTGCAACTGATCCTCAACAATTAACCAGGGCCTTGATCCCCCGCCTGGCCACCTCCTGTCCACCACACACCTCACCCACCACATCATCCTCTAGTCAAACTCTTCTATGTCTATGGAAAAGCGTCATCAACTGTATATTTGTACACTTGTATACTTGTTTTTGATTGTAAAGAGTGTCATACACTTGTATACTGTTGTTTATAAAGAATGTTATCAACTGTATATTTTATACACTTGTATATACTTTTCTTTTCTACACCAACTCATGCTCAGGGTGCATATTTTCCCTGAATCTGTATGTATTGTTTGGTTATTTGTTTTCCTGTTGCTGCCACCCTGTGGCTTAGGTCGTGCCTGAAAATGGTCCTTTGGATCAGTGCACCTACCCGGTTACCAAAGACATAAATAAATAAAATAAATAAATAAAACTGATCCCAGATTCATAAAACAGCAGCTTAAAACCTCTATAACAGTGAGCAGGTTGTCCCCAAGGTAGAAGAAAAGGTGTGTCAAAATTAAGAACAGTGTGCCAATTGTCCCAATCCCCCACCAAAAAGTGAACCCTGTTCCTATTATACAAGCATTATATGATTTAAATGTTCTGCATAACACTCACATGTCTGCACTTTTCCATCTAGGTACTGTATATAGCAGAGGTATTGGTGCCTTTATTAATGTAATTTACCATACCTTCCTAAATCTGTGATTTTGATCTTGTAATTATTTTACAAAAGTGCATCTGCTCCTTCTTCAAAAATGTTGTCATGGCTTGCTGTGATCATACAAACATTACAAACTGCAAGCAAATACAAGCCTTACAGTGTATCTACTCTGATAGACTGTGCAGCAGTTCAGTCCATTAGACTGCAGCTGGCACCACCCCTACCACTTTTTCCTTCTCTCATGCCCCCATCCCATCCCTGTTTTGCATACAATTTTAAAGTGTGCCACCACATGTTGGAGCTCCATAATGTGTAGAAAGTTTAAAATTTTTATCCAAAACTATGTACAACAGAAGCATTTGTTTGTGTTACTGTTCAATAAGATACTGTTAAATAACGTACTACCTAGTAAAACTGACATGAATAGTGTAAAAAAGTTGTCATTATTAACTGTTCAAGTGTTGTAACATACGTCTGGTACTGGTCTTTGTAACCATCACATTGCTGTTACCATCTCAAGCACTGTCTGTTCTTTTTTTACTGAAATTGGATTTGACATTGCGGTTCCTATATGTTTTTTTTTAACCATTGCACTGGCATGATTTTCTGATGAGTAGTATGTTACTAACTGCAGCAGTAATACAGTACTGTACCATGAAAAAGCCCTTTGAAATATGGGAAGGCAATGGTCAAAACAGATACGTACTTATTGCCTTGTGCATCATATGTAGGATGATGAACCATGAACACACTGATGATTTCTTTTTATAAAACGGGCATTAAGGTAAGGTCAAATGACGACTTGCCATTGGGCAGAAGGTGTCACCTGACCATTCATTAATGCCCCGGTAGACCAACAGTTGGCATACCGATTCTAAAAAGCTTTTGATTTTTTTGATTTTTACAATCAGCTACCCCATCTTATAAGTGCAATAACCCACTCCAGCACACGGATGTATCAGGGCATTAATGCACTCTCCTGCTGGTTGAAGTCACTCAGGCAAGCCCTAGTGCCTCACAATGCACCAGACGCATGCATTAATTCCCTGACACACCCATGGGCTGGAGTGGGTTACAGCATACAGGTAACAAGGGTCGAAGGACATTATTGAGATATAGTCAGTCCACTGAGGGTATACCAAGAATGCAGTTTGCATGCTTGAAAACAAATTATAACTAGAACATCCTTGACAGAAGTATGTAACCTGAGAGGGAAGAATGGTCATGGTGTTCAAGGTAGTGACTTCTGATTATTAAGGCACCTGAATAAAGTGTAGGACAACCACCAAACACAGCAAGTACAAAAACAGTAGGGAAAGGGAACTGTGTTACACCTCAATTACAGCTTAGCTCTGGTGATTGCCACACATGGCTTCAAAGGGAGGTACAGCAGTATTCAGCAAACTTTTTCATGGTCAGGGGGATGCATGACCATGCTGGAGGTTGATGCGCTGCAAGCTACATTGTGTGATACACCAGCGACCCAGGTTCAGGAACGATCAAAGGCAAATGGGGGTCGGCATGGAAGAGAGAGGTTTTATACAGTGATGTTGCAGACATTTATGTTGACAAGAAATCAACAGCAGTCTCTTACAAGGTGGAATGACAGGATATAGAAACAGATTACAAACTGCAATCCCAAGATCATGAAAAAATAACTGTAAAATCACAACATCAGACAACAGTAGAAAGGACAAAGCATCACCGCACCTCTTTGCAGTGCTCACTGGGTGTTGCATTGTACACAGAAAAGATCATTTCTGGACAGTGGAGGGCACAAGCCGTGATGCTGAAAATTACTGCTGGAAGGGGAAATTTCATGATGGGTGCATGTAAACATGGACAAGGATTGGGTGCAAATGTAGATACACACACACACTGAAAGAGATACACTCACAGACACCCACACACAAACACAGTGACAGATATGCAGTCGCAGACATGTGTGCACACACACACTAACAGACATACAGTCACAGAGACAGATACACACACACAAACACACACACAAATTTTTATTTTTTATTTTTAATTTTTTAACTGGGTAAGGGCACTGGGCAACAAAGCCCTTTTTCAGGGCCGACCTGGACAGACAACATAGAATTACAAACATATTATAAACAAATTAATTTACAAGTTACAGTTATAAACATTGAAAGAATATAGACACACATAAACACACACTGACACAGACAGACACAAGGGCAAACCGGGCAACTACAGACCAGTAAGCCTGACTTCCGTAGTGTGGAAATAGATAGATACCATTCTAAAGCAGAGGTTGATAACCTTTCTCGATAGTAATGGTTTACAGGATGAGAGACAGCATTGGTTTGTCTTGGGAAGACCGTGCAAAACTAACCTGATCTGACTTCTTCAACTGAGTCACTTGAATGGTTGATGTAGGCCATGCTGTGGATGTCCTGTACCTGGATTTCAGCAAGGCTTTTGGCTCGGTGCCCCATGGGAGGTTAATGAGCAAGCTGAGGGACTTGGGGGTGGGAGACAAGCTGGTGGGGTGGGTTGGGAGCTGGTTGCAGGGCAGACAACAGAGGGTAGTTGTAAGGGGGAAGAAATCCAAGCCAAGGCCAGTAACAAGTTGTGTACGGCAGGGTTCAGTGCTGGGCCCTGTTTTGTTCAATGTCTTCATTGGACACATTGCGGCGGGAGGTGGCAAGAGTAAGATCAGCCTGTTCGCAGATGACACTAAGATTTGTGCAAAAGTGGACAATCAATGAGGAGGGGAGGCAGGCAGTCAGGGAGGATCTGGCTAAACTCAAACACTGGTATAGGGAGTGGCAGTTGGGGTTTAACGCTAAGAAGTGCAAGGTCATGCACCTTGGAGCAAAAAATCCCAGGGCCAGCTACTGACTCGGGGAAGTGCAGGTAACAGCTTCAGAGGAGGAAAGGTAACTCGGGGTAATAATCACAGGGGACATGAAGGTATCAGCTCAATGTAAGAGGGCTGCAGCAATGGCAAATAGGATGCTGGGGTGCATTGCCAGAGGGATCACCTCTAGAAAGGAGGATGTCAACCTGCCCCTGTATAGATCACTGGTGAGGCCACACTTGGAGTACTGTGTGCTGTACTGGTGCCCATACCTCAAAAAGGATGTGAGAGTACTGCATGGGGTGCAGTGCAGGGTTACTAAAATGAGCATGGGACTGGGGGAGTTGCCGTATGAGGAAAGATTGAGTGAGCTCAACATGTATTCGCTGGAAGAGAGAAGGGAAAGCGGGGACATGATCGAGACCTTTAAGTACTTGAAAGGCATAAACAAAGTCAGAGGGGGAGGATTTTTCTGCTTAAGTGGAGGAAGGGTCACTAGAGCACACAGTCTGAAATTGGGAGTGGGAAGGTTCATGAGGGAGATGAGGAGGCATTACTTTACAGAGAGTAAAGTGGGGTTTCGATACAGTCAAGGGCAGGATTAGTCTAGACAAGAACACAAAGTGGGGAAAGACCAGGAAAGGGGAGGAAGGGGGTTTGGGTGGGGCTGGGGTAGCTGTAGTAATATGAAACTAAGAGCTGCACAATCAGGCAGACTTGATAGACCTGTGGGCCTTTTTCTGCCATCAATTTCGTATGTTCGTATGTAAATACACACACACACACACACCCACACAGTCATTCACTGAGGCAAACAGACAATCAAATGCCCTTGGTATGGAGACCAGTTAACAAATGTCATTCACTTCCTCATGTATATCCTTAACATCAGGACGTCCATGTTCCTTGAGGAATTGGTAATATGCTGTCTGAAGCACGAGAATGCAAAGGCACACATAGTGGAAACCAAAGTGATTGATAATACATCCCTCAGCAATGCCATACTCAGCAAATTTATTAATAACTTTGTCAATCTCTTTGCAGCAATGACATTCTTGCTCTGTAGACATGGTCTCACAGTTACTGCAGGAACACCTATAAAATAAAATTTAGACAGATTAGTGTTGCCCATGAAACAAAGAAAATCGGTCATGTACAAACACATACACACACATATGCAGACACCAAGTCTGTGATACACACACACACACACACACACACACAAATAGAAACACACAAAGAATCACTGCATCGTGTAGACACATGTGAGCACACAGAAAGGCACAACCACAGAAGGACAGGTAGAGAGAGAGAGAGAAAGATACACACACACACAACCCAACAAGCACACATAGACACCCTAACACCCACCCAACAATACACAAATGGAGAAAACAGACACACATTAGAAGGCACAATCACACACACAGATACAAAACACACACACACACACACACACACACACACACACACACACTGTAATACCAACCCCACCATCCCAAAACCGAGACACAGACACACAGTCAAAGAAACACTCACAGACTATCAGGGACACACATAGACCAACACACAAACACAGACAGCCACACACACATTGTAATACACACCACACCATCACAAAACCAAAACACACAGACACAGTCAAAGAAATAATCGCACACCCAGAGAGACACACAAAGAAACACACACACACATGAAAGAAAGCAGACACAAAGAGTGAGACACAGAAGAAAACAGTCATACACAAAGACAGAGAAATAGTAGCAGTAGTAGTAGTAAAAACTTTTATTTTTTAACAGGATATAAATGACAGTTCATTTACAGCACCTTTAGGGCAAGCCCCAATTTACCAGATGTTCCTGTACACTCCACAATAATAAAATTTACTAAGTTTCATACATTTGTTCGTAAAAACAGACAAACATCCATCCAAAATAGAAACATACTATAATGTGGTTAGAAAAATAATACATGAATGATCGGCTGGATGTACACCCTATAAGATCTGTAAAAGATATATCACATATATCACTGAGTGCAACAAAGGGGGGTTGGGGAATGGTTGGAGCAAGTGGGGATAAAAAGATTAGGCAACAGTTACAACTAGTATACCAGGTGAAATGTTACTTGCACACTGCCACACCACATAGCAAATCATAACATGTAACAGCATTTGAAAAATGGTCAAACGCCAATTTTATAGGGGTAGGGCAGTCTATTTGGTATCACAGTATGTGATTGTGGATGACCAGTAAACAGCAGTATGTCCAACATTCATAGGACAGCATGACAAGCATAGATTTTCTGGGGGATCACAGATGTAAACAAGTACAAAAACATGTTCATTCTGTCAAACATGTATACAGTGGTAACAAGTGACTGTCTCTATTTATATTCTACATACTTTACAGGGCAACAAATACACAGAAGAGCAGCAATCACAACAACTCTATATAGGGAGAGGATGACAGAAGATTTCAAATAGCAACACTCACAGCAGCAGTAGCAGCAAATGAATGTGGAACAACTAAAATTAAACATAATAGCACGACATGATAAGACCACTTGCAAGTGCCAGCTAGAGATAGGACAGGAAAGGGGCAGATTTCAATTTAAAGTATGTCATACATGACATACATGCAGAAAAAATATTAATTGCATGAAATGAAGCAGACAGACATTGCCAAGAGATGTGTGTGTGTGTGTGTGGGGGGGGGCAAGTTGCTTCAATTTCATAATAACTACTAAAAGTGACATGAGAAAATGTAGGATGTGTGCAGCATACATAACAATGAATGAAGAAAGACAGCATTGAAGCACAAATGTAATGGTGTGCTATTGCAGCAATTATGTACCATGACATCTCCAAGTTGTCCATGGGGCCACCACTCTCCGATCCAGAAGTGGCTGCAACCTGGCTGGCATTGCTTGCAGTCACATCAACCTCAGGCTCAAATTGGTAAGGCAGAGCTCTGAGGACATAACCCTGCTCCCCACCATCGCTACTTTCAACCGGAGAGTCACTAGAATCATTAAATAATCAGGAGAATCCCTCATCCAAAACATCGCCTTCCATGACAGTGCAGTAGCAGGAAACAGCACTAGGTATTGCAGCAACATCGCGAGAAGAGCATAGCTACAAACTTTAATGTCACACTACAGCGGTGTAAGTGCACATCAGTGTAGAGAAAATGAAGCCTGAAACGGAGCACAACAAGGTAACCAGAAATTCAAAAATTAAATTTTGCAAAAACGACTGAACAAAATCGGACCATTCAGATGTGCTTTTGCAGAATGCAACATATAGGACTTTATGAATTAAATTAAACACAATGTAATTAGTTGCTCATTATTGCCAAAAAAAAAAACAGTCTCTATAACTTATGGCACCCATCAGAGGCTTACCAAATTTACTTCTACCCTATTTAATACCCTTAATGCTGCAGTACTTGAAGATGTCTCCTCCTTTAAGTACCTCAGGGTCTGCCTTGACCGGCATCTTGACTTCTCTGTGCACATTGATGCAACATACCATAAGCTTCATTGGTGCTTTGCATAGGAACAAAACATGTATTCTGCTCCATGCCTGCTGAGAAATTATACTAAAAATGATCCTTCCAATCTTTGACTATGGTGACTTTATCTACTGTAGTGCCCCCAAAACCTCCCTTGCTGGACTGGAGCCCCTTTTTCATTCTTTCTGCCACTTTGCTTTAGATTGCCCCCTTATACTCACCATTTCTCTCTTTACTCAGCTCTTTCTCTCCCTTTTTTCGATGCTAGGTGCCTTTCCTATTGTGTCTCTTTTTTGTCCAAATTCTGGTTTGGCACCCAACCCTCTCATCTCAAAACCATTCTTTCCCCTCCTCCTCCTTCCTCCTCCTACACTCCTCGCAGTAATACTTTCCATTCTCTTAATATCCCACCTGGAAAAGCTATTGTTGGTCAATCTGCTTTTTCTTGCTGCTTTCCTAAACTTTTGTCTTCCCTTCCCCTTTCTATTCTTTCTGCCTCTTCTACCGCCTCTCTAAATTCTCTTCTTTCTGACTTTTGTTGTTCTACTTGCAACTGCCTTCCTCTGACCTCTGACCCTTCCTCTTTTTCTCTAATCTCTAGTCTTGCCTTCTTCTTACTGTTCCCTTTTTTGTTTTCTTTCTGTATATATTTGAGAGCGTTTTTTCTAGTTTTGCCTTCATTTACTATTTTGTCTTTATATTTTTGATTCTGCTTGTATTGCTTATTTGTATTTACCTTGTTATTATAGTCTTAGCTATCTCCCCCTCCTCTCTCCCTCAGGACTCATCTGGAAACAAGCTGTTATTCAGCTCAATATGTACTTCCTAGATAAACTTTTTAAATAAATAAACAACACAGATGAAGAAATCCTAATAATCTATTTGGCCAAGAGGGTCATGTGACTGTCCATTAATCACAACACAATCAAACACCTCAGATCTCATGGTGGATTGTTCATTAAATAAGTTTTTTTCCATTTTTTATTTTATAATAGGAATGACACACTTCAGGTGGTAGGTTTATGGACATGTCTGGAGGTTAAAAGCATTTGACTTCAATGTACTTTGCTGTGCACCCAATGTGATGATGCATCACCTGAAGTGTCCATATATCTCAGTACAACTGGAAACCATGGCATGTTTTCTTTCTTACATCGAGGGGTGATTAATACAAGTGGTGATGAGGGAGAAAAACATTAGTTTAATGTTTCTTAGTTATGGGATAGAGGAGTGAGCTGTCAAATTATCTGGCGTCCGGGCAATTTTTTTTTCAGAGTTTGTGATCTTATCCTCTCACCAACTAGATGCAGTTTACCCAGCCATCCAAGCAATTCAGATGTTATAATTACAGACCCGTGAAATTCTTTTTATTTTTTATAATTCTTTTTATTTTTCTGGAATTTCGTGTTATTTCTTTTTATTCATTGAAAATCTAGTTTTATTTCCTGTAATCACGTTTACATTCATAAAATACCTCAAAATGACCTCATACACACTAGAAATCACATTCCTAGTATACTACAGTCTATTAGGCAGCATTATGCTATGGTCTTGAAAAGTTTTGTGAATCAAACAGTTCTGCTGCCACTTCCTTGTGGACCATCTCTGTGGTAACAATGGAGCCTGAACAACAACTGCTACAAGTATTTATTTAGTTTTTGCCAAAAAAAGCAATTTTTACATTTTTTTATGTGTTTGTTTTTGTAAAATTTATTTTTATACCTTTTATTTATATTTCTTATTTCAAGTTATTTATTTAAGAAAAAACACAGGTCTCTAGTTATAATGCACAAGCAGGTGATGAACTCTGCTGTAACACAACTGGAGAAAGCCGTCTTCCAAATAACAAGACACAACTTCTTGGTACCTGCCATGTTAGAAACATCAAAACATAGAATCTGATGGGAAAAAGGCCTCACAACCCATCTTGTCTGCCAAAACCCTACCTATGGTATGCTGCGGAATCCAAACAATCATTCACCCCCCCCTTCCTAATGCCCTCCTCACCACACGCCTTTACTAGGTTCATATGTCTATCGCACCCTTGCTTAAATCCCACTACTGTTTTGGCATAGAGTGCATCCCTCAGCAGCTTGTTCCATTTTTCTACTACCTTCTCCATAAAGAAATACTTTGTGATGTCTTCTTAAAATCTCCTATCTGCCAGTTTCATGGAGTTCCACCATGTGCCTGATTGTAAACAGTATCCTGCTTTCCCCCTTGTTTACTCTATGTAGAAACTTGAAAGTTTCAGTCATGTCACCCCTCTCCCTCCTCTCCTCCAGCATGTACATGTTGAGGTTCTCAGGCCTTTCCATATAGGGCTTTTCTCGCTGCCCCATCTTGGTTGCAGCATCTAGTATTAAAAGTCTTTCTTTTGCTTTTTTTGCCCAAACAGACTTTCAGTTTTAAAGGTCAGTGTGCCATATCCTACACATCTGTTTCATCACAGTTGAAGAGGTTTTATGGCTGGTGGTTAACAAGGAGCCCAAGCAGCACATTTATTTATTTGTAATTTTTGACCAGGAAATGCACACTAAGCTGACAGCTTGTTTCCAGGTACATCCTCAGGGGAGGGGGGAACATGCATCTGTTTTATCGATGGGGGACTGATGGCCATGACACCAGGGACACTCCATTACTCCTCACTGATAAGTGCTATGAAAGCTTTTACTTGCACCAGGACAGTGACCAGAGATGGTCAGAAGGGACTTATGTTTAAGATCTCATCTGAAGGACAGCACCCACCTCATTCTACACTATAGTGTCAGTTCTGGGTATTACCCCTAGTACCTGGTGTGGGGCTTGAGCTCAGGACCTTCTGATCTTCCAGCCCCAGAAGGTGAGCATGCTACCTACTGAGCCATTGACACATTTAAGCACATCTTTAAGTCAAGCCTCTGTACTGGCAGTGTTCGCATTCAGTTTATCTTCATATTCCCTTTTGTAAATTATTTATTTATTTTAAATTTTGGTAACCAGGAAAGGCATGCTGAGCCAAGGCTCTCCTCCCTCTGGGACCCAGAGAAGGGGATTGGGACGATAATACAACATCATATACTGGAGAATATACATACATAGAAAATGCCATAAAAACAATATTTACATAGCTGTGGAACATTATGCCTAGTGACTAATACATAGTGTGGCTAAAACAGCAATGAAATACAATAATGTCATTGATGTGAAGACATTGCACATTGTGACAGTATGGTAATCAAGTATAGGCATAAGAGGCATTAAAGTCAGGAGACTGCTATATGACAAAGCACATAGAAGCACAGACAAGTATGTAGGGGGATTAATATAGGGCAGTCTAATTTAGTAACTGGGAGATTCCATGCAGCGGAGTTGTATTCTATCAATAGTGCAGAGGAGGGGAGCAAAGCAAGGGGGGCTGCAGAGGTGTGTAAGAGGGAGGTAGGGCAAGTGGGCGGAGAGTGTTTCAGGGAGGTGAGGGAGGCTAGGGTGGTTGGGGAGGATGGGTCAGGCTGACTCAGGTGCAAGGAGTAGGACCTTAATTGACACTGTGATTACACTTTCATCATTGCAGCCAACTGTCAGAGGGTGTAAAGTTAGGGTAGAGCTTCTAAGGGTAGTCTGTAGGCACTTTGCAAGGCAATGGGCAGTTCTGACCAGTGATATGGGAGACATCACTGGTATCCTTTTGATAAGTGGTCACATGGAGCTTCCTATTTGCTTTCACCATCCAAATGAGAGATCATCGCATTGGTGGCAGTATCCTGAGACCATATTGTGTTAAATTAACAGTGGCATAGCTCTCAGTTCACTGTTATATTTGTCCACATGTTTGGTCTTTAGTTTCACAGATGTTGTATATTACAATGGTGCTGAAACCCTGTCACCAACATCGGGAAACAGAAAATTACATTTAAATACCTTTCATTTTACTTTTCCTGACTGCTGATTGCAGTGCGAGCCCCTCCCTAAATGTTTCTCAGTTTATAAGGATTTTCTATATTTTATTGATTTGAAAACTGATGACTGAGATAGGTACACTGAGCCAAGGTTCATTTTCAGGAGTGACCCAGGGGGAGGGGAGCAATATGGGAGTACAGAAGATAATACAGTAAAATACATAAATGCAAATGAAGCATAAATGCAAATAAACCTGAATTTAAAAAATGCAGTATGTTTACATTATATAGTACAAAATAAAAACAGTTGCAAAAAACATTGGAAGGGGGTTGGCTTGCCATATAACAAGGAGTGAAATCAACTCTAACAAGCATTTGTCAGTGCCAAATGGTTGCTTGCTATAATTAGCAGTGGAAGTGGAGGAGTTAGACAGATGCAGTATAGGAATGGCAGTGAAGTATTGAACTGACGACAACTCCAGCCTCACCCTGCAGAGATGGACAGGCATTGGGGTGTGCCTTTGGGTCATCACCCATAACAGTCATGACATTTCACCTCATCCTACCCTGCAGACACCGACAAGAGTTGAGATGTGCCTTGGGGTGTTTGGGCTTTACACTCACTTCATTCCATAAGGAAATACACTGAAATGGGTGGCAGTATAGGAGAATGGGGTGAACTCTGGGGCCAAAGAGTCCAAGGCACACCTCGATGCCTGTCACTGGCTGCAGGGTGGGGGTGGGGGTGGAATGGCATGAGCATTACTGTCGACAATCCCAAGTCACATCCCTGAATCCTGTCAGTCTCTACAGGGTAGGGCGTTATGGTCAGAAACCCCAATGCCCTGTGTGTTTCTTGGTATTTTTACTCCAAGTTTTCAACATGGGCTTTTTTTGACCCCACCGCATGAACAGTGACACTATCAGTTAGTTAGCCAAAAGGTGAATTTGCACAGCCACTGCGCCATTTGGTGCCACAGGTGCAAAAACACATTTTGAACAGGATGTGAAAAATGACAGCTGTACTGTTCATGAAGAGGTGCAAAAAAATGGTAATGTTAAAAATCAGGAGTAAAAATATAAAAAAACTGGTGACGTCACGAGCATGCTTGGAAACTGCGCAATGCACACCTGTAGTGTAATTATTTGGGGGATTTTTTACACCAGACTTTCAACATTGGCATTTTGGGACCTCCACTCATGGACAGTATCACTGTGATTTTCTTAATCTGTCCCGAACACTGATTTCCCACAGCGACCGCGCTATTCTGCGCTGGATGTGCGAAAACACATTTCAGCCAGGATGTGAAAAATGACAGCTGTACTGTTCATGAGGAGGTGTGGAAAAATGCCAATGTTGAAAATCTGGAGTGAAAATATTACAAATTTGTGAAGTTACGAGGGTTGGTGGAAACTGCACTATGCACACTTGTAACACAGTCATTTTATTGACGTTTGTCACCAAATTTTCAACACAGGCATTTTAAGACCTCTGCTCATGAACAGTGTCACTGTGATTTTCTTAATCTGTCCCAAACATTGATTTTGCACACTGACTGCGCCATTGTGTGCTACATGTGTGAAAACACATTTCAGGTGAGATGTGAAAAATGACAGCTGTACTGTTCAAAAGGAGGTGTATTAAAATGGTAATGTTGAAAATCTGGAGTGAAAATATTAAAAATTCTTGAAGTTACAAGCGTGCGTAGGAACTGCGCAATGCACACTCATAAAACAGTCATTTTTGGGAATTTTTTCACCACATTTTCAATATAGGGTTTTTGGGGGCCTAGCTCATGAACTGTGACACTGTCATTTCATTAATCAGTCCTGAAAGGTGGTTCCATGCAATGACCGCAAAATCACCTGTCGGGACAGAATAACAAAATGATAGTGACTGAGTTCATGAGGTGGGGTCCCAAGAACCCCATGTTGAAAATTTGGTGAAAAATTCCCAAAAATGGCCAAGATATCCACATAAATTGAAAAAAAAAACCATTTATGCCATTATACAGCCTACCAGCATTTCTTCAGTTCGCGGTCGGCTTTGAAGAGTGCAGACATGTTCCTGGTCCACCAAAGATTGTTGCGCCAAGCTCCAGAGGTAAGTATGGGGTGTGGGGGATGTGGGGAGGTAGGGTTTGCAGAGGGTAGGCGTGGGTTGGGGTAGGGGGCACGAGAGACTGCAAGGGACCATTTTCTGTTTTGACAGGGTTAAAAGATAAAGAACAGCAACATAGGACACTTGTTTGCACGCTAGGGTGGGCTCCCACCATGCCGGCACACCTGGCTGTTTCTTTTGGGGGGTGCTGGAGCCAACTGGGATTGGGCACCCCCGTCTGTGATACAGTGTGCTTGAGGGGGTGTATGCATTAGCCAAAGGGGATTGGGCACCCCCCTCAGCACACAACAAATGGGGGGGGGGTGCATCATGCCGATGAGGATTGAGCTACCCAGTCAGCAAATGAACCAGGGAAGGGGCATGCCGACAGGGGGATTGGGCACCCCCCTCAGCTTTAGGAGCTGGGAGCAGTGGACGGCAGCTTTCCATCGGCTTTGTGGAGATTGTGAGAGGCCAACACAGAAGCCATCACCAAGTTTATTGAAAGGGGACACCATACAATGCAGCTGTAATTTGCTGCTGCAATCAGGAACCACCCCGCAGCAAAAACAGTTGATTGTGTAGTGACGAGGCGCTCCCTGATTGTAGCAGTCAATTGCTTTGAGCATAGTGGCATGCTCATTAACAGCCATCATTGACAACATGCTCCTCTAATTCATGCGGCTGAGACCAGCCCCAGAACAGACTGCTGCCATTTGGTGCAACACTGCTGCACCTCCACAACCCATTTGTAAAGGAAGCTGATGCAATGTGTTTATTGCACATGAGTGCAAGCAACCACAAAAATTATTTGCAAGAGCAGGGGAGGGAAAAATTAACATTTAAAATAAAGATATCCACCGTAAAATGGACCTGGTCCGTCCATTTCAGAATGGAGTCAGTGACACAGAAGAGAAAGGGAGATCATGGAATGGGATTTACGTAAGCCAAATGGGAAGGGAAGAGGAGGGGAGGGGAGGAGGTGAAGAGCTCGTTAGAAGGACAACCTTCTCATTCATCTTGGCTATGGCAGGAAGAAGTGGGATGGGATACTTATAGCAAAAGAAAAAAGAAAATGTGTTCTTTGTGGATTGGATGGTTTGGGACCTGATATGTTTCTGCTTTACAATGAGCAGGCACAGTTTTTGAAGGGCAGAACCGGGGCTGCAGTGTCAAAAGTCTACTTCCTGCATTCATGGAAGTCTGCTTAATCACTGAAGTGTGCCAACACCCAATCATTGTGTGTTAGTTTCTAGGGTAAGCCAAAATTAATAACAGCTTGGGGTGAGGGCATGTAGTGGTTTGGGGACAGAGCTCAGGCAGACTGGGACTTTTAAGAGCTGGGGGAATATGGGAGATTTTTTTACATTTTATAACCTATTGCCTTTTTATTGTGAAACAATTATGCTATTTTTTGGGCTAATATTTTCATAATGACACGTCCAAGGAAAACATACTATATGCTGTATGATGGAAAGTTGCAGGTCTCCATTTCCAGCAATATATAATTGGCTCAATTTTCTAATCGAAAGCTATGATGCAAGGTGCCTGCACCAAACGGCTGTGATGCAAATGGCACCTTGCATTATAGTTTGCGACAATCCTGATTTTTGAACACAGGCTGCATCAAAATCAGTATGGCATGCACCAAAGCCACCCTGTGCCACCCTTGTGGCAGAAGCACCCATGCACCAAGTCACAAGGGGTCTTGCGCCATGGTG
Source organism: Neoceratodus forsteri (assembly GCA_016271365.2). Taxonomy (NCBI): domain Eukaryota; kingdom Metazoa; phylum Chordata; order Ceratodontiformes; family Ceratodontidae; genus Neoceratodus; species Neoceratodus forsteri. The sequence continues at coordinate 707,256,075 of CM028130.1, forward strand.
GGGTGGCACCATCCCCTTTTATGAAGTTTAGAAGCCCCACCATGTTCACAACAGGGGGCTCTGTTTAGACCAGCCAGGAGGTGGTCTAAGGGCCATATGCCACTGCTGGGCAGGGCAGTGAGTAGGGGGGCCTGCAAGGAGGGGGCTGGGGCAGAGGGAGCATGGAAAGGTGGCCTAGGGAGTGATGGAAGCATGCCGGCAATGTTAGGGTGCTAAGGTGGCACCCTGCTGGGGTGCCACTTGCTAACAGTATCACCGCAGGGTGCCACCTCAGCATCTTAACATTGCCACCATGCCCCTGTTGCTCCCTAGGCCACCTCACAAGCTCCTTCTTCCCTCAGCCCCCTCCTTGCCAGCATATTCCCCCTCCCACCTTTGCTGCCCCTCTAGGGTCGCGCCTGGTGGGGGTGATGGATCCCTCCGTCAAACCCCGCAGGTGTGCCACGAATTTATAAACTAGAACTCAGGATCCCTGATATACCCAGAGTTTGCTGCAACCTTAGATCCCCACAAATTGTGGTGCTCTAACAGCACTCTGAAAATCAAGCCCAATGTATCTAGGTTGAACATGTCTACGAGGAGATATTGCCCCTTAAAGCGATAGTATGTATCATTAAATGTGGCAATGAAAAATAAATCTTTGTCAGACAACTGGGGAAAATTAGAAAACTGGATGTGCTTCAACTCCCTATAAACTTTTGCTTTGCTACTTTCATTGGGGTCAAAAGCTTATTATGTAAATCAAACAGTTTATTGGTTTACCCCTCTCTGAACCCAGGCAAGTCATTATTGATGTCCCTTAAGGCTCTGTTCTTGTGCTCCTTCTTTTGAATATTTTTGTTAATGACCTCTCACATGTTATACATTCCTGCAATATCCACATGCATGCAGATGACACCATTCTATTTACTTCTGGTTGTAGCCCCACTGACATCTCTGTTGTCCTGCAATCTGACTTCAGCAACCCCTCTGACTGGTTTAGATCAACTTGTCTAGATCTAAACCAGTCAAAACAGTATCTATGCTTATTTGCTATGAGAAAAGCCTGTGAGGCTGCTATATCCTTGACATAAAAACCCCAGATGGTGCCACCCTGAAATCTGAGTCAAAATACAAGTACCTTGGCATCCTACTTGATCAATCCCTGGATTTTTCTCTTCACATCCAGGCAGTTGCATGAAAGTCCCATAGAAATCTTGGAGACCTCTACAGAGTGGGTGACTGTCTTTCTAAAGGTATGGGAAAGTATTTGGTTAAACATGTGATTCTGCTGTAATTGACTTTGTCAATGTGGTCTATGACAGTGCCCCCCTCCCCAACATTGCCACTTATCCAAACTTGATTCCTCATTGAATGCTCGCTTCAGGTTCATTCTCTGCTGCCCCATTTTAATCTATCACTGCACACTTTATGACTGGATGGACTGGCCTTCACTGAAAGATACACAAGTGCAGCACCTGACTCTTTATGGGTTCAAGACCTGGTTAAACAAACTCTCCAACTACCTGTGCACCCTGCTCACCCCTTCAACCACCCCCTTTGTCCCACTTGGGCAATAGATTTTTTTTATCCCAGATGTAAACATAACTGGCCAAATGGCTACCAGCCACAAACTCCCACAGATCTGGAACAACCTGATCTTGGGAAATAGCCCACCTACCCGCATTGCCTCAGCCAAGCGATACATCAAAAATGTCATTGTCTCTTCCTGTGATTATACGTGACATGGACCTATACTTCTCAGTGTATCCAATGGCCTTTAAACTATTTGTAAAGTGTATATACAGTTATTGCATGTACAGATTGTGTTCTTGAATTCCTTTTTATTGCTTCTTGTACCACTCACATAGGTCAAATCTGTAAATGAGATTATCTTGCATCTCTGTATGTTTACCTGTTAAAAGAATTTCAAATGCAATAAGTAAAATAAATCAAGGAGTTGTCCTGCGAGCAGTTTCACTGGCTGATGATAAATCCCTGTTGATAACCAGCATAAGGCACTTACTGCCTTCCTGTTAGAGAGAATATCCTGTCATATCTATACCTGCTTGTTTTTGCTTTATTTTTTCTTTCAATTTCTCTCCCATTACAATGCGCTCATGTCATGCAAATACATACCTGTACGTGCAAAAATGTTGTTACTATTCTCTTTTGTGTAGTATTTGATGTTATCCTTGCTGTTATGTGATTTGTTGCTATACTACTTACCTGCCTATTTTAAAGCCAGTTGTACTATAAGCTGTACTACCCACTTGTCGGAGTCTATGGCTCCTGTATGTTACCTTGACTCTGTAATTTGTCCTGTGTAACTCTCCCGGGTTGCACCTGAAAATAGGCACTTGGATGTCTAGTGTGCTTACCTGGTTAACATAAGCAAATAAAATTAATAAATAAACCCCAAGCCCCAAGAGGCATCAATAGTAGAAAACAGGAAGTTGTTATCTCTCTGTACAGACAATTGGTGAGACCCCATCTGGAGTACTGTGTGCAGTTCTGGAGACCCCATCTCTGCAAAGACATAGACAGAGTGGAGGCTGTCCAGAGGAGGGCAACCAAAATGGTGCAGGATCTGCACCTGAAGACATACAAAGAAAGACTAAAGGAGCTTAATATGTATACCCTTGAGGAAAGGAGGGAGAGAGGGGACATGATAGAAACTTTCAAGTACCTCAAGGGAATCAACAAAGTCCAAGAGGGTGGCATCTTTCAGAAAAAGAGATGTGCAAGAACAAGGGGGCACAATTTGAAGATAGAGGGGGGACAGCTCAGAGGTAATGTGAGGAAGTATTTTTTCACAGAGAGGGTTGTGGATGCATGGAACAGCCTCCCTGAGGAGGTCATGGAATCAAGAACAATGGGGGATTTCAAGAATGCATGGGACAGACATAAGGCAGTCCTAGTGGGGGGTAGGAGGAAGTAAGCTGTTGGTTAACTAGGATCTGCAGCTTATCTGTTAGGTAGGAAAATAGGCAGACTAGGTGGGCCAAGCGGTCCTTATCTGCCGTCAAATTCTATGTTTCTATGTTTCTGACAAAAGGCCAAAAAGCACACCTTTTACTCCTCCAAGGATGAAGACAAGAAAACTACTTGAAAGAATGGCACACATAACTGATAATATACCAATGGAAATCAAAATTGTAAGGAAAGATCCCAGTAATCATGAGCCACTTGTCTTTGTTAAACAGTATGCACCTTTCATAAGTGGAATAACACACTCCAGAGTTGGTAGATTAAACTGGGTTAAGACACACCCTACTGATTGAATGCCAGTCCACCAAGAGGTGTGTGAAATTATCTTAACCCACAAAGTGCTATTCCTTACACTCACACACACTGTAAATGTTTTTAGAGCATATAGACATATAAGGAAGAAGGAGCATGGAGGGAGGTGGGGTTAGATCACTAGTGCACTGAGTCCATTATTCTAAAAGTAGCAACCTGAAATATTTTGTCCCCTAAGAATTTATTTAGTATGGATATGAATTGAGTGATGTATACTATGTGAACATAACCCCTCATCTTGTAGTCTGTTCCAATTATCTATACCCTTTGAGGAACAAAATATCCCTCACATCCTTTATGAACATACAAAAATAAAATTTCACTAGCAGAATTACTGTGCACATTGGAATTCCATTTTAGAATGCACTCTGGAACTTTTTGTGAAATTACAGCCTAAAACGGTGGAATGAATGAATGTATGAATTGCAGATTTTTTTGGTAAATGTATTTTTCTTAATAAACTTTCAAGGTTGCACAATCATAACCAATATTTCATACACAGTGGTTGCAAAGCGCATCACATAAAGGACATAACACCAGAGATCATATACATAAAAAAATAGGATCCCCCTTCCCCGACATGGCTTTTGGGGGTGGGGCACCTAGAATATTGCTATGGTGTCAACCAGGCTCTGTAGATAACATATAAATAAGGCAGAAGAAAGAGGTGAGAAAGGACAACCATTTCCCCTCATGCCACCCACCCACCCTCCAGAGGTCTCCGTGCTCCTCGTCATGCCCTCCCACCTGGTTCTCCACCCCAACTGGTGGCCAGTCTACTATGGTAAAAAGTCTGGGTCATGTTGTATGACAAGTAGTACCCAGGTGTTCCATCTAGATGTGAAGACCTCTGTCTTTGCATTCAGATTGAATGCAGTTCTTTCCATCTTATAGGTGGTGTTAATGTATTAATCTGCGGAAAGAAATTTAACAGAACTGGTTCTGAACTGCAGAATGATTGTATGTATTGTGGATTGATGTATTAAACTGTGGAATGGATTCAGCAGAACTGTCATTTGCAATTCATGAGTATCATTCTGCAGTTTATCCAGAACATTTCGAGAATGGGGTGAAAATTTGCCAAATACATTTGGAGCATTCAGATTTCACGAAAGTCATAATTTCAGAAAATTATGCTAAAGCTGCCAAATTATGTGAAACTCCTGCAAAATTTTTAATTCACATTTTTCATGCAGCACTATTCTACCCTTAAGTGTAAAGAGTGACCCCTTATTCTGTACCCCTGAGTTCTAGTGAACAAACAAACTTAACCTAACCTTGTGATACCCATCAAGTCTTTGAACTCCTTCATCAAACACCCCTCATGCTCCTTTTCTCCACATTGTACATTTCCAGCTCTTTTAGCTACTCCCCTTTAGTATTTATGTATGTGTCTACCTCAAAAAGGACATTAACCTGCTGGAGAAGGTCCAGAGGAGGGCTTCAAAGATGATAGCTGGTCAGCAGGGACAGGCATATGAGGACAGGTTGAGGACACTGAACATGTACTCCCTGGAAGACAGGAGAGAGAGAGAGAGAGAGAGAGACAGAGAGAGAGAGAGAGAGAGAGAGAGAGAGAGAGGAGATGATTGGGACCTTCAAGTACTTGAGAGGGATAAATACAATTTTAGGCTGAGCGGCAACCATAACACAAGGGGGCACAGTCTTAAGCTGGAGGGTGAGAGGTTTAGGAGGGAGGTCAGGAAGCACTTCTTCACAGGGAGGGTGGTGGACACTTGGAATTCACTGTCAGAAGAGGTAATGTCATTGAAGACAGTGAGCAGCATTAATAGAGGCTGGGACAGGTATTGGGGATGGTAAGGGTCATGAGTAGGGAGGATGGGAGGATTGGGGAGAGAGGGTAGGGACAGCAGCTCAAGCTGTGGACCCTGCAACATGGGCAGACTTGATAGACCAAATGGCCTTCTTCTGCTGGCTTCTTCGTATGTATGTTCATATGTATGTATAAATAATGTATAAGTAATGTCTCATATTTGTAATGACTATTTGTCAGTCAAATAAAGCAAACTTGAAACTAGCTATTCCCCATAAATAAAATGCTCTAGCCCTCTGATCAGTTTTGTTGCTCTCTGTTGTTCCCCTTCCAAGGCTTCTACATCCTTTTTGTAGTCTGTTATCCAGAACTGAACTAAGTTCTCTTGATGTGGTCTGATCACAGCCCTAAAAAGTGGCACTGGCACCCCATTCTTATTATATTTAATGTACTTAACCTTTAGTTTATCTGGTAGTGTCCCACAGAGGACAAGGTTATTTTGGCAAGGAAAATCTTGATACACAGTTGCAGGAGTACAGAGTACACATGTGATATCCACAAAGTACTACAAGTTACAGTGCAATACATATGTATTCTCTTCTTATTCTACTTTTGATAAGTCAGGATTCTAGTTGCTCTCCCCACTGCCACTGAGCTCTGTTCCAGGAGCTTATGTGAGGAGTCTACACTTACTTCCAGGATCCTTTCCTGTTCCATTTCCCTTACTGGGCAGCCATTGACTCCTTTGGGTGCAGGAGTCACATACCTAGATTTAACCTGACAGAGTTTTTGTTTGGGTCAGAAGTTGAAAAAAAATTGCTGCATGATTCACCCTATGAATCCGAATTGACAGGTTCCTGTCCAACATGATTAGTGGGCCATAATATTGACTGCAGATGTCTGTCAGATTCAGAGGGGACCAACATAAAGCCATCTCTCATGTCTCTATTACTGAGCAAGCCCTCTCCAGACCTTAGAACCTCTGCGTCTCAAAGAGTGCAAACATCCCTACCCAGTGAGCAATCTCACCTTTTACCCAGGTTCCTCTGCTGAATCCATGTGTGAAAACATCTCCCACCATATCTCATCCACTGAGCAGGCCCCCTTCTCCAATAGCCTAGATCATCAACTCCCCCTTTGATATGTGCAGACATTCCTAATCCACATCCCATCAACTAAGCAAGCCCACCCTGTACCATGGACACTTTGCTCCCCCATTAATGGGTGTAAACTTCCCCTACCCACAGCCATTATCATTTAGAAAACCCACCCCATCTCACAATTCAGACCATCAAAAAACATATTTGAAGTCTAACAGTTCAAAGCACCTTCTGGATGGATAGTACAGCCCTGCTACCTCTATACCAGACTGCCACTGGGCTTAGTGATGAAGTGGAGTTGCAGGGGAGCTATGGGAACATACAGTGTAAATAAATAATGTATCCAAGTGCTTTGCAGAGTTTCAGTCTTCTTCTGAGCTGACTACCCTAGCCAGCTAAGTGACTTGTTTATAGTTACACAGTAAGCATGTAGCTGTGGTGGGATTCAGCCATGTGAAGTATTTATTCTGTAGTTTATTGCTCCAATAATTAGACCACACTACATTTCTTTTGTAGAGTATAACTGCATTTCTTGAGAGACATAGTAGTCAAGTGGCTCAAACACAGACTTGGGAACCAGGAGACCCAGGTTCAAATCCCACTATAACCCCCTGTCTGACTGTGTGACCCTAAGCAAATCACTTAACAAGTCATTGCCTTAGTTTCTCCAGCAGTAAAATTGCATACAAGCTAGACCATGCTAAAAAAAGGATATTGCATCTTGACTGGGCTACCATGGACAAATAAATGATAAAAAAAGGAAAAAGAAAAAAGAATATCTTGCCTCCCAGGACTCTCATAAAAATGAGATGCTGTATCTCCTGATATTAGCACAGCAAGCAAATGCTTTAATAAATAATAAACTTGTGAGAGAGTAACATCAAATACAATCAAAAATGAAGGTTTTTTTTCTAGTCATACACATGCAGCACAGTGGACAAGGCTGCATACAATATACAATGATACCACATTTCCAAAAAAGACTGACAAAAGGATGACAGGAGATGATCCAGCAAAAGTGGGGGACATTGTCAAAAGAAGGAAATGCCATACCTAGCCATCACACCTGGAATTACATTTATTTATTTTAAATGTTTTACAAAGAAAGACATACTGAGCTGTTAACAACTGGTTTCCAGATGCATCCTGACATAAGGGGAAAGGAAAGTACAGTACAGCTGACAATAACTAAGCAATAATGCACAAGCATGACAGAGTGTGTGCCATCTATGGCTAACATCATGCCTACAGTGGTTGGGCACAAGATCGGAGGTGAGTGCGTCCAGCACGCGAGAAGTGATGTTAACCCCATGACTCTTGCCCTGGAGTACATTACTGCAATTATAAAATGGTGTGCTTGTAAAAACATTTTTAAATGTATTTTAGTTGCTTTTTGAATAGGCTTGATGTTGTGCTGGGATAACATCACTGTTGAAGGTAGCACTGACCTATCAGAGCCCAGGAATTTTTCTTGCCATTTTATAATGTGCAATAAAACCTGGTAACAGCTCATTTCCAGACACATCCTTGGGGGAAGGGGAAAGAGGAGTAGAGTACAACTCTGACAATAATGTGCATTAGAATAAAATAAATAGCTATCTAAATTTTCTGTGCAGAGAGGTAAATATAACTACTGAATTGGCATACAGTAGCAATAACCAGTGGAACAGTTATATAGAGTCACAGATTCAGCACTATAACAGTGTGCAAAACCCTAGGGTTAAGTTGCAGTCCATAGGAAGGTGATTACTGGGAGGTCCTGAAAGGCCGAGGTGCACACTGTAGTAAAGGGCAATTATAGGAGTCAGTTGTGAAGTCACAGAAGAGGGATTTAAGGTAAAAGTGGGATGAGGCAGAGTGGAGAGCAGTGGGGAGGAAACACCGAGTTTAGGAAAACCAAAAGAGAAAGAAGCTTGGGAGAGAAAGAGAAAGTAGATTTCATGAGAGGGAGAGGGAGAGTGAGGCTGTGAAGGTTGGTGTTACAAAGGGAGCAAAGGGGGACGAACGAAGGGAGGTACGGTGGAGGAAGGGAGACAGTCCCTTATTTGGAGACAAAAGAAATGCAGGGGGTTCAGCACCTGGCATCAAAAGAGGGGATGAAGATAGAGGAGTACAGGGAGCAAAAGTGGGTGTGAGGACAGTCCGGGGCAAAGCATTGGAAAGAATGAAAGAGAGAGTCTAGTCTGGCCAATCTGGACTTGGGAGCTGCACCATAAACAATGTCACCATAATCAATAAGATCTGGCCAGAGCAGATAGGGCTGTAACCGAGGAATTTGGGGTAAAAATATTGAAAATTACCAAAGTTATGAGCCTGCATTTGCACAATGTAATGTAAGTTCATAAATGTGTTGTTTTTTTAAATATTTTTTACACCAAATTTTCAACATAGCCTTGTTATGACCCTGCCTCATGAAGAAGGGCAGAGAATATTTTCATTTCTTGGCCTAAAACTGATTTTGTGCAGGGACTGCAAAATCAACTTTTGGGATGAAAAAACACATTTTGGGCAGAAGTTGAAAAATGACAGCTGTCACATTCATGAGGAGCTGTAAAGAAATGGCTATGTTGAAAATCTGGGGTAAAAATATTGAATATTACCAAACGTATGAGCCTGCATTTATAAAATTCAACATAACCTTATAACTTAGTTTTTCACAAAAATATTTTACACCAAATTTATAACATAGCCTCATTATGACTTCACCTGATGAACAAGGGTAGAGTAATTTTTCAGCTTCTGTCTGAAAGGTGATTTTGTGCAGAGACTGCAAAATCACCTTTCAGGATGTAAGAGAAACATTTTGAGCAGGATTTGAAAAATGACAGCTATCACATTCATGAGGTGCTATAAAGATATGGCTATGTTGTAAATTTGGGTAAAAATATTGAGAATTACAAAAGTTACAAGCCTGCATTTGCAAAATTCAATGTAGGCTCATAACTTTGTTTTTTTTTTAATATTTTTACACCGGACTTTCAACATAGCCTTCTTATGACCCCACCTCATGCACAAAGGCAGAAAAAATGTTCAGCTCCTGTCTGAACAGTGATTTCATGCAGGAAGTGTGAAATCACCTTTCAGGACAGATTTGCCTAATGTCAGTGCAATTGTTCATGAGGCGGGGTCCCAAAAAAGGCATGTTCAAAATTTGGGCCAAAAATATGCAAAAATGTCCAAGTTACGCCACTAAGTTAAAAACACCATTGCAATACATTGAACTGCATACCTGTTTCTTTAGTTCATGGTCTGGCTTTGAAGAGTGAAGACATGTCTGCAGTTCAGAGAGGATTACTGTGTTGTACTCCTGATGGGCTTGGGGGTGTGCGGCGTGGTGGGTGCTGAGTGAGAGGGTTGGGTGAGGGGACTGTAATGGACACAAAAGACATCGATGGATGTTTTTCTTTTTACAGGGTGAAAAAAAATGAGAGGATTCCTGCACTGGGGGATTTTGCAGCCCCCAGTGTCACTGTTACATTTCTTGGGGGGAGTGGGGAGTTGGGTATTGAGAGGGAGGGTCGAGTGGGCAGGAGGAAAAAAATGGGGGAAAAAAAGGACAGATGTTTCCTGCACTGGAGAACTAGACACCCCCAGTGTGACTGTAATGTTTCTGGGGGAGGAGGGGGTGGTGGGTGCTGAGAGAGAGAGGGTCGGGTGGGTGGGAGGAAAAACTATTAAAAAAAAACAGTTGCATCTGCGGTCTTGCTGGCAGAGGTCAGGGTGGAAGACGGCACAGTCCACCATCACCAAAATGGCCACCAAACTCTGTTGCGTATGCACAAGTAGTCGCGCAAGTGCAATGCAGGTTGTCAGCCATCTGGAACATGATGGACTGTGCTGTGTTCTGCCATGACCTCTGACTGCAGAAAAATAGTGCTTTACAATTGCTAATGGACAACACAGAGTTCTTCATGGATGCAAAGGTGACTGTGAGGCAACTTTAGATTGTTGTTCAGCCAGAACAATCTCCATTTTACGATCACAGAAGGTCTGCAGGGCTCCATCCACTGCAGCCCTAAAAATTGGCAGGATAATTTTCGAGAACATTTCTCTGCATGCAGGAAGTAGGATGTACGCTTTATTCCTGTAAACAGCCCCAAGTTAAGGGTGGAGCTTCTGGTGGATTGCTTTCACATGGAGAAAGAAATCAAGGTGATGGTTCAACCATAACTAAAGGTGTTCGAAGGAGGAGACATCTTCAATCTACACACCATCAAGGCTATGGAAAAAGGGCATGGGTGAGAGTCTACCCAACCTCTGCCTGATGTCAAAGGCCATAGAGACCGTTTTCTTGGCATTGAAGGACAGATTATTATCCTGGAAGGTAATAAACACTTGCAATATTAATATATCAAGGCAGAATAAACTGTTATGATGACATTTTCGGTATATTCTTATTGAATGTTAAATTGACACAGTAAAATAAGTGTGATATACACATAGAAGCACATATATGAGCAATATTTGCAGGGTACTGTAGGTTTCTGTATTATGAATTTGTTTTCACTGCTCTTTGGCAAACTTGATATGATTATTTAAAGTTAGAAGATAAAACACTTGAACCTAGAAGGGGTACTTCAAGAGATTTATGCTACTTACCAGTTTTAAATGACAAGGAAAAGTGATGTAAATGATTATGTATAGCTTGTTATGTAGCTGCCATTTGAGGTATTTCAGATAGTATGCATACAAATTATGGTGACATCCATAAATAGTCTCCCAAATAACGTTTGCTTTCCAAACTAGATATACTATATTTAGCAGACATGGTGCTACTTTAGTGTTTGTATTTTACTCTAAGTTGACTCAGTCTTTAAGCTTATGTAATTGCATTTAAGACCACTGTTTTGTATGGGAAGAAATGATAACAGCTACAGTACATTGGCCTCCCTAGTACATTTTCTGGTGGCATGATATCATTCATAAATAAATACATGAAATAAATTCACTGAGTGGTGGGGGGATGGGGTCATTCCTGTAAAGGGGTCATTCCTGAAAAAGGGCCCTTGGCTCAGTGTACTTAACCAGTAAACAACGAGAAAGAAAGAAAGAAAGAAAGAAAGAAAGAAAGAAAGAAAGAAAGAAAGAAAGAAAGAATTATATTGCAGCCTGCTATTTTTGGAGTGGAGATTCTTACTGGTGAGGCTGAAGGCATCCTAGCTATGTCTATATCTTAGTACAACCACCTAGCCTGTTGTGTCTGATTCCTGACTTATAAAAAGGCAGCACTGAGAAAAGGTAAAATGTTATTGCAGAAATTAGCACTACTAGAAGTGTTTCTTATGGAGTCATAGAGATGAGCAAATCTGTATACAGATTTTGATCTGTATTTGCTAAACACTCCTGTATTTAAATCTATATTTAAAGCAGGCATCTGTTCTCAAGTTATGCTAGTGTATTCAGTTTTATTTAAGCTCCTTCATTCAGGGGACATTAAATAAATAGTAGTGGGGGTATGGGATGGTAGCAATGGGAGTATGGGGACGGGGGAAGGGAACTTTTACAGTCCTCTGTGACCTACCAATGTTTTATGTCATCTTTCCCAAAGGTTGTTACCCAAGGTTCCTCATCTGAGGGGTTAGACCCCACACCCTTGAGGCATATGGATGGCTGAAAGTGACCTCCCTCCACTAAGAAGGGTATAAGAGATTATAGGCCTTCATATGGAACCTTTTAAAATTGGAGACAGTATCACTTGAAAAGAGTGTCCCCCAAAGAATAAGGAGACTTTAATGTTTGGGATTCTTGAGCATGGCTTACTAAAATCCATTTCTGTTTGTTTTTGCTGTGACTTATGTGTGTGATTCAAAAATAAGAGTGCAGTTACATAATACTACAAGCTAAACCAAGCTATTTTGTACAGACTCTTTCTGAACTGTGCTCATCTAGAGGTTCCAGGGTGGGGGAGGAGAGCTTGGATTAGATTTTAAACCACACACTCATCTGTCTATATAGTCTGTTGAGCAACCCGTAAAGTTGTTGCTGTTCTGCAGTTAATCCTTGGAAATGAGCCAGGTATGATAAATAAGGTAGGGAAGCTGGTGAATTTCTAGGGTCCAGTGAGCATAATATCATAGGATTTGAAATGCTCACGAGACTGTGTGTGAAGATTCTACCGTAACGGTACCCAACTTCAAAAAAAGGCAGACTAGGAGAGAACGTGAAATGAGTATGAAACACATGTTGAAAGAGAATAATGTTTAGGAAATCTACATTAGGAAAATGAGAGACTTTTACAAAACAGCAGGGGTGCAGTCAGAATTCATTGCAGTAAATTTTTAAATTTCAGTAAGAGCTGCAGACACCACTGAGCTGAGGCATTGTAAAATCTAGAGTCAGGGATAAACAAAAAGCACTTCAGAAGTTCAGTGAATCTCACACAAATCATAAAATTAAACCCAGGGTAGTGCCAAATGTTGAAGAATGCATGAACTAAAAATAGAAGGTTCATAATATAGAGGTTGTCACGTACTGATCCTATTCAAAATGACAGTGGGGAACTGTAACCTGAGGATAAGGGGAGAGCAGATACAGAACACTTGCTCTACACTTGCTTTTGTAGAAACATAATGTGGACAATTGCCAAAGCTGAAAAAAAATATTTCTAGGCCCTGCAGACAGATGAAGACCTCAAAGGTATCTAGATAAATACATTTTAATATTGATTAGAATCTGAAGGTAGACAAGGCACTGGGCCAAGGCAATATTTATTTATTTAAACACTGTTGACTGGGAGAGGCACACTGTGTCAAGGCTCAATTCCAGGTGTAACCCAGGGAGAGGGGAGAGGGGATAGGGGATACAAAAACTAAAATTCACAAAATATCAATGTGTGGCTACTTGGACAATCAATACAGATGCAGAAGCCACATATTGGCTAAGTATGTAAACAGCAGTATGGCTCTAAACAATTTACATGTGGGCAAGTGTGGAAGGAAACCACAATGTTTCAAGTACCGGAGCTGGGGAGGGTGGCAGTACAACACAGAGTAATGGAATAGGGGGTGCAGGACAGGGTAAAGAAATAGAGCCATATACTGTTGTAAGTGTTCTGTGGAATGGTGGGCATGATCATAAATCTGATCTGAGTTCTTTTGTTTTTTAAATACTTTGCCAATGATCTCTGTGTGTCTGTATAGGGATTTTCCATCCTTGCAGTATGGTGCCAGAGGGACAGGGTCTGCCAGGATAATGGAAGTAAGGCAAGTGCAAACATCTTTCTCCTTAACAGAGAGATAACTGAGGAGCAAGGGAAGAGGGTGGTACACAAAATTCTACTTGGTGCTGCTTCAGTTGCACAAGGATATTTCTCACTGCTCCCCCCCCACCAAAGTGCATATAAAGCCAGAAGCGCAAGTCAACGTCTGGAAAATGTGTTGTTTTAATACATGTGTTCCCACATATTATCTAATTCTTGATAATGGTCATTTACATTTAAAAAGTATTTATTTTCTTTGCAGAAAAAATTGTAGTGCCTTGCATCATTTGATCAGTCTCTGTCACCATTGACCTCTTAACCAGAGATGCCACACTACCCCCTGGCTACTGCCATGACTTCAAATAAGATTCAGGAAAATGTCTGTTCTACTGTTTTGCCCAGACAGGTACATCTGCATACTGTGACAGGGTTGAATAAGGCCCTGACCCATTTGTTATGCAGAAAGAGGTTAAATGCAAGGATCTGTTCTACTCTCTTCTTTTCTGTCTCTTGTCTGTTTGGTTGCGCAACCAAATTTTCTTGTGAGACCTAGGAACTGATCACTTTGATGGTTTCACAATTCGCCACCTCTTGCTGTTTCTCTGCCTTCTCTTACTGTTTTGTCTTTTTTCCCCCCTTGCATATCTTTGGTTATAAAAAATATATGTGAATCTTTGTGTGAATCTGTATGTGAAACTGGGATCCATTTGTTTAAAACTGTATATAGTTATACTGTTGAAATGATTACAAAGTTATTTGGAACTCAAGGGGTTAACCTGAGATGTAGTTTTCAGCCTTTTGCAGAGCTGTAAACAAGAGGTCAATTCTGGGTCACCATGTACTGTTTGCTGCACCTGCAAGGAAAGAAACTGACAAGAACATTCTGTAAACTTACAAGAACATTCTGTGAGAAGCAAGCTGTCTTAACGAGTTCCCAGACAAAGACTTAGAAAAAGAGCAGCAATGTTTTGCTAGAGAGACAAGGAGCATGAGAGACTGAGAGACTGAAACTTGGAATTAAGAGATACTCTCAGAAGAAGGACTTAGTTTTCTGTTTGTACTGCCTTTGTAATAGTTATACTGAATAATTTTTATTTTTTATTTCGCGATTATTCAGAAAAATAAAACTCTTATTTGTGAATTTTGAAACTGCCCCTGGTCTTCCTATGCTTCTTGACCTGTGCCTCAGTGACACGTACAACCATTTAATATCTCAGTTATTTCCTTTCTGTACAGTTAATTAACAAAAAAAAAAAAACATGAGCAGGCAATAACATGGTAATAGAAGGGAGAACTAACAAGAACTGTCTTGTGCCAACAAGGCTGGTCCTGTAAAGGCAATGTAGTAAGATATGGGAAGAATTTGGTTTAATTCTCTCCCTTCCATCTCCTGGATTTTTGAGGATTTTAGGGTACAGTGTTGGTTCTGGGCTCTCCCCTTACCACACAACAGCAGTATTATCTCCTCTCACTTTCCTGTATTGTTAAGCATGTTGGGATACACTGTTGGCTCTCCCCTCTATGCACCTATCACAGCAGTATTCTCTCCCCATGTTGTTTTTTATGATAATATATAGGATAGCTTATGGTAGCCCATACACAGCAGCGGTATTCTTATAACAAGCTGTTACTATGATATCAAGGACCTCGACAGCAAAGCTTGAGAGGTCCCTTTGACATCATGTTAAGCATGATGTGTAAGATGAGCATGGTTGTGTATTGGACCTACCATATATTTTTCTATATAGTATATGGTGAAAATCAGCAAAAAAATCGCTCACTTTTTGTGCTCCAAAAAATGAACCTTGCTTTCAGCAGCCTGTCCTTCACTGCCAACTGCCCACCAGCCAGCTCGCTCATGTGACCATGTAACCCGCCACTAGCACTATCAACAGTGCTGATGGGGATACTTGCATTGTGATGTAGCTACTGAGGCAGAACGAAAAGTCATTCTGCATTTGGGCTGGCAGTATAGCCTAGAGGTTAGAGGAACGAGGTGTGAACGAGCTTGATACATCCAGCAGACCAGACCTGAGTTTGATTCTCACAACCTCCACTTGCACACTGTGTGACTCTGAGCAAGTCACTAAACTGCCAAGTGCTCCCAGGTCGTATTCCTGAAAAAATTCCTGAAAACAGGTACTTGTGCCTAGTGGGCCTTACCCGGTTACCAAAGACTAAAATAAAAAAAAAAAATTAGTAGGTACATCACTACTGCAGCAGAATGACTTTTTACAGTGTATGGATTTCCAAATGCAACAGCATTCTACCATACACTGTAAATCAATTTTTTTCCCTCCCCTCTGTCTACTGGATTACAGCAAAGTTTGGAATACAGTTTTGCCACTGGCCCAGATAATGGCAAACATTTCTCACCTTGATATCCTGGATTGTAGAACATTTTGGGACAAGTGATGTATCACTGTCCCCCTAACATACATTCACAAACACATAGTAGCATGAGTATTGTCTCTCTACCACTTCTTCCTGGATTGTAAAGCATGCTAGGAAACAATGTTGGTCCCCATCCCTTCTTTTCCAACTGTGGCACTCTCTGCTCAACCCTATTAATTTCTTACCTTCACCTTTCCTTCTCCACCCTCTCATAGTCTGATGTATAAAAAAAGAAATACATATATAACAAAAACTCACTAGCTGGTCCCTACTAGTCCCAATATGCCATGTATAATAAACTGATCCCTTCTCCTGATCCCATCAATGATGGGGTAGGGGTCAATAGTAGTGAAGAATCCAGGCTGATTTAGTTGTCCCTCCTCCTTAACCTGCAGTGCCTTTACCATAGTTTATGCAGCCCTGTGTTATCATGCAGCATGCATCATGCATCATCAGAAGTAGGGGCAGTGGGAGAAGCACTTTGTGTCATTGATGAGGTAAGACTGATGATGGGTCTTCTCTGTAGAGTGATCAATTACACAGACTGCTCCTCCCTCCCAGTCACACATGCTATTTTGCTAATACAGTCATAATACTCTATCAGTTATTAGAACCCATCACCCCAGCATGTTGCTCTCCAGTCCCTTCTTCCATCCAACACAAGCTCAGTCTGTTGTTCCCGAGTCCCCCATCTCAGTTAGTTGTTCCAAAGCCCCCTCCCCAGCATGTTGTTTTTGAGCCCTCTCTGCCTCATCAGTGTTGTTCCTTAGGCCCCCTCCACTTTCCCAGCATATTTCTCCTGAAGCCTCCATCTTAGCATGTTGCTGTTCAGTCTCCCCTAGTAGTTCATCACCACAGTGACAACAGTAGTGCAATATAGTAGTAGAGCAGTGACACTAACTAAAGGAGCTGTTCAGTTAAGGGCAGCACACAGCCAAACACAAGGTGGGGAAACATTTAGGAAACCTATGTCTAACTGTGATACTGACCAACCCAATCCCCACAAGCTAGCCTTGTACCCACCTTTGGCCCCTCAATGTAGTCATACTGGGAAGAAAACCAGTCAGCTCCCTGCTCCAGTTGATCTATGCCTTCCGTAGTGCATAAAGACTAGTAGCAGCCCAATATGTGTCCAAACCAGAACCTACCCTATAAGACGCATAACTTTCCATGACATATAACCTCCCCCACCACCGGAAACATTAATAACACTTAGATAGACATGCAGGCAGGCAGACAGGGTGAAGACAAGACAACTGGACAGATAGATAGATAGATAGATAGATAGATAGATAGATAGATAGATAGATAGATAGACAGACAGACAGACAGATAAAAATGTGTATGCAGGATGGGGCCTGTTAAGTACAAAGATCTTATTTTCCAAGGCTATCCTGTGGATTAATACATTACATCTGAGACACTTAGGTATACAATAAAATACTATGTGACTAAAAAAACTAAAATTTGGAGACAATGGTAAGACAGCACATCTATTTATCCACAGTGCCAGATATGTAGCCACTTGCCACTCACCCTCACACAGTGCCTACAAACCATCACATCATGAAAGACCAGCAATTAATAAAAAATATTTTCAAATAATTCCTTTCCAGTTTTAGAGCAATTTCAAGCATTTCTGACAAACGTTTCATGTGGCTAGACCACATACATAATGGTCTACTCATGTCACAGTTGCCCAGCTTCCACAAAAAAATGATGCATGTGTCATTTGTTTATGTAAGCTGCTGCAAATCATGTAAATTGTCATGCAACCTTGAGATCCTACGAAAATAAGGTGCTCAAGTTACGGTGCAATGCAGAGGATGATGATGGCCCAAAAATAGCCACTCCATCAGGAATCTCCATTTCTGAAAATCCCAGCATTTGTGCTTGTTTGAAAAACAAAACAAAACATATTTTCAATTTGTAATGGTAAAAGCCCAAATTGCAGACTCACTTTCCATTATTCCGCAACAATCATGTACTACCTTCTCTCAGACTCCAAACCTCAGAACTTTGCAGAACAGACAGGTCTTGGAAATCACCCATGCATAACAAGGATATTATATTTTCCATTCATTACACATGCAGGAATGAAAGGAAATGTTTCTATAAGCATTAAACATAAAAGCAGAAATCAGGCAGTTTAATACATTTTTTGCAAATAATCAGTTGTCCATTATTCACACTGCATTGGTAATGCTGGTATACTTTTTTGTAATGTTTGTGATCGTAATGTACCTGGACCCATACTTTTCCTGTTCTGTTGAGGTGTTTGGTGCAGCAGGTCTAGCTTGACTTCTACCCTATTTGTTCCACCCATTCCTGAAGCCACAGCTCCTCTTCACCATGACAACACTGGCCCCACAGGTGTGGCTCACACATGAATAAGTGTTCGTGAGTGCTTTGCATGTCCAGTCACACTTATGCATTCTCTAAGGCAAAAAGGCACCACCCACTGCTCCATTTGATAACAATAGGAACTGGTCAGCTATGCTGACCAACCGCAAATGACGACTTTTATATTTAGTCTTAAAGTGGGTGGCATCAAAATAGTATTAAAAAAGTATGGGTATTTTGTTTGATCATTAATGAATCTATTTATTTATTTATCGAGAGATTGGAAATATAAACCTTTGAGTCAGAGACTCCTTTGCAAAGGCTCCATGTCATGGAAGTATAAAACAAGAGCATTGGAAAATACAATGAAAGGAATTACAAATGAAGGCGGAGGGTAAAACAACCCAGAGTCAAGTATGGTACAAACGTAATGAGCAATACATTGAAAGATATTTCATCTGAAGGCGGAGGGTAACACAACCCAGAGTCAAGTATGGTACAAACATAATGAGCAATACATTGAAAGATATTTCATCTGAAGGCGGAGGGTAACACAACCCAGAGTCAAGTATGGTACAAACGTAATGAGCAATACATTGAAAGATATTTCGTCTGAAGGCGGAGGGTAAAACAACCCAGAGTCAAGTATGGTACAAATGTAATGAGCAATACATCGAAAGATATTTCATCTGACGGCGGAGGGTAAAACAACCCAGAGTCAAGTATAGTACAAACGTAATGAGCAATACATTGAAAGATATTTCATCTGAAAGCGGAGGGTAAAACAACCCAGAGTCAAGTATGGTACAAACGTAATGAGCAATACATTGAAAGATATTTCATCTGAAGGCGGAGGGTAAAACAACCCAGAGTCAAGTATGGTACAAACGTAATGAGCAATACATTGAAAGATATTTCATCTGAAGGCGGAGGGTAAAACAACCCAGAGTCAAGTATGGTGCAAACGTAATGAGAAATACATTGAAAGATATTTCATCTGAAGGCGGAGGGTAAAACAACCCAGAGTCAAGTATGGTGCAAACGTAATGAGAAATACATTGAAAGATATTTCATCTGAAGGCGGAGGGTAAAACAACCCAGAGTCAAGTATGGTACAAACGTAATGAGCAATACATTGAAAGATATTTCATCTGAATGCGGAGGATAAAACAATAGGGATTTTCAGAAGCTTTTTATGTTTGGGAGTAATTCCTAAGGACTGCATTGTAGTTGATACAGTTTCATAATTTACTGTTATTAAGGACATATTGGAAAATTGCAGAACAATCAGTTATCATACATTAGTGTAATAAACTAATTAAATGTGTCAATTTGTGTATATGTAGGTGCATGCCTTTCAACTTTGAGCACCCAAATGTGGGGTACTTCCCTTAATGAAAAAAACAGCAAAATCTGGGATACATCATCAAATCATGGAGACAGAAGCTCAAATACTGTGGAATTATGTTTTTAAGTTCAGAACATAGTCTGTTCATTGTAAAACATAAATTAATATGAATATTTTAGACTGCATTAAGGCTCATTTATTGATTGAATATTAATGTTAAACTGGAGTCTGTAGTGCTTAGTAACTACAGTTTATGACTTCCTTCCAGGGTTGTAACAAAAAGGGAGAAATCCCTTCTTCTGATATAATTACTTGAATATGTATTAAGTTGTATTGCTATCTTCAACTGATACTGTGCTATAATGTACAAAAGTATAAATAAAAAGTTAAAAAAATCTGATCCACAAAAATGGCCCAGCTATGTGCCTTTTGTTTAACGCATAGTCCCTAGTCAACTGCTCCATTCCTTCCCTTTGAATGGACACTAGTGCAGAAGGATCAGGGAGTGCACTGGGGACAGTTTAGGGAAGAATGGTAGGAATAAATAGAATGCCCAGATCTCATACACAAAAGATTACTCTGTCCACATGGGCCACAACACTATGGGATATGGTAGTCCTTCAAGGAGTACAGTATCCCACTGAATTACAATCATCAGAAAATTAAAAATTAAAAAAAAATCTGTTAGCTCCCAGTTCTCCCACTGGCTTGGGACTGGGTGATAGCAGGGCCAAACAAGGCTAGTTTAGGAATGCTGGGAGACTGCACATAGAGCTGGTAGTAACACAGGCCCCAGTATGTATAATGCCCCTGATACCTGCACACCCCATCACTGCAGAACTCTCATTCAGGATAGTCCAGATGTGTGTCCCTGAGCCTTAATATCAGCAGCATCACAAGGACAGATTGGAGCATGAAGAATAGAAGTGGATCTGGCTATTGTAAAAAATGATAATTTTTCTCATCAGTCTATTGGAAGAGGTACTTTTCCCCACTAACCAATGTCTTTGGTTCTTCTGTTTGCTGTGAGGAGTGAATCTCCAAGATTCATCTTATAAGTTTAAACTTTTAGGAAAATTAAGAGAAAATGATGCGGTTTAAAGAAGCTAAAGTTCTGTGGGAGTTTCAGCTATACCCAGGAGACTTCAAGTATTAGAATACAAGGGAAAGGAAGTACCTTAACAAAGACCTTTAGGGAACTAAGAGACAAATCAAGTGGGTTGGAATGTTAAAGACAAACAAACACACCTGCTGAAACAAAGTTGGAAGGGGGAACAAGAGGGTGAGAAATTAACCGCATCTGTCTGGTAAAACAAGCCTACTGAGGGGGAAAAGGGAAAAAGAGTTGTCCACATGCATAAAGAGGCAAAAAAGAAAAGTAAAGGCATTATAAGTTTAGGAAAACACTGACCTAACATATAATATAAGAAGGACACAAGTAGAGCAGAAAGGATTACATTAAGATTTTAAGAGATACAAATTGGTTGCTAACATGAATTGTTATGTTAAGAATTCTTCAACAGAGTTGTTTTGATATTGAGCTAAGAAACATATAAACATAGAAGCTGATGGCATATAAGGACCGTAAGGCCCATCCAGTCTGCCCATTTCTTTTTCTACTGTGTGAATGTGCCATCAGCCTTTGCTCTGTCAATGGCCTATCTATTCATACTCATCTGTATTGCTCCCTTATGCCTATCCCATGCCTGTTTGAAGCCCTGCACTGTATTTATATCCACTGCTTCCTGATGTAGGCCATTCCATGCATCCACCACCCTTTCTGTGAAAATGAACTTCCTCACATTACCTCTTAATCAGTCTCCCTCTAACCTCATGCTGTGTCCTCTTGTCCTACTATTTTTCTTATATTGAAACATGATAGACTCTTTAACCTTGTTAATGACTTTAAGGTGTTTGAATGTTTCGATCATATCACCTCTCTCCCTCCTTTGCTCTAGGGTATACATATTGAGCTCCATTAATCTGTCCTCATATGTTTTCTGATGCAGTCCCTGCACCATTTTGGTTGCCCTTCTCTGGATTGCCTCAATCTGGTTAATGTCCTGGTGAAGATGCAGCCTCCAGTACTGCACACAGTACTCCAGATGGGGCCTAGCCAGTGTCTTGTAAAGAGGGATTATTATCTCCCTCTTATGACTTGTGATACCCCTACTAATACACCCCAACATCCCCCTAGCCTTACCTACTGCTTTAGTGGCCTGCTTGGAAGATTTCAGGTCATCTGTGATGATGATGATGCCCAAGTCTCTTTCTTCCCTTGTGACTGCCAGCAACTCCCCCTCCCAGCCTATAGGTGACTTCAAGGTTTCTCTTCCCTATGTGCATGATCTTGCACTTCTTTCCATTAAACCCCAGTTGCCACTCTTCTGACCATTTTGCCAGTTCATCCAGATCTCTTCTCATTCTGCCCACCCCATCTGGATCATCTACTCTGTTGCAGATCTTGGTGTCATCTGTAAACAGACAAACCTTACCCTCCAGTCCATCTGCAATGTCACTGATAAAGATATTGAAGAGGACTGGCCCCAGGACTGATCCCTGAGGTATCCCACTTGTGACTTGCATCTCTTCTGACTATACTGTTTACCAGCACTCTCTGTTTTCTGCCTGTCAACCACTTCGCCACCCAGTTGACCAACTTCTGACCCACCCCGACCCTACCCAGCTTATTAATCAATCTTCTAAGTGGAACAGTATTGAAAGCTTTGCTGAAGTCAAGGTAGACAACATCAACTGCACCCCCTTGGTCCACCACTCTGGTTACCCAGTCAAAGAAATCTATGAGATTAGTTTGACAGGACCTCCCTGTTGTAAACCCATAGGCCCAGATATTCAAACTGCACCATTTTGTGGCGCAAGGCCCTGCGCCACTCAAAATAGTTCCATTGGGGTGTGGCCAGGGCAATATTCAATGGAGTTGCGCTATGGCGCAACATCTTTGAATATTGCCCCCTGGCCACACCCACTGTACATGGCGCAGTGAAACTGTGCTAGTGCAAGTGGTCAGAGTGGAGCATTGAGATGCGGTGGTGCAAGTTCCATTGCGCCATGCACAGCACCTGCGATATTCAAAGGGTGACATGCAAATGGAGCCATAATTTATGCAAGGCACACAGGGGGCCATTTGCATCTGATTATGGCCCCATTTGCATGCCATTAACATGGAGGTGTGCCGATCCCCGATGACTTGCACCTGGCACCCTGCCAGGCAGCAGCCATCAGGGACCGATGCCCCCTGCAGCCCGATCGCAGGCAGAACAGTAGTGTTCCCCCCAGCAGCCCGATCATAGGTAGAACAGTATTCTCTTCCCCCAGCAGCCCGATAGCGGGCGAATCGAAACTTCCTCTCTGGCAGTCCGGACAAGGGCATAATGGAAACATCCCCACCCCTGAGTAGCCCGATCATGGGCATAATGGAATTCCTCGAAAGTAGCCCGATCATGGGCATAATGGAATTCTTCCCCACCCCCTGAGTAGCCCGGATCAGGGACAATGGAATTCCTCCCCACCCCTGAGTAGCCCGATCGGGGCAGCAGACCTCCCCAGTCCAATATCCCTGGTGGTCCAGTGGACCGCAAGTAGCCCGGATCGCAGGCAGCATCCTTACCCCCATGTCTGAAATCCCTGATGATCTAGTGGCCCCCACCCCACTCCTGCCCACGGAGCCCCACCACCCCACTCCCCTTCAGCCGGGCGGGATGGCAGCACCCCACCCGCCTGCCGCCCGCTGCCCTCTGACTGACAGTTCAGAGCATGAGCCAATGGACGTGCAACCCATACTGTACAAGTCAGTCCAGATATGTGGCTACGGGGGTGGGGGAGGAATCACTATGCCCGCAATTGGGCTACTCGGGGAATTTCATTATGCCCGTGATCGGGCTACTGGGGGTGAGCACTTCAGACTGTGATTGGGGCATGGGGGTGCCACTAGGTGTGGCAGGAACAGTCCTGGGCCACCACAGGTGGCAACTGCTGTGTTGTGCCCTGCAATGCGGCAGCTCACCTGTGGGTGGCCCTCGACTTGTTCCTTTTTTTTCAGCGTAACTTTGTGCAAGCGCAGGTAGGGGTTGCACCTGCATAACTCTGCATGGCCCGGGTTGAATATCGGGCTGTGCAGTTTATGCATGTGCCCCCCCCACCTGTGCCTGCATACATTACTGATGTGCCCCGGTGCATCGGGATTTGTGCAGGTACACTTTTCCCTTTTAAATATCACACCGGGGCGCATCAGTGGGTTGTGCATGGTGCAACACTGTTGCGCCATGCACAACCCTTTTTAATATCTGGGCCCTTCTGTCTAAACAAGTGATCAATTTATAATCCCTGATGTCACATCTTGGTATCAGACCAGGAATTTTAATAAATTGTATTTTTAGCAGTTATTAAAGAATATTGTCTAAACTGACACAACCAAAGAATGTAAAGAAATCCGGAAATGTGGGTAAAGGTGGGCTGTGTGTTCACACAGGAATTGGAGAAAATCAAAAGAAAGATGAAGGAAATAATACAACACCAAAAAGGGACAACACAGGAATTATGCTTATAGGTGGATAAGTGGCTAATATAGAACAGCATACTATAAACACCTTATTAAACAAATCAATTGCTTCTACCTCTAAAAAGGGAACTATTAATTTCATTGATCTGGAGGATGAGCTTTCTGAGCAGAACAAAATACAGCTTATAATCACAACAAGCCAAGCATTCCTGAAACAAGTATCAACATTCTAAAATAACATAGTAAACAACTGAGGTCTCTGGGGAAGCTGATAGAAATATTTTATTTTGTAAACTGAGCTAGACACACTGAACCAACGGCCCATTTTTAAGGAGTGTCTAGGGATATATAATGTAGTTATGGAAACCAGTAGAATCTTTAATGGATTGTCCAATGATTATGTTGCTGACTTTGCAAATATAAACAGTAGTTTGGAGAATGAGGGCACAGTATCTGAGTCTGAGGAAATTGAGATTGCAGTCTTGGATTTGATTTACCTTGACTCTTCAAATGATTTGCAGGAGTCTTCTTATATGAGTTTTGTGTCAAATTTGTCAATAGAAAAGGACCTACAAAAACAACAGGAATGGACTTATTATCAGGTCAAAATATCAAATCACATGGATT
This sequence comes from Neoceratodus forsteri, assembly GCA_016271365.2. Classification (NCBI taxonomy): domain Eukaryota; kingdom Metazoa; phylum Chordata; order Ceratodontiformes; family Ceratodontidae; genus Neoceratodus; species Neoceratodus forsteri. The sequence goes on from CM028130.1 coordinate 707,280,660, forward strand.
ACAACATTTTAAGGAAACCCTCCTAATCTAGACATAAGAACCCTGTTATGTTGGGGCTACCCAGGGAATAGTTCTGGATTTACTAAAAATTATAAATTGCATGATGGAAGATGTCCTTGAATCTAGAAGAGATAAAAGGATATTAAGAAATGATCTGAAAGAGCTCTCCTATAGATGGACATCTACGTAAGATAATATGCATGCACAACTGTTAAAAGTGAATGAAGATTCTTTTACATTAGAATTTCAAAGTAGATTTTGAATCTCTTCTGATTCAAAAATTAGACTGAGTAAAAACAGCATTAAATATATGGGTAAAGTAATATCTTCCATAAATAATATCATAAAGTATTTTATTAGTTCTGGATGTATTGACAGTGTGAAAAACTACTAAATTTGCTAACAGCATCTTTATACTTTTACGGAATATAACAGGGCTAAAAAAGGTGCTTGATTTAGATTTTCTCAATTTTATAATCCCTCTGATTTTCTGATATTTCAGGAAACATTGCTAGAGTGCAAAGACAATTTATGATTTATCTGTCATTGAGTATGGGGAATTTTCACTACAAGTAAGCATGTCTAAAAAACATAATGACAGGGAATTGGATGACTCAGTGGATTGGTAGCATTTCAAGGAGCCTTTCATTTCTAGGTCATGGGTTCAAATCCAGCACAGGTCGATAGTGGTTGAAAACCATATTATTTATTTAGCTTTTGTTAACCGGGTAAGTGCACTAGCCATAAAATGACAATTTTCAGGCACAACCTGGGAGAGTACAGACATGCAGAAACTTAACAGGATAACAAATTATAAGTGCTTTACATACAATGAGTTAAAGTGGATACAATATGTCAGAGACATACAGAGTAGACCATTCATAAGTTCATAGGTGCCTACCTATGCAATGAATGGAGGAGCTTGGACAATAAATTATCAGGTGACATATCATATGAACAGAACAAGGTACACAAAAACCAAAACAGGTAATACAAAAGGAAGAAATAACCATTGAGAGCAGGGGGTGTCATTAAGGAAAAGGTCAGTAAGTGAGGAAGAGGGGAGCAAGTCATGAAATTAGATTATATGAGTGTATGTAAGTGTAAGGGAGATGCCTGCAGTGCACGATTATATATGGGCAGGGAAAGGGAGCCGGGACAGGCTGAGGCAATTTAGAGGGTTATATAGAGGTGAGGAAATACTATTGTATGGTCAGAGACATCAGTCATTAGGTAGGGTGAAAGCAGGAACAGGTATCAGCAATCAACAGATTCGAGCACAATTTTCTCTTAAAGCATGTGTGGGAGCTAGAAAGTCTAATGTCGAGGGGAAGAGAATTCCACAGCTGTGGAGCTGCATGCTCAAATGCAACTGTTCCTTTCCTAGTGCTGCACCTCGGCAAATTCAGAAAGGATTTCTCAGCTGATCGTAGACCATGGAGTGTGTCCTGAGGAGCAAGCATAATTGCAAGACACCTAGGGGTTTGATTTCAAATTATCGAATCAATAAGAGAGCCAAGGTAGTATTTCCTACTAGCTAACAGAGACAGCCAACTAAGATCATTATAAAGTTGACAGTGGTGTTTAAGCTGAGGAGCAGAAGAGGCATAGTGACATATGTTGTTATATGTAATATCCCATCTGAGTAGGTCAGTTTTATGAGCAGCCCCAAATAAGGGAGCCCAATAGGTTAGGGTGGGGAGCAGAATCCCCCTCGCAATGGCCATTTTAGTTGATGGCATGAGCATATAACTAATCTTATATGCAACACCCAGTTTGGAGTTGACAGCTCTGCAAACAGACTGTACATGAAGATTAAGATCAAGAGATTGATCTAGCAGGATGCCTAGGTACTTAAAAGAGGTCACATATTCCAGTAATTGACCTTCTAAGTCCTGCACTGTCAGTGCTGTTGTGCAAGCCCAGAGCTTTGGGACCAATCCAAGCAGCATGGCTTTAGTTTTGCTAGTGTTGACAGCCAGTTTGCAGTCGTATAGCCAGTTTTGGATATTGTTAAAGTCAGAAGAAAGGGTTGTATTGATAGTGTCTACAGTATATTAGTAGAACTTGTATAGATGACAAGATCATCAGCATATAGAATAGCACAGCAGGATTTTAGAGCAGCTCCAATGTTATTTATATAAAGAGAGAATAGGAGGGGCCCTAGGATGGAGCCCTGAGGTACACCAATGTTAATGGTGGTACTGTTCGATAGAGAGGAAATAAATTTCACCACTTGAGTTCTATTTGTCAGGTAGCTTTCATACCAGTCAACAACAGAGAAGGAGAAATGCAGGTGTCGAAGCGAGGAGAGAAGCAAAGTGTGATCAACAAGGTCAAAAGCCTTTGTGAGGTCAATAAAGACAGCCCCAGTCAGATTGCCAGTATCCATTTTTGAAAGAGTGTCTGTGGTGAATTTAAGGAGTGCAGTCATTGTGCTATGTCCTTTCCTGAAGCCATGTTGGGTATCCGAGAGCAGGCTGTGCTTAAGTAGATAGTCAGTTGTCTGAGTTGCGACAATTTTCTCCAGGATTTTGCTCAGTACCGAGAGTATGGCAATTGGTCTGTAGTTAATGGCAACCTTAGGATCCCCTTTTTTAAGTACAGACATGATCTGAGCAGCTTTCCAGAGGTCATGGACCACTCCACCTGAAAGTGATAATGTATACATTTTGGCTAGTGGTAATGCAATAAGGGGAGCTGCAAGTTTCAAGAGGCGGGGTTCCAGGGAGTCTGAGCCAGAGCTGGTATGATCAGAGATGGGCCTCAGGAGCTTTCAGGACTTCCTTTCTAGACACAGCCTTAAAATAGAATGGAGGGGTATAAGGAGGCACAGGGGACAACACTTCCAGCTTATCCAGACAGATTTCTGATTAGGAGTGGGAGGACACTGCAGTGGGATCGAAGAAAGAGGTATTTTGGGAGAGATCAGAGAAATGCAGGTTGAAAGAATTAGCTATGGTTTGTGAGTCATTGTAATGCACATCATTTATCAGCATATCACCAGGGGTAGTTGACTGTGAGGATCCTACGAAGGATTTGATGTATGACCAGAATTTTCTGGGATCATTGCCGAGGTTAATCAGTAGGTCTTTACAGTACTTGCTCTTAGCAGCTCTGACTTGTCTTTTACATGAATTCTGTAGTGTACGGTAAGCGTTGAAATCTGTTTGCTGGCCTGATGTTTTGTAGCGCTTCCAGAGTTTATCTCTAAGGCGCAAACTTTTGAGCAAGTCTTTGTTTAGCCATCTTGTTTGTTTACCCCTCACTCTCCAGGTGATCTTTATCCCTATCAGCCCAATCAGTTGAGGGCTGTTCAGTGTCTTATGTGAAATGAGTTGTTGTGATTTTAGTCTAGTTCCCAGTGGACAGGCGTGCACATCACAAAACCACCAAATACTTGGGATTAATTGACACCTTTGATGACAGCCTCACATGAGAGGCCAAGGACTGAATGGGCATGAAGTCTGAACTACCCTCTCACCTATGTGATGGTCCCTCCATAGCATGGTTGAGGCACATTGGCAGGAGAGTGTAGGGAAGCTTGTACTGTGATTACCCATGCTGTATCTGTCATGTGGATAAACAGAGGACTTCAGGTGCCAGTGCTGGTTATCCAGTACCTTTAATGAGCACTAAATTCACCACAGAAAAACAAACAAAAAAAATCTTTAAAATAAATAAAAATAAAAATAAACACGATGGCTGCCTGAAGGTTGGTCTAATGATATACATTAAATCAATAATTAATTCTAATATTAAAGGCACCAGGCATTTGTGGAAAGTTTGAAGTGTATTCTGATGCATTTCATTAATCAGGAAACCTTTTCTATTCCTAATTGTTTTATACATCAAGAAAGTTTGTCTTTATATTTGGAAAAAATGTGTTCAGTCCTCTAAGACTGTATCAAGGATTTACTAGGAAACTATTCAGTCATGATAACACTGGCAGGAGATTTTAATGTGGACAATAGGACAAGGAACAAGAGGTTTAACCACAGAAAGATGACTCAGTCCCAATACAAATCCCAATCATGTCATCTAAGGACAAGGTTAAAAATAATTTTGGACACAAATTATCAAAAACAAATCTTGATTTCTGCATTTTATCTTGTTTGGATGGAAAGAGTAAAAAGGATAAGGAAAGAAATTATGCATGTGTCACTTCATCGTTGAAACATTTTTCAATAATAGACTATTTCATAGTGGAAATTGGCTCTTGACTCATTTTTACTGATTTTGAAATAACTCTTCATACAAAAAGTAATCAGTTATCATTAGTAGTTGGATACTGAACAAAAAAACAGGTACTGTATATAGTGAAAAAACATGAAAGTGAAGGAGAGCATAAGACAAAAAATGTCTAACGTGGAATTCCTTACTTGGGGAGAACATAAATAACAATATTAACATTGATCCCTGTCTTCAGATTTTAAAAGACTCAAATATTGCAAGAAATCAACATGGACACCATTTTTTTACAACTAAACAAAATTTATTATCATGAAGAGCCATAACTCAAAGAAGTTAGAGCATGTGGTATAAAACAGATTAGAGGCTTGGTTTGACAACAAGAACATTTTTCCAACAATCGAAGATGCTGATCAGGTTAAACAACTAAGAAATTAGCATTCAAAGCTTTTAAAAGCAAAATAAGTGTTATGGACTCAAGATCTCAGGAGTAAATTTAAGCAGACAATTACAAACAAAGACAGCAGTTGTAAAATGGTAGCTGTGGGAACAGCAAATTATAAAACCAGTCTGGTTGCACATATTCCAATGAGAGATAGGATGGAATTCTTTGCAATATCATCTACTGAAAAATAACGGTAATTATAGTCGTCTCATAGGTTTCATAGGTTTCGTAGTTTTTTTTAAGCTAGAGAACAATAGTCCATAATGCTTGCCTATTAATTTTTGCTATAATTACATATATTTTTCTTTATCTGTCATCACCACATCCAAGTTTTTTTTTGAATGTATCCATATTTGAACTTTCTACTACAACAGTAGGAAGTTTATTCCATATTGGGATTGATCTTACACTGACCCAGTTTTTCCTCCTTAATGAATTCCATTTTCCAGTCAGTAACTGTTTGTTATGTCTATGACTACTAAGTCTGAATTTGGATTCGAATAAACCTATTCCCTTCTTAAGTGTAGACTCTTGTAGCAGGCCGTAAATGAGGCACAGATCTCCCCTAAGCCTGCTGTATTTAAAGTATACAATTTCAAATCCTTCAGCCTGTTTTTCATAGTTTTTCCCTTTCATTCCTTTTATTGCCCTGCTAAATCATCTCTGTACTCTTTCAATTTTGTTGATGTCTTCCTTTATGTATGGAGACCACATTTGCACACAATACTCAAGATGAGGTCTCACTAGAGCATTATACAATGGCAACATAACTTCTTCTGTCCTGCTTGCCACATGTCTAAATATACAATTTAGGTTCTGATTTGCCTTTTTAACTTGTTTGGTACAATGCAATTTAAATTTCAAATCAGGGGTAATGATAAGCCCAAGATCCCTTTCTTCTATAGTCTGGTGCAGTGTTTGATTCACCAATTTGTATGTAAAATGTGGGTTATGTTTTCCCAAATGCATCACCGTACATTTGTCACTATTTAATATTAGTTTCTTCTTATAGGCCCAATTTGTAACTTCATCAAGGAAGTTTTGCAGGAGAATGTTTTCCTTGTTGTTGTTGATAATAGAACCTATACGGCAATCATCCACAAACTTAAGCAGCCAGATGTTATTTTTGTTTGATACTAAGGAAGAAATATAGATATTAAATAGACAAGGTCCCAGCACTGACCCCTGGGGAACACCACTAGTCACATTTGCCCATTCTGATAATTCTCCACTTATGTCTACTCTCTGTTTCCTATTTCTAAGCCACTTTATTATCCAATTTACAATGTTTGGATTCAATTTAGCTTCTCTTAGAGCATTGATGAGTTCCAAATGCGGGATTTTATCAAATGCTTTAGCAAAATCTATGAACACTAAGTCTACTGAGTAGCCTTTATCAATTTCTTCAGTAACTTTGTTATAAAAGGTCAATAGGTTAGATAGACATGATCTTGATTTAGTGAAATCATGTTGGTAATTATCAATAAGTTTACTGTAGTTTAAATGTTCCAAAATAATTTCCTTAACAAACTGTTCAAGGAGTTTCCCAATTAGTGATGTAAGACTTATGGGTCTAAAATTTTCTGGCTTGTTAGTAGGCCCTTTTTTATTTATAGGTACAACTGTTGCTACTCTCCAATCATTTGGGACTTCCCCACTGTCTAATGAATGTTGGAATGTATTAGTCAGGGGTAGACAGACTTCATTAGCAAGTTCCCGTAATACCCTTGGGTGAATATCATCTGGACCTGGGGATTTGTTAATATTTATTTTATTAAGTTTATCTAAAACATCTTTAGATTGAATTATAAATCTTCCAGGTATGGAGCCCTCCAGTTCTTTTATTTCACCATGGGAAGTAATATTGAAAACTGAAGAAAAATATTGATTCTGAATATCTGCTGTTTCGTGTTTATCTGCTACACAACCAGATTGCATGGCAAATGGGCCTATAATATTGGAATTACCTTTGGTTTTATTTATATAAGAAAAAAAGGATTTCTTATTGTCCTTCACCCTTGATGCTAATTTTAGTTCAAATTGGGTTTTTTTCTAGTCTTATTTTTGTTTTTATTGTTTTTAATAAATCCCTATATTTCAAATTGAGATGTGTGAAACCTTTTTGTATTTGTTTATAAAGTTTATTTTTTTATTAATTAAGGTTTTTATTTTAGAAGACATCCATCCAGATGTAGGTTTGTGATTAGATTCATATTTGCTTTTAGTAGAAATGTTTGTTTTAATAAGGTCCTTCAATTTGTTAACCAATAACTGCCATTTAGCCTCTACTGATAAATTTGTAAATAATACTTGTCAATCCCAGCATCTTATAATATTTTTCATATTTAGAAAGTTAGCTTTGGTGAAATTTAAGATTCTAGTTATACCAGTAGCTAGCATGTATTTACTATTTGTAATTTGAAATTGAACAGTATTATGGTCGCTGTTACCTAATGGTGCTTTAACATCAATTTGGGTTGCACAATGGGCAATGTTTGTTAATATAAGATCCAATATTCTATTGCCCCTAGTATTATTTTGGACCAGTTGTTTCAAACCTATTTTGTTAAATAACTCTACATAACATCTATCAACTTTATCTATTGAGGATACGTGTTCCCAATTTACACTGTTTAAGTTGAAATCTCCCATAATTACATAGTTTTTTGATGGGTCAAGGTTTTTAAGATAATGGAATAATTTTCCATCATTATCAGGATTCATGGAAGGAGGTCTGTATACTAGAGCCAGAATAAATGTTGGGCCTATCTGGGGTTTTATTCTAATCCATAGAGTGTCAAGATCAGTACCATCTGTGATTTCTTCACTATCAATTGATTGATGAACACATATAGCTACCCCTCCACCTTTTCTGTACTTTCTATTTTTGAAATATAAATTATATCCCTGGATACTTTTATCCCAGGAATCGCTATCATCCCACCAAGTCTCAGTAATAAGGGCAATAAGTATGTCGTTCATCCCAAGGTACAATTTGAACTCATCAAATTTGTTGGTTAGACTGCATGCATTTAAGAAGATCCCATTCCAACCATAATCTTTTGTTTTATCACTGTTTTGCAGATAATTTCCTATTTCTGGGGTAAAGCATTGAGCTTCACCCCCCTCACCCAGTTTAAATGAAATGCTATTACCCTGTTAATTTTGTTAGACAGTATCCTAGTACCAATCTGGCTAAGGTGAAGACCATCACTTTTATAACATTTTGTATTTTTAAAAGTCTGAGTATTATCCATAAATCCTATGTTCTCCATCATACAAAATTGTCTTAGCCAAAAATTTAATTGCTTAGCTTGTTCATTTCTGTATGTTTGATTTCCTAATAGTGGTAGCATGCCAGACAAAATGATGTCTCCCCCTCTTTCTTTGATCCTTAAAACAATTTTTTTGTAGTTTTCCTGGATATCTATCAGGGCCCATTTAGATAAGTCATTTACTCCAACATGTAGGATAACTAATGGTTTCAAGTAGCCCATCTAGTAGTCTGACTATATCTCGAGTTTTTACCCCTCATAATGCACTTACAGTTGTGTGTGCCTTTCTCCCTTCACATACAATAGTATAAATTCCTTTCAGTATCAAATCTCCTATTACTACAACATCTCTTTCTGTAGTCATTATTTTGCCTGCTTCAGTTGGAAGTGATACACCATTGGCTGTAGCACAGTCCGCAGAAGTCTCATTTTTTTGAGGTTCGATGTTTTCATCTGCCAATACTTCAAATTTATTATATAAACTAATAGGTTGTAGATATGTTTTAACCACTTCACATGGAGTGGATGTATTAGGTTTTTGAAATTTATGGGCATGGGGAAGATTTTTATTTAAGGACTTCTCATAGATATCATTTTCTTTTAAATTTACTTCTATATCATTCCCATTAGTAGTTAGCTGATGAGGTGTTTGGGCTTGGGGGATGTGTTTCTGGGGGTTTCTTTATTATGTGTTTCAAAGTGCTTAATACTTTCTTCCTTAACTGCATCATTAATGAATTGTTCCAGGAGTGTTTTTTCTTTGTGTGTTTCCAACTTTTCTTTTAGACTACAAATTTCCTCTTGTAAGGTTGTGATCATTTTACATTTTTCACAGATAAATTCAGGATCCAGAGTATCCTCCACATACATTAGACACTGTACACATACCCTTCTTTTTATACTTCTGCTTTTTTTTTATTTCACCTGTGCCATGTTTGTAATTATTTTTTTATACTCAGTATTCAACAATAGTTTTAGTTTTTAGGCTACCCAGCAAACTTACCCCATCAAGGTCACAGTGTCTCAGCAGACACGCACAGATGTCCCATGTAAAAATCTGGTTAAGCTTGAATGGGTGCAACTCATAGATCCTAAAATGTTGTATCACATTAGATCTTTGGTCAAAAGCAAGGCCCCAAGAGAGAATATGATAACAGCTGAAGTATATTCATCAGACCTAGAGTTGTGCACTGCAATACAGTAACTGTCAAAATATTCAATGGTATCTTAGAAAATAACATTGTGTCTTTGGGATGGAAAGGAAATCTGCTAATTCCAATCTTAAAATAGAAGATAAAACTATGCATGGTAATTTTTGGCCTGATAGCTTAATAAATTTTATTGCAGACATACTTGGCCAATTTTTGCTAAAGCATTTACTGAATTGGGTAGAAGAGTATATGCTGATGTCTGAAGAGAAAGCTGTTTTTTGGAAATATTGTTGTACTTTAGATAATTGTTTTGTTACTTATTTCATTCATAAATACACCATTTTATTGATTAGAAAAGCTACATTCAGTTCAATAAATAGGCACTTGTTTTGAAGAAATTAGCTAGAGCAGATATTGAACCTTATCTTCTAAGATTATTACAAGGATATCATACTAACACATGGATTCAGATATGCAAAGAAGCAAATAGCAAACCCTCTGAACCATTTTCTTCTACTTGAGGGGTTTACTAGGACCGAAAACTAGCTCCAACTTTCTGTTGACTTATATGTATATATATATATATATATATATATATATATATATATATATATATATATACATACATATACACACGCACACACACACACACACATACACACACACACACCTATATCTATAGGGTAATTAATAAAATGAATGAAACAAATGTCCACTCCCCAGAGGTAGCAGATCACAGAATTCTGGCTCTTCTGTATACCGATGATTTGGTTTTATTGTCATTTACAGAAATAGAACTGCAAAGGAAATTGACAAAATTAGCTGCAGTTACACAAGAATTTGAGCTAAAGATAAATTTAGACAAATAAAAAGAATATGTTATGAATCTAAAGAAACAATCACATGGTCAATCTATCTTAATGGAAGTCAGCTAGAAAGAGTTAATGGTTACAGTTATTTAGGAGTGATTTATTTTATTTATTGTGTTTTGGTGACTGGGTAGGCCTACTGGAACAAAACTCCCATTTTCAGGGGTGACCCAGCATTAGTTACAGGTAACAGTACATTTGGGGGGACTGGCCTGTCAGTGCAGCAGTAGTGCTACCGATTGTGGCATCAATGACTTGGGCACTGCCTTTCAAACTTGCCACCCAACCAGATAGTGGGGATATGGACATGGAGGAGGCTGGAAGGGCTTCTGGCACACAAAAAGTAGTAACTGAGCTACAGGTCTGAAGAAATCTAAACAATTCCCCCTTGGGAAAACAATACCATCTATGTAAATCCTGGAAATAATTCAAATGAGGTTGCCCAGGAGAGAGGAGATCCTTGATCAGGTAAATGCCTCTGTACTTCCAACTCCTCCAGTGGAAACATGCTCCATTGATGTGTATGGACAGGTTGTCCCAAGATCTGGGCCAAATTTGAGGGCAGAGGGGTCAAGGGAGCCTTTGTTAACCTCAATAGGGTGCACCACAGAGCACAAGAAGCATCTATAGTGGAGTGTCTCTTCAGTGCAAAGGGAAGGGGAGTATAAAGATACACTGCTGGAGTTGCTCCCTGACAGACATCATGGTCCATCTGAATCCAATGGTAGGCAGAAGTGTTTTGCAGCTGAAACCAGTGACATATCTGTGCTCCCACAAAGGAGTGACAACAGCCATAGAACCAGGGGAGGTTCTACCCCCCTGTCACCAATGGGTCCTCAGCTTGGCTCTGCTATAACGGGAAGTTTCCTTCCCCACAAAAACCTGCACAGGAGTGCATCTGTCTTTGTAAAGCATGATTTATGGATTCTAATGGGGAGATGGGAGAGACAATGCATGAACTCAGGAGCCAGGATCATTTTGACCACTCAGATTTTGTCAGCCTTTGACAATGATAGCCACCTCCAGATATTACAATTCTACTGTAATTTCTTAAGGACTGGAGGAAGGTTGGTCACACATATCTGTAACCAGTCAGGGGTAACATGAATCCCCAGGTATTTCAGTGAATGAGGACACTAATGCAGTCCCAAGGAGGAAAAGGGGGGGCTTGAGGGCAATTAGAGTATAGGGGCATGACCTCAGTTTTTGACAGGTTAAGTTTGAGATGAGACAACCCAGAAAAGCTCTTCAGCAGGAACAGAAGGGCCTATACTGACTGGGGCATCCTCCAGGTGGACTTACAATTCATTGGGATACAGCATCGTGGATACCACACAAGTCCTGGTGCTTCTGGATCACAATGGCCAATGGCTAAGTCACCAACACAAAGAGCTGTGGGGACAGGGGGCAACTATGCAGGTCCCTTTGTACAGCTAAAAGTGGGGAGGGAAGATTATTGGTGAAGACTCTCACTGTAGGGGCTCAGTAGAGAGTCTGGATCCAGCCCAGAAAGGATGGGCCAAAGCCCATGTCATGAAGGGCCTAAAGGAGGTACTCCCAATCCACAGAGTTGAATGCTTTTTTGAAATTGTTTGTTACCACTGTGGTGGGAGTGGGGGAACTATGAGCTGTATGCAAAGTGTTCACTAAAGAATGAAGATGCTCCAAGGCCAAACACCCCAGCATGAAACTTGTCTGGGAGGGGTGTATCATGGAAAGAAGAATGGAGTCTAGATGACAGACAAGAGCCTTTGCCAGGATTTTGGCATCTGTATTTATAAGGAAAATTAGATGATAATTTGATGGGAGGAGAGGATCCTTCCCCTCCTTAGGGAGTATTATGATGATAGCCTTGTTGAGCGATTGGGGTTGCCAGACCAAGTTATAGGACTCAGTATGCACCCTACTAATAACTGGGGAACCCCCAGGCTGATTTGGTGATAGAACCCTATTGGAAGATCATTTCCACCCAGCTACATGATCCGATACGGTACTCAGATGGAGTGTGGCCCAAAGGGCTGCCCAAGTAATCTTGGAGGCAGTGAGACAGAGGTCTAACTGGCTGTACAGCCCATGGGTCACTGAATAGTAAGAGTAGTTCTGGACAGTTGAATGTTCACCAGACATCAGTAAGGGAGTGGCCCTTCATCAGAATCGATACCACTTGAACCACTTTAATATTAGGTCCTAAAGCCTCACTGGATCTAGCTATTGCTGCTTACAGGATGAGGTTAAAATCCCTGCCTAACATAACAGGTACAGATCCCTCCAAGATATCCTCTACCACATGGCAAATATCCGTAAAAAAATTCTGGAGAGTCCAGATTGGGGCATATAGGCTCCCCAATACTATGGAACTTCAGGAGTGGATAGTTGCAGGAGGAGCCACCGACCATCAGCATGTGTCAGCTTACAGTCAATGGTCTAATGGAGGGATTTATGGAGGAGGACAGAGGCTCTTATTTTGTGGATTGGGCAGAGCTATGAGATTCAAGCCCCACCCATTGTGGACAAAGTTTTTGAGCCTCCGGAGTTACCACTAGAAAACAGCAATCTGGGTCTTTGGCCAGCAAAGAAGCAGGAGTACTTTTTTCCTTTTTATAGGTGAGTAGAAGCCTTGAACATTTCAGGTCATACACATGTCAGCCATATTCAAATTGAGGGAAAACGTGGTGGTCTCAGATACTCAAAAAACAGTTGCACACATGTCAGCCATATTCAAATCGAGGGAAAGTGTGGACATCTCAAAGACTCAAAAGCAGTTGCAGGGATAAGAATACACCAGAAAACAGTTAAACCTCTTCCATATCCCCAGCATATAACCAGAAATATAAAGTAATTTATGGTACAAAGAACTATATGTGTCTAGTACCAGACTCCAAAACCAACTGGCAAAAACTCACTGTAAACTGAAACATAAGCAACAGTGAACTACAGTATATATAAGGCAAACTGGGTCTGGACCCTGCCGCCTCTGATATAAAGGTGAAAGCAGCTTCTCAAGAGGGGGAGGGAGGGCAGCAGGGTGTCTTCTGATTCAAAGGTCCATAGGCCAGAAACTGCAGTCCTGGTCTGATGGGAGAACCCACCAAGAGCCCTGAGTGCCCCAACCATGAGGGAAGAAAGGAAAGATACCAGTTTCTAATCAAATACCCTGAGTACTTTCCACATCCCATGGCCCAATTTTGACCACAACCACCAGCTAGAACTATACATAGACTGTACAATAGAGCAATATAGTAACAAAGACTATTGGAGCACATTATAAGTCTAACAGTTCAATGTGCAGGAATAACGTGGTGCTTGTGCATTAACTTGTTGTGCTTGGTACTTACTTAACTTATACTGGTTTGACCTTACTCATTCCCACCCTCGGTAGAGGCAGTTTAGCAGGAATGAAGGCCCAGGTTGGAGGGTGAGAAGAGTGTCAGAGAAGGAGGAGGTGGAGATAGATGAAGGGTGAAATTGAAACAGCTAAGCAATGCTGAGCTGGGTGTGTGAGGTTAAATAAGGAAGGGGGAGTGGTTATTCCCATCCGTTGAACCATGGGAGGAGCCCTCCAATTCAATGGGTGGGAATAATGCAGTGCTTGTGCATTTACTTGTGCTTGGTGCTTACTTAACTTATACTGGTTTGGCCTTACTCATTCTCACTCTCAGTAGAGGCAGTTCAGTAGGAATGGAGGCCCAAAAAAGGAGTTTGCAAATAACACCTCCTCCAACTCATGGAGAGTGTACTTGGCAGCACACAGTAGAGGGAAAAAAAACCTTTTGAGGAGGAAACCTCTGAGGAACCATGGCCACCAAGCTGCCCTTCCTCTGGGCATACTAAGAGGAGATGGTTTGAAAAGCTGAATGGAGTTCTTGTTTGGGGTTTGCTATGTACAATTTGAAAAAGGAAGAAGTCCATCTGCCCACTCTCTTGATTATATGTGCTGGAATGTTGTTCCTGGAGGCTGACGAGGCTGTCCCTATGTGAAAAGAGTGACCAGAAAAGGACAGTGGATTGTATCCCAGGTGCTGGAGAAGAAATCTGACAGAGTTCATAAATTATTTTGTAGAAAAAGGAGTGTTATTTGAGGTAGGCAGCAGAGGAGCAGAAGAAGTGGAGTTGGTGGGAAATTGAAGAAGTTGATCAAATACTTGGACTGGACACCAATTATTGAAAGTGGGAAAGTAGTTTATGGTGACTCCTTTGTGTAGTCTATCAGTCTTGGAGGATGGAAGGTAAAGGATGTAGTGATCACCTTGTTTCTTCAAATAATCCACAGTAAGGAAGAAAGAAGCAGATGGTGAAGAAACGGTAAATTCACCTGGGTGAAGAATTAAGTAGAATGCGAGATAAATCACAGAAGATAAAATGATGTTTGAGGAAGGTTCAAATGGGTTGGTTTGAAGCAATTCAAGTAATTGTCTGAATATCAGACTGTCGACAGGTTGATGTTTTGATGGCTTCTTAGTCATTGCTTTGGTAATACCAGTCAAAAGTAGTTTAACTGAAGAGTTGGAAAGGATGGAGTTTTTGTTTGTTTGTTAATTCACTTTTTGTATTCATTTGTGTATTTTCTCCAAGTTAAAGTATAGGCAGATTGGGTGCACGAGAATAAAGCAGACCACATCATTTTCTGTGCTTGGTCATAATAAAACTTTAAGTCATGATTAGATCTTCAAACTGAGGAGGAGGAGTCATGAGCAGATCTGCTGATGGATGAAGAAGTCGAAATTCCTGAAATTGAAATTGAGATAGACAATCTGCAGCAGTATTAGTAGGACCAGGGATGTGAAAACAGTGAATTGAGAATTTATGAAGCAGTGAAATCCAAGTCACTCTTTGCATGAACAGCATTATGGAATGTGATGATCTGCCTTTATTAATGATGTCGACAGCAGACTGATTGTCTGAAAATATGGATATCGTTTAGAGGGACCATAGATGCCCTCACATAAAAGCAGCAGCTATTATAGGATGCATTTTGAACAAGGGTGAGGTGGTGAAAAAGTCTGGAAGTTTGAAAATGTCTTGAGGCCATGGAGCAGCGATCCAAGATTTATTAAATATAGTGGCAAATCCGGAATTCGGAGAGGCATCCATGTAGACCCTGAGAAAAAGATCAGGAGAGATGTCCTTGTAAAACATGGAACAACCATTCTAGGTCTTCAAAAAGAGAGCCCACTTAGCTAAGTCAGACTTTGCAGATGCTGAAATTGAGATGTGGTGATGCAATGCAGAAACAGAAGATGCTGAGTCAAGAAGGTATGATATAAAAGAACAACCTTGGGGAATTATGTGCATTGCAAAGTTTAAATATCCCAGGAGTGAGAGAAGTTCTCATTTTGTGCTGGAGGATCTGGTAGAAAAGGAGCTAACCATGGCTTGAATCCGTTGCAGTTTATTCTGGGGTTTAATCTGGCTTCCATGTTTGCTGAGTCTAATTTGATGCCTAGGAATTCCAAAGTAGTAGAAGGTCCAATAGTCTTTTGCTTGGATATGGGGATGGCTAACTCCCAAAATAAATAGTTCAGGGATGAGATGCCAGCTGCTGGGGAGTGTTGGGTGGTTCTATAAGTAGAAAGTCATCGAGTAAGTGTATGATAGCAGGAATGCAACAGGTATTGAGTAACAACCAACACAGAGTGTCTGAAAATATATCAAACACCTTGGGGCTGCTTTTACAACCGGTCAGGTGTACTGCAAAATAATAGGAGCTCTCCTATTTAATACTGTAGAGATGCCATAAAGAAGGGTGAATAAGCTGGAGCTTGAAGGCATCTGAAATGTCAGCCTTTGCTAGCCAGGAGCCTTGGCCAAACTGCTTTATGGTGGCCATGGCATCATTGATCCGGGTGTATGATAAAGAAAAGTTCTTGGAAGATATCAGTGAATTGATGCTAGGAGTGTGAGTAGCCCATGGAGCAGAGAGGTCAATGATGAGCCTCTTCTTGCCTGAAAACATCTGAGTGGCAACTCTGATAGGACTTATGTGATAAATGGGAAAAGATGGATACTGGAAAGATCCAATCATGAATCCATTGTGAAGCTCCTTTTACAGCAACTGCAGGACAATCTCCAGTTCATGAGTGGCTGAAAGCAAATTCTTACATTCATAAGGCTCAGATGGGAGAACGGAGACACCAGTATGGAAGTCTTTGGAGAACACAGAGAGTAGGAAGTTGACTAGAAAACTAGAAGGATGGGTGGAGAGCAGGCGGGCTAAGGCATTGATGTTAGTAGGAATTGAAGGGTACTGTAATTGTCATTGCTTGGGACAGGGAAGTTTAGGACAGATAGCTGTAGCATGAGTCTCTCCACAATGATTGCAAAGATGAAGGTATCAGCAGCCGTAAGTAGAGCAGCCAGACAAGTTGAAATAGTTGCACACTGGTTTTCCATCAATGAAAGTAACAGGGTGGCCAAGTCTATCATGAGAGGAGCTCAGAAGGCAGCAGGATTATGAATAGTGTGTGATATGGAGAAAGAAGTGAAGGACAAGGCTGAAAATGGATGATGATTAGATGGAGAATTGGGTACCGTCAATAGGCATAAGGAGGTCAAATGCGAAAATGAGCCTCACAGTTAGCATGAAAGGGCCTGTTGACCAGCAAAATGTCAACAGAACAATTCATTGTCCAAAATGCCTCAGTTAAGCCTCACATTAAAATGTGCCAGAGCAGCTGCTGCCTTAGTGGAAAAGGATTTATGATAGTCGAAAAAATGGGTCCCACCATAATGAACTCCGAGGCCAACCATGAGATACATATAAGAATCAAGCTCTTCATGCCGAGAAGGAAAGGCATAGCAAAGTATGTCTCTATAGAAGCTAAAAGCCAGGACAAACTCTGGGATGGTACGCTTCTTAGACAGTCTAGTGTCCTTTGATTTCAGGATGATAGAAACATTCCTGCAAGAGGTGACTTTGTTTTCTATGGAGCCATTAGACAATATGAGTAATGAGATCAGATTAACATCCTTTCTTTTGATGATGTCCTTGCGGAGATGACTAGGAACTAAATGAATCAGGGATATAGTAGGTAGAGCAGTGTTTTGAAAGTGTATACCTGGGACCGAAGGAGATGCTGGATTGGCTAGAGTAACTGAGTCTGGATTTGGAAGTGGCTGAAGGGTGTCTTCTGTAGTAGAAGATAGCTGAATAGCAGGTTGAACAGGGAGACAGTTTTCCAACACAGAAATGTGAGATTCAAGCATCGAGCATAGATGTAGCAAGCTGGTTGATGAGATCTTTGATTTCAGTCAGAGCATTGGAAGCTGGGTTAGAAGGCAGATCAGGTGGAGGAGGAGTCTCCCAGGATTTGGCTGCTACGGAAAAGTTGAATAGTTCCTGCTTCTTAGCTGTAGAGGAATATGAGATGCCCAGTTTCTGCAATTCTGTAATCTATCGAGGAATAGTACAGTCCTTAAGGAAGTATTTGGATTTTGCAGTACATTTTCTAAGAGAAGGAAGAGGTGCAGTTGAAGGTCCTTCATCTGGATCGGGAGAAGCCATGGTGGAGAGGAAAGACTTCAGTGAGATTGATGGTGCATCTTTTTAAATGATGTTGATAAGCTGCAAATAATGAGCTGAGACCTCCATGTCATTACAGAACAATGAAAATGAATAAATGCAGCAAGGTAGGGAGCCCTGTGACCTCCACGTAGGTGCAGGATAATTGAAAATATAGGCTATTCAGCAAGTAACTAGCCCTTTGACCTCTACATAGGTACAGGACAACAAAATATTTTGAATCAAGTAGTAAGCCCTGTGACCTCCACGTAGGTGCAGGACAATGCAATATTTGAATACAATAATAAGCCCTGTGACCTCCATGTAGGTACAGGACAGTGGAATTAATTATGATTAATAAAGCTACTGCGACTTCCACATAGGTGCAGTAGCAAATAGGCTGAAACCTCCATGTAGGTACAGCAGTAAAATAATCTGGAAGCAGAAAGCTACCAGACCTCCATGTGAGTCTGGAAGCAATGTTTTACTGTAGAAGCATGAACTGTTGGACAGAAAAGAATAAGTGATGTAATTGGTAAGGTTGAGCCAAAATAAGGTGATACAGCTTTAAGAAATAGAGGAAGTGGTAGGAACCAGGAAGTGCAGCCACAAATCAGAGAAGGGGACAGAACAGAGGAGATTTGGGAGGTCAGCTTTGCAAACTGAAGCTGCAAGCCCCAAAAACAAAAAACGAAGGAAGACAAACAAGTGGATACGGAGGGAACAAAAACAGGTGGGTCACAAGAGCGAGATAGGGGGCACAGAGGCGGAGGAAACAATGGGAAAGAGCACCTAAATAGGCAAAAGAAAGAAAAAAGGGAGTGAAACAGGAGGGAGTGACCAGCAGAAAAAGGGGGTAGAAACTAAGAATACAGGAGGAGGAAGGGGGCTGAGAGAGAACAGAGGAGTGCTCAGAAAATGGAGTGCAAGGAGGAGACATGAAGAGACCAGGAGGAAGGAGAGGCAAGGAGACAGCATGAGGGACAGAAAGGCAGAGGAGCAAAGGCAAAAGCATGCAGCAGAAGCCCACAACACTTGGCTCAGTGTCTCAGATCAAAATGGCTAAGCAACACTGAGCTGGGCATGTGGGGTTAAATAGGAAAGGGGGAGTGGTTATTCTGACCCATTGAACTATGGGTAAAGCCCTCCAATTATTTGTCAAGTAACAGGAAAACATTGCAGTTCCATTCTCAGAGCACCTCCTATTTGTAGAAGAGTATAGCAAACTCAAACAACAGTGATAGGAGATTCCCCTGGCTCAGTAGGAGTAGTTAAAAATTGTAACGGGAGAGTCAGGTAAGATCAAGGTATCCCCATGGGCAGAAAGATGGGGGGAGGAATGCTGGTAAGGTAAAGGTAGAAATCCAGCAGAATGAGCAGAGGAGGGACTGAAAACACCTAGGATGAAAAACAGGAGGACGCTGCCATTGCTTCCAGGAACAGTACTAAACACAGACGCTCCTTCCTATGTGCTCTGTGGGTGATCAAGATGGCACACTAAAATATCAGATCTTACCTCAAGCCCCATAACTGACCAGGTGGGATATACCCTTTCACACACTTTTGTGCAGCACAGTCAAAGCTACTGGCATCACCAACCAGAGAAAAAGGGGTGGGGTGTATCCGGGGTTGGATGTATCCTGGGCCACCCCGAGAACAGGGCTCCATTGGGAGAGGGGCACCCTCCACATGGTGCAATAATGAAAAGCTTTTAGAAAATGGACAAACTGTATTCTTGTTGCTGGCTGGCTGTAAGCTCCAATCTGCCGGTCCGGTATGAGACAACAGAGACTGGGAAATAACTATTCCCAGTCTCTGTTGTCTCATGTCATTCTAGATAGCATTGGGTGAGTAGAATGTTCAAAAAGGCAAGTACACTCACACCTTACAATAGTAACAAGCCCTCTATTCGAGACAAAGGTGAGCACTGGGATGGCGGTGCATGTCTCAAAACCAGTTCAGATGTAAAAATAGAAGAAAGCACTCACCCCTTGCTTCAAGGAACAGTAACAACAAAACCTGAAGTAGTGAAAAACTTTAAAGTTTATTTGTATAGCTGATTTCAAGTGCAGCAAACAGGTGAGACAGGTGTCGGTGCCAAAGCAACCGTGCGCCTTCTGTTTCACCCCCACCAATCAGGGACTTCATCAGTGGCTAGGGACTCATCAGGGAAGACAGGTATTATTTCATACGTGATCTCACTAACAAGTGTGTTCTCCCTTCCAATCACAAAGTCACATGTACCTATTGTGCCACATTACTTATACATAGTATTGAGCCCTGTACTACCCCAAAAACCTGTAGTAGTGAAGGTGCACACAAAATTAAAAATCGTTCATCCAAGTTAAATACATTCCAAGTGGAAACATGTCATTTCATTTAACAATTTCAGCTTTGGTAATTCCTTCTTATATCATTCCTTAGTTCAGTTTCGATGTTTTAATTATTATGGCATCACTGGAAACTTGCCACTTCAAAAAGGTGATAAAATAGAGAATAATGGATAGACAAGTGTGTAAATCCATAACATCAAACTTACCTATCCTTTATTTTTTATAATTGCTGTGTGGAGGTTTAGACTGTATTTCTAGCAACTTGAAAGAAAAAGATGTTTTTTAACTAGAGTGCAGTTTTATTTTTGAAGAAATTGAACTGTACATGAATAAAACACAATTGAAAATACTGCAGTTGAAATACTTTTTGTGGAACAATGGAGTGCAACAGTTTTAAAATCTCTTCTTTGGGGAATGTCATATCAACTGAATTTCCAATTATTGTGAAGTGTCATATCAACCAGAATTCAGGTTATTACTGCCTTTCAAGCATAATAACCTGAAATCCGGTTGATATGCATTTTTAACAAAACAGTAATAAAGATGATATTTATGGTCACCAGTAATAATGAACACTTAACAAATGAACAAAACACAAAATTTAACAACCAATAGATATTCCTTGTATATATACACTGGTCAATGTACAGTATAACCTGAAAAAGGGGATGGAGAAAGAAACTCTGTTTGAGGCTGGGGGGGGGGGTGATTATACAATAATTACCTTGCTATCTGCAAACATATATTCTAGCATATTGAACTCCTAGATTTCATCAAATGTTTCTTAAAGAGCTACTGACGCCTCAAAGAAAACTTTAAAAAACATAATAATTAGGTACAATTCTGCTTGCATTCCATATATATTTTATATATTTCTCCTCCTCATAATGTGTTACTAAAGAAATGTGTATGAATGTATGACTGCTGTCCCTTAGAGTTCATTTTGAGTTCATTAGTTCATTTGCCTCTATAGCTTGCTCCCTACTTCAAGTTATAATTCTCTGTTGTGACATCACAGTCTGTTGCCATGGGAGTGACTGTGAGGTCACAAGCAGTTCTCTATGACTTCAGGTAGGGAGAAAGCAGCAGGAACAGATGAACTCTTCAGGAACAGAAATCCTGTTTTCATACACATGATCTCAGTAATAAATAATGGAAAGGAGAAATGCAGAACTAATGGGAAATACAAGCTGGACTGTGTCTAAATATTATGTTTTGTTAAAGTTCACCTGAACATGTCACCAGCTCTTTAAAACAGTTTACATATTCAAAAAGATCCCCTGTATTCTAATAATTTACTTTAGCAGGAAAGGAGTCAGTTTAAATTTCCCATTTAAACCCGGATACTTCAGTGCTCTGAGTCTAAAAATCCATTCTTTCCCTTTTTTGTTTAAAACATTTTGTATATTACCACCCCTCACATTTTGCTGTACAGACTCAATACCAATGGCTGTCACAGTATGTCTGGCACCATCACTTGTGCTATGTATATGCGCCGCCATCGGAAAGTCGAGGTTAGCATTCTTGATGGCCCGAATATATTCATTGAGTCGTAAACAATGCTTTCTCTGTTTGACCAACATAATGTCTGCCACACAAGCAGATCAGTAGGTACATTATATCACAGCGTCAGTATCACAGTTAATTTTAACTTACATTTTTTCCATTTTACCTGTGTTGGGGTTAAGGAAGGAATCCCTTCCTTCCAACATGTAGCACACTTGGCTGTTGCCACATTGTTTACACACTCATTTGTTTTGGCAAATTTAAGGAATTCATTTTAGGCTGATATCTGTAGATTAATAAGTCTTACAGATTGTATTCTCTTTTATAGGATATCCTGAATGGTTTATCTAAACAACTTTTCAGCTGTAGTACACCTCTGAAGACACAAAGTTGTTATAAACAATGCTTACCACTTCTTTGCACCCCCTTCAAAAGTCGTTACAAATGTGAGTTGTGATTCAGTTCCCCCCCCCCGTTTTTAGGAAACAACAAAGATTCCCTATCCATCAAATTGACATGTTGTATAGCCCTGTCTATGTCAGTCTCCTTATACAGTAGTCTTATTCTTGCAATCTAATGGTTAATTCATCCTCCCATTTTTCATACAGTTCTGTTGTCCCACAGTTACACTTCACCCATATATACTGTCCTTTAGGTAAGTTCCTAACTGTGTGTGCAGGGTGGCAGCTACTGGCATGTAATAAGCTATTCTGATCTGTCAGCTTTTTATAAAGATCTGAAAGCAGTGTGCCATCTGTTTGTTTCAGTAGAGTTAAATCCAGAAAGTTCACTGCACGTAAATTTGCTGTAACTTTAAATTTCAGGTTGGAATTTATTTTCTCCAAAAATCCCATGAAATTGTCTAATTCTTCCCTAGATGCCTTCCATATCATGAACACATCATCAATAAAGCTTTTGTAGATGTCTATTTTATCAATATAAGGGTTGTTTTCTTCACAATAGATGAACATCCCTTCCCACTCCCACAAGTACATGTTGGCTAAGCTGGGTGCCAGTGTGGCATCCATTGCCATCCCTTTAGTCTGCAAATAGTTCTTTCCCTCGAACATGATGCCATTTTTTTAATACCAAACCTGTCAAATTAATCAGTATATTAATCTTACTTTGGAGAAGCTCATTATATTTTAATAAGTAATGTTCAATTGTGTGTAATCCTCCATCATGGGGGATGTTCGTGTAAAGCGAGTCAGCATCCATCGTGCCTAGCCACCACTCATCCTCTATTTGTATGTGCTATAATATAGAGAGAATATGTGTGGTGTCCCTCAAATAACTCCTGATTTTTGGAACGATGGAACTTAGAAAACTACCAACATATCTCTAGAGCGGTTCAGTCACCCACCCTATTCTCAAGATAAATGGGTGGCCATCACCCACCCTATTCTCTAGATAAATGGGTGGCCAGGCAGTTCAGTGGGATGTTTGTAGATTTTGGGAAGGGTGTAAATGGCTCTTTTTTTGAGATTCTGGACCAACAAGTAGTACAGCTCAATTTTAGTTATCAAACCATCCTGATATAGAGACAGTAGGTAGAATTCAATTTCTTTCTTGATCCATAAGTCAAGCACTGATAGTAATTTGAATAAGAAAGCTATGAATCTCATTAGTATATTGTACAATGTTCTGAACTATAATACTACCAGCCTTGTCAGAGGGTTTTATTACTACTGTCTTGCCTTGTGACAATTTCCTGACTGCTTCACATTCTTGATTTGTTAAATTACAATTGTGCATTTTAGGGGGATTGTTATATAGCTCTTCCAAATCATTCAAGCAACACTCGAGAAAGCTCTCCACTCAAGCATTTGGGGGGGGGGCAGAAAGAAGAGCATGGTCTAAAGCCTCCATCAGCATTTACATCACTATCTGATGTTAAAATATCTGTTTCATCACTGTTCTTAGCAAAATAATTTGTTTCATCACTGTCCTTACTGGAATAAAATATTTTTAAGTTAGTCTTCCTAGAGAATTTTTGTACATCAACAAATGCATTAAATTCATTAAGATTATGTGATGGTACAAATGAGAGTCCTTTGGAAAGTGTTGTATTTCAAAGTCAGTTAAAGTCCTGTTTGATATGTTTACAACAGTCAATAGTGATTGTTTCTAGCCATTTTCCACACTCCCCATCCCCTTCCTCTCGCTCCTCTGCGTTTTCCTCAATTTTCTCATGTTTCTTCTGGGATCTGAATCAGGTGTGTTTTGTACGCCTCCTGGGTTGACTGTACCCGGGAGGACTCATTCCCTGAAAAGGCCCTTGTTCTTGTTTTGACTCACTCTCTTCAATCTCTCTAACACTTTTGCCCATGCTATAGTCCATGGGCATCTTGTCAGTCTTTTTCAAAATTGAGCAAGGCGTGCTCTATGTTTCTGCTGGTGCTGACATAGATGGAGGTGTTTCTCCCCCACGTGTTTAAGATTTCTTCCAGTTAAACACTTGATTGTTCAAATAGTCATGTGTGCCTCATCTGTGTCTCTAATATACTTTTTCTACTTTTGGTTCTTAGGTTTTAGATTGTGGAACTGCATATACTCTTTAAATTTTGTCTGGCATCTCTCAAAGTCTTGATGATTTTTAAAAATCACTACAACTGGTTCTTGTACTTTGAATCCTTCTTCAGTTTCTTTTTGTATGGCAATGCCATCTTCAGTTATAAGTTCTACATGTTTTATTGAAGTTTAACGCATTATGGCCTCCCATTTCTTCATAAAGTCAGGTCTGTCTTGCCCTGCAGAAAGATTTTTAAATATTCTGAGACCTCTAGGTATTCATTTTACCGCTGCATATGCTTCCATAGACTGTTTTTGCCAGTATACATGGCGGCCTACGTAGCAATTTTTTCCAGAAGAAAAAATGCATCCCTGATTGAATTGCTTGCTGGCACAGCTGGGTCAATGGTAGTAGCTGTAGATGCTGCATGTTCACTGGTGTTCTTTACAAATGGGTTCTCCTCATTCCTGGGAACAAGGCAGAGTGAATACTCTCTGCGCCAGCTTCTTCCTGGCTACTGTTGCCCTGGCTAGAGTTCTCCATATTGATAGCTGATACTAAGTTCACAAGATGCAGGTTTTTGAATGAACCTGTGCTTCACCTGAAAGCAATCACACTATTCACAAATGAAGGTGAGCACTGGGTGGCACTGTCTCTCTCAAAACCAGTTCAGACATAAAACTAGAAGAGAGCACTCACCTCTTGCTTCAGGAACATTAACACAAAACCTGAAGTAATGAAAACCTTTTAAGTTTATTGCATAGCCAATTTCAAGTGCAGCACACAAGTGAGACAGCTGTCAGTGCTGAAGCAACCGTCCACCTTACGTTTAGCTCCCACCAATCAGGGACTTCATCAGAGGACACAACAGAGAAAACAGGTATAATTTTATTTTTTTAATATAGGTTTTTATGGGTTTTTCTTCTTTGTAGGTCCCACTTTCCCCACCCGAGGCCCCAACACACGGATGTATGTGCCTGTGGAGGCACGCACACACACTGTAGCACCAGCTCAAACCCTTCCATCCTCCTGTCCTTGCCACCCCCTCTGCCTATGCTATCCCACCGGAACTCCACCCAGTGTAAGCAGAACTATGGGAGGGCAATAACCCACCCCACCACCCCCAGAAGAAGAGAGCAGCCTGTTGGCTCTGCTCAATCCTGTTCCTCCTCCCCTCCCTCCTCCACGTCGGCATCCCAATGACCCGAGGTCATTCCCACACCTGGGTCACCAGCATAGCATGAGGTAAGGCATCCAGCACCTGAACCCTCAGCTCCAGGTATCATTTTATATGTAATCTCACTCACAAGTATGTTTTCCCTTCCCATCAGGGGAAGAATACACAATGGGGGGAGGTAGTAACAACAACAAAAAAGGAAAGGGACCTAGGGGTAATCATATCAGATGACCTTAAGGTTAGCAAGCAATGTGAGAAGGCAGTAGGGAGGGCTGGGGTTACACTGGGATGCATAGGGAGAGGCATCACCAGCAGAAAACAGGAAGTTGTTATCCATCTGTACATACAGTTGGTGAGACCCCATCTGGAGTACTGCATCCAGTTCTGGAGACCCCATCTCCGCAAGGACATAGACAGGATAGAGGCAGTCCAGAGAAGGGCAACTAAAATGGTGCAGGGTCTGCAAGAGAAGCTGTACGAGGAGAGACTAAAGGAGCTTAATATGTATACTCTTGAGGAAAGAAGGGAGAGAGGGGACATGATAGAGACTTTTAAGTACCTCAGTGGAATCAACAAAGTCCAAGAGGGTAGCATCTTTCAGAAAAAGAGATGTGCAAGAACAAGGGGACACAATTCAAAGATGGGGGGTGGTTCAGGGGCAATGTGAGGAAATATTTTTCACAGAGAGGGTAGTGGATGCATGGAACAGTCTTCCTGAGGAGGTTGTAGGGTCTAAAACTGTGGGAGAATTCAAGAATGCATGGGACAGACATAGGCAATTATTGTGGGGGTAGAAAGAAATAGGCTGTTGGTTAACTAGGATCTGCGGCCTATCCTGTAGGTAGGGAAATGGGCAGACTAGTGGGCCAAGTGGTCCTTATCTGCCGTCAAAGTCTATGTTTCTATGTAATCACAAAGAGCACATAACATTCACATGTACCTATAGTGCCACATTATTTATACGTATTAATGAGCCCTCTACTACCCCAAAAACCTGTAGTAGTGAAGGTGCACGTAAAATTAATAATCATTCATCCAAGTTAAAAACTTACCAAATGGAAACATGTCTTATTTCATTTAAGAATTTTAGCTTTGTTAACACAGGGATCAAGCAGATGAATGAGATACTTTGTACTTAGTAGCCACAGCCAAAAGGGGAAAACCAAAAAAACAAAAAGAAATTACACAGAAATACAAGCTGTACTTTTTTTATTTTAATAGACATATAGTACCTTACAATTACTAAACAGCCTTCATGAAAACTAGCCACTCTGTCTACCACAGCGATCGCACTACTGCATTACATCCTCCGTAGTAAAATTACCCTCAGAACTCAAGGCTGGAGGCAAAACAAAGTGCACAGTAATTAAGGAAAATGTGTATAAATTTAAAAACCAAAAAATATAAAAGCACATCAAATAACAACATTTGAATAAAGACAGAGTTTTTTTTTTTGGGATTCTGCAATCACAGCACGAGCCTGACTGCAAATCACAAATAATAATAATAAGCATAATTTAAACTTAAACAGGGTTTGTTTTTCTGAGCCACAACAGAAGAAACACACAGAAAGATGTCCGATACTTGCCCTGTGTCTTTCAACCTGATGGTGAACAGCTTTGTGTGTGTGTGGGGTGGGGGGGCTAACCATGACAACCAGCTCCAAAGTCGCAGCTACAGAGGCACCAGTAGGACAAAAAATTCCTAGGTTAAAAAAACAAAACAAAAACACAGCATTCTTATGCAAGTGGAGGAACTATTTATTACAAAATAAATAAAACAGCCAAGAGTTTTAACATTTAAAGATAAAAATGATTTTTTTTTTCAAACATGTATAATACAGTGGCCCATTTTCTAAGTGAAACACCAACCTCTAGGGTGGGTGTTATGGGCTATATCAGATCTTCCAAGGGCTAGAAGGCCCTCCGCCTGTGGCATTGGGCTTCATTATGCCCCTGAGTGGTCTGGTGTAGCCCAATACTGCCCACCCTGTTGAGTATTATTGCTTACACAGTGCCTGTTTAGTAAACTGAGTGTGCCCAGAAACAAGGGAATGAAGGAAACAGTACTTGGTGTGGTCATGGGTCTAGTCTACAGAGACCGAGGAGAGAACATAAGTGGTGGTGGGTGGGCAAACCTCCTAATGGAATTGTTGACCTAGACAACATCTCCTTCTCAGAGTATCTGAGCCCAGCCAACCAAATCCACCAGCAAAGTGGGGTTTAGAAAATATATAGAATTGGTGGAGGTGACAACTATGGGAGGGGGGTGGATGTGGAGGAACTGGGCAGAGTAGAGGAGTGGGCTAAGGCAGGCATCTTCACATCTGCCAAGGGGAAAACAGTATCACATAACCTTGGCACCTAAGAAAAAATAGGTTTAGTAACAATGAAGTAAACTTAGCCTTGAACAGTTCTCTACCAAGCACAGCTAGTAAACATGCAAAACTAGCTAGCCTGGTGGCGCTGAGGGTTGAGGCTCTGGACGCCACACCTCACACCAAACTGGTGACCTGGACTCAGGAGTGAGCTTGGGCTGCCAGGGGTCAGCCAGGTAGGAGAGGATTGAGCATCTGGTGTCCAGTGGTCTGCTCTTCTCTCCTGGGAAGAGTGGACTTGTGGCTCCCCAGCATCAATGACTCCCAGTGGAGGCTTAGGGTACTACAGCCAGAAGTCACATGGGGGGTGCAGAACATGCTCGTCTCGCACTGGATGTTGTTGCATGTCCGTGCCTTGGAGGGTGTCACGCTCACATCACAATAATGGAAACACCCCACCCTCAGGGAGGACAACAATGTGCCACAACCCCATGCCCACCATCGGATTCTACCCACCAGAGTCCCCCATATCCTCTGACCCTCACCCTGCCTGCAGCACAACTGGATTTAAGAAGCACCATGTGGTAGAGGTGACCCCACCCTAGGGGGTACAGGCCAAGGGGCTGGTTGCAAGTAAGGAGTGGGGTGTTCAGAGCAATGGGGGGGGGACTAACGGTGGGGGGATTGCAGGCTGGGTGGCAGAAACTGGGTGACATATGAGGGAGGTCCCTGAGAGTGGTGACTAGAGGGAAACAGAATGGGAAAAAAACCTATACAAAACAGTACTCAAGGAGTCCATCTCATCCAAGCCCTGATGGCTGCAGAGGACATTTTGCAGGAAAGTTAGGTCTTCAGTGCAAGAAGAAGTGCTCAAAAGGAGCAGCGTTATAGCAGCATATGATTTTTCTTTATTATCATCTCAGAAAAAGGCAGATAGTTAAGACTGCTATCCACAGCAGACAGTGGGGGAGATAGAGAAAGGGTGCCCAGGGCCTGGTATTTATTAGATATTTGGGGTATGTCCTTGCACTCTGATGATGAGGTGATGGGTCTTGAACTTTGGCTTTTGCTCCTCAAACATTGTGGTGGAGCAGAGGTCTCTCTAAGCCATGTTTTTGTTGCACCAGTGGCACTGACCCTGTTCCCCTGAGCTATGATATCCTGGAACATTTGTGCTACAGTCAATTTGAGCTCCATTGCATCTTTTAAAATTTGGCTAAGCATCACTGTCATTTCTTATAGATTATCAGAAGGGATACCTGCTGACACCATGGTGTCAGGCAGAATGAATCGGTGCTGGTTCAGGAAGACCACTGTGTACATAGGCCAGGAGGGTTGAAGGTCAGCTGAGTGGATCCCACACTGAAGTCTCACTGCTGTTGAGCAGAACTGAGCCAGTGAGGTACCAACCAAAAGTTCATTGTCTTCTAAGCCCATGATATAGGTTCGTGCAGTTTCAGAGTCAAATCTTATGGTGGATGGCAGAGGATAGGCTGAGGATGAGATGTAGCTGTAAAACTAAGCTGTCATTATGGCCTTGGTCAGGCCATGCCCCCTGTTATGGGGAAAACTTTGTCATCCATCTCTGGACTGCTGTCAGCTACAGAGGAGTCCAATATCTTATTTAAGAGCTTTTCATGGTCTTTCTATTTATGATTGGGCATGGTTCATGAATGTTAAGCAATCGCAATCATACATCACTGGTCAACATTGCTGTACTTTGTAAACTATGCCCACATGCTCACTCAAATACATAAATACTCTACAAGCAACTCAAATTACAAACCTGAGATTAAGTCTGAATCATAGTCTGTGTGGTCACTAAACAACTTGGAAGGAGGGGAGATGGCCACCTTTTGGTTACAATCACATAGATTGCTTAGCCTCTGTACCATGTCAAGGTAGATTGGCCACACAGAGGTTCATGATATGTAATAGGTATCCTGGTACTATAGCAGCCTGCTGTGATGCCCAGTACATGTTTTTTTTCCTTTTTCTCTGTGTTCATCATAGTCTTTGTTTTTGTGGTACAGATAACAGACAGGGTGTCAAGGTACTGTGGCACACTGCAGTTTCAGGTCAGACTGCACACCAACAGTAGCATTTTGGTAACATGTGTGTTCAACTTCACATCAACTGAGAGAAGTGAAGTCAAGCACAAACAGCTTTCTGGGGCTCAAGCTGAGAAACATCAAGAAAGCTTGGCTGGAGGAGATGCAGAATATGTCAAAAGTCACGTTTAGCTTCACACAGTAAGTTTTCCCTTAAACACAATTCCTATATACTGAACTACACAATGTATGGGTTACAGGCTGCCAGATGGTTCAGAGTAATTGCTGATGGGACCACTGACATATCAACCAAGGAGCAGGTATCTCTGGTTGTGCATTGTATGCATCTTGGGATTAATGGTAAAGTTGAGCTGTATGAAGTTTTTGTGAAATATGTTGAAGCTGCTGAAACAACTGGCAGAGGACTGGAAGAACTGTTTTACAGTGATTGACTGGATAGTGGAAAAGAAGTTCATGACATGAAAAGTGTTTGGCTTAGGTAGAAACATGAATGGATGGGTTAACGGAGTGCAAGAACTAATTCAACAAATAAACCCTGGTGCCCAGTGTACGGTCTGTAGGACGCAGTCTCAGCACTGCAATAGTACAAACCTATATGATGTAAGAAACTGTCATCATGTTCCACACAACAAAGACGATTGTGGCATTGCTGAAATGCTCTGCAAAATGTCAAAACATTTACCTCTTGAAACTGAGAGACTTTAGAAATCTGCCCAGTGAGTATAACATTGACATACAGGACAGACTGACATCCATTCCTGCTGGTGGGAATACATGATGAATGAGTTAAACACATTTCTTGTGCCAATCCAAGTATACATTTTTAGTTGTGAACAGCTCCTTAGAGAAAATGGCAGAATTCAATGCTTAGGCTGACAGATTTGTGAGTGCCATCCTAAAATGTGAATTCATAGCTACACTGATAGGGTTCTATGTAATATCATTGAATACAAAATAGCGCAGATGAAAACAGCAAAGTGGAAAATGGTGATGAGCACTACAGCATGCTCTACAAGCAGTGATGGGTGCTGACTTTCATTTGGGGGTGATGTGAACTGACTTTTTATGTGGCAGCTATGGCCCCATGTCAACCACACCTCCCCCCACAAATTAATATAACAAACTCCAGAGGGGACACATATCAGGGAGGAGGAGGACAAACTCTATGGTGGGGGGCATATGATATGTTTCTACTCTGGGGGGATGCAACTCAGGGAGGGGGACAAAGTCGGGAGGGGGTAGAGAACAGACCTGGGGGGGGGTGTGAACCATGTTGCAACATGGAAAAAAAATAGAAGTAGGCAACTTAAAAAAAAAACATAAAAAACAATACCATAGGCATGGAACCCAGGTCTGCTGCAGCTAGACAGCAGACACACAGCTAGTACCTCTAACCACTATGCAACAGAGCACCACGTGTTTCTGCCATGAAACAGCCAACTACAATTTCAGCCAGCTTACTATACACCACCTCAGAACTTCGCTAAATACACCAGGTGCTCTTAAACCCATGTCACCAAAAACACAGTTGCTCTTTTAACTGCTATAATTGCTTCGCTCATATTCCTTTGCTCTTGTTAAGGGATACCTACTGATAAATGTGGAATGCATTTTGGGATTAAACAGCTGCCAACACAATTGTTGTTACTTAGCTGTTTCTGTGTCAGAACATTAAGTTATTTTAGTATTTGTTCTCAGAAAATGAAGGTTAACAACTTTTTATAAATGTTTTCCTCCTCTCAAGGTGACCCATGCTCCTGCTCTGTATTAGAGCTGCCCCCGAGCTGAAGATGTGCTGATGTCAAGTAGAAAAATCAACATGGTTGCTGGGTTTCAGAGTCTCAAAGCAGATTGCTTGAAATACTGTCCCCCAACACACACACACACACACACATCTCTTTCACCTACTCGAAAACAGTTATCCAAATATAAATACTTAAAAGCAAAAGACAAACAAAAGACCAAACACAGCCATCACTTACAGCAGAGTGACTGCATTAGCCTCCGATTTTCACCAAGAGCCAAAAACATGAGCCCGAACAAAAACTCCAGTAGTTTAGTGCATGCATCTTCATCAAGAAGAATTAATGAAATGTCTTCATATGTTGTCCCATGAAGTTAAGATTCAGTTTAAATATTCAGTTCCCATTCTGTTCTTCACCTTCCACACCTTATGGCTCAATTGCCTAATCCACTAAGTGAGTGATGACTGCAAAACTATTCATATGCTGAGTGTCTACATACAACCATGGCCTGGCAAACTCATAGCCAGCTGTGTACTATTTACCTTTCTAGGGCTTGGCATATGCCATTCTATAACATATTACAAAACAATGCTGAAGTCCGTCTGAATGTATGAGCAGGTAACACGCCAGTGGGAGACTATGGGGCGTGGACACCGGCACTCACAGCACACAGCTTGCGGCTAAAGGTTTTACTCCCCCAGGCTAAGGGTAATAGCTGCAACAGGGGTACTACTGGGTATCTAACAGGTGTCTGACCACCAGTAACCTCCTCCCAGTGTGGCACACACCCAGTCTGCCAGTGTATTTAGACAAGTTTGACTGAATAAGGTGGTGGTGTATTTGAACATCTAACACACAGTGAAAAAAGCAGTCACCAGATACATACTGGAATAGGCAACCGAGCCATGAAAATCAAACATTGATATGTGGAAGCGTGGCAAAGTGATAGCATTTTTAAGACTGCATTTTTACTGCCTATTCCAACTATTTAAAACAAAAGGTTGTCAGACATCCCATTTTCCTAAAAATAAATTCCATATTCTTTTCAACTTGATTCCTACTGAGGCACTAGGTTTATAATAAACAGGTGACAGTAACCTTCAAGAATCTGTAACAGCATGCTATTGATGAATGTCAATAGGTGCTGCCAAAAATAGAACTTGGAAAGCAAAACAAACTAAACAGCCACTGACACCTGCAGGAGAACTTTGAAAAACGTAATATTTTGAGGCAAATTAGTCTGCATTTCTCATGAGCTCTTTATGTCTTCTTGCCATTATTTCTTACTGAGGTCAAATGAATGAAAACAGGATCTCTGTTCCTTGAGGGTTCATCAGCTCCTATTGCTAATTCCCAACCTGATGTCTTAATGCTCCGCTTGTGACAAAACAGTTATTCCCATGGAAACCAGCTATGATGTCACAACAGAGAATTATGATATCAAGTAGGGAATAAGCTGTAGAGGCAGATGAACTCTACTAGAGTACAGTCTTGTTTTTGTGTGAACTACCTCAGTAATAAATAAAATGAAGAAGAAACCTATAGAAAGTAAATGAAATACAAGCTGAATTGTGTCTAAATATTATCTTTCCCAAAGTTTTCCAGGAGATGTCAGCAGCTCTTTAAGTATCTGTTATGTAAACAGTCACAAGTAATAATAATAATTTTATTTATTTATTTAGCTTTTGTTGACCGGGTAAGTGCACTAGACAAATCCTACCTATTTTCAGGCATGACCCAGGGGAGGGGGATACAGATGAATGCCAACTGACCTTGAACCAGATTAAGCTGTTGGTGGTATTTTTAGTGAATGAGGGAAATTTGGCCAGGACACGGGGAAATTCCCTACTCTTTTCGATAAGTGCCATGGGATCTTTAACATCCACCTGAACTACCACCAATCCAGGCAGATGGGACCTCGGTTTAACATCTCATCCGGCGGCACCTCAAGTACAGCATGCCTCTCCCAACGCACTACAGTGTCCAGTACTGGGATATTAACCCAAGTGCCAGATGTGGGAACTGAACCCACAGCCCTCTGAT
The DNA here is from genome assembly GCA_016271365.2 of Neoceratodus forsteri. Classification (NCBI taxonomy): domain Eukaryota; kingdom Metazoa; phylum Chordata; order Ceratodontiformes; family Ceratodontidae; genus Neoceratodus; species Neoceratodus forsteri. The sequence continues at coordinate 707,313,794 of CM028130.1, forward strand.
CTCCCGGCCTCAGAGGCGAGTCTGCTACCTACTGAGCCACTGACACTGCCAATAATAATAATATATAATAATAATAATAATCTTTATTTATAAAGCGCAATTCACATGTATCAAAGTGCTTTTACAAAGTTAAAAACAATAAAACCATAAATATTTAAAATACAATAACTAAACAGTAGAAGTCACTATATCAATTGTCAGAAAAGGCAAGTGGGTACAGGAAATCAACACTGTGCAGTCTGGCCATGAACAAAGTCCTGTTAAGGAATAGCCACAATGCTCCTGTACTTAACATCTGTGCCATTTCAGACAATGACCAGTACTTTCCCACAAAAAAATTTAGAAACAGAAACCCTTAGCTTAGCATACCCTGCTTGCACTCCTACAGTATAAGCAAGGCTTGCAGAAAAACTGGTATGATGTACAGTGACAGTAAATGTGCCCTATAGACCAATCAAAAACAGCACATGACCTTTATATTCAAGTAAAAAAAAAATTGCTTCTTTTGTAGAATGCTGCAAGGTTACCAGGTAAGACTAGTTTCCCATGGTAGCCACTCATGCTACAGTATCTGTACTGTATAAATGGAAACTATGCCTATAAAGGCCACAGCACAAAATTATGAATACTTATTATTGCCGAATAAACCCCATGTGTCTGTCAGTTTAATGTTTACACTGGCTTTTGTAATCATTTCTATGGCCATGATCTCTGTACGATTCCAACAAGCACATGAATCATAGATTCTGCCAAGCAGGCTTTATTTTATTGGTTAGGAACTCTGGCCATGGAATGTTTAATCTGTCTGCTCTCAAACAAAATTACGTGCTTCAATATGTCACTAGACAAGGATAACTGCACCAGTTACTGATGCTGTAACACTGTGTAGTAAAAGGGTATTCATTTCATTTCAAATATGTACAATGCATCATAATTTTCCATTTAAAAAAATCAAATGCATTTAAGTTATAATCTGTAACAATTTTAATTAGCTTCCACTCCATGTGGCACTCCTGGCTCATAAAGACACCCTGCAGTGTATGTTATAGACCAGCAGCACATCGGTGTAGAAGCGAATTATAAAATTAATGACGGAAGTGAGCACCTTCAATACATTTTAAAACATCATAAAATACAATTGTTAGAAAAAAAAAAAAGAAAAGGAGGGGTTTACTAGTGACAAAAATCCCCCCTCCCCCTCCTGACTTTCAAAAGGTTGCAGAATCTGTGTGCAGATACCATTTGGGGCAATCAATTTCATCATCAATTCAATCCTGTTTTGCTATAACCATGTAATCGCACTGAGAGATATTACTGTACAACAGAACGAGAAAATTTTTGTAGTGTTTTAACACTTAGTGCTCCATGTCATTATATGTTTTCCTACTTGGAGCAGCTGATATCTTCTCTGTACCATCCATTATGTTGTTGCAAATAGAGCTGCAGATTTTATTTATGTGTACATTTGTCAAACCACAATCTTGAGGCACGGGGCCATACAAAGCAAGAAAGGCAAGTGCAGGTGGAGCAGGCTTTATTAAACCTCTTTATTCTGTGAGCATAAATGTGTGCTTTAATAACATTTGCAGCTCAAGTCAGCAAATGACTCACACAGATGTGCCAGACTGCAGGGGCAGTCAGTCTCCTGACTTGACATCATTTACAAGCCTCTCCATTGGCAACAACACAATGGGTAACAGTGAGCTGTATGGTCAGAAGCAGTTAGTAAATATGAAAATAAAACCTTTACTTTTCCATTTTTGTTTTCATAAAGTTAGCTATTGGGCTATCTCAAGGGTCCTGCAGCTGGGGAGAACAACAGATTCAGGTACACAGAAAATGTCAGCAGCTCTTTAAGAAGCCACTACAGGTGTACCTCCAAAGCGTCAATATTGAGTTGGTTCAGGCAGCAGACAAGGCCAATCTTCTAGTCAGAAGATTGAAAAGGATGTGAAAGGATGTTGACCAGAAGTTTTCTGCTCTGTATGGAGAGGCCAAATCATTGAATGAAACTGAATTTAGATTTATGAAGCTTATAAGAAGGACCTGTCCAGCCTTGAAGAGTTTCAAAAAGAAATAGAAATATGGACTGAAAAATGGATCAAGACCCTAGCTGAGAAATATCTTGACACAGTCTTTGGTGCTCTGCAGCACATAAATCTAATGCTGTATCCAAACATAAATGCTTCCTTGACAGTCTTGGCAACAGTGCCAGTAAGTGTTGCCACGGTGGAAAGATCCTTCAGTTTGCTGGATGACTCAAGACTTGGCTATGAAACAGCATGGGGGAGAGCTGGCTTGCTAGTCTGGCATTACTGCATGTCCATACTGATATTCCATTGGACACTGAGCAAATCATCAAAGACTTTGATTCATGTCAAGTTCATAGAGTGTTTTTTAATTTAGAGAGCTGATCCTACAGGATGGAACAGTGTCGTGGCACATAGAAATGTATGGCATCTAAACAGTGTAGTTATAGTTGGTCCATACTTGGAAGTGTGTGACATCCTTTTTGTTTTGGTGACTTTGGGCTATTTGGTGTATGGTAGTATAGGTAACAATACCCAAATCCATGCACCATTTAGCCCACTCCAGCCCATTTCATAGTGATGATAGAAGTGCAATAATTCTATGTGGTGTACTTTGACTAGGGTTGCTTTAGACTAGTTGGTGAAGGAGAGTTTGATGTGGTTAAAGCATAACCAAACCTAAACCTGAGCATCATTTAGTCCAATGTAGCCTTTAAACTGCAATAATTTGTAATCAGTACAACATTGGTTTTGGTGGCTTTGAGCTATTTGGTATAGGGAGTGTAGGTAACTAGACCCACACCTGTGCCCCATTTAGCCCACTCCAGCCCTTTCTTGTAGCATTGGTAAAAAAGTGCAATAATTCTGTGTGGTGTCACTGAAACATTTTGCATTAGGGGCCTCAAGTAGCACATAGATTGTGTCTTGACTTTATAAGCAAAGATTTGATTCCAGTGCTGCTTGGAGCATGACCAGACCTTCAGAGCTGAGGCATAATAGAACATCATCCACTTACAAAACACAAAGAAAAGACAGAGAAAAGGACTGCTAATTTGGTGGCTTGTAAAAGGAAAAAGAAGATTACTTTTTTACAAGCTCCATAATAAATATGATTCTCAAGGAACCCATAAGTTTCATTACTCTGGAGTGGGTGAGAGACATGCCACATCACTGTAAAGAGCTGAACTTTTTCTCTGACTATCATCAAGTATCAACTCATCAGCCAAGTAGTTGGGACTCAGGACTAAGACATTTAAGTGTTGCCCATGTTTCTGTATCCTGCTGTTTTTTTTATCACCGTGATATTTAATACTGTGCTTTTTCTATTTTGTTGGTATGTCACTATTTTATAGATCATGCTTGGGAAGAAAAAGTCCCTCCCCCCTTCTGAGCTCCTGAAAAATAAACTAGAGCATAGAAAAAAAGGTATTTATGGAAAATATCCCAAAAGAGCAGAAGAACAATTCTAATTACTTCGTCACCTCAGTGAACCAGATTAAGCTTGTAAGTGGCAACAATGTGGTTAGAATAAATGAAGTCCCGTTACATAAATGCTGGTCTTCACCTATTTGCACAAGGCATGCCCTTCCTTCTCATTTTAACCTTCCCCTGTTAGTTGAAATTAGAGATTTGGAAAACTCAAGATCTAATGTACAAGATGAAAAAGTTCAAAGTGTGGGAGAGGGCAGCAAACAGGAAAAGAAAACCCACCTCAAAAGGGCTAAGAGAGATTTAAATCCTATAGTGGGAAATGTAATTCAGACTAGACCAGGGTATTCATTTTTACATTTTGTATCAGTTTCTTTCCCTACATGTGGCTAGGCTAAGTCTAGACCCCCTGACAGTAGCTCCTGCAGACATTTCCCAGCTATGGTCAATGTAATGTCAGAAGGGCAAGTAAGAACTGAAAACATGCATATGGAGGAAGGACTAGGGATTCAGAATTGTGATATATAATTTATGCTAATGCAAGCTAGACTGCATGAAATCAAAACTGAACTGCAACAGAATAATGATTAAATCAAATGGGCTCATTGCTATCACTCTTAGTAGAAGCCAAGAAAACATAAAGGGAAGTTTTGACAAAATCAATCAGGGAGACAGGGAAGCCTAAATGGAAAGAAATACAGTGTAGTAAAAGTATAAGTCTAGAAAAACACTGGAGAAGTAGCAATTCTTGAAGAAGGTGTAATAGAGAGGCTGATACAGGAACTAAAGAAGAATGTATAGGTTAGTAATGTAAATGGGAGGGGTGTAAGAAAGATAGTGTTTGCTGCTGTCATAACATTAAACAAGATGAACCACAATGTACAGAACCTGAAAATGTAAAATCAAATAAGAACAGCAAATTAAAATAACAGAAACAAAACAAAGATGGTGGAAAAGGAAACATAATCAAAAGGAGGAAGGAAAGGAACCTGCTAAGACATCTACTGGAGTGAAAGAAAACAGAGAGAAATAAATAAATAGGGGATCTAGGCTACCTGCTCTTTTTAGGAAAGAAATGCCAAAAAATCAGAAATGAGAATCCTGAGTCCTTTAAAATGATGGTTTATAAGCTACACAAGGGAGTATTTAGCAATAAAAACAGATGGAAGGACATACGTACAGTTTACAAGTATAAAAATGGGGAGATGAAAGGGATTATTTGTGTAACACTTTGTAATTCTGAGGTCAGAAGAAACATCTTAAAGGCCCAGACTGACTTTATCCCAACAGGGGTTAGAACTGAAAATATTATAGATCCACTGACTAGGCAGCAAAGCATTACAGAGAATAAAAACACCAAAAGTAAAAAGAAATCAAAACAGCAATATCCTACCCCCAGGTATGACTGAAAAAGGGTCTTCGATCCAGACCACTTTCATTGTAAATCAAATAAAATCAATCAATCAAATCCCAAGAATAAGGGGAAACTAAAATTCAAAAGCAAGCTTCTAAAAATTAAGACCAGATGACTGAGTATATCAGACCTATCGATATATCATACTCTTTACAGCAGAAGGACTTTGCCATTTGGAAGGCAAGGAAGGAAATCAGAGGGAGAAAACAGAAAGGCCCCCACATCAACAACACTGACATTTTGTCTGGATCTGACTCAGATTTTGAGCCAAATAGCTTACCTGATAGTGAGGAAGAAGACTCGCATATTTATGAAACAACTAATGATGCTATAGAAATAGATTAAAAGTGCAAAAAACTAAACAGAAAAAGTTTAAAGTAATTAGTTGAAATATACAGTAGCAGCCAGACTATTCCTGGAAGGATTTTAACTCCTCACGTGAAATCATTTTTCTACAAGAAACTTAGCTGGCTGGGAAAACATTTTTAATGGAGGGCTTTATGTGCCAAGAAGCTATGGTGAACAAATTATACACAATGGGCAGGGCTAAAGGAAGTTTAGTTAAGCTTATATGCTCAGCTATCTTTAAAAGCACTATAGCCATTCATTAGGGGGTTCCCCATTTCATCTGTGTGCTCTTATAATGAACCCTGATGACAGTGAATTTATTGCTATCAATGCCTATGTTTCACTGAGGTGTAACTTTGGTCAGAATGCGACTTCCTGGAAGTGCTAGATGTATCTACAAAAATTGTCTGTCTTACATCCTGGTATAATGATTCTCACTGGGGGTAAAATGAATACAAAAACTGGTGGCTTGCAAGAAACATATGAAAATAATGGGAATTTAGATGATACAACAATTACTTCCCAAAGTATTTCTGAAGCTTGCAAGATATCAAAAGATAATAAATAACAGGCTTATGTTGACTCTGACTGACAACTTCCAAAGGTTACAAATAGCAGAGAATCTGGTGACAGTGTAGAAGGAGTTTCATTTCCCACATCTACTGGTAGAAGTGTAATTGACTTGTGTATTATTGATGTCTCCCATTTCAGCAAGATATAAAGTATGGAAATAAAAGAGATATGGGGAAGTGACAATTTCCTTATAATATTAACAACTGATTGCAGTTTTAAGACCAATAGTACTGAAGACACAAGAAACAGATTGCTATGTCAGAAAATATCATTATTGCCAACAAAAAAGAGTTATAGACACCAATCAGTATTTGTATTGTACAAGATACCCTTTGTAAATTTACTGAGGAAGACCATGAGTTTTTACTAAGAGGTGGTTTTGAAGGACAGCCAACATATAACATTGATTATTTATATTACAACTTATACCAACTTGATAGTAGATCTTTTATCGAAGCTGGTCCACGTAAAGAAAAATTTGAAACGCCTCATGACAAAATTAACAAATGGTTTAATAAAGAATGTGCTGAGATAAGGAAGTTAGTTTATAGAGGGGGCAGTCTATCAAGCAATCATACAGATACTCACTTTTGAAGGGCCTATATATACTTCAATTCAGTTCAATTCAGTTTTATTTGATCATTGGGTGGGTACACTGGACCACAAGGCCCATTTACAGGCACAACTCAGAAACATACAAAACAATATATACAGATGTAAGATCATCATATGTAGAAGCAAGTGCAAACTGTTGAATCAGACAAATAACTTTTAAGATATTCCTTAGCACTGTTAATTTAACTACAGTTCCTAATATTCGATGGTAGGTGATTCCACACATAAGGTGCTTGGTAAGAAAATGCTTTCTGTCCAGTTTTCAGTTTGTTCAAGGGAAGGACCAATGACAAGGTGTCATTTGATCTTAAAGCACAGTCCTTTTTCTGTACTGACAGCTATTCATCAAGTGGACTATCTTCTTCCCTTTTTGATAGTTTGAAATATGAACTGTACCTGATTAAGTTTAATGTTCTCTTGTAAAGTCAGCCACTGAGGTTTTGTATATACACTGCAATGGTGTTCAAATCTGTTTACCCTAAGAGAAAATCGACAAATACTTAGCATGACAAACTGTATTTCATTTTGAAAACACTTTAGCAGAGGCTGCATCTCAAATGATGCTTCCATGATCTAGAATGGGAATTAAACTGCTCTGGACAATTACCTTACAGGTCACATCAGTTAGCAGGTCTTTCATCCTGTACACGGACCTAGTCTTTTATTTAAATTGACAGTCACCTTAGAAATAGGTTTATCATATACCAAGTGAGGATCCAGGATGACTCCTAAATATCTAAATTCTTCACTGCAATCCAGGGAGGTGCCATCCTTCATGTTTATTTTAAAGGATCTTATGTTATTTCTGTATTTATATGTGGTACTGAATAGCATGTTTTTTTCTTATGTAAAACCAAATGATTATCACTAAACCAAGTAACAGTTTTTCCAAATTCATATTCCAGTTTTTAATTCAATGATGTCACATTATGGTAGACCATTTATGAATAAAGAAATTAACAAGGGTCCAGTATAGACCCCTGAGGAACACTACATGTTATTGGCATATACTGCTGTTAAGATTAACAATCTGTTTTCTATTCCTCAACTAACTTTCTATCCAGTCTAATGCTACTGTACTAATACCGATCTGCTGCATCCTTGACTCCAAAAGAGAATGATCCACTAAAGCAAATGCCTGCATACCATTCCATGCCACTACCTGTGACACTGGGACACCTGAAGGCCTTTCATACCTTTCAGCTAATGGTACTGCATGATCGCCCTAGTATAATCGGAATTGACTTCTTAGCACCACACGGCTGTGTGGTAGACCTAGCCAACATGTTATTGATACAAATTCAGGGACAATATCACACCATCATGATCCCTGACTCGCATGTGGTTGCAACAATATCTGCCAATAACAAACAGTATGACGTCATAGATTTGTTCAAGAACTACAAGCTTCTTCCAAAGCTCCTCCACATTCTGCAATGGCATCTGGAGGCATTTGCAACCAACAAGCATGAGTGTGGCAGAATGCACACTGTCATTGAAGTGACAGGCCCAGCACATGAGAGGTAATGGCAATACCCCTTTCCACCTGAGGCCTTGCCTTCTCTTAGAGAAACAATTAAATTATTGCTCAAGCAAGGTGAGATTAGAACATATGTTTCTACTGCCAATTCCCCAGTCTGGCCTGTGAAAAAAAAACCACAGGTGCCTGGAGACTTACTTCTGACTACAGGAGACTGAACCAGGTCACCTCCAGTTATGCCCCAATGATGGCATCAACACCTAATATGTTGCAACTATTGACCCCTGACCAAAAATGGTTCAGTGCCCTGGACATCTCCAATGGTTTATGGTCATTACCATTGGCCCCCAAGAGTCAATATAAGTTTGCCTTCACCTTTGAGGGCTGGCAGTACACATGGGCCTGCTTACCACAGGGTTTCCATAACAGCCCCTCCCTGTTCCATTTACACATGATGGATGCCCTTGAAGGTTTCTCTACACCCCAATGTCTCTTGCAGTATGTGGATGACCTGTTGTTGACAACAGCCACACAGGAACAACATCTGGACCTCTTGGATGAACTATTGACCCTCATTCAGAGGGCAGGCCTCAAAATGTAACCCTGCAAAAGCACAACTATGTCAGAAAGAGATATTCTTTCTGGGCCTAAGGATAACTGACCAAGGCCGAATCCCTACCTGGAGTTACAAGGATTGCAAGACTTGCCACTGCCTACCAACGTGGCCACTCTTAGGATGTTTCTAGATATGGTAAATTATTCTAGAGATTTGATTTGTGATTTTGCTCAGAATGCCATCCAACTGTATGAATTATTGAAAAAGGACGTATCCTGGAATTGGGGCCCCATTCACACCCAAGCTGTGATGTCACTGAAACAGGCCTTGACCTCAGCTCCAGCTCTGGTCAACCCCAATCCAACTTTGCCATTCCATCTGGAATGTGCCACCACTGACATTGCTATGTCAGCAGTGCTGGCCCAGAAGGTTCATGGTACCCTGAGACCCACTGCATATGCCTCACAGCTCTTGATCCCAGTGGAACAGAAGAACATCCTTTGTGAAAGGAACCTTCTGGATACCTACTGGGCTGTCAAGCACTTTTTGTATATAATTGGGTACTCTCCTCTTATCATCAACATAAACCACACCCCAACTACCTTTTTGCTATCAGAGAGACTGAAGGATGGGTCAGTCTCCAACACCAGACTGGCACATTGGTCCCTCCTTCTCCAGGATAGAGATATGAAGGTCCACCCAACCAAAATCCCATTCATGCTGGCGCATGGCCTCCTTTTCCAAGAAGAACCCCATGACTGTACACTGCAACCACCTGATCTTCCAGATCCAGGTCCTTTCCTCCCTAGTACACCACAACTACTCGAGAACACTTCATTGTGTCATGTTTTTACAGATGGCTCAGCTTCCTACTACCAGGGAGAACAGATTGCAGGGATGGGCATATTAGTTATTTACTCTTATGATAACACTGTCAAAATTTACAAGCGTTGCAGTGTGGCATCATCACAGTATACTGAGATGGCAGCAGTGGCCTGTGCCCTTGAGTTCATTCAGCATGGAACTGAGAACACCATTATTTTTACAGATTCTAACTGGGTTTGTTGTTCACTTACAGAATTTCTTCCTTTCTGGCAGAAGAACTGTTTTCTCTCCTCTGATGACAGCCCAGTGAAACACAAGGAACTGGTAATATACATTCATTCACTGGTGCAAAAGTTTGCACACAAACTCTAAGTATACAAGGTCAAAGCTCACTCCATATACAACCCCTATCATGCCTTCAATGACACTGCTGACACCCTTGCAAAGGAAGCGGCCATATACATTGCAGCAATCAGGAAGAAACCTGAACCCTTTTCCCCCCTTGGACCTGTCAGCAGCCCAGCATGCTGACTCTGAGCTCAAAGATGTATTCAGATTCCTTGACAAAGGTACTGAGAAGAATCTCCCCATCCATAACCCCTACCGAAGGCATGAAGGTCAGTTGCATCTTTCCACTGATGACAAGCTCATCTGGTATCAACCAGATGACAACCCCGCCAAGATGTGGTTGGTTCCCCATCATCTTAGGCTGAATTTTGGCACCAAGTGCATGTCATCTCTACTGGTGAACACCAGGGAGCAGAAAATACCCTCCAAAGGCTTAAGACCACCGCTTGGTGGCCTGGTGTCACCAAAGATGTCAAACAATACATAGACAACTGCCTTGTTTGTGTGCAAAACAACCCCATCCCTACAAAACAAAATGCAAACACTGCTGCCACAACAGCATTCTGGCCCTTGGCATACCATACAAATTGATTATATTGGTCCTCCGACCAATACTAGCAGAAACAATAAATACGTCCTTGTGGTAACTGATCTCTTCTCTAAGTGGGTCAGAGCTTTCCCCACTAAGACATGTACTGCTAAAACCATTGCCAAAATCCTGGTGGAACAAATGTTCTCCCAGTGGGGCCTACCCCTCAAGGTAGACTCAGACAAATGAACCAGTTTTACAGGTGAGTTGATGAAAGAAGCACTTGAACTCCTTGGAGTTCATCAGAAGTTCCCCATACCTTACCACCCACAATCTTCAGGTCAAGTAGAGAGAGCCAACAGGTGGATTAAGCAAATGCTTTCCAAATTCATTGAGGACAATCCCAAGGATTGGGATTCCCTATTGCTGTTACTCCTTATGGCAATCAGGGGTACACCCTCGACCACCACCCAGTTGACACCTTTTGAAGTGATGACTGGTAGACAGATGAGATTACCTGAGCACCTGTTGTTTGACCTACATGCCCCCACTGCAGACCATGTGTCTGTAGACCAATATGTGGAAAAACTCAGACAAGACCTCATACACTCTCATTTGTATGCTGCCAACTGCATGGGCAAAACCCAGCAACAGTCTAAAATACAGTTTTACAAACACACACAAGAAGTGGTTTGGCAAGTTGGGGATCAGGTAATGGTTCTCAGATTTGCACATCCCACACATTCCTTCTCCAATAAGTGGGAAGGACCCTACCCTATTGTCAACAAGCTCAGTCCGGCGATCTATCAGGTTAGACTCATGCAAAACAACAAACTGACTGACAAATGGTTACATGCAAAGCAGCTGAAACTGTATAAAGGAGTATAATTACTTTTCCTCAACCCATTGGACAGTATAGTACTAATTTACTAATGTTTGATTTTCCTTTTCAGATCTGACAAGATGGCTATCTTATTCCATTTTCTCCTCATCTCAGGAGTTATCCCCTGCATCCAAGGCACAGTAAAGCAACTCCTTCCTCACCTTGATCCTCCAGCATCTACCCCAGAGGGAGTTTCCATCAATATACCCGACAATTTGATTACTGCTCAAGAAGGTTCAGATGCCTACCTCACTGCCTCAGTTGTTGCTCCTGATAAATCTACCCTACAAATTGAGTGGCAAACCATGTCACAAGGACAAATTCTCCCTGTGGCCAAGCTTTCCAAGGGAACTTTCCATGGCTGGCCCAATGCAAAATTATCCCCAAATGGTTCTTTTTCCTTGCTCCAAACTTCTCTTAGACATTCTGGTTTATACAATATTACTGCCTTAATTGATCCCTCATATTGTAATTCCTTGTCTAAAGATTCTGCCAGGAAATTTTGTGCTGTACACAACGTGGCCTCAGCTGCCATGTATTTGTCTTACCCCCCTACTGATAAACAGCTTTTGGAATGTCCAAAACACACCCCTGGCCCTCGTAGTGGTTTAACAGCCACTGCTTTACCTGGTACACTTATTAACAACTTGCAATTTATGCATATACCTGTTTTGTTTAACTCGACTTACTGGAATATGAAAGAATTTGGTATGTGTCATACTACTAATATTTTGTTGTTTTATAGTACTTTGTTACTTGATAGCTTAGTAGCTTTTCAAATTTCTACTCAAGACCCTATTGCCGGGGTGCACACCACCGAGCATAGAGGGAATTTTAGGAGAAAACCTCATCCTGATGATCAAAGTCATAAGTGTAATAGACGTGAAGTTGACAGTTCTGATGTCACTGGTGCCACAGGCACTGTTACAGGTCTTTTTGGTACAGCCATGTCTATTTGGAACAAAGCCGACACTGCTGCTATCAAATCACATTCACAAAAATTCCGAACTGGTTTGGTAAATGATATTATACCCCCATTATTGCATGGTGTGAATGGCCTTAGTCAGGAAGAAAGATACACTGTATATACCATGCATATATTGCTAAGGCATTTTCAGATTCTAAAGATAAGATTAACACTCTCATTGCACAGAGCAATAAAGAAGCAGATAAACAATATATTGCCCGTGAGATATTATGCTATGCCTATGGCTCTTACATCATCACTACCATCAATAATCTTTTCCGTGATTTAGAATCCGGAAGGATCCCTGATATTATACATGATAGACGTATCTTTAAATGGTATTGTCCCCAGTGTAAATCCTCCAGCTGTGTTGCAATGCGTATGCTACAAACTCTAACTATTCCACTTTCTACAGCTAGGAATTTGGGTTTCATGACCAGGCACCCTAATACTGGTCCTTGCTTTACTACAAAGAAATATTCTATTAAGGATACTATGTTTGTTTCTTTTACTGTCTCTTTACCACATTTTGATCCTACTATAGCTTAATTTGATAAGCTTGCATCTGTACATTCCACTGGGCACCTTGATGAATACATCTATAGAGAATGTCTCGATCTGCCTCCTCTTTTGGCTTTCCATCCTCTTCTGGATGGCTGGGTTACCCCGCACATGGACTGCTGTGTGAAGAAAGGGTATATTTATTTGTGTTGCTGTGACGTATTTGATGTTATTACACCTCTATGTGGCTATTCCCCAGACAGTATCGACTGGTTCTTTTCCATGGACGATGACATTACCACTAATGGCACAGAATACTGGGACTCAACATCGGCTCCAGACACTTCCAAACTATACCAATCCTATCGGGAGGAGGTTCACCACCTGTCAACATGAATTTCCAAACAGACTTGTACTTGCCCAGTACAGTTGCAAAATGGAGACTGCTACTGTTAAAATACAATATAATTCAGATGGAGAGTATTCTGTAGTAACACATTTTAAAAGTTATACTTATGGACTGCAAACATGTTCTATTGATAGTCCAAACTTCTGTTTTGTGCCCCATCAGAAGTCAGTTATTGGGAACACTGTTATTACACCCTTCCCTATCATGGATGCTGACATTATTGATGGTAACCTTAATTATCTGCTTGCACTTTTCGAGTATTTACCTTACTTTAATGTACACATTGATTCCCTCACTTTGACATTAAAATCCCTTTTAGAGAGAAAAGACACCCAACTCATCCACATCAGCAATAATATTTTTAAAGCTAATGAAGCTGTTCTTGAACTTATTAATGATGGTGATATGAATAGTGCACTTAGTAACACTTGGTTAGAGACTACATTTAAAGGTTTTGTTATTATACAAGCATTTTTGATATGTTTTCTCATTATTATGCTTTGCTGCCTATGGCACACACTACGCCGACACCATGAGCAACTGGAGTTCCTTTACAAGGCTCACGTGTCAGGTCTGTAAATGACCCCTGCTCCCTATCCACTTCCTTACTCTTGTTGTGTTGCCCCTTGTGAGGCAACAAAGGGGAGGAAATGTTACATGAGGTTCCTGCACCCTAATTGGTACCCCCAGAGGTACACCGTAGACAGCTAGTATATAGGTATAGATTATACTAATATATAGGGCTAAGGGCATCTACTGTATGAGAGTAGATGTCAGGATATGTATGCATATTATTGTTATACACTTTACTTTCTAATATATACCTGGATTTCTTGCTTACAAGATATTAGGACATCTGTATCCTTGTAATGATTATGTTATATGAGTCAGCATTGCCATCTTCTGATGATTTGTAGTATTACATGGCTATGCATAAACTGTACTTCTTTGTCTTTACAAAGTGATGACTACTACAACATTGTATAATGTTATCTTGGACTGTGGAACCACCTCTAATTTAGCCAATAGGGCTCATCTCTGTAACTAGAAATGTTTCTATTGTACAGTAACCATGGTAATTATCATAAGTATATAATGTAAGACATTAAGTCTTCTACCTCGGAGACCCCAAGAGACACGGAGAATCCTTGAGGTATAGGGAATGCTTAGCACTGGCTCCCAGTTCATATTGGTAAGAACTGCTTAGGGCAACTGTGATTATCCTATTGGTAGTAATAAACAAGCTTTATTATTCATATGTAATGTGTCTATGATTCCTTGCATGCCCATTATTGCCAAGAACCTGAGAGTGAGGTTTAGACCTCCTGACAGCTGCAAGGCCAATAAAGTGCAAATAGTGAGTCCCATGGACCAGGCTAGCTAGAGTGACACTGGCAATCTTCCTTGAGGGAACTGCTTCTTAGGGATTTGGCAATATTAAAAGATATATAACTGGAAAGCTGGGGTGTTTTGAAGATTATTCCGGACCGACAGAAGTCCGAAGCTAATGGCTGCTTTTTCAAATTGGGAATGGAACTTGGGGATGTGTAGTAGGATGATGGTGTTTTTCCTTGGTGAGTAACAGCTAAGGGAATGGTGAAATATGGATGCAATATATATAGGAAGTTTGTTAAGCATAGCTTTGTAAGCCCAGAGACAACTATGTATCTTCCTTCTAGATGCTAGCAACGTCCAGCCCACTGCCGAGTAAAGAAGACAATGATGGGACCTAGAGGGAGCATTTGTTATAAAATGAATAGCTTAGTAATAAAGGAAGATCAGCTTATGGAGATAGGAGATCATACAATTGTTGTATAATATGGCAGCATAGCCCAGAAAAGGGAGAAAAGTAGCTTGAACTAGCAGGACCCAGACATTCTGGCGAATTACAGTCCGATCACCAACCTGCTATTTTTTGTGCAAGTTTGTTGAGAAGTTAGTGGCCTAATAGCTCAAGGATCACATGGTGTCCTCGGACATCCATGAGCCATTTCAGTCAGGTTTTTGGGCCAGACACAGCATGGAAACGGCTCTAGTTAGAGTGCATAATGATCTGCTCAGGGCTAGAGATAGAGGAGACAGATCAGTTCTTGTGCCCCTCGATCTCTCCTTAGCATTTGACACTGTGGACTATGTTGTGCTTCCTGATCAGCTCAGTAAGTTTTGTGGGCTCGCTGGAACTGTCATCAGGTGGTTTGAGTCTTATCTCTCGGAAAGGGTGCAGCAGGTAGCGATGGGGAATTTCTCCTCTTTCCCAATGCCTCTTTCTTGTGGAGTACCACAGGGTTCAATTTTGTCTCTGATATTGTTCACAGTGTACATGCTGCCCCTGGGTGAGATGATTCCACAATACAGCATGGAGTTTCACTGCTATGCAGATGACACCCAGCTGTACTTGCTTTTGCACCTGGAACACCCGGAGTTGTTGATGTGCTTAACATCTGTCTGGCTAAAATCAATGACTGGATGGCTTCTAGCGGGCTGAGACTTAACCCAGATAAGACGGAGGTATTGGTGAGTGAGCCAGGTCGTGGGCATGATGAGGGCAGACATAGGCTCGGTCCTGGGGTCTGTTCCATTGGTGGCTTCCCCAAGGGTGCAAAATACAGGCATGATCCTGGACAGCAGTCCGACTTCTGAAGATCAGGCATCATCTGTTGTTAAAAGTGGTTTCTACCACTTGCAGAACATTGCCAGGATTAAGTCCCTCATTCTGCCCAAGGATCTGCCAACACTGGTACATGCCTTTGTTAATTCCAGGCTTGACTACTGCAACTCTCTATATTTTAGGGTCATTGTAGGGATCCTCCACAGACTGCAGCTAGTGGAAAATGTGGTGGTCTGGTTGCTGACAGGCCTTTCGAGGTCCAGTCATGTAACCCTGGTCCTGCGTGCTCTGCACTGGCTGGCTGTCAGGTGAAAGGTTATTTTCATGGTGGGCTTGCTCACCTATAAGGTCTTATATTGACTGGGTCCTGGCTACCTGTTAGAACTCCTAACACTGGTGACCTCTGCTCGCTCCCTCCGCTCCTCTTCGTGGGGCCTTCTGATCATTCTCAGGGTTTGGCTCTGGACATCAGGTGGTCGCACATTCAGAGTTGTGGGGAGGCCACCTCTCCAAGGCCCAATGAAATTAAGGATTGTGGGGTTAGGATCCCACCTCATCCCCACTCGGGGGGCAAACTGAAGCTACATGGGGGACTGTGAGGTAGGTCCTGGTGAGCAGATGGCAGGATGATGACCCTTTGGATGCCCTGAAGGGTTGGCAGGTAGTAGGGGGAATAAAGCATAATTTAAAAAAAAAGAGTTGTGAGGCTGACCCTGTGGAACTCGCTTCTACCTGCAGTCCGGGAGGCTCCCTCGATTGAGGTGTTCAAGCTGAGGCTGAAGGCTCACCTCTTCTGCTAGGCTTTTGAAACCTGCTGAACTGTGTCCGGACCATTAGTTAATTTCCCCAGCAACCAGAAGCATACTGTAAAAAGAAAAAGGTTCTGCTAACTGACTGAATTTTATTGTTTTAATTTTACTGTATTTTAATATTTGTTTGTGTGTATTTGTGATTGTTAGGTGCCATGAGCCTCAGGGAATGGGCACCTTAAAAATAAAATTGCTTTGCCTTGCCTTTTCCTGACCTCCACTGGGAACAAGGATTTGTTTCTAAAAAAGAAGCCTAATATGGTTTTTATCTTCTTTGTGAGCAGTTCGATGTGGTCAGTGAATGACAATTGGTTGTCCAACCCAAAACCCAAATATTTAAATTTATCAACTACCTCTAATGAGTCTCCGAGCAGGGTTGTTATTGATACAGTGTACTGTTTAAAAGTAATGTATGCAGGCAAGGAAGGTGTGAAGCACATGGCTTTTGTTTTGTTAGCATTCAACAGGAGATTGAACTGACAAGATTATGCTGAAGTTGATCGAAGTCCAATTGAAGTGTAATGGCTACATCTTGTAAAGAGGGTTTTGAAATGTACAGGACTGTGTCATCTGCAAAGAAATGAAGTGTTGCTGTGTGAATGTTTTCACTTAAGGAGTTGATATAGATGGAAAAGAGGAGGGGCCTAGGATTGAGCACTGAGGTAAGCCTCTTAGGAGTAGTAGGGGTGAGGAAATAATTCCATCCGCTTTGATGCATTGGGCTCTGTCAGTAAGGCAGCTAGCAACCAGCTTGTGGAGGAGTCACTTAGACCATGTGTCTTACATTTAGAAAGTAATAGATGATGGTCAACCGTGTCAAAGGCATTGCTTAAATCCAAAAATACGGCTCCAGTGTAAAGCTTATGAACCAGGGTGGTGAGCCGATCATCTGTTACTTTTGCTATGGCTGAAATAGTACTATGACTGCAGAGGGTTAATTAGATCCTTTTTTTCTAGACAGTCCTTTGGTTGGTTGTTCACTAGTTTTTCTAGTAGTTTAGACCAGTATTGGTAATGCAGAAATCTGCCCATTATTATTTAAGTTACAGGGCTTTGAATAAGGGGAGGAGGTGGGCCATTTTAGATAGGAAGGGGACAGTACCAGCACTGATCGACAGCTTGAATAGGTGGGTTATAAGGGCTGCTAAGTAGTAAGCCAGCCCCAGCTTGTAGAAAAAAGGAGTCTATCCCATCAGCACCAGCACTCTTTTTAGTATCTAATTTCAGTAACAAGTCTTCCACCTGCTTAAAGGATACTGGGGTCAGGCTAAAAGGATTTCAGATTTGTGGGCTGGCTTGGGCATCCTCCTTCAAGGAATTGTTCACTAGCCTTGCAGTTGGGGAGGAGTTGAATGCTAGTCCAGCAGTGGGAAAGTGAGAATTCAGTTTTTCAATTATTATGGTTTTATCTGAGATAGAGGTGCCTTGGACAGCAATTTTAGTCGGTAGTGAGAGAAGTGGTCTATGACCTTCAACAGCTTTAATTGTGCATCACATTTTAGAAGGGTTGCCTCCAACTTCTTCTAGTGGAGTTACGTAAAAATTAACTTTAGCTGCTCTGAAAAGTTTTGAGCAAGCATTTCTAGATGATTTAAATGCCTACTAGTCTACTGGTAATTTAGTACGTCTTGCCCTTGACCAAAGTTTATCATGGGCTGCTATCATGCTACCCCTGAGTAGGAACTATCCTGAGCAAAAAATACAGCTTGATGGGGTACACAGGAGTGGTGGCCAAAAAAGATCAGACTATCCTCGATTTGTTCATATCAAATCCTATTATTTTCAAGAAAAGGAACTGTTACCCAGAAAAGCCAGGACAGAAAAAGGTCTTTGTGCTAAGGGTATTAAGTTTTCAGTTTATCCTGATTTTAATACAGAAACAGTGAATAGAGGGTGGCCCATGTTGTGCCGATTCACAAGGGGGGATCAAGAGAGGAGACGGGAAATTACAGGCCCATCAACCTGACATCGGTGGTCAGCAAGGTGATGGAGGGTATTGTCAAGGAAAGGCTAGGGGGTTACTGGAGCAAACTGGGTACTTGGATAATAGGCAGAATGGCTTTGTCACAGGAAGATTGTGCCAAACAAATTTTGTTGAGTTCTATGACTGGGTAACAAGGGCCCTGGACCAGGGTAGGCCAGTGGATGTCCTCTTTCAGGACTTTAGCAAGGCATTTGATTTGGTACCCCACAGTGGCCTGCTGGCTATGCTGAAGGAAATGGGGGTAGGGCGACAGTTGTTAAGATGGATAGGAAATTGGCTCTCTGAGTATACTCAGAAGGTGGTAGTTGGAGGGTTAGCCTCATCCCGAATGTGGGTTACTAGTGGGGTTCCCCAGGGGTCAGCGCTGGGCCACTCCTGTTCAACGCCTATATCTCAGACATCAGGAGGGGGATCAGGAGTGAGATGAGTCTCTTTGCAGATGAATCAAAGCTGGGTGCAGTGGTGGATGGGAAGGAGGGGAAGGTGGCATTGCAAGAGGACCTGGAGGCTCTGGAAAGGTGGTCAGGAAAATGGAAACTTAAATTCAATGTGGGGAAGTGCAAGGTTCTGCACCGGGAGTCAGAAATCCAGGCCAGGGGTATGCCCTGGGAGGAGACATGATTCCAGTCAAAGAAGGTGAGACTGACCTGTGGGTAGTGGTAGATGTCAAAATGAACAATTCAGAGACCTGTAGGAGGGCAGCGGCAAGGGCAAATAGGATTCTGGGATGCATCACCAGGAGGATTACCTCCAGAAAGGCAGAAGTGATCCTTCCACTGTACAACTGCTTGGTTAGGCCACACCTGGAGTATCATGTACAGTTTTGGAGACCACATATAAAGAGAGACATTACACTCCTAGAGAGGATCCAAAGGAGGGCAGATGATCTGGGGCCTGGGGGAGAGGACCTATGAGGAGAGGCTTAAGGAGCTCGACATGTACACCCTGGAGGAGAGGAGGGATGGGGGGGCATGATAGAGGTCTTTAAGTACATGAAAGGGATCAATAATGGAGGCCCAGTCAGGGTGTTCCAAAGGAAGAACTAGAGTTCATGGGTGTAAGCTGGAAGGGGGCAGGCTCAGAGGGGAGAGGAGGAGATGTTATTTCACTGAAAAGGTGGTGGAGCCATGTAATGCACTACCCAAGGAGTTGGTAGAGGTGGAGACTGTGGATGGGTTTAAGAGGGGATGGGACAGGTACAGGGGAGGGGGAGAGTAAATCTGACCAGGCCCAATACAAGCGGAACATCTGGGACTGGGGACAGTATAACCCAAGGGGGAAGGGGGGACACCAAAATTGGACCTCAGTGCGGGTGCTGAAAATCGAGCAGACTCGAGAGACTGTTAGGCCTATTCTGCTGGCATTTTAGTACAGTATGTTAGTAGCATGTCAGTATTGCTAAGAGACAAAGGGATTAAATTTACTTTGCTTCCACCAGCTAAACTGAGGTTCTTTCTTAATGGTCGAATATGTTATTTTTTTGGACCATAAAGATGCTGAGATGGCTTTAAATGACGCTTTCTCAATGGACTTTGCAGCAAAGTCTCCTCACCCAACAGGCTCAACACAGTTCTCACCACCTGGAGACCCTCACCCTATACCCCAACTGGAACTAAGAAATCAATTTGCCCCCCTAGAAAACTTCACAGAAGATTTGGTTAGGCTTAGAGACTCTGGAACTTGATAATCTTTTTGGCTTTTGTATGGCTTGGTCTCCTATGTCTTTGAAATATATATCTAAGGGGAGATGACATACTGTATAGTTTGGGAGATGGGTAAAAGGGCATGGGAGGGATTGTTGGGAAAACCGGTTGAAAGTGACAAGAAATATACATACCTTAGGGATTCTTTGAGGGGTTTGGTCAGAGTCTTAAAATCAATTCCTAAAAGTGTGGATGTATTAATATTGCAAATAACTGGATCTCAAAAGTTTAATTTGCACTTAGCAGCTTGTTATAGACCGCCCTCAGCTCCCTCTGATTCATTACATGCATTTAGTTCCCTTATTGCACCATATTTGAAGCAGGAATTTCTTTTACTGGGACATAGTTAGGAGACATGGACTGGGACATGATGCAACCTAATATAGAATTGTGTAATCAGCTTGCAGCACAGAATTTATCTCAACTAATAAATAAACCAACCAGATCTCACAAGTCTTGTTCTGAAAAAGACACCCTGTTGGATTTAATTGTGACAACAATGCCTCATAAGTATGTCTCATCAGTATTTGACTCAGATGTTAGTGACCATTGTTATACAGCTTGTATACGATGTAATATGAAGAGTAACCTACCTGTGCGTATTTCTATCACACACAATTTTAATTTATTTTGTGAACAAGCACCCCTGCATGATCTTAACAATATAAATTGGTCCGTTATGTATAGTTGCCCCAATATTAACACAACATGTGCTTTTTTTAAGTCCTCATTCTTAGGTATTATTGACAAGCATGAACCTATGGTATGTAAAAGATCAAAAAGTAGAATATCTCCATGGATTACTAATCATCTGAAAAATTGATGCAGGATAAAGAATGAATTTGACATAAAGCAAAGCATACAAAATTAGAGTGTAACACAATGGCATATAAAGAGATAAGAAATCAATGCACAAGAGAGATAAGAAAGGTCAAATTTGAGTATTACGTGGAACAGTTTTCAGTATTCTCTATGAATCCAAGAAAAATCTGGAATGGAATAAAATCATTACAAAGGAAGTTTGTAACACATACTCTATCTAACAACTTAATACATAATGGGAAGTTAATACAAGACTCCAAAAGAACAAGTTACTGGGTTTAATAACTTTTTTCACGAAGCTAGTTTGTTATTTGAAAAGGAATACCCAAATATGCCAATGGTTACTCTTGATACAGATTTTTGTTCTTTTAATGATAGGCCTTTGTTCTCATTTAAAGAGGTAGGGGTAGGAGAGGTCCTTAGGGAACTGAATAAAATTGATGTTAAAAAAGGGGGAGGTCATGATAATAGCTACCCCAATTTTTATAAGCAATCAGCAAAAATCATGGCACCTTACATAACACATCTCTATAATTTGTCCCTTCAGGATTTACATTTACCTACTGATTGGAAAACTTCTTATGTAGTTCCTATTTACAAAGGGGGAAATATAGGAGGCAGTATAGCCTAGAGGTTAGTGTAATGAGCTGCGAATGAGCTTGGTACATCCAGCAGACCTCGGTTTGATTCCCACAATCTCCACTTGCATACCGAGTGACTCTGAGCAAGTCACTTAACCTCCCCAGTGCTCCTGGGTTGTCCCTGAAAACAGGCATTTGTGCCTAGTGGGCCTTACCTGATTACCAACAATAATAAATAAAATAAAATATCTGATCCAGGTTGTTATCGACCAATTTCAAGTCATAAAGACTAGGACACAGCAGTTAATAATATACAACAGGATTTTTATAAAATGCAATCAGCCTTGTTAGATTTGAGGTTACTTTTAAATGTAAAAAAAAACTCAAGGGATGATTTTTTTAAGAACGATGATAAATCTTTCTTAAATTTAAAATATTTCCTAGCAATAGTACCAAAATTTGTTGGACATTTAACTATAGATATTTGGGTATGGTTTTAGATGCTCACTTAACATTCAATTGCCATATTGAGTATATTTCCATTAAACTAAAGCATCTCCTAGCTTTCTTTTATAAAAATAAATCGCATTTCAGTTTTCCGCTAAGAAAACTATTAGTCAATTCTTTGTTTCTTTCGGTTATAGATTATGGTGATTGCATTTATAAAAATACTACTTAATCTATATTGGGGATCCTTGATCCCTCTATCATTCTGCATTGAGATTTGTCAGTAGACTTCCATGGAAAACTCACTATTGTTTTTTGTACGCAACCGTTGGATGGGAATCGCTACAGAATAGAAGGTTACAACATTGGTATTTGTTTATATATAACTTTGTTATTGGTAAGCTTCCTATGTTTCTCATTAATTCAGTGAACATTAAGCAAAATGGCAAATACAGCTTAAGAGAGAGTGGGTTACCAAAGTTTGTCACACCTAGAGCATACCTAAAAGTAGACAATTATACAGTATCTATTTTTGTGTCCCAGACCTGAGAAAAGTTAAAGACTAACTTAAAACTGGATGCAATACTTTCAATTTCACATTTTAAACTACTTGTAGCAGAGTTGTTCCCCATGGGCAACTGACCCACCTTAAATCCTGCCTCAGTCTGCAAGATTGGTCTCCCATTTACAAAGTGATGGATGTTGACTCGGCCCTTGACTACTTCGTCACCACCTTCAATGCGGACTGTGACTCCTACGCCCCTATCAACAAGCACAAAGTTAAGGCACTTTGCAACCCATGGCTTACCACTGAGCTCCTTGCACAGCTAAAATCAAGGGACTACCTTTGGGTGCTGGCAAGGGCCACAGGCACACAATCTGACATACAAAACTACAAACATGCCTGAAACAACTGTACAAAATCTATTCGACTAAAGAAAAGCACTTACTACAGGGAAGCTTTCACCGATGCCTGGGGAAATGGAAGAGCGTTCTGGGACAATATTAAAGAAGTTACAGGGAAGCAGCCCAAATCCTCTCCAACTGTGCTAAATGTTGATGGGACTACCACACTTGACTCAATGGCCATTGCTAATACCTTTAATGTTGCGTTCACCGACCTCAGTAGTGTTCTCCCCACTGACTTTTTTAAGGAAAATGACTCTCCTTCACCCATAAGCTCTCCCACCCCTTCTAAATACCCACCTTTCTACTTCAAAGCAGTCAAGATGCATGAAGCCTACAAACACATTACCAAAGCAATCTCCAAGTCCAGAACTAGTGATGACTCTTTGAACCTCAAACTGCTGTCTCTCACCCTTGAAGAGGTTCTAGGCCCATTAGCAAGAATTTTCAACCTCTCTCTCAGCCTCAGTCAGTTTCCTGATGAATGGAAATCTGCTACTGCTACTCCAGTCCATAAAAGTGATGACAAGGCCATCCATGGGAACTATTGGCCAATCTCCATATTACCTCCCCTCTCCAAGGCCCTTGAGTGTATAGTTGCAGACCAGCTTACTGACTTCCTGGACAAATACAATATTTTGTGTACGCAGCAACACAGGTTCAGAAAAGGACGTAGCACCTCATCTGCCCTCCTGGAATTCACTGGAGCCCTACACTGCACGTTGGACAAAGGTCATCTAACTGGGTCAGTATTTATCGATTTGACCAAGGAGTTTGATACTCTCCATCATCGTCTGCTCACTGAACAGCTACTTAATGCTGGGCTCTCTCCTGACTTTACAACATGGTTTAAAAGTTACTTGGAAAATCGATCACAAAGAGTAAAAATCGCTGCTGTTCTTTCTGATGCTAGACCTGTCCACTCAGGTGTCCCCCAGGGATCCATACTGGGCCCACTACCTTTCAGCCTTTTCCTGAACACCCTTCCACAATCTTGCTCTGAACAAATCATCCTCTATGCTGATGACACTGTAATTCTCACTTCCCACTAGGACCCCAAACCCTTACAACACAATCTGCAGCTAGGATTCGCTTCTGTTGAAAACTGGTTTACTAAGCATAAGCTGGTCCTAAACCACAAAAAAACTAAGTCAATGCTTTTTAGCAGCTCCCACAACAAGCATAGGCTACACCCCCTTACCATTACTACCAGCTTTGGAAATACCCTTGAACAGGTGCAATCATTTAAATACCTTGGGATCTTGCTTGACCCTGATCTATCTTATGGGGCCCACATTAACAGAGTCGCCAAAGCTTCTAATACTCATCTAGGCCTACTTTTCCAGCACAGGCAACATCTTACCCTGGAAGCCTTGAAGGTCGCTGTACAGAGCTCAAGTGGTCTCCATCATAGACTATGGCCTCATCATCTACGGCTTGACCTTCTTAAGGGCCTACTGAGTTTTCTATTGCAGCATACTATTTCAGCCACTGCTCATATTGCACTATCTTAGATAGTTAGGGTCTTATCAAGTTTGAACTTTCTTTGACCCATCTGCTGAGCCTTGTTTTGTACTGTGGGTTCTTTCTGTACTGGTCATTTCCAGTGGGTAATCTGCTTCCTGTTTCTTTACTGAGTAACAGGAGCACATTGCATAGTGTGCATCCTCCCTCTCTCTTGTTTAGCTATCTGAATTCAGCTTACATCTTCTAATTGTTTGATTAGTCTTCTTCCTATCTGGATGAAGCCCTCATGCTCTGCCAAGTTGTTGAATTTTAGGTTTCCTGTTTATTTGAATGAAGCCTTCATCTCCCCTCAACCCCCATATAGTTACATTTCAGGCTTCCTTGATATCTGGGTGAAGTCTGCAACTTCCCAGTTGTTAAATTTAGGCTCCCTCTCTCTTTGGGTAAAGCCCCTTCCCCCACAAATTTTCCTATTCTTTTGTTCTCTCTCAACTTGACATATTATATGAGTCAACTGGACCCTGCGCTGCTATGTTGTAGCTATTTGGTAACTTACCATGTTGTATATCACCTGTATTATATGTACACACAGTGTTTATCTACATACAATTGTTCCTATCTTTGTAATAACTATATGCATGTGTAAATGTCTCAGGACCTCCTTGTGAATGAGCTTGCTCAATGGAGTTTTCTTACAATAAACTTGAACTTGAACATCTCACCTAGGCTTCCTTCCTACCTGAGTGAAGTCTAGATTCCCTACCCATATTATTAAACCATCTTCCTCCCTTCTAGGGTGAGTATTACTCTACCACCACCTAAACCGACAATATACAGGGTGACAACTGCTTACCGTCCCTCTGATGATGTTGCTTATAATGATATCACTCTTTTCCCTCTTGTTTTCTCTCACGTCCCTCCCACTGCTTATCCTTGCCCTCCGCCTCCATCTCCCTCCCTCTCCCCCCACTCTCCCACCCTCCTTCCTGCAGCTTTTGACCCTGTCCCATTTACTCTGGCATCCTGGTTGTAGTCACCACCCTTCTCCTTGGCTTCACCTTGAAGCTGTCAGATGACTCCTTTCCTCTTACCCCTTTCATCCTCTCCACACTCCCCCTTCTCTCCCCAAAGGCGACTCATAGGTGATCTCAAGCTTCTTGTCTCCTTGTAGCTTTTAGTGGCAGGTGATATTGAGCTCAATCCCAGCCCTACCCAGTCATCTCCCTTTCACCTCCCCAATGGACTGAGAGTGACCCATATCAACATCTGAAGCCTCCTCCCAAAGACTGATCAACTGCAACTGCTCTTGGTTAATCTCAAGTCTCAGATGCTGGTGATCTTGGAGTCATGGCTATCCCACAAGATTCCTGATACTGCAGTTGCCATCTGCAGGTAAACAATCATCCATCAGAATCTTGCTAAGAGGGATGGTGGAGTTGCAGTCTACCTCTCCTCTAACATCTAGTTTGGGCCTGAACACTCCATCACCTCTCCCTCTACCTATGAGTTTACCTTCCTCAAGCTCTCCCTACCTTTTCTATCTCTATATTCATGGTTAGTGCCTACTACTGCCCTGGCACCTTCAGTCACTGAGCTCCTCACCACTATCTCCTCAAATGCTGCCTCTGGTGAGCTGACTATCCACAGGAATTTTAACCTCAGTTGGCTCTCCCCTTCTTTAAATAAATTGTGCCAAAACATTAATTCTTTTCTACTTGCCCAACTGATCACTGACCCAACCAGGTACAATCACAGATCCCTCAATCACTCCCTTCTGGACTGGGTTCTCACTTCTCTTCTCCACTGTATCATGGATGCTGGTACCCTCCCTGATGCCCTCTGTAACCACCTTATAGTCTGCTGCATATGCAAGATTCACTGTCCCACAGCCCCTTCAGATCTGGTCCTCCGGGTTGCTGGACTTGTCCTCCTTCCATGCCAACCTTGAGGCTGCCAACTGTTCACCCATCTCTGCAGCCAGTGACATCATTACTGCCCTCCATTATTTCGAAACCAAATTTATGTCAACCTGGGATATTCATGCCCCCCTAAGAAAAAACAGGATCTAAGGTTCCCACCTCCCCTAGATCTTGACTGAGTTACTGACCTGCCTCAGTGTGCATGACCTTGCCTGGCAGACCCACAAGTCCTATGGCTCCCCTGCCAACCTAATCAAGTACTGGACCCTTCGTAATGCCTGTACCAGAGTTACCAGGCTTACCAAGTCCAAATACTTCACGTCCACACTCCAGAACAACCTTAATCACCTCTCTAAGTTCTGGAAGGTTATCCATGACCTCTTCTCCCCCAAACCCAGTCCCTTTCCTAATTCTCAAAGTGGGTAACACTTTTCTTTTTGACCCCTCTTCTGTTGCCTCAGCTTTCAACTCATCCTCACCTCCTGTGCTTGATCTCTCCTCTCCTACTCCTCCCTTCTCCCTCCTTCCACCCCTCACCAACCCTACTACTTCTCTCCTACCACTGCTTCTGTTAAAGCCCTCTTGTCTCTTAAACCCCACAAAGGTGTAAGCCCTGATGGTCTTGATGCCAGAGTCCTCCATCTCTTTGATACTGCCATTGTTCTACTTGTTACCTCCCTTCTCAACCTCACACTTTCTTTAACCTCCATACCTGACACTTGGAAACATGATACCATCATCCCCCTTGCCGATGGGGGCAATGCCACCTCTCCTGGCAACTACCACCCTATCTCTCTGCTCCCCACTCTGACTAATATCCAAGAACACCTTGTGCTGTCTGAGTTCTCACTCTTTCTTGATTCATCCTCCTTCTTCACCCCCTTCCAGTCTGGCTTTTGGAAGTACCACTCCACCTCCACATCCCTCCTCTGGCTTACCCACGCTATTCCATATGGTATGGATCAGGATTTGGTCACCTCCACCATTTTTGATGACTTGACCAAAGCCATCAACACTGTTGCCCACTCCCTTCCCTGAATAAGATCAAGGTTGTGGGGCCCTCTGACTCCTCAATCAATTGGTTCTGCTCCTACCTTGAGCGTAGGTCTCAAGCTGTCCATATTGGAGAATCCACATCCCTCCACTCCCAATCAGCTCAGGCATCCCCAAGGGTCTGTTCTTCACCCAGTGCTCTTCTCCATCTTCCTAAATGACCTCCCCACTGCCTACTCCTCTGCATCCATCCATATATATATATACAGATGACACAGTACTCTGCCTCCAGCACCTCAGCCTCTGACCTAATGGCCAGGATCCAGCTGGACTTTACTGACATCCAGCAGTGGTTCCTGGTAAATCAGCTGTCCCTCAATGCCAAGAAAACAGTCCCTATGACCTTCAGTACTAGGCAGAGGCTCACGAGGCTCACCCCTCTCCCTTCCATCCATACCTTGCATGGTGCAGCAATTGAGGATGTACCCTCTTTCAAGTACCTTGGGGTCTGGCCGGATTGGCACCTCAGTTTCTCAGTGCACTTAAATGCCATCCATAGGATGCTGTACACTACATGTGGTGTGCTTACAGGAATAAAGGGTGTATCCTGCTTCATGCATGTCACAAGATCATCTTGAAGATGATATTCCCCATTTTCAATTACAGTGACATAGTATATAGTGCTGCTCCCAAGTCCACCCTGGCCAGACTGGATCCCCTCTTTCACTCCCTTTTCCGCTTTGCTCTGGACTACTGTCATCCTCACATGTACTGCTGCTCCCTGGACTCCTCACTTTTCTTCTCCTCCCTTGAGTCCAGCACCTCACCCGTAGTGCTGGCTTCATTGATAAATACTAGCTTGCATTCTTCTCCTCCTACCTTGCTACCTTCCTCTCATACCTCTACCCACTTCTTACCCCTTTGCAACTCTGGCTATTACTCTCTAACACTCCCCTAAGGAAATCCAGTGCTGGTCAAGTGCCTTCTCCTTCCATTTCTTCAAACTATGGGGTTCTCTCTCCATTACTGTCCTCTTTATCCCTTCCCACCACTCACTTTCCTCCCTCCTCTGTGACTTCACTACTCACTTTTGCAGTTTCCCCTGATACTGGTCCCCTGGGGTCTTGCCTACACCCTGCATTTACACTAGTGTTGACCCTTCTTCATACTCTCCAACTGACAACCTTTGCTCCTATCCTTAACTCAGTATTACCTCTGTACATTGCAAATATTATCTTCCAGCACTTCATTGTATCATAATTGTAAATGCAGTTATTCTCCAGAACTTTCTTGTATAGTTATGTATTTACATCTCATAATCCCTGTCTTTGCAAAATTTTTTTATGATGCTTATTCACCTATTATTGTATTATTGTGTTCTTAGTGTCCCTCATTCTCCGGAAACATCTGGAAATGAGCATTTGCTCGACCAATATGTCTTTCCTGCTGAAACTTTTGAAATAAATAAATAAATAAGTAAATATGGATGGAGGTAAATTAGTTTATAGGTTTAGGCATTTAGTACACCAAACAGGATACAATACTCCCTTAAGTATGTGGGACCCATACACTGCCTCTAATATCAAAATGAATGCACAGGATGCAGAGAAAAGAATCAATGACATTATTTCAGTAGACATTCTCAAAACATAATGCTATCCCTGGCAATCATCTCTATAAGGGCTTAAAGAGCATTGGGACAGATGAACTGTGTCTATACAGTTCTGAAAAAATGAGAAACATAGAGATTTAGGTTCGGTATCCTTGAAAATGGTCAGGTTTTATTTGGAAATGGGAGAATCACTAATGTCAGGCTGGCTTATAAATGTGATCAGAAGGCAAGAATGACAATTTGGCATTTAATTAAAAGACTGCCAAGTTTTTGAATGAGAAAGAAAACTTTATCTGAAATGTCTTGGAATAGATACGTTTGAAGTGACAGAGAGAAATGAAATAGTTTAGTACTTAAAGTTTTCAGAGAGTAAGAAAAACATATTTGATATGGCTAAGTTTGCCTTCAGTTATGCAGATTGGCTTATGTTTTACTGTGCAATATTATGTCATGTATTAACACATATTATGATATGGGTAGAAAAAATCCTGATGCCTGATTGAGAAGCCCTGTGAACAGGGCTGTTATCCTGGCACAAAGGCAGAATAGTACTCAACAGCCTTCTCACAGATCACTTCTCAGTTTGACAAAACTGCAAATTCTAATTGGCAGTCATTGTTTTTGTTCCACTTCTGACAGGAAAAAAGCAAATAAAAAATGGAGACTAATTATGCTTTGTTTGTTGGCTTCCAGAATGAATCTGCTCAGAAAATTACCACCACAGAGGTTCCTTCACAAAATACTACTGTTCCACAGCCAGAAACACTAGAAAACATAATAAACCACTATGGCATTGCCACGGAAAATACTCTTAATTAGCTGAAAATGGACAGAAATGAGCAGACTACAGTGAGACAGACAAACTGGCAATAAATCAACTGGCAGACTGACTGAGAGAAAAGAACCTCTCTAAACTATGAAACCATCAGCAACTCTGAGCTAAATATCATCCTGAGAGAATTGTATGCCACAATAGAAATCAGAGTTGGCGAGGCTTAAAACATATTGAGTTATGTGTCAATAAAAGCAGGCATAAACAGATATTTCAACAACTCTCCTTTTAGCTGAAGATTTAATTTGATGAAAAACACAGAATTTAGCTCCTCAAACTATATTTTTATGGGCATACTAAAAGCCCTCAGAAGACAGGGGAAATAACAAATCTAGTTACCATCCATGCGTTTCAGTAGCTGAAAAAGCTAAAGTTAGAAACGTGCTGCCCTGGACACACAAACCACAACCAAATTCAGCTTTTCTTTTTTTTTTACCTGCCACAGCTGTGAGGGACTGAGATCTTTAACCCATGCTTCTTTCAAAATACAGCAAGATGAGAACAACATTCGCTATGCTACAATGGCCTTCAATGAGGTCACTAAAAATCATGCAGTCCTCCATGGCACCCACCGCACTGAGCACTGTGGCTATATGGGGGAGAAGCCTGAAGATCTGTCGTGCCTGATTGGCTTACTTGAACTGTACTTGTCTAAAATCCTGACCAATGCTGCAGCCTTCTACCTCTAACACAAAAGCCCCAGACTCTCATTTAGCAGCTGAGGGAGTATGGTTCACAAAGGAACCCCATGGGGAAGAATTTCCTGGTGTCCATGTTGCTAAGAACCCATAAGTTAGCAAACTTACAGAACACTTTTACTAATCATTCCCTGCAAAGCATCGCCATTCATCTGCTATCCTCAGGGGACCATGAGTCATGGGAGATAATGGCTGTTACAGGCCATCAATCAGAGTGCTCTCTCCAAAGATACTGGAACTCTTCACTTAAAGATCATCGGCTATGATCCACTATCCTAGCTGGTAAATAGCAGAGCCAGATGTACTGTACCTGTTGTCTGATCGTTAAAGTAGCCACTGATGCCATGCAGTCCCTCTCAAGCCAACAAAATGAAGCACCATCAATCTGCTCCTTGGACACTCTCCGTCACAAAGCCTCCATGGCAAAATGCTCCCAACAGCATGAAGCCCCATCAACCTCCACAGCAGCCTCTTCTTTGATCAGTCTCCATCAAGATGCTTCCATGTCACACCTCTCCAGCGTGACAACACTACCGACCACCTTGAGGACCATTGCTGCACTCCTTCATGACTATCCAGCATGATCCAGAAATGACAAAACTGCATGACAAAGCTGTACTGACACACCCCTTATCCAGAAAAAGTCTGCTTGACATTTAAAGACTACTGCCACTGAGATGTTTTTTTTGCCATACCTCCAACTAACATTGTCACCCCCAAAACAACATTTTTTTAAAAGTTCCTGTTACATATTGAATTATTTAACATATTTATTTATACTGCTATCTATTATAATAGTTTCATTATTTAATGTGGCTAAAGGGACTATTTTATGTCTCTTTATGTCTCTTTTTCTAATAAAATTGATAAAAAGGACAGCACACATAATATTTGTTAAAGTTTATTGCTTAATTCATATGTATTACTGCCTCCAATTTTTAGTGTGCCACCCATTTCATAATTGCAAAAAGGCACTCCAGAGGGTGTGTTGTGGTGGTATAATGGCCCTTCTCGGGTGGTAGAAGCACTTGACTTTGTCTCATGCTTCAGCTCACCTGAGGTGGGCTTATATCCCACCACAACACACACTGTCGGTTTCATTGTTTAATTATGCCTGTATAAGTGTATAAGGTTTTGTAAGGTCCTCTATCAATCAGTTGCTTATACAGCTGTTTTCAAAATCATCATTCATATATTTATGTGTGTCAGGATGTTTTAATGATACACTTTTTTATGTAACAAACTTGAACTTGTGTGATGTCCTGAAGATTGGGTGGCTTTGAACTATTTGGTGAAAGAGGATTTAGGTGGCTAATGCTTAACAAAACCTAAACCTGAGCACCATTTAGCCCATTCCAGTCTTTAAAGTGCAATAATCTGTAATCAGTACAACACTGGTTTGGGTGGCTTTGGGCTGTTATGTGTAGGGTCGTATAACTAACCACACACAAACCCACTCACCATTTGGCCCACTCCAGACCCTTTTCATAGTGTTGGTAGAAATGCAATAATTCTGTGTGGTGTTCTTTTGGATTGGGTGGCTTTGGACTGTTTGATGAAGGAGTGTTTGAGATGGTTAAGGCATAACCAAACCTAAATCTGAAGATCATTTAGCCCACTCCAGCCCAGTAACTTTGTCATGTCAGCTGTAGTGCAATAACAATAGTTGTAGGTTTCTACTCTCCCTGACTGTTCAAATCCAGGTGTGTGTGTGTGTGTGTTTGCGTGTGTGCAGATTTCGGCGTCTGTAGGCTGTTACATTTGGGAAAAGGAGGTAGTGTGCATAACTGCATTTATTTGGGGTGAGGGTATTGTACTTGGCTGCTTGGGGCATGCTCTTTGATTAAAAAGGTAGGGTTCAGACTGCACTATATGGACTTCCGTTTTCTACTTCTTTCTTTTTTATATTGCACATGTGTAATCCACTGGATGATTTATAGTGCTGAGTGAGTGTCTACCATTGGCATGTGTGTGCTTTTGTGTTTGGGAGGTGTGTGTGTGTGTGTGTGCACATGAATACTTTTTGGGGGGGAGGGTTTCATGCATTTCAGTGCTGAGCATGTGCATGATTTTAGTCAGATGTGTGGGTGCCAAACTTAGAGGCAATGTTTGCACGAGTGACCCGAGGAAGTACGCATGCAGCATGACTGATGTTGTTAATGGACCTCTGTATGACTGGCTACCTTAATGATGTACAGAGGCTTATCACAATGTAACATTAACATTGTAACCAAAAGCCAGCCAGTTTGTATCCTTTGTAAAAGTTTGTGTGTGTGTGCGTGTGTGTGTGTGTCTGTGTAAATGTTTTTGTAAGCCCCTCTGGGAGCTTACCAGTCTAGTGCCCATTAATTTGGGGCTGGCCAGTGTTCAGGTCCACCTGCTGGTGGGTAGAGCTGGGGCTGGGAGTCCCCCTTATAAGGGGTGGTTTGGCATGTTTTGGGGAGGAAGGGCCTGGGAGCAGGAGGTAGGCCTCCCTGGCCAAAGGTGGGACACATTTGACTGCAGGGCCAAAAGGTTTGGGGAAGGGTTGGGCTGATTGCCATCCCAGTCCACTTCCTGTTTCATTCTCGGTCCACCAGAGCTAGTGGAGTGGTCATGTGTGGGGCCATTTTGGGCTGCCATGAGAGGACACCCTGGGTAGGAAGAGATGGGAGCTGGGGCCCAGTTTCATAAGGTGCCACCTACCTCATGATCCCTGGCACTGGAGTAGGCCTTGAGGTGGAGTCCTTTGTTGGCCAGTGGCTGCTATAGATTGGGCACTGTGCGGCATGAGAGACTGCATCGTAGGGGGCAGTGGAGGCAGCCTGCTCCTGGTGACCCCGTGTTTAGCCCATATCCAGTGACCCTGTTGGATTGAACAGGAGGTAGCAGCACCACAGGGTTACCCCCCCACCTCTGGGCCAGTTTGGGGGGGGGCAATAGTGTGGGGCACCATGTGCCTTGGGGTTGCTGTTTCCCAGGAAAGGAAGTGGGAGTAGGACAGCGAGGCCAGTGAGAAAGAGAGAGAGAGAGAGAGAGAGACCAGAAGCACCTCACACCTTTGTGAAGCCTTTTGGACTCGAAGAAAATGACAGAGAAGGGGAGACCATAGAGTGACTCAGGGTTTGTGCTGCAACTGCCATTAGGTGAGGGAGTCTTGGCTCCTGAATAGTTTGCTTGAAGAACTTGTGCCATGAAGATCATTTGGTCTGCAAAAGCTCTACACACCTGCTTCATGGAGCTGTGATTGCCCTTTTTCTTTATTCATTAAATCAATAGTTGTTTATTCTTTATCTGCACCAGGACAGTGGACTCATTAGTGCTAAGCAGCTTAGACTCTAGCTCTCCATCAGGATGTGTTGCACCCCACCACCCTGTTTATGAAGTTGACCCCATGGCTGCAAACTCCCTAAAGCTGCCTGCGCGATGGCGCAATCAGTACCCAGGTATGAACTTTTATCTCCTGTTGGACATTGTTGCTGTGTTGTGGAGTGCCTCTTCCCTGTTTTACCACCCAGAATATCCTGAGATATGGGGAGTGGGGCTCACAACATGCGGGCTTGTCTGGGATATTTGTTTTGGGGGTTCAGCCTTTTGTTTGAAAGCAGAGGAGTCTATAGTTTGACTGGCTGGTAAAAGAGAAAAAAAACTTTCCTGGGCCACCATTTTGTTAATACTCTTGGTGCCCTTTACATTGTTGCACATGGAGGGGAGTGTGACTGTATTGGACAGCACTCTGTAGATTGGAGGAGACAAGAGAAGGAGGGGTAGTGCCTGTGGTGCCATGCAGGAGGGAGCACCATTTTGATATCTGGTTAGGACTGAGACACTGTGTTGGAGAACCTGTAAACTGGTATTGCTGTTGCTGTGCAACATTTGAATGGCCTACATTGTTTCGCCATGGCCGATGCTGTAGGGAGATCGGGAAAGGAGGTGTCATTGCCTGCCTCTTTCCTGTCCTGGTTTTGAGAGCAGGTAGAGAAGAGTAACATGGGTGACCAGTGTGTGATCTCCAACAGAGCTGGAGGTAATGTTAAATGCATGCCTGTGTGTTTTAAATGCTCCTGCGATGCAGCCCCGCCATTGTGCTAGCCTGCCACTCTTTTGTACCGTCTTGGGAGTGGCCCCCCATGCCTGTGCAGCTTAGTACTCACCCTTTAAGCTTGGAGAACTGGAAAGAGATGGAAAGGACTATGAGTGAAGTGATCCCTGAGGAGAAGGGTGCTAGACGTCTGCCCAGTCCTTCCCCTTCCTTGGACCCTGCTCATCCCCATGGTAGAGGGAGAGGCTGTGGGTGGGGTAAGGAGTCCACTCCTGTGGTAGCTCCAGACTCTGATGTTGCTCCCACAGCAGTAGGGACAAAGAAGACCACCCCCTGTACCCCTAGAATGGTAAGGAGGTAGAACAACCTGATTTGATAATTGAGGAGGTGCTATCCATCACAGACACCAGTCAGTAGGTGGAAGGGTGCAGAAGTGGTCAATGCTGTGTCCTTGGCATCTGCTGCCACTCCAGTATCCCTCACATTTGAAGATCAGCTGTGGGAAAGGGATATCCCCAAGCCATACAGGTTCCCCAGTCTGTGCTATCCGGACAATATCCCACATTTGGCACAAGTATGCAAGCAAAAGAGGAAGAACATGGACTCCCTTAGGCCCTTTGACCCTCAATACTGCCTTTACAGCTCAGTTAGCTGGCTCATGAAAGGGACCACTCACCATGCCAGCATTAGGAGCATTCCTGAGTGGTCTCAAGCAGAGAGGTGGGTCAGGAGACGCATTAGGAAAGAATACCCCATGGAGACCTATCCTTATATTTGTGAGAGGCTCTGGAACATGATAGAGGATAGACAAGAAGAATGAGTGTTCCAGGGTGCCCTGGGCAAGATTCAACAATGCAACCCGGTGGATAACTCTGACACCAGACCTCGCCATCAGCAAACCATTGACTGTGCAGGAAGCTATACATCACTGCCATGTAGATCAGAGTGACCCTGTTTAAGACCTTTGCCATGGTACAGGATGTGGAAGGTTAACACACTAAATATTATATCATCAGTGAGGATTCCTTCGGTGACGATAACCAAGCCAGACCCCAAGCTGTATTTTGCTTCAGATCCTGCTTCAGTGTAATAATGGACCTCCTTTGCTCACTCTGGACTGTTTGTTTCTAGTCTGGACTGAACCCACCATTTGAGGGAGCTGGGTCTCCTCTGTTCAGGTTTGCAAAAAAGTATTGTTAATAGTGTTAATGCTTGTTAAAATGTTTCTATTTGTTCCACTGTGGGGATGCCTGGGGGCATAGTGGATGGCTTATTTCACTGTTATGAACTGTCATTTGAGACTTTTATGGACATTATTCAGTGCCTGCAATCAGTCTTAAACCATTTACTTATTTGGACTTCATTACACTAAATTGTGTGAGTGGGTGTAGAGTGTGTGAGTGTGTGTGTGTGTGTCTGAGTGAGTGTGATAGGTGCTGTCTGGTTTGAATGGCTGGGTGTTTGCAGTGTGTGGGGTGCCTGGATTGTTTGCCTGGAAATAAACAGCCTTAAGGGTTTAAACGTTTTTGCATTTGTCTGTTCCAAATGTTGTTGCACTTCTGTTATGTGCAGTTTTTGGAAAAAAAAAAGAAGAAGAAAAGAACAGTTACAGAATTGTACGGTGTAATTTTATATTTTCCACGTATGCTTTGCTTGGATTTGGCCTGATGGTGGCATCAGCAGGCTTGAGGTTAGTGGGTTTAGGCAGTTGGCTTGGGACGCTGCCCATGTGCCTAGACTGATGTTCTGAGCATGGTGGGTGGGTCGTCAGGCCTGTGGGGGAGTGATCATGTTTTTGGATTAATTAATTGGGTTTGGCCCTTAAGGGTTTACTGGATAACCACCATCATGGCGGTGTTGGCAGTAGTGACTGGGGCCTGCCCTTGGGTGGAGAGTGCGCATATCCTCCCCTGGGTTGGGCCTGCAGGCAGCTGCTTAGTCATTCACTGGGGGTGAACGGCTTATGGGGGGAGAGTGTAAACCCTGTCTGGGAGCTTACCAGTCTAGGGGCCTTTAATTTGGGTCTGGCCAGTGTTCGGGTCTGCCTACCAGCAGGTGGAGCTAGGGCTGGGAATCCCACTTATAAGGGGTGGTTTGGTGCATTTTGGGGAGGAAGAAACCGGGAGTGGGAGGTAGGACTCCTGAGCTAATGGTGGGACACATTTGGCTGCAGGGCTGAGGTTCAGGGCTGTGTTGAGCCAATTGCCATCCTGGTCCACCCCGTTTCATTCTTGGCCCATTGGATTTAGTTGAGTGGTCAGGTGTGGGGCCATTTTGGGCTGCCATGAATGGACCCCATGGATAGGAGAAGATGGGAGTCAGGTCCTGGTTTTGTAAGGTGTGGTCTACCTCGTGATCCCCGGCAGTGGGGTAGACCTCAGGATGGAGTCCTTTGTTGGCTGCTGGTTGCTACAAGCCAGGTGTGATGCAAAATGAGAGACTACATAATGAGGGGCAGTGGTGGCAGTCTACTCCTGGTGACCCTGTGTATAGCCTATATCCAGCAGCCCTGGTGCATTGAAGAGGAGAAAGTGGCACTGCAGGCTTACCCCCAGCCTCTGGGCCAGTTTTGGGGGGCCATAGTGTGGGGCACTGTGTGCCTTGGGGTCAATGCTTCCCAGGAAAGTTAGTGGAAGCAGAATGGCCAGGCTGGTGAGAGAGAGACCAGAAGCACCTCACACATTCATGAAGCCTTTGGGACCAAAGAAAGTAACATAGTAGGGGAGGCCATAGAGTGACTCAGGGATTGTGCTGCAATTGCCATCAGGTGATGGAGTCTTGGCTTTCAGAAAGTTTGTTTGTAGAACTTGTGCCATGAAGATCAATTGATCTACACAGAAGCTGTACCAGCCAGCTTAATGGAGCTGTGATTGCCTTTGTTTTACTCATTAAACCAATAGCTGTTTATTCTTTATCTGCACCTGGACAGTGGACTTTTCTGTATTTGGTGCTAACCGGCTTAGACCCTAGCTCTCCATCAGGACCTGTTGTACCCCACTGCCCCATTTATGAAGTTGACCCTGTGGCTGCAACCCCCCTGAATTCACCTGCGTGGTGGCACCATCAATACCCAGGTATGAATTTTTATCTCCTGTTGGACATTATTGCTATGTTATGCAGTGCCCCCTCCCCATTTTACCTCCTGGAATACCCCTAGACATGGGGAGGGGGGCTTACATTTTGAGTCATAGGATTACTGGCTTACTGTATATTGAATTTTAAGGCATATTGTTTAATTAAAAGGGAGCATAGTGAGACTCCCACATCTTCTAATGTTCTTTATAAAATGACAAGAAAAAATTCAGAAATTTCATTGGCTGAGAGACATCACCTGACCATGCATTAAATCTCAATACATGCACAGTCAGGTACTGAATCTCATTTTCCTCCACAGAAAACCTACTTAGAGCCATTTTATAAGTGTAATAAGCCCCTCCAAGATGTGTATCATAGGATTTTAATGCACTTCCCAGGGAGTAAAGACACTTGGCTTTCAGTCTCATTTCTTACTACACCCCTAGGGCATGCATTAAGATCCTATAATGCACACCTTGTTGTGGTTTATTGCTTACATGGTACCATTAACATTATTTCTTTAAATGTTCAAGGCATTAGCTCTGTGGTTAAGCATACCAAAATATGTATAAAATTACATAAATTGCATTGTGACATAGAGTGTTACAGGAAACTCAATTATCTGAGGTAGAACATCAGAAATGACTAAGGTCCTGGGTGGGTACCATGGTTGCTATATCTCATGAATCAAGCAAAAGAGTGGGTACATCAATGTTATTCTGCAAGAACATCCCTTCTGCTATCCAGAAAATAAACGTGTTGGAAAATGGCAGACTGGTGGTGGCATCAGGCGAGGACTTCATGCACTGTTTTTATGTTTTAAACCTTTAAGCCCCAAATACTGACACTCCTGTGTTTATGGGGTGGGTGTTTAGAAAAGTGATATTATTATCAGATGGTCCTATACTGATCTGTGGGGACTTCAATTGTGTTCTTAATCCTGTCATGGATAGGTCCTCTGGCAGTGTAGCCACTAATAAGCCAATGGCACAGGATGTCCAGAGGGGGACTGAGGAAACAGTCCTAGCTGATATTTGAAGAGAGTTCCACCCCTCTACAAAATACTTTACATTTTTTCCCAATTCTTGTTCTAGGTAGGTTATGTTTTTAGGTTATAAAACAGATTTACATAAATTCTCCTCCTGCGAGATACAGCCTATGATCTATACTGATTGTGCAGCAGTTGTCTCCTCTCTCAAACTAAGTGACTGGTTCTATGCAACTTTCTGGCACATTAACACCTCTTTTTTAAATAAGGAAGACCTTCAGCATTGAATAAATGAAGCAGTGGAAGAACACAAATGGGTACATCAGGGCTCAGAATCTTAAAGTAAATGGGTTTGGGATGCTTTGAAGGCTAAAATTAGAGGGGTCATCATAGCATACTCCGCTCAAATTAAAAGGCATAAGACAGAACAATACAATAAACTTCAGGTGGCTCTTAGGGACTTAGAGGCACTCCACAAACATTCCAGAATGCAGGAGATAGAAAAACAAATGTCAGCAGTCAGGCAGAAACTAGAATAATTGTTAGACACTCAGGCTGATGGAAACATTGACATTTAAATCAAAAATACTATGAAGATGATAATAGAGAAGGTCATTTACTGGCTTTCAGATTAAGAAAAATGCAAGCAGAGAGATATGTGGAATGTATCTGCCCACTTAATGGTACTGCCGCTATGGTTTATACTATGAAAGATACAGTACAACAGTTTAGAGCGTATTATGTGACTCAGTAACAGAAGAAATGGAATATGGCCAATAGCCCCACTCACATTCAGGACTCTTTGAATGAAATAGCTTTCCCCCAACAGAGTGAGAACGAAAAACTGATGCTTGATATCCCTATTACAGCAGAGGAGTTTCTTACAGTCCTTAAAAAATGAAAACAGGTAAATCACCCGGCCTGGATGGTTTTAACATTGAATTTATACTGCATGTAATGACTGGGTCTTCCATTATTGGTAAACCTATAGAATTCAT
The DNA here is from genome assembly GCA_016271365.2 of Neoceratodus forsteri. NCBI lineage: Eukaryota > Metazoa > Chordata > Ceratodontiformes > Ceratodontidae > Neoceratodus > Neoceratodus forsteri. The sequence goes on from CM028130.1 coordinate 707,353,163, forward strand.
GGGAGGATCCAGGTAACTGTACTGATTCTTGGCATTATGCTTGTATGCTTATATTATTGTATTGCCCAAACCTGGGAAAGCTGTGGATAAAGTTAATCATATTGGCCCATATCATTATTGAATGTTGATATGAAAATGTTCACCAAAATCTTAGAAAATACCATTTTATCAAAGTTGGTAGATCCAGACCAACCTGGATTTATCCTTACGAAACAATGAACAGATAATATTAGACAGCATCTTAATATTGTGGTTGGGAGTATGATTTATCAGCAACAACAAGTGGCTATTACAATAGATGTAGAAGAGACCTTTGATAGGCTATCCTTGGATTTCCTCTTAGCGGCCTTTAAAAATGTTGCGTTTGGGGAACAATTTTTATTCCAGATTAAGGAACTTTATGCTGGCCTTCAGGCCCAAATTAAAGTAAATGGTACAGTTTCAGACCTGATTAACATTGCAAGGCAGACCAGACAGGGTTATGCAATGTCCCTTATCTTGTTGTCCTTAAGAATGGATCCTTTGGTGGCTAGATAAGGTCTCATCTATCTATAGAGGGGATTCGAGTGGGAGGGAAAAGAGTCCAGAATTTCACTATATGTGGATGATACCATGTTGTATCTTCGAGATTCAATTAGGACCTTTCTGACCTGGAACATATACTAAAATCTTTTTGGTTCTTTATCTCTCTTTAAAATAAATGAACCCAAAACTGAGGTTATTTTATTGAGTGGTTAGCTAACCCCAGAACTTAAAACATGTATACCCTTTTGCTGGGTTATGTTCCAGATATAATATTTAGGGACATAAATCCCGGCAGATTTGGTTTGATTACACCAGGTAAATTATGAGAAAAGTATTGCAGAAGTTCTGGCAGATGTTAAACATTGGGAGTTGGCACCTCTGTCACTATTCAGCAGAACTGAATCTATTAAAATTGATGTTCTATTTAGATTCTTCTTTTTGTTTCAAACCCTGTCCCTTAACATATCAAGAACAGACTGGATTACAATAGAAGAAACACTCTGTAGTTCTGTCTGGCCGAAAGGAAAACCAAGAAATAAATGAGCAGATCTTCAGCTCCCTAAAATAGAAGGAGGGAGTTCTCCCTAGTTTGAAAAGGTATTTTCACATGGCTCAACTTCTGTGGGTGGTATAAATGGGAGGATCCAGATAATGTCTGGTTAACCACTAAGAAGAATACTGATGTGTCTGCCTGTCCTTTATACTGATTTTTGTTGTTTGCAACTCATCCCCAGCTTCCTGCAATCACTAATCCATGGATGAAAGAAATGTGCACCATATTGGAATGAGTTTGATGAGTGCTGGGAATCACAGATACTATAACACAGCACACAAAAACAGATTTCTGTGAAGCATTTGACCCACTTAGAATAGATCTAATCTATAGGAGATGGATATGCTGTGTCTCATGACCTTTGCTCAATTTGTGCAGAGTTGACAGATCAAGACTTTTTGGGAGATGTAGGTCAAATGTCATCTTCGGGGTACAGATTTTTTCAGATGCCTTCAGGTCACCTCATTTATTAAAGAGCGCCTTTTCTGCTGCTCACATCAAAAACCAGAAAGGACATTTACCTGCCCTTAATTTAATGAGTTCAATACTTTTAATTTATTTCTGCTCTGATTTTTCATGGGAAGGGATCATAATTTGTCTCCATGGAGTTGATCAGCCGATCCCTTCCACTTCCTGATTGTGACAGCCACCCCCTCACTAGTATGTTTTGTGCTGTCATTATATAGAGAATGCAAGGGTCCACTCCATAGACAGTAATGGGCCATTTTTTAAAGTTCATGTTTTGCAGTTTAGATGGCTATTCAGAACAAATCAAGGTCACCATCTAATTAACAAGATCCTTGTTAGTTAAGCAGTGACCTTGATTTGTTCTGAATGGCCATCTTAATTATAAAAAATGGACTTTAAAACATGGCCCCATTACCATCTATGGAGCTAACTCTCACGCTCTCCATATAATGACATCATAAAATGTGGTAGCACGGGGGTGGCTTTCATGATCAGGAAGTGGAAGGAATTGGTGGCTCAATTCCATGGAGCCAAATTACAATTCCCTTCCCATGAAAAACTGGGGCAGAAATAAATTAAAAGTCTGGCACCAGTTCAATTGGGGGCAGGAAAGGGTCCTTTCTAGTTTGTTTTTTTTGGGGGGTTGCAAAAACAGCAGGAAAGATACTCTTTAAAGTAGGTAATTGGTTTCAAGACTTACAGACTAACCCATTCCCCTTTACTGAGTTCATTGAACAGGCAGGTAGAAGACTTTATGTACAGTAAAAAAAGCTTGTATCTCAAATGGTCCTCTGTTATAAACCTGTTGCAGGAACTCCAAGGGTGCCAGAAGATAGTAAAAGCTGAGGGGGGGTGAGAATCAAAAGGGCACTTATGAGGGTACAAAGGGCACTTTTTCTATACTAGTTTTTGCCATACAGAAATAAAAAGTGGAGTGGCTACTGCCCCTTTTGTCCCCCCCGGTTCCGGCTATGAGGAACTCCTCCTCCCTAGTCAGACTGCTTGGGGGAGGGAAGCAGAGATTCAGTTAAGCAACTTACAGTGGAAAAAGGTGTGGGAGGGGATGTGTCATACATTGGCTTCCAACTACTGGAGAGAATTTTGCTGGAAGGTAGTTGGGAGGTATTTTTTGGCCCTTTCTAGAATCAAACACTTCTCTGACCTAAGTCAAAGTAGGTGTTGGAGGCAGTGTGGAGAGGAAGGGACCCCTTATCATATTGTTTTAGAGTTGTCCAGTCATCCAGCTTTTTTGGGATACAGACAAAAGGGTTTACAAACACCTGCTGGGGTTAGAATTAGAGTCAGACTTTATGAATATGAGTCGGGGGTTCTAACCAAAAGGTATTTGGTCTAATCTTCAGAGAAGTTTTGCTGGGACCTTAGTGGCAGCAGCTCACAAAGTTATTATCAGGAAATGGTTGACCCCACAGATTTCCTCTGTTCAAGAATGGCTAACTTTTATTAAATCCTTTCACCAGGCAGAAAAAATGATGGCAGAATTATGTTTACAACCAGACAAGATTCATGGGGTTTGATTACCTTTTATGGACTATATTGAAGAACTGGAGGGTTGTCGATCTTCTCCCAACAACCTGACGGCTATTAGGGTGGGAGCCTGAGTAATTTCACAGCCTAGGGGTACCATGTGGATTTGCTTGGGCTGACACTTGGTAATACTCCTACATTGGTATAAACAAAACAGACAACCAATCTATGCAGTTAATGGGTAGTAAATGACAACTGTTTTATTTTTCTGGTTTGTACTGAACTATTATTTTTATACTGATACTATAAGGTTTATTAAATGTGTTGTTTTAAACATATAGAAGGAACAGTATTAAATCAGAAGTTATGCATACTAATGGAGACACATTAGTTACATTTATCCAACTGTTCTTAACAGACAGATAAATCATTTCTCATAGCTGGGCTCAGAAGTACTTATTTTAACACTACTGACTGCGGAATATAGGTCTGTTGCTCTGCCTGTACTTGTTTGTGATGCATTTATGTCTTTGTACACATTGTATCGTGGATTAATTTCAATAAAGAAGTTAATTACTTACATATACACTGTGGGGTGGGGGCAACAGTAGTGGGGTGGCAGACATAAGTGGGCTGGCAACATTCTGAATACAAGTTGGACAAGGAGAACCTCTTCGGGTCCAGTGGTGGCAGGGTGAAATGGGCTCCCTGTTGAAGTGGTATCACTAGAAACAATGGAAGGCTTCAAAACGGGACGGGACAGGTTAAACAGTAAGGTCAGGACCAAGAGGGAATGGCCAGAAAGGAATGGTATGAGCTGGGGAGGGGGGAATGGAGCCCTTAGCTGCTGCACAGGACTCTGCAATATGAGCAGACTTGATAGACCACTAGGCTTTATTTTGTTGGCAACACCCAGTTCATTGATCTTCCTGGTTGTCTTTTTTTGTGCATATTGTCCTTGCACCAGTTATTATAAAAAATAAATAAATAAAACATAAGCAACTGTGTGCTGATGAAGTTTTTTTATGCACCCTCAGTGTGTGGTGTCCATGTAAACCTCAGGTGTGCAAACAAGCTTCATAACACACAGTCACCTATGCATTATTCTCTATCTAAATCACTCATGCTGGTTAGCACAATTTATAATAACTTCCAGTTTTGTTGTCATTAATTTAGAAAAATGCATGTAGTGCTAGCCCACCTCCCTTACTTCAGAAATGGCTTGCTCCACTTTAAGGTTCCCTGTACAAGATGACAACCATACACAAGATGACAGCACCAGAGGTTCTGACTGCAGATAAGTTGAA